>VBSM01001562.1:39482489-39649015 GCA_008086735.1 Cheirogaleus medius
TGGAGTCTCGCTCTTGCTCAGGCTGGTCTCGAACTCCTGAGCTCAAATGATCCATCCGCCTCTGCCTCCCAGAGTGCTGGGATTACAGGCGTGAGCCACCGTGTCCGGTTGGGAAAAAGTTGTCTTAACAAATAGTTTCCACTCAAAGATTGGTAAATGTATTAGGAGAAGTTTTTCTGGACTAGTGAAAGAGAGTATGTTTCATATAATCCTTAGGAGGACACTGTCCAGACAGTTGGAGTATCTGTATCAAAATACAAAGATTCTGAATTTGGCAAGATTTCTCATTTCTAATGTTATTTGTTTTGGGATGGTGAAGTCTTAAGAAATCTTTTATAAATTAGCCCAGAAATCACTTCAAGAGCTTTGAGTTTGTTTCAAATTTTAAAAGAAAAATCAAGTAAGACCATGTAGTTTACGCATGTAAATAGTCATTATTGCAATCAACAGAATCTGAAAAAGTCATTTGTAATGAGTATAAAGTCAACAATTGAGTTCATATTTCAGTGTTATTTGAGAATCTTCTACCTTCAAAGTCAAACATGGCAGTATCCCCAGACAAAGATGAAGTAAAATGGAAAATGCTCGGTATACATCTTATGAGATTATTTCCCAGTTCTGTAGAGTTTCTGTGCTGCTCACAGGCCCAGTGATTGCTATCCATGTGCATTTACTAGCACAGATACACCATGCTGCTGAAATGACTCTTTGGAAAAAACATCTGTGAATCTGTTAAGACACTGGGTATCACCATAGAACCCATTACTGAATTGCTCTAACATTAGTGTAGATGCAAGATTTATGTTTTGGAGTCCTTGAGAGCAGCCATGACACACACTTTCCTCCCTTTCCTAATTTAATTACTGTCACCACATACCATGATCAGTCATTACCACAGATTCCAGAATGTGGAAAGTCGTTGGAACTAGAGCACGGGAGCCAAGGAAAACACCTGCAAGGGATTTCAAAAGCGATTACAGTTTAGTTGCTGTATTTTCAGTGAGAGACACAGATGATGAGGCAAGGGAGCATTTGCCTTGGTTCTTCCAGCTCTGTGCAACATCGTGCCATGCATCTGCTGCTTGACTGCAATCAATCACACTTCCTCAGAGCACAGCTGTAGTCATGCACATGCGCATTCATTCAACAAACACTTATGCCTGATAAATATTTACTCAAGAAGTAAGGTCAATGTCTGTTAGCAACAGTTTTTGGAGCAGATGTTATTTTCGGAACTTAGTAGTCATTGCGCGGATGACAAGAATATAACATATTTTTACTCTGACACCTGACAATTGTGTGATTTTCCTCCAGTTCTTAAGGAGGTTTCATGCACAATATTTTATGTTCCCAGCTCCAGTCCTTGGATTAGACCAGAAAGAAATTATCCCCACAGTGAAGCAATGGAAATCTGCCTTGAGTGATTTGTCCAGCATCTAGAGCTAGTAAGTAGCAGGGTGGGCACTGATATCAGGTTTTTAATTCTCAAGTTCAGCATGTAGCAAATAAATAAAAAAAGCAATGCTATTGGGGTTCATTATTATCACTTTCCCTTTCTAGAATATTAAGAGTTAAATTTTTCCATTTTTCCAGATCTAATCTTAGCAAATGATAACAGGTTTTTGTTTTTTCCAATTCCTTCCCCAAGGTACAGTGGGTTGTAGTTTTAAGAATGGAGGTGAGAGGAGCCCAGCTGTGGTGCCCAAAGTTCAGGTGTATCACACATGTTCTGGCCTGCGGCTGTGGGTGGTGGGAGAACTGTTGCCATTCAATGGATGCTTCCTTTCATGGGCCCACCAGTGGTCTCTACTGGCCCAGGTAGGCTAATGGGAATGTGCTGTTTCTATAAAACTATGTGGCCTTTTGTAAAACTAGCCATAAATGCTGCTCCCTACTGTGAAAATGGCTGTTTCTAGCTGGAAAGGGAAAGAAAATGCCTTGTAAGAATAGGGGCACAATCTATATCCCATACAGCAGTATGGCTGTTGGTTTTGCTGCAGGGGACTCTGAGAAGCTGCCTTCAGATTCCTTAAATTCCATAGTTAGCTTCACATAAGCTAAAGTAAAACTAGACAAACAAAGAAAGTGTATTCAATTTTAGCTAGGACTATAAAGTAAAACAAAAATAAACAGAATATGATTGAAGGTTTCCCTTGAGGTGCCTGCAAGTCTTGCACCAAGCCTGCTGGTATAAATAAAGTTATATTTGTGCCTGGTGATGTAGCTAGGTTGTATTTCTAAACATTTTGTGTATATAGCTGGTAGGAGATGTCATTGAATATTTATTTTTAAGAAGTTTTATTTTTCACACTAAATGTACTGATCACGAAACCTGCTAAACACTAAAGTCTTATTTTTAGCAAAAGAAAAAAAAAAGCAAAAAAAGTGTTTACTGTGCTGCAGAAATGCAGATTGCTCTTCTCAGGTCCTGACAGGTTATGCTCAAAGCTTCCTTTTCCAGATAGACAATGATGTGGTGTTCTTGGTCAGGGCATAAAATAGAAATTATTCTACTTAGTTTGAGCAGAAATGGATTTATTATGGGGTCATAAATGGCTTACAGAATCATTGGGAAGGTTGAAGATTGAGTTTTCAAGAATTACTTTAAGGGCCCAAAGGCCACCAAAAAAAGCTACTGAATTGGGAAGCTGCTGGTGCCAGAGTCCAGTGACCTTGCCACAACCAAGAGGCCAGTGTGACCAGGAAGCCCTAGGGCAACATCAATACATCTGATAGAGTAGCCTCTGCCAAAGCCAGCTATAAGGGAGTCTGGGAAATGTGATTGTTTAGCTTTGCAGCATAGAATTCAGTAACATGCATCCACCACATTATACTTATGTACTTCCCTAGCATGGGCACTCAGAATGCTCATTTTCTGTACCACAAAGCTGCAATGAAGATTCTTCTGCACTGTGTGATATTTCCTTTGGGTTATATACCCAGGGGTGGGATTGTAGGGTCATAGAGTATACAAACACTTTTTCTTTTGACCAAGTACTGCCAGAATGTTGTTCTCCAGAATGGCTCCATTAGTCTAACTCCCAAAAGTTTAAAGTAAAAATAATTTTATACTTGTATATACTATCATCATAAAATAGGAATAGCTTAGTTCTACTTTTAAGGAAGAGTTCATTTATATTTAAAAGCCAACAGCAGATTTTTTTTAATATCTTAAATATTATGTCTGAAACAGTATAATTAAATAGAAGATAAATCAGTAGACTAACTGAATACTTTCTTAAAATGATTTTATTTTGTAAAAATGGACAGTGGCAGGGTAAGTAGAGAGAGCACTGCAGGCTCCCGTGTCAGAAAGAAGCTCACCTCCTGCACGTGTGAAGCTGGGCAAGCTCCTTAGACTCTCCCTTTGAGCCGTATTTCTTTGTGTATCTGTAAAATGGGAATAATGATGTCATACTAATGCAAAACTGAAGTTAATGAAGTACTCAGGACGATGCCCGACACAGAGCCCTCCTGCAGGGAATGTTAGTGGTTAGTCTGAGGAGCACCTGTGGATTTATCCCTACAACAGCTCGTAGGCACCTCCCATGTGAATGAATTTTGTGGCCGAGACCTACCGTCTATTAACAATAACCAAGTTTCCTCTGGCTTGGGCCCTACTAAAGGCTAGAAGAGACACAGAGTTAAAGACAAGACAAAAATTCCCCTTATTGCTCTCTTGTGGAACTCAGAATGTAAAAGAGAGAGAATACACACACACTTTTTTTTTTTTTTAACTGTAAGGATGACCATAGAGAAACACACAGGGCGGGACCATAGAGAAACACACAGCAGGGAGAGCAGAGTGTCGCAGCAGCCGTGTCACTGCAGTGCGGGGGCCTGAACGTGCACCAGCCCTTCCCCACAGTGGTTCATACGTAGAGCTATGCTGTGACCTTCTTCACTCTTCCCCCTCTGGGTTAGCTGCCGTTTCCCATAACACCCTACATTTCCTTTTAACAAAGCTTATCGTACTGTACTGTAATCTTCATTTTTATCTTATGAATGACTAAACAGATTTGTTCAGTTATTGGGCCATACCCACGCTTGTTCTTGCTTTCTGGAAGGTTTTGAGAATTTACGATGGCATTTTTACATGATTTCTACATCACTTTGGGTACAGTCAAGAGGTAGAAACCCAGACTAGCTACTTGAACAGAGTGAGTTTAATACAGAGATTTGTTAACTAGAAAGGCAAGAAGAGAACACTGCTCTATCTCAGAGGTAACAACCGCAGGAGGCAGCCACCACCCTTACCTAAGGCTCAGGGCAAAAGGCAGAGGTCGAAATTACTAAAAGGCAGAAGCCTGGAAAAGGAGCCCGTGTAGGCGACAGTCAGGCACCTGGAAGGGGCTGTCCAGCTGGTGTTGGACTCCTGAGGAGGTACGGCTGTTTCTGCGGGTGTTAGAAAAACTGCAAACTGTGTTCAGCTACTGCGATAGCGCTGTAGGGAGCTGCCCTGCCAGGTGAAGAACCCTGCAGGGGTGACACAGGAACTGCAAATGTACAAAAAGCAATAATGATCAAGAAGGAGCAAGTTCCTTCCTCTTCCTCCAGCCTAGCACCCTCCCACTAGCGCCCCCTATTGACAGACCTTAACAGCAGAAATTGAATTACAGAGTCTCAGTCCATAGCCTGAAACAGTGTATAAAAGGGTGGATTTGAAGCTGAGAAGCAATAACTGTGTGTTACATTTTTAAAATTAGGACCCATATCCAAATGCCCGTCAACAGATTTTTAAAAATTAGGATCCACAGACACTGGCTATTTCTAAGACATTTTAGGTCTCTTCACCAACTTCTCAGCCTAATTTCCATAGATTTCTCCATTATTGCTTTGTGGAGAATCTTTGACACTCCTCCCACCATATGCTTGACTTTCCCATCCTTATATTATACTATGGAATAAGCCACGATCTCTTCTTCATTGTTACTTTGTGGCAAGTGTTGACTTAATGCCTAATATTCCGCATCCAAATGATAAAAGCAAGCAACTACTTACAGAATATGGTTGTAAGCTAAGACACAGCCATCTTGCACAAAGGCTCTGCTTCATGGCCACTTTTAAGATTCTATATCAATAGAATGGTCCAAAGTAAAATGTTTAGAAAACCAGCAAGCACATTTTAATTAGGGTTACAGGACACAAGGAAATCTCTTTGTTGAAGTCTGTGTGTAGTGGAGCCAGGTTTATGCTGTTCCATGGTCCATTCTCTCTGTTAAATTGCCTGCTGGAGCCAATCTTTGCCATGTTGCCTCATAAACTTTCACAGTAAATATCCTACTATTGGACACTGGGGTGGAGAGTGATGGAAGGGAATGTAATTGTTTTAGTTTTAAATTTACTCTTGTCTAAATTTGCCTTTGACATACGGCACAAGGAGAGCCTGTAAGTCACGAAGGCATTCACCCCTCTCGAGGCTGGACTGCGTTTAAACCATTCCAGACAGATGAAGGAAGCGCCCCTTAGGAAAGGGAAGCGGTAATCCCACAACCTCTCTTAGTAACTCATGCCGTGTTTGACAAGTCTTGCCACCAGTGTCTTTGTAGTTAGTCCATGTCTCATCTGCAGCCATTTCCTCCTCCCCCCATCCTCTCTCTGGTTACATCATTAATGGAGATTGGAACCAGCTGCCTCCCCCTTCTGCATAAGAGGCTTTTATAGATATGAAAATGATTATTCCCTTTCTCAACTACTTTGCTGAACAATACTTTCCTCTAGATTTGCCCCATAAATTTTATTTTTCAAGTCCTTTAATTGTCTTTTTGATACTTCTCTGAATCCTTAGTAAGCTTACCACACTGCTATGAAATTGTGGGATTCCAGTTTTCATGAAACCCGAATACATTTCTAAACATATTTGAGATTAGTAGAAGCATTACTCATTCTTATACAATATTTATTACAAAAATCATCGTTAAATCACCTCCTAAATCTTCATGGTTTTGCTAACAGAAAGCAAAAACCATCACCCTCACTACTTTCTGCAGAGCTATAAGCTTTCAGAAAATCAGCTTCTCTTTGAGAGATTTTTAATCTACATGGAAAATAAGATAGTGATAATAAAAATACATAAATAGATGTTGGTAGAAATGAGGATCAGTTAGAATGAGTATGTATCATGGTGAGAGGATTTCCGCATATCATAAAGGGCTTTTTTTAATCCTATTTTCTTTTTTAAAAATAAAGAAGAAATTTAAAAATACCTGAAATCACATCATTTTGAGGTATCAGGATTTAACATTTTAATGATCATTCTTTTGTGTTTATATTTATTTACCCACCTTTATAATTTACCTTAAATGTGATTATATCATTATTTTTATTGGCCATGTTTTTAAAAACATTTTTCTGCATGTATCCTTATCTTTACTTACTCTTCTTCCTCCCCCAAGTAACTAACAGATTATTCTTCTAGTCCTTTTCCCTGGATGTATAATCATATTCAAGTATGTATTTAAAGGCTTACCATTGCTTCTTTTAGAGAAAATAATATAGTCTTCTGTGCATCTTGCTTTTTCACTAAACAAGTCTTTATAGAAATTTCTGCTAGGCAACCTGTATAGATCTAACTTATTTATTTTCATGGCTACATAATGGTATGGATGTAAAGCTATTAATTCAACTAGTCCCTCGTGTGTATTTGTAGTATTCTTAGTTTCTATATCAGGTTAGCTCTCTGGAATGTGATTCTATTGTCATTACTATATCAGAACAGTAGTATAGAGGGCATTAACTAGCTATGCCAACAAAATGAAAGTAAATGAATTATGCATCTTATGCAAAAATCTAGAGCATTACAAAGGAAACAAAATAAGGAAGGAATTAATAAAGATAAAAACAGAAAATAATGAATTAGCAAATGAAACAAAAATGGAATACTAATAAATAAGTTCAAAATCTGGTTCTTTGGGAAAAATCAATAAAACAGACAAACCACTGACCAAATTAATAAGAAATAAAAGAGGAAGCTCAAATACACAAATTAAACATAAGTTCAGAAGAGAGAAACCTTTAAAAATAATAAGAGACTACTTCACACAACTCTCTGCAAATAAGTTGGAAATGGATAATTTTATGGTTAATAAAATCTAACAGTACATAGTAGAGAGGCTATGTGGACCAATGAAGAGATAAGAAATAGAAAAATCAAACAACATTCTACTATGAGGTCCAAATGGTTTCACATAGGAGTTTACTAAATCTTTAAAAATTAGTTAATCCTAGTAGCCTTTAAACTATTTCAAAAAATGCTTTGAAAAGAAATTTTCTATAAAGTAAATTGATCCTCAAACCTGACAAAATTTGCTCCAAATAATAAAACAACAGGTCAATCTCATTGTCTTACTCCATTTGCACTGCTATAACAAAATACCTTAGTTTGAGTAATTAACAGACAGCAGAATTTATTGCTTACAGTTCTGGAGACTGAGAAGTCCAAGATCAAGGCACCATAGATTTGGTTTCTGGTGAAGGCCAGTTCTTCATAGATGACACCTTCTTACTATTCTCACATGTCAGAAAGGCCAAGCAGGCAACCTTAAGTCCCTTTTATTAATAAAAGGGCACTAATCCCATTCATGAGGGCTTCACCCTCATGACTCAATCACCTCCCAAAGGGCCCACCTCTTAATACTTCACCTTGGGGTTTAGGTTTCATCATTTGAATTTTGGAGATACACTTATATTCAGACCGTAGCACTCATTATGGCCATCAATTAAAATATTCTATATAAAATATTAGCAAAAAGAGTCCAACAGTCCATTGATAAAATAATGCATTATGACCAAATGAGTAATTTTCTTACAATGCAAAGGCTCAACATTAGAAAATCAGCTAGTAGTAATATAATCTACCATTTTAATAGAAATGAGGAGAAAAAATCATATGATCATCTCCATAGATGCAGAAAAAGAATTGGAATGAAGAAGCAAAGCTATGTCTATTTGTAGATGATATGATTTATGTATCTGGACAGCCCTAAAAAATCAATGAGAAAACTATTGTAAACAAAAAGAGAATTTAGTAAAGTAGCAATGTGTAAAATTACCATATAAAAATTTTTAAAAAGTTCTACAGGTAAATATGTATTCAGTGCTACCAAACATTCATTTTGCCAGTGTTTCTTCAGATTCTAGAAAAACTCATTTTCTAGAAGAGTTCACAGGAAGTGTTGATGGGAACAATATTCACTCAATTCCTATATGTTTACAACAGGTATTCTGTGGTCTTTAAAGGTCAGCTTGACTAGATATAAAATACTTAGCTCACATTTTCTATTCTTGATCCACTTGGATGCATTATTCAATTGTCTTCTGACATAAAACGTTGCTATTGTAAAGTGCAACGTCAATCTGACTTATTTCCCCTTATAAGTGACTTAATTTGTTTGCCTGGATCCCCGCAGCCCTTTTTTTTTTTTAATTTTAATTTTGTGATAGTTTTACTAGACAATGCTTTGATGTTTGATTGTCTGGTTTAATTTTTTCTAGCTTCAAGTTTTATTTTATTTTAGGGAATTTTATTGAGTTATAGATCTTTTGGTGACTTCTATTGTATGTATGCTGAGGCTTCTTTGCCGGTCTTCAGTATCTATCATCTTCTCTCATATCCTTTTAATTTTTTTTCTTTATTTATTTCCATTTGGCTTTTACAACTTTCTTTCTTTTCATATCCTATTTCTCTTATGGCACAATTATTTGCTCTTATGTTCCTTCTAGTTTGGCTTAATTTCTGACATGCCTTACTATTAGTTCTAATTTTTCTGTTTTGTCAGCTCTCTTTTTCCCAATCATCCCATTTCTGAGATTTGAAAAATTATGACTTATGGGTATGTTGTACTTATATAGCTTCTATAAGTCTCTTAAATTATTTTAGCTTGCTTTAAAATATTATATGTTTATATCTGGACATAAATTTCTGGATGTCTTTGTTGTTCATAGTGATATTTTTCTGCTTTTAATTTACTTTTTTGTTTATAATAACTTTATAGGGAATTCAAGTAAAGTCCCTTTTTTTGTTGCTAGTGTTCAAGTGAGATGTTGAATTCCTCAGGAAGGTGGACAAGAAGTCGGTATAGTTTGCCTAGTTTCATTAACTCCAGGGCTCTCTTTTGTTATCATGACATGCTTAAAAAACTATAACCTAGTGTTTTCTGAGATCTGTCTTCTCTACTGTCCCATTTTTCTCCTCTCCCCACTCTGCTCTTGCTGCATCCACTGCTGGGGTATCCATCGCTGCAGTAGCTCATTCATTCTTTAGGATGTTCTGTGGACAGACATCTCATCCTGCTGACTCAGCCGACTCAGGCTCTTGGTGGAGCTGTAGTTTCCCTCAAGGTCTGGCTGTGACTCTCATTTGAAACTGGATTTGAATGATCAATCCTCTAGCTCTCTGCTACAGGGTCATTGTGTAGCCCTTTGTAGCCCTACAGGGCCCTTTGTCTGCTTTGACCTGTTCTTATTGCTTTTGGGATCTGGGTGTTTCTCTTGATGTCCCCACACCCCCATCTCTGTGTTTTAACTCTGGCTGGGGTTAAGGATGGAGGCCTTTCAGAAATAACTTCCTGTCTCTAACTCACTCACTCTATTCTGATCATTTTGGTATTTTTGGTTTTTGTTCTGTTTTGGGGTTTTTTGGTGGGAATATTGCATCTTTTTCTATTCTCAATGCTCCAGATTCTCAAACTTTGAGCTCCACACTTATTTGGTATTTCAAAAGGCCTGGTTCTTGCCATAGAAGGTCTAGTTTTTATACTTTAACTTTCCCGTCAATGCTCCTGCTAGGTATTTCATAATAATATTTAGAAATTCATCCATCTCATTTTCTTTATGCTGATCTCCCTTCCCTCAACAGCAGCACGTATGAAAAGCTGTCATTGTTATTGCCTAACGCTTGGGGAGAGGGGAATGAATACAAAGAAGTGTGTCCATGGAAGTTATAAAAGAAAATTGCCCCAAACCTGATCTGGGACAGTACTTTTGTATGATGTAATTCACAACCCCTTTCCAGGGGGGAAATAGCATTCCTGATAAAATATTTAAGCAATTTCCTGAGGAACTTTAATGGGCTTAAGACTTGTTCTGGGAATCCAGTCACCTAACCACTCAGCTGATGTCGCTCAAGAATTTAATATCCTTTAACAAACCACTCTTTTCTTTTTTCTTTTACTCTAACAATGATAATCTAACCAGAGGCAATTTTGTTCCCCAGGGAACATTTGCCAACATTTGGGGGTGAATTTTGGTTATCACAACTGGGGGTGGTGGTTCTACTGTTACCTAGCGGGCAGAGGCCAGAGATGCTGCTAAACATCCTGAAATGAACAGGACAGCCCCAACAATAAAGAAGTACCAGGTCCAAGCCGGGCCTGGTGGCTCACGCCTGTAATCCTAGCACTCTGGGAGGCTGAAGCCGGAGGATCGTTTGAGCTCAGGAGTATGAGATCAACCTGAGCAAGAGCGAGATCCCGTCTCAATTAAATTATAAAGTAATAAAATTAAAAAAAATTACCAGGTTCAAAATGTCAACAGTGCTGAGGTTGAGAGACATTGATCTAGCCATTCTTTTTTCCTATAAAATACCCTTCTGAATCATTGAATTGGTTTGCTATAGGCTTTTTTCCTTGAAGCAATAGTTAGTAAAATTTTGATATATTCCCATAACTAATTTGTTTAAAGATTTTTTTTTTGTTTGTCTTTTAGACAGGGGATTGGGGGAGAAATCTCAGTTAATTCCTAAACATATTATCCCACTGTACAGGGTATTTGTCAGGCAGCTGAGACCCGATCTGCTGTACATGTGTGCAGAATTCCCAGGCCAAGCAGGAAGTCCTTGCCTTAAACAAGGACTTCTGGCGTCAGAGCTGATAATGAACTGGTACTGACCTGATTCACCACGCCAGTGCTGACTGCTGAGGTTAGGCCCAACAGCATGTTGTTTACTACTGTCTCCTAATTCTCTAGTTCCTAATTCAACTTGGCCCACAACCCATGAACTCGTCTCCTGTTTGTTGGAATGCTTAAATTTCTTTTTTATTCTGCTGCATCTGTTTCCACCAGCATTTCTCAGTTGCCTACTACTTACCCCATCACCAAGGGGAATCTGCTTTGCTTACATCACATTTCTTTCTGACCAAAAGTTGTACTTGCAGAAACTAGCCTTCTTTCCTTCTTCTGCCACCAGGAAGGGGGAATGGGAAGATCTGCTGGATAGATCGGGCAGGTGGCGGAGGGGAAGGACCAGTGCGCTCCCATCCTGCCCATGGGAGAATGCAGAGCACAGAAAAGGTGGATTGTGGAAAGGAAGAAAGGACAGCCTTCTCTCTGGATTTTGCCAGATACCTAGGAGGGGAGTGTGTGTACCAGAGCTCATTTTTACAAGACAGATGGAGGTATTGGTAGTAATGTATGTGTTCGCAACATGGAGAAGGCAAGGAGAAAAAGAAAATTCTACAGGATTGTGTGAAAGATATATGGTTGGCTTTCCCCTAACCCCTGTATTTTCATGTGAAGGAGGAAATGTTTTTTAAAGACACAATTCACTTAGTGGAGACCCTTACTGCCTGAAAACACAATATAGTTGAATTTCTTAAAAAAATAAAATAAAATAAAAAATAAAGTAAAACAACAGCCAAACATTCATATATTGAAGGTTATAGGAAGTTGATGTGGACTGAGAAAGAACATATTTTAAGAATATTTTTCTTTAAAATGATGGCTTATATCTATCTTTGCTTCGCTTGAGGGAAATTGAGAACATTAGCGAGAGTATGATATTCTGAAAATATACATTCCATTAGATATCTTCTTCTACAATATTTTTAACAGAAAATTTTAGGCAGATTTCTAGGTATGTGGGATCTGTATATCTTATAGTTTTATTTTTTTTAGTAATACAGACTGCTAATTATTTTCCAAGCACTCCCAAAGCAGTAAGTGTGTAAATCCCAGCCAGCGGGCTCCCCTTCAAGTCGCCTCTGATGCTCGTGCTTGCTTTTGGACTTACTTCCCTACACATTTCATTTATTTTTTTTTCTGGAAACAAAAACTTAGGAATTTCTGTCCAATTTAGGCTACATTCTTAAATCTTACTCACTTATCTGTTAGGATTTTTTTTTGTTTTTAAGTTAGTAGCCCCGGTCCAAACTTCCAAGTCAATTCTGAAGGTGTTATTATGTATGATGACAGTGACATAGATTTCAAGGAGTTCATGCTCCTATCATGTTCCTTAAAGTGGAATGTGTTTTCACAAAAGGGAAAGTAGAATATTTGAGTCCATGCATGCAAGCAATGATAGTCACTTGATGAAAATGGAAGAATTGCTATTTATCTCCTCTGAAATGTGGTATGATACCTGGCACTAGGGATACAAGGATGAATAAGAGAGTAGAATCCCTGCTTCCCAGAGATTCCAGTTTAGTGGGTAAGATTTTCTAGATAGTGTGCTATTATAAGGTAGTGTGAAATGTGGTCTGATAGGGAAGTAGAGGGGTTGGTGGGCTTTAACTTGGGGGCACTGAGACTCTTTCCTGAGAGAAGAGGCATTTAAGCTGGAAAGCAAATGACTGCCCTTTCAGCTTCTCCATCAGTGAAAATGAGGGAAGTGATGTGCCTAAGGGTCTATGGTTCAAAGCAGGACTTGGCCTAAAATCAGCAGATGTGTCTGTGCTTTTTGCCTGTGGCTGTACACCTAAATTTTAATATGGGCTTGTCTTTTCTGGGAACTAAAAATGAACAAAGCTCCAATATGTCAAAACACCCGTGGAAAAGTGGGTAAGTGGTTTACCCTTCTTGAACGTTACACTCCACCCTGTGCTGTGTGCGTGCGGGGCCAGGTCTTAGGCTTCCTTCCTTTAGCTCAGCAGCAGGCTAAGAG
Source organism: Cheirogaleus medius (assembly GCA_008086735.1). Classification (NCBI taxonomy): domain Eukaryota; kingdom Metazoa; phylum Chordata; class Mammalia; order Primates; family Cheirogaleidae; genus Cheirogaleus; species Cheirogaleus medius. The sequence continues at coordinate 39,495,367 of VBSM01001562.1, forward strand.
ACCTGCCTTCCTTCAACCCTCCTTTGAAGTAGGGGTGAGAGTTAAGTAAAATGGCTTTTTTAAAGTGTCTAAAGTTAACGACTAGAGAATTCCATTTAGTTTTGGCTTTGAGGAAAAGAAGCAGAGCAGCCGTGATACCATTTCCAGTAGGAGATTCACGTATTTATATCAAGAAACGCTTTCAGAAGTAAGTCCTTGGAAGGCTTGGGCACGGCTCTCCCCAGGTGATGGTCTTCAGCCCTGGCTGCACTTGACAATATTCGAAACTGTAGGTGCTCCCGGTCCACACAAGCCTTATTCGCTCACAAATTCTAGGCATGAGGTCCTGGTATTGGTATTTTAAAAAGCTCTCCTGGTTATTTTAATGGGCAGCTAAGATTCAGATATACTGTACCAGAGAGTAGTATGCCAGGAAAATAGATTTTCAGTTCATCTAATTGCTCAACCTCCCAAGAGGCATTTGGGACTGTGTTGGCATTGTTAGCAGTTACTTATATCTGTTGGTCAGGCAAGTAGGGGGCAGCATCTGCAGACAGTAGGCAGGACCACGTGGTTATAAAAACTCTGTGAGAATGACCAAGGAGGGCCTCTTCAATGGGCCCACTGGATTCCATCCTGTCTCCGCTCCCCCCAGTAACATGGTGTATTCATGGAGATTTGGAAGCTTGGCCATGCTGCCGTGTGATCTTCACTATCCATGCATTCATGTGCAATAAGCTTTCTCCTTTACATACGTTAAAGAAAGCTTTGTCCATCAGCACATTTTTGTCAATTGCTTACTGCCAGCCTTGTGATAATCCTGCAATTATACTTTACTCTTATAGAGAGAGCAAATATTTGAACCATTAGAACTGTGGCAGAATGAAATTGTCTTCCCTCCAACCATTATTTTACTTCTACTCCCCATCCCTGGAAGAGATGGGATCTTTGCCGAGAGTGAAAAATCAATTCTGTTAACACAATAATGTATTAATATTTTATTTTGAGAGGCAGCTAACAATAGCAAGAGGAAGACATGATTGTCCTTGAAAATTCTCCACCCTGAAGAATCTGACTTCATTTCTCATGAGGGATTACACCTGCATGCCTCCTGACAATGTGAGCATGAATACAGAAGATTTTATGAAAGCAGCAGTGATTTGTTAACCAAATGTTTGCAATAATTACTTCCTTTTTTTTTATTAACATAAGTCTTAAAAACAACTTGTAATCTTTTAAAGGTAACTTTAGCAATATATACTCATTGAGGAAAAATCAGAAAATACAAACAATTAAATATAAGAAAATAAAAAACTATTATAACCTAGAAAAAGAATGGCTAACATTCCTCTGTGGGCTTCTAGGAGTGCCTCTGTAAGTGTGAATTTACACCCCCCCCTCCACGGCCTTCTGTACCAGGCCTTGCCCTACTGGGGATCAGCTCTGTACCTTCTCTGTCCTATGGGCAAAGGATGGGGCTGGAGTGACCACCGCAGACAGTGCTTGCTGTTTTCCCCCATTACCCTGTCATCTGGCTCTCATCAAAGTTTGACCAGTGGGAGGCCTTGGTGAGAGATTGGAGGGCTAGAGGAAGGGAGAGGCCAGGGTATTGCAATTTGAGGGACATCTCCAGCTTCCCTGTGACAGGACCATCCTCATTTCCAACAGCTGACTCAGCCTTTGGGCTCCACTGTCACCAACTTTCCCTTTTCCCTCCAGCCTTTTCACTCTTACTAATTTCTCATCTCATCTTCCTCTGATTTCTGAACTTTTCGTCTCCTGCATATCCAATTTTCTGACTTAAATTCTTTCTATTTAAATGCTAGCATGGGTCCCGTGTTTCTAGCTGGACTTTGATTGATGCAGGTGCATAGTGATATACAAAGAAAGTTTTTGTTATTTTTTTATTATTATTTTTAGAGATGGGGTCTCACTGTGTTGCCTAAGCTTGAGTGAAGTAGCTATACACAAGCATAATCATAGCTCATTGCAGCCTCCAACTCCTGGGTTCAAGTGATCCTCCTGCTTTAGCCTTTGGAGTAGCTGGGACTATAGGCACATGCTACCGTGCCTAGCAAAAGAAAATTTTATATTTACTTAGGAGATATCAAAACTGAATGTTGCATTTTTTCACAACTAGCTCTATCTGATTGAAATTGATTAAAGTCTATGAACTTTGACACTTACTGGAACTAACTGAAGCTCTAATCAATGAACTGTGGGGATTTTGCATAGACCAATGGAGTCATTACATCATATCCAGAGGGGTAGCTTAACTACCATGAACCCCTACTGGTTAGCAATCTTAATTGAGATTCAAGCTGCAGAGAAAATAAAGACAGAAGAGGTAAATAAAAAATATATAATAGTGATGTCTTCAGTGGCCTTTTCATCATCTATATCCCCCTCCTCTCTTTTGTTCAGGTGTCCAACCCTGCACGACTCATCCCACATGTCTCAGGATAAGCTGATCCAACCTAAACTCCAGGGCTGGCTGGCCTATGGGTAAGCCTAGCCCCCTTGTCAGGGATTGGTTCAGGAATTGTCATATGGCCCATTCTGTGCCAATAAAGATTAAGGAGTGGTTTGCTAGAGATTATGAGAAAATTGCATCCTTCAATTTCTGGGAGAGTTTTGTCATCTTCCTCTCAATGTTGTCGACAGCCAATTTGTGGCCCAGAAGTGCTACAGTCATTTCATTTCTCTCTCTTCCTCTCTTCCTTTCTCCCTCCCTCTCTTTCTTTCTTTCTTTTTTTCTTCCTCTCTCTCTTTTCTTTCTTTCTTTCTTTTCCTTCCTTCTTTCCCTCTCTCCCTCCCTCCCTCCTTCCTTCCTTCCTTCCTCTCTTTCTTTTCTTTTCTTTTCCTTTCTTCTTTCTTTCTTTCTTTCTTTCTTTCTTTCTTTCTTTCTTTCTTTCTCTCAGTTTCCCTGTGTTGCCAGGGCTGCTAGTATGCAATGGCATCATCATAGCTCACTAAAACCTCAAACTCCTTGGCTCAAGTGATCCTCCTACTTCAGCCTCCCAAGTAGCTGGGACTATAGGCCTATGTCACTAAGCCTGGCTAAGTTTTGTATTTTTTGTAGAGATAGGGTCTTGCTATGTTTCTCAGGCTGGTTTCCAACTCCTGGCCTCAAAGTTTCCTCCCGCCTCGGCCTCCCAAAGTTCTGGGATTACAAGCATGAGCCACCACTCCTTGTCAACTGCAGTCATTTCAGATCAGGCATAAGAAGGAAGCCACACACACCAGGGGTAAGAACAGCAGGGAACTGGAGCCAGAGCCACAGATGATATCAACTCTGAAACCTGCTCAATCCTCTAGACTTCCAGCCAGGGAAATTCCTTATTTTTGATGGCAGGTTGAGTTGGGTTTCTGTTACCTCTAGCACAAACCATCCTAATTTGTACAGCAAATTAGCACAATAAGTACTGTAAGTGTTCTGAGTCTAATGGTTTTTAAAAAAAAAAAAGAAGAAAAGAAAAAGGAAGAAGGAGAAAACACCTAAGTGATTGTATGGCAACCAATTTCAACAGATTATTGTTACATCTGACCAATCACCTGACAAAACAGCTAGAGACACATTGATTATTTTGGAAAGAAATTTTTTTAAAAAAGTAGTTCTGATATAAATATTTATTGATATTTTTACAATAACAAGATGAAAGTGAAATAGCTGTGATATATATTGGAATGTCACTGGTTCATCAATAAGATGAGAGACTTATTTGCTGAATTAGAAACTGTTAATAGTTTTAGAATACTGGAAAAATATTTCCTCAAATTTTTGTTCTCTTCCTGATATAATGGCTACAATATATTACAACATGCTTTTAAATGTGAGGTGCATTAATATTTTCTCCATCACTTTGTTAAGTCTAGACCACAAGTCACATAGCCTGAGGGTCAAATCTGGCTGCCATCTCTTTTTGTAAATAAAGTTTTATTGGAACATAGCTATGCTGTTCATTTACTTATTGTCTATGGCTGCTTTTTCACTACAACAGTAACAGTGAGTAGTTATGATGGAGACTATGCCCTGCAAAGCCTAAAATATTTACTATCTGACCTCTATAGATGTTTGCCAACCCCTGGTCTAGGTGATCAACAAAAAACAGTGCATCAAGCCCTGATCTGTAGGATTTGCTGGTTTCTGTGGTGTAAATACGATCGTTATAGCTGATTTCAAGCTCCCAACATGGTGTCTCTGAATTCGAAGCTAGAAAAAGATGTACACTATTTTATAGTATTTCTACCATATAAATAGAATGCATATAAATAACCCCAAGAGTATAGATAATAGTAAATTGTAATAAAATATTAGGAAGTGATGAGTTTTGAATATTTATAGTCATTATTTTTAAAATTTAATATAATTGAGCTGTAAGTTTATATAATCTAATTTTTAATTATGGCTGTGTTTAACAACCGACTTGCGAAATTCCGGAAAATTTAACAATCAGATCTTACAAGCTGATATGATCTTACATCTGATATGATCTTACAGCTCCAGCACAGCACTCTTTATGCTACATATTGTAGTGAATGGAGTAGACTCTGCTGGCTGCCTTTCTGCATCCACTCCCCACCCCAGTTGGATACCTTGAAGGCTGTAGGAGGTTGACTGTCCTATAGCACAGAGACATACAGATAGTACTTGCTCAGTGAATGATGGCAGAACAGCTCCAGTGATTCTAGTGCATAGAACACTTGCCCATGTGTCTGAGGGATTCTGTAAGCTGGCACTTACCTTCTGATTTATTGCACGTGTTACTCTGGCCATTACAATGTCATGTAAGCCTAAGCACCAGATACTCTCTCACAAGTAGCAATTGTAATGACTGCACTTATTTTTCCTCAAAAAGTGAGAAAAAATGGCTGAATTCATTCGTGATCCATTCATGATTACAAACAAGTTAAGTGCATGTAGAAGAAAATCTAGGTCCAAATGATCCAACATCCAGATTTTTCACATCTTGAATTGTCTTCAAGAGAACCTCTACATAGGATGTGCAGATGGATGCTTTAAGAATCAACATATGCATTCCACAATGTCTATATGCTTCAAAACAACAGGTTGTATGCCATCAAAGCATACAATATTATCTGTCAATTTAAGAAAAAATTTAGAAAAAGAATCAACCTATCAAAAGGAGAATTGGTGAACAATTTCTAAGGTTTCTCCTGAGGCCTCTCTCCTTGCCTTCAGACAGCCACCCTGTCACCATGTCTTCACGTGGTCTTTCCTCTGTGCACCCACCTGTGGTGTCTTTGTGTGTGTGTGTGTGTGTGTGTCCTAATCTCCTCCTCTTATAAGGGCACCAGTCAGACCCATTATAGCCCACCCTATTACACCCTTATTTTAACTTAATCACCTTTTTAAGGGTCCTATTTCCATATACCTTCACATTCCGAGGTAGTTGGGGTTAGGGCTTCAACATAAGAATCTTGGGGGACCCAAGTCAGCCCATAATACTAAGTAACACTAACCCAGATTATTAGAAGTCCACCAAAAAGATTAGCCCAGGAATTATTTTCATATTTTAATAATAGTTGTGAATTGCTTTTGGTTTTGCTAATGAGCCAAAGCTACAGGATTACCCGTAATAAGCCTGTTTAAAAAAAAAAAGTTTTACTCTAGTCTTGTGGGCTGGGCTGTATCTGTTGACAAATATCAACCCAACCACCTTTTTTCAGTTTTTTTTCCTTTTTCCAGCTGTCTTAAACAGAGCAACTGCTGAGTGACTCCTTGAATCCAGTAAGCGTCCTTTCACCTCAACTCAGCCTTCCTTTCCTGCGATCACATCTTTGACCTCATGATTTCATGTCTGAAACCTTGACTCCTAACATCCATCAGTCTACTTGGGGCATCCCATTTGGCAATTCTTTGACCCCATGGAGACCTTTAGCTCATTGGCCTGACCACTGTCTCATTGTTAACCACCCCCATCCCCACTGTGTCCTCTCTTCCTGTCTCACCCAACTTCGATGGTCAGGTCCATCACTGTAATCACCTTGACCTTGTTGAGGCCCTTCCCTCTCTCTCTCCCTCTCTTCCTCCAGGGTTCGCAGAGTTACAATATAGGTAAAACCAAGCCGTCTACTTCCTTTGTGCCTTCCCCTTCATCAGCTATAGGAAAACACAACGCTTTTGACTGTCCTCACTTCAGAGTCATAGTATATGGCAGACATACTCGTCCAAACACCCTGCATCAAAGATGCCCGTGTCCCGATCCTTCGAACCTATGAATGTGAGACTTTGCAGATGTGATTATCCTGGATTATGTGGTAAACTCAATGTAATCACAGAGCCTTGATAAGAGGGAAGTAGGAGGTTCAGATTCAGGCCTTGAAGAAGAAGAAAGGGATGATGATCAAGGAATGTAGGTGGCCTCTAGAAGCTGGGAAAGCATTTCCTTGATTTTCTTTATAGTTTTACCACCTGTGCAAAATGTGATGTTGTATCAAATTCACCTGAGATATCCCAATTTAAGCCTGTTGTTCCCAAATAATTATTATAAGTGATCCTTTTCACTGTTAAATATCATCTTATTTTGGGTGATCTAAATTATATGGACACAGAACCTAGGCATGGATCCCTACACAGCATGTTATTTAGTTTTGAAACTGACTGGCAAAGTAGAAACCCAGTTTTGTAAGAAAAGGGCGTTATTGAGATAGTTAGACGAAGGCTCCCAGAAAGACTCTGGGTTACGATTTGGCTTCAGAGTGCCTGAAAGTTTATGAGTTTCTTTTGGAAAAGTCAGCGGGCAAAGTAGTGAATTAGTCTTGAGAAACGTGGCGCTCACCACACGTAGTCTAGGCATTTGTCCGGCCACACTGTGGGACAGGTTTTTAATCATATCTTTAAATCCTCTTTTAAACTAATGTTTAATATTTATTGAGGAATAATATGCATACCATAAAAGGCATAGGTCTTAAATGTACAACTTAAGGAATGTTAACATTCAACATTCTGATGTGTCCACTACCTAGATCAAGATAGAGAACCGTTCTAGCCCCCCAAACTCCCTCATATCTCCTCCCACTCAATAAACCTTTCCACAGATAATTACTATTCTGATCTTATCAGCAGCAGTTTGCTTTACCTGTTCTTTAAATTCAGATGAATGAAATCAATATGTACTTTTCTGTCTAGCATCTGTTGCTCATGGATTATGTCTGTGAGAGTCATCTAATTTGCCAAATGTATCATCAGTTCTTTCTTTTTCTTGCTGTGCAGTAATCCATTGTATGATTACACCATAATGTATTGATCCATTCTACTGTTGATGGACTTTTGTTTTTAGTGTTTCCCAGTTGTTTACTCTTATAAATGAATCGAGAACATTCAATTACAGTATCACAAGCAAATGTATAAAAATTTCGGTGGCTTTATAGCTTCATTTCCACTTTGTTTTATCATTTTTAAAATTTCAACCATTCTGGTAGCTGTGAGACCATTATTTTTTTAACAGTGAAATTTCAAAAAGTTCAGGTAAATTAAAATGAAATTCACAAAAGCAATGCTTTACAATTAAATGAACTCATCAAATGTTATCATTAGTCTTATTTTCAATTATTTTAAAATTCTACCATTTCAGAAATTTTGATAAAAATGTTAATGAAAATTTAATGAGAATTATAAAGACATATGATTTGAAGGAAAAATGAGTTGGTTTACTTTTATTTATAACTTATTCTCATTTAAAGGGTTGTGTAAGTGCTATGGACTGAATTGTGTTCACACAAAATTAATATGTTGAAGCCCTACCCCACCATGTGGTGGTATTTGGAGATGGGGCCTTTGGGACATAATTAGGTTTAGGTGAAGTCATAGGGTGGGGGCTTCATGATGGGATTAGTGTCCTTATAAGAAGAGACACCAGAGAGCTTCACTCACTCTCTCTCCCATGTGAGGACACAATGAGAAAGGAGGCAGTTGTCAACAAGCCTGAAAAGTAGCCCTTACCAAGAACTGAATCTGCCAATACTTTGATCTCGAACTCCCCAGCCTCCAGAACTGTGGGAAATAAATATCTGTGGTTAAAGCCACCCAATCTATGTACTTTTTTATAGAAGCCTGAGAAGACTAGTACAGTTAGAAACTAATATTCTACCCACATGAATTCATATAAGATGCTCCATAGAGAAATATATTTAGAATTATTTCTCATTTAACAGGTATGAGTCTCTCCAAATGACACATTGTTTAGAGAAGTTTGAAGAAGCACAGAGTTTTCCAGTTTCTTGATTACACTGAAATCTATTTGATCACAGACAAAAGTGTGACTCCGTAGTATTTGAAAGTAGGACAAGTGGAGGTAACCGAGACTGATCTTTAGAACAAGGAGTGGGTCTCAGGGAAAGAAATGTAAATGAGAGTTGACTGTTGAAGAAGAAATACTAAAGGTTTTAGAAAAGAGAAAGTTGGAGAAGAATTGGGAGATGAATTTTATTATTGTCTTGCAGAAAAATAATTTGGAAAAGTCTTGAGAATAAATTCGAGAAAGTTCAAAAGGCTGTGAGTTTAATGAAAAGAGACTGTTTCTGTGTGATCAAATTACACTTGTTACTATTTCAGTGAAAATTCTGAAATGGAAAAAGAGGAAAGCAATCCTATTTGAGACATCAAGTGTTGGAGGCTGAATTGATCTCAAGAGGAATAACTATAGAAAATCATTCTGAAAAAGAATTTATTTTTTCAGTCATTAGGTGTACTGGGAGAGAGGGCCATTCCTTTGACTAGGAATAGAACCAGGGGTAAATATAGAGAAAAGATACAGGAAAGAATTATATTTATTTAAGTCAAGATAATTATATTTAATTAATTGACTCAACACACACTTGTAATCTATCATATGCTAAGCATTGTGCTAGGTAATAGAGTATAAAGATGATTAATTCATGTGCTTTAAGTTACTTGGCTATATACATTGCATTCCCCAACAAAACCTGCATTTGTCCTTAGAATTAGACATACCCAGGCATATTTGAAATGCTTGTGAAGAGAGTCGATCAGGCATAGATTTGCATGAGTCATCAAATTGCTGAGGTTAACATTGATTGATTCTCAAGGGTACTGCTTCATGTGTTCAAATAAATAAAACATACATAAAGTATCATAGTGCATTGACTACTTATATCTCTCTATATTGATATAAGTCATGAAGGAGCAGAGAATTTTCTTTACATTGGTGAATTATCAGAGAGTATGTTATTAGCATGTTGCTGGTGCTAGACACGGTTATGTTAAGGATCCCCAATTATTCCATCACAGGTTTTTATATCTATATTCATTGGAGAAATGTAGTTACCTATTTCTAATAATTCATTAAACTAATCCTCACTAAGTTCCTGTCCTTTTCTGGTTACTGTGTTGAGTGTCAGGGTACAAAGATCCATGAGAGGTGCCATTTCTGGGGGAGACTGTAGTCTAGCGGTAGTGGCAGCCATATGGGCAGATAATTACTGTATGATATGACAGGTCCTTTGTAGAAATAAAGTACAAGTGGAACTGCAAAGGACGGAGTGACCAGTTTTCAGAATATCAGGAAAGGATTTATGGAGGAGGAAGTATTTTTGTTTTAAATGAAAGTAATCTAGACAGGGTAATGGAACCACAGAGTTAAAAGAGAATGATACATCCAAAGAGCCCCGTGGCATGGATTTCTAGGGATAGAGGAGGAGGCTGTTTTGAAAACAGTTGTCAAAGATAATTGGACTGAGGTTAGCACATCCAGATGGGCAGGTAGAATATAGTACTTGATTTTTATTTTTTAGTATCTTTGCTAAAGATGAGCAAAATCTATACTCAGAGCTATCAAATAATGAACATTTTTCAAGTGTCTAACCAACTATAGGAATTACTGAAATTTTGATGTGAATTTTGGAAAATGGTTATATTTAGTGACTTATTTTCACCTTTCTAGTGACCTTATTTGATTCTTACATGCTAGATACATAAATAAACTTATGGGAAGAACATGAATTATGTTATAGACACATGACTCAGAGAGGCAGAATTGCATCTATATTTCAATTCAAAATAGGAGAAGGTATACTTTTTTTTTTTTTTTTTAGAGACGGGGTCTCGCTCTTGGTCAGGCTGGTTTCGAACTCCTGACCTTGAGCTATCCACCCGCCTCGGCCTCCCAGAGTGCTAGGATTACAGGCGTGAGCCACCACGCCCAGCCAGGAGAAGGTATACTTTTAAATCTGCTGTTTGGTTACATTAAATTTAATAAGTGTTCATCAATTCCCACTGATGTATAAGATACATTCTACACAAATTCACAGATATAGTCTCAGTTTAGTTGGGAATATAAAGTCAGGACTAAGTGTTTCGTGTCTAAGAAAAGAAGACCAATAATGAAAACATAAAGTTCTCATTAGGCCACAAGGGATAAGTAATCTAAGATGGGTTGGTGTTGGTTATGAATTAACTGCCAATGACTCAATATTTTTTGTTTTTTTAATCTGAGAATGTCTTAATTTATCCTTCATTTCTGAAGAATAGTTTTGTTGCATATAACTTCTCAGTTGACAGATTATTTTTTTCTTCCAGCATTTGAATATATCATCCCACTGCCTTCTGGCCTCAATGATTTTTGATTAGAAATCAGCTGTCAGTCTTATCGAGAATTCCTTGTATAAAATGGTCACTTTTCTCTTGCTGCTTTCATGAAGCAGTACCCTTGAGAATCAATCAATGTTAACCTCAGCAATTTGATGACTCATGCAAATCTATGCCTGATCGACTCTCTTCACAAGCATTTCAAATATGCCTGGGTATGTCTAATTCTAAGGACAAATGTAGGTTTTGTTGGGGAATGCAATGTATATAGCCAAGTAACTTAAAGCACATGAATTAATCATCTTTATACTCTATTACCTAGCACAATGCTTAGCATATGATAGATTACAAGTGTGTGTTGAGTCAATTAATTAAATATAATTATCTTGACTTAAATAAATATAATTCTTTCCTGTATCTTTTCTCTATATTTACCCCTGGTTCTATTCCTAGTCAAAGTCTTTTTGTCTTTGTCTTCTGACAGCTTGAGTATTATTGGAAGAACAACTTTAGACAAATTAAAAGAATTTAATTGAACAAAGAATGATTTGTGAACCAGGCAGCTGATCAGAACCAGAAGAGGTTCAGAGAGCTCTGCTTTGCCCTATACACAGGGAGTATTTATAGATAGGAAAGAGAAGTACAGAAACAGCTTGATTAGGTAGAGCTTGGCATTTGACTCATATGAACATGGTCTGATCAGTTGGTGGTCTGTGATTGGCTAAAGCTTGGCTGCTGTTATTGGCTGAGACTCAGATAGTTGTTGTTACAAAAAATATACTCCTAAGTTAGGGCTTCAGTTTGTTTAAGTACTAAGTTAGGATGTGGTTTATTATGTAGGGCCTCATGGTATGGAGGCAGCCTCAGGCAAAATTTAGTTTAATTTGACAGTGTTATTTGTCTAGGTGTGGCTCTTTTTGAGTTTATTTTACTTGGGAGTTGTTAAGCTTCTTGGATGTGAAAATTAATAGTTTTCATCCAATTTGAGAAGACTATTTCTTCAAAGATTCTTTGTGCCTCTTTCTCCTCCGGGCATCCATTATGCATATATTATTAGCACATATGAGGGTGCCCCACAGATCTCTGAGGCTCTGTACATTTTTCTTTATCCTTTTTCTTTTATGTTCTTCAGACTGCATAATCTTAATTATCCTGTTGTTAGTTCTTTCTTCTGCCAATTCAAATGTGCTACTGAGCCCTTCTAGTGAATTTTTAATTTTAGTTACCATTTTATTATATTTACTGTTATTTTGCTGTAAGTTTGGACATAATCTAATAGAAGTTTAGCACCCAAAAAACGTACAATTGCTACAGGATAGGGTGACTTTCAGAATTCACAGATCCAGACTCCTCCTCCCGGGAAGTCATATGGGGACTACCATGCTCAGCTGCAGTGGTAGGGCTGCTCCCTAGTCAATTTCCATGCAGCTGACAATAGATTGGTCCTCAATACCAGGAAAGCAACAGAATTTGTTTACTTGTAGGCTTATTACAAATAGCTATGAGACAAAAAAAAAAATAAGTGAAAAGTTTGCTCTCACCAAAGTCTAAGGGGTTTCTCCCCTGTTCCTGGAACTACTTCTTCTCAGCTAGCTGACAGAAGGATATCCACTGCCATCAAGGAAAGTACCAATGTGCAGGTGTGACCCGAATACTCTTGCCTCAATAAATTAATCACCGCAGAACATAATGGTCTAAAATCAGCCTAGGCTGTTGCCTATGAAGCAGCACAAGGGTAACATTAACAGCATGTTCCTACTTGAAAGTCATTAGGTTTTGTCCAGTTTCTTTTGGGTCTTCCAATTTGATTTGAAGGAGTCTATATACACATGATTTTCCCAGGTTGTTTGGTGTCAGCTTCTCATCTTGTCTAAGAGTTTCTGCTCAAACAAGAATATAATTTCTTCACACAAACCAGGGACAATTTTTAGGCAGAGTACACACTAAGTTCCAAAGGAAAAAAGAAACATTTTTCTCTGCCCGACTGACTGCCCAACAAAAAAGCAACAGTGACCGCAGAGACTCCATCTAGTTTATATCTGAACAATGAGCTGAGAGTTTCTCATTTGTAATGCCAGCGTAAGGGTTTATGGGGCTTCAGAGTTGTCCCCAAAGATGATGGATTAATATTTGTTTTTTTATTTTTGTAGCTAAGGGTGCCCATTTACTCATAATCAAGAACAAAGAAATAGCAAGTCTAGAAGAGAACTGAAGATACTATATATTGCAAGATGGAATATTTTTGCAGGTTTTAAATGTCAGTTTTCAGTTTCAGTTTCTTTACAGCTTCCACCCATAAGAATTTCAAAATTCTTAAGGATTTTATTTTAAAGAGGTCATCCTGTTGCAAATGCACTATTTTCAAAAAGTCAATCTAAACACACACACAAACACAAGAAGCAGGGTGACCCTTGGTTGAAAATAAAATATTGAGTTTGGGTTCTCCAAAATCACAAAGACAAATATTTGTGAAACAGTGACTTAATGGGGGAAAGGATATTGCCATCTTTCCTATTTCTGTTTGGAGGAAATTCAGCATCCCCACAATCGTAAATTTCAGGTCGAGTGTTGATATTATAAGGACTCAAAGACCTGACGGATGGAGACAGAAGTATGAACTCTTGCAATGCAAGTTGGAGTCTACGTATCCAGGAAAGAGTCATCTAAGTTTCCCTTTAAAAAGAACAGAGAGAACCTGAAGTTGAACTTAGCAGAGAACACTGTAACAATGAACTTGGGTGTCTAGCTGGAGATAGTGTCTGCCTGTGGATAAACAGGTGATGGCTCCTTTTATAGTAATAAGCAGGGCACAGACCTATCTGCTGTGGCTCCATCTTCTCCCTGTCACTGTGGGACTTCTTGTCCTGAGTAGTTATAAACTCCAACAAAGGCATTTAGTAAAAACACAAAAATCCTAATTTTAGAATTGAGAGAGTCTGGTTACATTTTTGCTTTACTCTGTAACCCACTTCACATAAACGGAATGGAAAGTTTTGTTCTGATTCTATCATAGTGATGGAGTGCTTTGACTCTGGACTCATCTTCAAAATTTCTGCAGCCCCATCTATCATTTCTGTGACTGGCACTATAATTAGTTATGGCATGGTAATGTCCTCGATCCCAAAGTGGAAATTAATATCTGATATTTCTACATATGAAGATCAAGTGGATGAAACAGACATGCAAGTCTTATAGATGTTGCTTTGTTTTCTATTATACGTCAGTTTTCTGAGTCAAGGAAATAAAATACATAGATCGTAAATATTTGTGACCATAATTGTTATAGTGATGAGCCCGAATTAGGTAAGTACTTAATAAATATCTGTTGAATAAGTGGAAGAAAAGTGAAATCATTGCGTGTTCTAACTATAATTGTAATGCACATAGAATCAAATATAAAATTATCTTTCTTTTAAAAAACCACAGAGAATCCATCACCCAGGAAAAGTATCTTGTTTTTGTAATGAACCCTGAAAATCAAATATCTCCCTTATTTTCACTATGAAAAGGCTCTAGCAAATGAATCTCATGAGGAATTTTTGCAAGTATTTACTTTCAGAACAATACACTCAATTTTCTGAGATCAATGACACAGGAAATCTTGTGAAGAATGTAACCTGGAATAAACCTGGGGCTGTTGATTTCCTCAACAATTAGCTTATTTGCCCTCTGCAGGATACATTGGGAGGTTGGGAGGGGGCTGTACTTGCAGTGGAAGTCAGCAGAAGGGTGTTGACTTACTCCTGCCAGTAAAAACAAGCTGTTACCTTATTTTCTGAAGTGACAACTCCTGGTGCTGGGCACAGCTTTTGTAACTGATGAACAGCCTGTTCAGAGCAATATGTAAAGAACTGAAAAGAATAAAATGGAAACATTTCATTTATGAATGCTGGAAATAGTTTTTAGGAGATGGTTTTCAATATTAAATAAGATATTGAAAAATCTAACAATTCCATATTAAATTTCTTAAAATCCCACATTATCTTCCTCTAGATGACAGAGAGGATTGATTAACTGTAGTAGATTAAGGTTTGAGAACAAATACTGTTGTGTGATTCTCCAGGGTCAACCAACTACAGGCTCCACAGTGATCTTTCCATCCCAGCCTCTTTGGCCTTCCAGCCCTTGCACAGTGATGCTCTTTCCTGCCACTGGGCCTTTGCACATGATATTATTTTTTATCAGAATATTTTTCCTGCCCCTCTTTACCTGGTATACTACTATGCTTCAGATTTTTTAGGAAAGCCATTTCAAAATTTCTAAATTATTGTATATCACCATGTTTCTCTTCTTATCCTAATTTTAATTTATATTTGGGATATTAATTAATTAATATCTGACTCCTCATTAGACTGTATGCTCCACAAAGGCAGGGATGATGTCTGTTTTGATTTCCCATTGTATCTCCAGCACCCTACTTCAAATGAGGACTTCACAAGATTGGAGGAAAAAAGAATTTTGCCTGGAAGCCAGTGAGAGATGAAATAAGCATGAAGCATATCAGTTGAGTTTGATGGGAGATAATATGCCAGAAAAAGAGAAGGTATTCTAATCATAGGAACTGCGTGAGTAAAAGAATAGAAGAAGGTAAGTGCAAGATGCATTTAGAAATCAGAGCATGGATATAGAGGAGGGAATGAGTGGAGACGAGCTTACTGTGGCAGATTGGGACCAGACTATCTCAAGCCTTGGGCTTGTTAAGGAGTTTGGACATTTTCTAAGCAATGAGGACCCATTGGAAGACTATTAAGCAGTAGAATAACACAATCCCATCTGTGTTTCAGATATAACTCTGGCAGCAGTGTGGAAGGCAGTGGAACTAAAAATAGGATAATAAGAAATGTGCTCATCACTTTTCCCCTATTTGCACAGTAACCCAATTTTTAGCCTTGACATACATCCTGTTTGTGCAGGAAAATCCCTAAGCCTAGAGAGGCAGCTCCTTATACTATCTTAAGGATTGAGTTTTGTTATAAAGCAAAAGAGAAAAGTGGCCATCAGCCACTGTATTATGTTGCGTGCCAGTAAGTGTCTAACAGTGAAATCATTTAACAAAAGTAATTGACCTAATACATGGAACTATAAAATTCAGGTATTGTTCAGACATTCTTAGGAAATGGACCTTTAGGCAATATTTTCAGAGAAATAGCCTAGGGAATCGGTGTTATGAATCTTCCAGGTTATCAGAAGTCAACTAATTCTAAGACTGATCAGCAGTTTCCTAGAAACAACAGACTATGGGAACCCATGATAAAACTTGATATTACTAGACATTTTGCAAAATGATGACATTTAGGTGCAAGGGACATAGTAATATTTATTGAAACCCTCTTAGGCACCAGGTACTGTTCTGTTTTTAATATGACAAAGCCCATGTAATCCTTACAATTTTATGAGACACTATTACCAGCTCAATTTTATTTAATACATATGAAAAAGGGAGATATAAAGAAGGTAAGTGACTTGTCCAAGGCTCCATAGATAATAAGTGAAAAGAGATGGATTCAAATCAGGCAGCATAACTCCTAGTTTACACTCTCAATAAGTATCGCTTTACCTTGTCATGGTTGGAAAGTTCTTTCTTTCTTTTACCTTGTTACACCTTGTCCCATTCTTTATCCTTTTCAACTAAAGAGAAAATATCAATAAAACTGAGATCATGTTTGCCTGTCTTTCACATAAAATCACAAGGATTTTTGCTTGGTAAGATTTTTGAACACCTGATTTTGTTGGTGATCATTTTACAACTTGGTTCCGGCTGGCCTGGCTCAGGAGGTAAGAAGTTCTGGAAACACAGACTTTTAGAGATTCTGACTCATGGTGTGTCTGCAGAGGCTACAGCTCTAACATGGAACCCTAATTGTTCCACCTTTTGGGCATTACTATCTCAGAGTTGACTGTATTACCCTGGAAAAATTAATTTTTGGGGAAGTGCATAATTAAGTTTTCTTTTCCTAGTGTTCTGGTCCTAGAATTTATGCTGTCAAATAAAAATACAAATAAATCTACATGTCCTTGTGTCTCACTTTCACATACCATTTGTCTTGCAAAACCTCTCTAGAAACAGATATATCTGAACTGGATTTTATATTATATTCTTTCTTGGTGTGATATTTGAAAGTATTCTTATAAAGGTACTGACATCTCTTGGTGGGTTTAATACAGTAATGTTCAGAGTTGTAATAAAGGGGGAAAAATCAGAATATGAAGTGGCATGAGCTATTTTGATAGAGCCCATGTAAGTTCAATAATGTCAATATTTGAAAGAGTTAAATTTGAATAACTTAAAAAATATTGTCACATGGTGATATTCTCTTGATCATGATAGCCACCTAATTTTATACATGTCTTAGTTGACTTAAATGACTAAAAGTAGTCTAAAGAAATCAAGAGGAGCAATGAGACTGTATTTTTAAGTTATAGACTCTTAGGACATCAGAGATAGTGTAGTTCAACTCCCCATCCCTTCCTCACTCTCCCTCTCTGCCTGGAGTCAGTTGTGCCGCTACTCTGGGATTTGTAAACTCAAATGTCTGTACGGATCAGACCACTGATGTAAATAAGTAAAGCAGGCTCAGAGATCTTTTTCTCCGCTTTCTTGAAGCCAGCTGTTCTCCCTTCTATCTTTTGTTTTTCTACTTTTAATAGAGACATGGGTTCAGGAAAAAGTTTCTTTACCACAGTGCAATTTAAGGCGATGGGCGGCAAGTACACGTTGCCTTTGGAAGGGATGGGATCCACCACCTCCGTGTGGGCGCACTGGCCTCCACACTGCCCTCTGCTGGTCCTCCTCCTTTTGGCCCTTTCTATAATTCAGAGGTTTATTTTCTCATTCTTTGCACTTCATCCAGTATCAGTTTGAGTACTTTGAATTGCAAGTAATAGAAAATATAATTAAACTGGCTTAAATAGTGAAATAGTTACATGGTACAAAACTAGAGGTTGCATAGCAGAGGTTTGATCAGGGCTCTCTCTCCATGTCTGTGTTTCTTTTGCTCCTGGCCTTCATGTGTCGACTACATTATTCTTGTGCTGCTTTCTCTCAAGTAGTCACATGACTGTAGCAGCTTTGGGTGCCGTATTGTACACCATATTGTTCAGGACAAGAGTGGAGTTCCCTTATACCCCAGCCATTCAAGAAAATTCCTGGACATTCCACTGATGGAACTGGTCACTGTGGCCAGGCAGATGAGAATTTATTAATATTTATGAAACTTTGGGCCCATCCTCTTAGACTAGGATTGCTACCTAGTTGGGAATGAATGAAAAGACTGCTAAGAAGCTCTAGACTTCAAAGTTCTCCCAGGTCAAAATCCCAGAAAGAAGAGAAACAGTCACCTAGGATCTATACATTAACTATCCTGGGGGAATTCCCTATTTGGGGATTTGATTGTGTTTGATCCTGTTTGTTCCTTGGACCGATCATAGTATGGAATATCACAATTGGGAAGGCTTGGGTCATTTCCTTACTCCTGTGCCCAGATATCAGGAAAGATCCAATAATTGACATTTCCTCCCGTATCACATGGATCAGGAAAGAACATTTTCCCAGTGGAAAAAGAGAGGCTAATGGGTAAAAACAACAGATGATCATACTATTTTATATTCGGTTTTTATGCTCTTTGACAAGGAGCTGACATGTCCCCAGGTATTAATTTTAAGGACAGAATCATAAAGAGACACCAGTGTATTTTTGGTTTTTTTTGAGACAGAGTCTCACTCTGTTGCCTGGGCTAGAGTGCTGTGGTGTCAGCCTAGCTCACAGCAACCTCAAACTCTTGGGCTCAAGCAATCCTTCTGCCTCAACCTCCTGAGTAGCTGGGACTGCAGGCATGCATCACCATGCCCAGCTAATTTTTTCTATATATTTTTAGTTGGCCAATTAATTTATTTCTATTTTTAGTAGAGATGGGGTCTCGCTCTTGCTCAGGCTGGTCTCGAACTCCTGACCTTGAGCGATCCACCCGCCTCGGCCTCTCAGAGTGCTAGGATTACAGGCATGAGCCACCGCGCCCGGCCTCAGTGTTTTAAAACACTGCTGGGTACAGTGGCTCCCATCTATAATCCAAGCACTTTGGGAATCTGAGGTGGGAAGATGACTTGAGGCCAGGAGTTCTAGACCAGCCTGAGCAAGAGTGAGACCTTGTCTCTACAAAAAATAGAAAAATTAGCTGGGCATGGTGGCATGCACCTGTAGTCCCAGCTACTCGGGAGGCTGAGGCAGGAGGATTGGATCATTTGGGCCCAGGAGTTTGAGGTTGCAGTGAGCTATGATGACGGCACTGCACTGTAGCCAGGGTGACAAAGTGAGACTCTGTCTCAAAACAAACAAACAAAACAAAACACTATGAAAGCAACACATAGAATTTGCATCTAAATGTATCTAACAATATTGTTTGGTTTGTTATATACTATAAGCTTACTGAGTATAATTCATAAATCATTTTATGGTATACATATTACTTAACACATGTCCAAATTTTAGTCCTTAGCACAATGTTCCACCCCACATTTTTCTTCCCACACAGAATCTAAACTCATCACAAAATTGAGAGACAGAAGCTGCCCTTTGATTTCATTCCTGTAAGAGTTTCTCTCTACGTGGAAGGAAGGGAAGGCATCGTGCAGGCTCTGGCCGTGGATTCACATCAACCCACTGCCAGAGATCCTTCCTGAGGGGCTTGGGATAGAGATTTCTGGGCTTTGGCACAGAGATTTCTGGTTTTCGAAAAGCTCCCCCAGGTAATCAGGATAATTAGCTATTTTTGTAAACCTCCTAAGATGGATGCACTGTTTTTTTCTCAGCAACATATTTAGAGCCCAGTTTAAAAATGACAGAGCGCTAGCCTCTTCAGCCTGATAGAAAAACCCTTTTTGATGGGGGCCTGAGTTTCCCTACATCACCATGTGAGCATTTCTATTTGCAGTAAAAATGGGTACCATGAGCTGACAGTGGAGATGGTTTCTTCTTCTCTGGCTGGGTTCACTCACATCTATGTTGCTTTCTGATACACAGGTTAGATCTATGTCAAGGAGGAACACATGTGACTTTGGCAAAGTTCCTACCTGTGCCTCCCTCTTTGTTTAGTGATTATGCTTATTTGCTTTTTTTTGTTTCTAAAAAGGAAGCCTGCCCCTCTCCTCCATGTCCCCACTGATGTAGCAGAGTGATGGGATGCATAATGGGGCCAGAGTTTCTGCCCAGTGGAAAGTAATAAAAGGGATCAGAGTGATTCCCATCTCTACACTTCGAACATCACCCAGGGAGTTTGTGTTTATACTGCACTGTCTACAAGTTGGGGCAACTCTTCTTCCCTCTGCCCAACAACAAAGTAACAAGGCCAATTCTAAAGCTCAGGGCTCTTTGGACAGTTGAAAGAATCCCACCTACCAGGACAAGGCAGGGAAGAGGCAGGATAAGTTAGCATTTAGATCAACACTATGCAGTGGAAATACAATGCAAGCCACGGATGTGAGCCACATTGGTAATTTCACATTGTCTAATAACCACATTAGGAAAGTAAAAAACCTTACTTGGTATTGAATTTTATAGGGATTAAAGGTACAATTTTTTGACCGATCTATTTTTGATGACTTACAATTTTTGCTTCACTTTGATTAAATAAAGGAAAAATAATCAAGAAAGTTCTGGTCTGGGGGAAGGAGGCAAATCCTTATCTGGCAAATGCTAAGACAGAGCCTCGGTACCTGCTACATGGAATGCAGAACAAAACTGCAGAGGGAAACAGACTGTACATTGTTCCTGTTGCTTGCAAGGAGGGGCACTGTAGGATGATTCACTAGTGAACTGGAAATCTAAGGGGAAGTAATCAGTTACACAGACCTGAAAGTTAAGATCCACAAAACTTGGTCTTATAAGTTTGTCTGAACTGTAGGAGATTAAATAGTATTCAGAACGATATGTATTTGAATTACCAGGGAATAGTCATATAAAAACACTTGTTGTCAACTCAAAGTGACATTGAAGATTACTTATTAAGGATTTAAATCAACATACACAAGGAGAAGCAGCACAGTTATGAGAAAAAAATAACAATCTCTTTCTATGATCTTGTCATTCTTATTTTGCTGATAAATTGAATGTCTAGGTTTGTATAAACTAGTGTGATCAACAGAGATTTGCATGAATTGGATAACCAACCTCAGCTAAAACTGAATTATTGAGCTTGATATTGATTCAAACATCTAGAAATTGCAGTACACTTAGTTTAGCAACGATAGCTATATTCCCAAGTGTAATTGAAAATAAACATAAACAATGTACCTCTATCTTCACAAAAGACAGGCTGGCAAAAAAAAAAATATTAGGTATTTCCTAAATCAAACAAAAATTGCCAAAAGCTATCTGCCTGTTCAGGGAGAATATGCAAATTGATCATATTCAAGATTTATGTTAAAGGTACTATGGCATGAAAAGAAATTGAATGCAGAGACCTTCACATGATTAATTTTCCTAAACCTCTTTTGGTTGTTGACTTATAAGATTATGTAGTCTGGGAAATTTAGAGGACCAATAGATCTGTAATAAATAATAGTAAAGTTAAAGAAATGGTACATCATAACTTTAAATTTTCCCTGTGTTCATTGATTAGAGTGCTAGCTTAATGTGAATGACACTTTTCTTTAAATAAATGCCCCTATGGTACTAGACAACATCATCTTTCAATAGCTATAATTCAACTGCTTGGTTCCTAGCAGGTGCAGACACCCCAAGGCACCCCTCCATTCCTGCCAAGGCCTAGGTTTGCTGTGGCTGAGGTTTCTGTGATCAGAAGGTTGATGCTCCTTTCTTATTCTATCCTAAGCTCTGGTACAGATTGCTATGCATGTGATATACAGTACTAGCTTTTATCAGTGGAAAACATTTCACTTATTCTTCTCACTCAAAATATTTATTGAGCACCTGTTCCAGCAAGTGTTAACAACAAATGTATAACAGCTCTTGACCCGGGAAATAACAGACCGGCACGTGGAGAGTTGAGGAACAGCCTTTATTCGGCCAGCAGGCTCAGCCAACTTCTGCTCTTCTGACCCCCCTTTCCTTGTTCTCCTCCAGTTTTTATACCCTTGGTGGGCTCAAAAAGCGTCCAGTCATCAACAAGCTTTAACATCCAATCAGCAACAGTGGGATTCAAAAAGTACCCAATCAGGATCACGTGAGCAGCGTGGCTGGAGGACGGGAGCAGGCGGCCAAGCACCAAGTGCAGCCTGGACTGGAAAAGGCCCGGCCCAGTAGCCCGCTGTGTCCCCCTGGCCCGCGGGGATGCAGAGTGACCGGGAGCGGCCGCATCCCAGGGCCGGACGGTTTTCCCCGTCATACCTACTATGGGGTCAAGAACCATGCTAGGTGCTAGAGGATACAAATATGAAATCCTACACTTGAGAAGCTCACAGTCAGTCTAGCTGAGGGTAAAACACAGACATGCCACAATGCCAATGTGATGTGAGAAGGGTCACAGCAAAGGACTTTGGAAACATTTTATACCAGTCAGCGCCAACTACTGCTCTTACTAGAATACTAAGTTGATAATATCACATTTCTTCAATACTCCATTGTAAAACCCTATTGTGCATTACTTTGTATGAGTTGACAATTGAAATAAGGAGATGGGACTCATAGAAGTTTGCACCCAAATGGGGAGAGGAGTAGTTTGGAGGCCTCACATAGTGGAGTAGGCTTAGAATGGCCCTGGGCAGCCATGTGGTGTTTTATTAATAAGACAGCCGAGAATGGGGGGAGGTGACCAGGCACAGTATTGAACAGGGGAAGCAGGGAAGCACGTGTTTCACAATTTTAAATAAGATTGGCCTTGACTTGGTCCTTTTGCTTTGTTTTCTTCCCACATGCTCCTCGAACATAAAGAAAAATTTAATAGAGTTGGAGAACAGGTCTTGTAGAGAACAACAGCTGAACACTTATTAATATGCATGGCCAATGCAATAATGAATAAGTTGTATGTGGAGTTTTTTAGGTTAATTAAGAATAAGAGGAGCCCGGGCACAGCTCATTACTCTGAAAATTGATAATTAAAGGAAAATAGGCACTCATCTCGGCTTTCTGGTATAAACTATTTTTCAGGATAAACAAACAACATTAGTGGGTGGGGGAAAAGTTTTCTTTACAGAAAAATTTTGGCTAATAAATGTAGGAGGAATAAGAGAACTGGAAAAAATTACCATTTTGCAAGCTCTAATGAAATACCTGATGCAGGTAAGGGTCATTGAAATTTTGATGGAGGACTGAACTCTCTGATCAATCTTAGCATCACTAAAAGTGAGAAAAGCAGACAAGAGGTGCCTCTGTAGATGATGCAGAACAAAGTCCACGGTACCATGTGTGGAGTGTGCACAAAAAAATCAAACTCGAGTCTGATTAATATTAATTAGGAATCTAAATTCCAAATCATGGGACACGTTGGGGATAGAACCAGGCACACAACATCTGGCAAAGGTCATCAGCCAGAGCCAGGGTGGGGACCTTTTCTATGTTAACTGACCAAGTTTCAAGTTTTAAATAGACTTTTCTCGAAGGTTGGAACATTTTGAGTAAATTGATTTTCGAAAAATGGACTGTGCTCCTGTAAGTCTGTATATTTAAAAAATTGTTAGTGATGGTGTAGCGAGGTAAACTCCAAATGTTGCAACCCTGCAATTTTACAAAATTGCAGAGTCTGAATTTGAAAGATGTGTAGGCAGACTCATCAGCTAATGGAAGAACTCATAGAGATTCTGCTCACAGACTTTTCTGATTCCTGTTTTTTTGTCAGAAATCAATGCAGTGACAAAGAAGAAACTTGATGCGTGTCTTGAGGAAGAAGTTGGTTATTCTGTCTAGTCTGCCAAATTAGTTTCCTGCCCATTTGCTAAACTAGTATTTATGATGAGATTTCAGCAAGCAAAGAGATAGGGATGAACTACTCTAAAAACAGTCCCTCCAAAAAGTTAAATAAGTATTCAAAGTCATATTTGATTTTGATACTGGAGCTTATGGTCCACTGGGGTCTATCAGTGAGGATATGGTTCAGCTGTAGTGATTGAGAAATAAAAGTAGGTTAAACAGTAAGGTCTGTTTCTCACTCAGAAATATGGACTGTGGAGTCAGGGAATTCGGGCTGCTATAGCAGCTCCCTGGTCATAATCATACTGGTCTCCTTCCTTTCTGCCCCACCATCCTAGCTGCACTTCTGTCCATTCTGTTTGCAATCTAGCCAGCTAGAAGAGAGAAGGGAGAAAGACCAAAATGTTCCTCCTCCCAACTAAGTCCATTCCCTTTAAGCGGCCTTCCCAGAAGTTCCACGCAGGAGTTCAACTTACATCTCTGGCCATGGAGCTGCGTGGCCAAACCTAGAGGCAAGGAAGGATGAAGCCGCAGCCTTTTAGCTGGATGCATTGCTGCACCTAATAAAACTGGAGTTGTAATGCCAAGCAGGAAGGGCCATGTGGATTAGGGGTCTCTGTCATGAAGAAAACAGACATTTAAGAGAGAATTAAAATTACTGTTTAAATAATTTCATTTCTGAAAAATGCTACCAAGTGGAACATTCTATTAGGGAGACCTAATTTTGGAAGACATTTGTGTTATTTTTAATAGTATGCCAGATTCTGTGAGGAAAAGAGTATAAATCTGTTGCATGTACTATTTTAAATGCTTCTGGGGAAAGACCATTAGCCCTTGTCGATGTGTATAATTTTATCTGTGGGTTATACCCATTTTTATGACTTTATAATTTCATTATTTTATTTTGCTACAAACTTTTGTATGATTTACTGAAAACTGTTAAGATACCATTAACTTTATCATTTTTCCTTTCTCATTTTGCTTCCATTTATGGCCTAATAGCCCAGAACAATGACATTTGTAAATCAGAGGTTGTTTAGTAGTTGAGTAGCACTGTTACACTTTCTTGTCTGAGAAATCATAATTGAGGTGGGCAAACTGGCAATGGTCTGGTACCTCAGCCTGAGTTATTGTGCATTCATTTCTGTCATAGGTCAGTTTTCTGGGGAAAGTGCATGCAGATGAGGAAGTCTGCGTAGACTTCTAACCTTTGAACTCTTGTGGGTATATGACTCCTTTGCCTTATTTTGCAAAACTCCATTCATGATTGAGATAGCTCAGGATTTTAAGTTATCTGAGACAGCTTCTATAAGACCAAGTTCCTAGGGAATAGAACTATGCAGAATTCTCCTGGCCCCAAATGCCATATATTACAGCAGCGTATTTTGTAAATTTTGATTTATTATGTCAAAAACTGAGTTATTCTCCTAAGTCAATCTCTTTTTTATTTATATATCATAACTTTATTTGAAATAATTGGCTGTGTCTATAAACATGCAGAATGAAACATCATCTACACATCATGTTTCAGTGAGCAAAACAAGGGTCTTGGAGTCTGAGGATAAGGAGCCCTGAGTCTGCCCGCTTCTGACTTTAATACTGTTGTCAAAACCACAAGGCGGTTTTGGTCTAGGTCTAGTTACTTGTTGCCCAAAAATCCAATTATGGAGACAGTGAGGATTGCCAAGGAAGAAAGGAATCTTTAAGATGACAGATAATCTCTTGTTGGGAGAACAGGTGAAGCTGCCTCAAATCCATCTCTCCAACTAAAGGATATCATGGGCTTTTAAGGGAAGGGCCACGTGCGTGCCTTGGGGCAGGCCATGGTGTATCTCACAAGGGGGTACATGAGCTGGGGGCAGGTTGTGGGGGATGGTGGATCTTGGTGACAGGAAGTCTGCCCTGGGACCTTCAGAATCTCAATGCCTTTGCTTTGTAGAAAGAAAATCCATGATTTCAGGCCAGGTGTGGTGACTCATGCCTAATCCTAGCACTTTGGGAGACCAAGGCTGGGAGATCACTTGGGGCCGGAATTTCGAGATCATCATTTCTGGGAAAGAACTCCAAGGGTCATGTAGTTGTTAAGGGAGAAGATTATAAAAACTACACAAGGGTTCAAGGAGCTGGTTATGATACTGGGCAACTATACTTCCTCTGAGTCTCAGTTTGCTCACTGTCACTTCTCACTAGATCCTACTTGGATGGCCAGACATTACTCTGTGCCAATCACTGTACTAAGCACAGGGAAATGACTGTGAATAAGAAAAAGTTAATTGTTGGCTTTTATCTAAGGTTGAAGCTGAGGTTGCAAATTCCATTGCTTTCTTAGCTCAGGCGGATAATAGAAATGCCTGAAGAGGAGGGGAAGTGAAAAACAATCAAGGAGAGATGGGAATTGTGGCTGAATTTGAGGCAAAAGGTATTCAGATTCAACAAAGGTTTGGAAACACTGCTATGTCCACAGCCCTGCATTGAGTACAGTGGGAATACTGGCAATTCCCATACACTCCACAGGTAACCTCTCTGTCTGGTGCTTTGGCCCGGCAGTTAAGAGAGGGCTGTGGAGGCCAGTGTGTTTGGACCCTCACTCAACCCGATGACTTTGGGCAAGTGTTTTAACCTCCATATGCCTCAGTTTTTTCCTCTCCAAAATGAGAAAAATAGTAGGTTTAGTGTCCTTGCAGTGAGTTGGCTTAATAGTTAGAACAGTGTCTGTCACATAATACACATTTGTCAACCTTAAGGAAATTCAGATTCAGATATGATTCATTATAGAGTTTATTCCAGCTTAAAGCTTGAGGATGGCCAGCCCAGCACAAAGTCACGTTGTCCTGAATATACACTCTGAGTAGCAGCAGTTACAAGTGGGTTTTTAAAGATAAAAAAGAAAAGGCAGCACCCAGGTTGTTTACCAAGAAGTTACATTAAAATAATACAAGTTTTGATTGGCTATACTTTACTCTTTTTATTACAAATTCCCGGAATATGAAAATCATGGGTGAGGCAGCTTGTCAGGAGCAAAATGCCTTTAAACAATTGCCCCCACGCGTGAGGAGGTAGGGGAAGACTGAAGTCTCGTACTCAGGTCTCTCTGGGCCTGATAAATTTTGCATACCTTACATAGCTCAGACTGATTTGAGCTATTTTTCTTTTTTCACACTCAATAAATATTAGCTATTATTGTGGGAGTGCACACAAAAGGACTCCTCAAGAAAGTTTTAGAGAGCAAGTCAGAGTGAAAGAGTATGGTGGAAAGATTGGCAGCTAGAGAGTGTGTGTGCTTTGTGGCTATACCAGAGAGGTCAAGTTTGATGAGAGTGGTTAGACATAAGTATAAATGGATTACTGAGACATTTTTTACTCTTTGGTAGAGTAACACTCTGATGGTTAATTTTATGTGTCAACTGGCTGGTCCATAGTGCCCAGATACTTGGTCAAATGTTATTCTGGATGTTTCTCTGATGGTGTGTTTGGATGAGATTTACATTTAAATTGGTGGGCTTTGAGTAAAGTGGTTGCCTTCCACATGTCCTCCATATATCACCCTTCATATTGGGCCTCATCCAGTCAGTTGAAAGCCTGAACAGCACGCAGGCTGACCTTCTGCCAAGCACGAGGCAACTCTCCAGCAGACTGCCTTTGAACTTCCGCAACGTTGGCTCTTCCTGGTTGCACAGCACACTGCCTTGACTTGAACTGCAACTCTTTCCTGATTCTCCAGCCTGCTAGCCTCCCCCATCAGATTTTGAATTCACCAAACCTCCATGATCATGTGAGCCAATTCCTTAAATATCTGTATACATCCTATTGGTTCTGTTTCTCTGGAGAACACTGACTAATACAAATGGTTTGGAAGGCAGAATAATGCCACCCTCCCAAAGGTATCCATGTCTTAATCTTTGAACATGTTACATTACGTGGCAAAGGAGAATTAAGGTTGTGGATGGAATTAAGGTTGCTAATCAGCTAATCTTAAGATAAGGAGCTTAACCTGTATTATCAGGTTGGGTCCAATATAATCATAAGGGGACTCAAAAGTAGAAGAGGAGGCAAGAGAGTTCAGCGTCACAGGGAGATGTGAATAGATATGCAAATTTGGCAGGGACTTCAGTCTTAAGGGATGGAAGGCAAGTGTGGTGGCTCTCACACCCTTCCTCCTCCTCCTCCTCCTCTTCCTACACTTCCCTCTGGTGTTGGGGCAGGCAAGATAGTGAACAGAGACTGAGCTCTCATTGTTTCATGACTTGGTTGGCTTCTCCTCTGGCTAATACTGACTTCCCATGGGATGCATCTCTGAGGCAAGCATTGACCAAAGGTGTGCCTATGTGTATGGTTCTTGGGTAGAACCTATGGAAGATCTTGCCTGGGCTCTGACCTCTTCTCTCTTACTCCCTAACTCCCACCTTGTGTGGTACATTCCGTGACCTCTTGATGTTGGGTTTTACTTAACTAGCAGTGAGACATCTTAGGTACTAGCAAGACTGCTCAAACCTAACCACCTTCTTCTGGCCTACTTGCCCCTAGGAAATGAATGGATTCTTGCCCCCACACTTCCCAAGGTGGCAATTTCAGCAGCATCAGAGGCTTCAGGGTTTAGTGACCTATTGCCTTTCAGACAAGAGAGGAAACTTTCATTAGTACTTGACATATAGGGTAAAGGCACCCCCATTATTTGAGAGTTATTCTCTTGGGCCTCCTTGGACTGGGGGATAGTAATAATCCCCTGTACTTCTCTAAAGTTAGCTTAGGGAAGCGATAGTCTATTTCACAATGTTACACTTTTATAAAATGCAACCTTTCTCTTTCCTCAGTCCTCTTATTACTTGGGACTAGGCACATTACTGCTGCCATGAGCAAACTCATGTTCATCAGTAAGGCAGGAGGACAGAGAAAGGGCATTAGCGGGAAACTCACCATGCCTATTTCGGATCTTCAATAGATTCAATTCACATGAGAAGGAGGAAGGCAGGTGGGAATTAACGAGAATACTTGATGGGAATTTGTATTTCTTTTAACTCCTGCTTGAACTAAGGGAGCCTGTAAGTTCCTTGAAGTTGGAGATTGTATCAGTTTTATTCATTTTTCCTTTCTTTTTTTCCCAGCACTTAGCATAATATATGGCACATAGTAACTCTAGCAAAAAGTAGCTGCTCAATAAATATTGCTTAATTGGATGATTATTACATTTCTTCTAAAGAGAAATTTGAAGGGTGCCATTATCTGCTGGTTTTGTAATTAATTTTGTAATAGAACTTTACAACTAGCAGTAACCACCTAGTCATACTCTGACAATGATGATATTGAGATACAGACAGGTAAAAGATTACCTAGGGTAATTCAGGGAGTTAAAGCCATGACTAGTACCATGATCCCAACTAAAAACTGTATTTCTGTAAAAACAAGCAAACCAAAAACAATAAAGGAAGGTGAATCTGTGTTTGACAACCTGCTCTCAAGCATCTCACCTGTAGACTTGAAGATCCTTGATGTAGACAGCCATTCATTTGGGGTGGGCTAACCTCCCTGTTGACATAATGCATACTCAAGTTTAATTTATTTCTTTAGGGTTTATCTTATACCTCTTATTATTTTGTCCCAGCAAAATTTCACCCCATTGCCATTTGATCAAAAGCCTTGCTGCCCTCTTCCTTGAGTGATGGAGCTTTGTTCTTCCTTGTAGCATTGTCATGGGGCTCAGGGTTAGAGTTTTAGCTCTTTGCTTTCCATCACTACTTCTGGGCCATTCCATATTCCTCTCTGCAAAAAACCGGCCTTCTCTTTCTAGATATCTGTAGCTAGCTTTGTCATTGTCATCTACTGACTTCTTGGTGACCTTCTTATGTTTGTAGCACGTTTTGACACTGGACTCATTCCCTTCATTACCTCAGCCCCTGACATCACTGTAGGTGTTCATGGAACTAAATCATCTGACAACTTAGCCTCATAATTCCTGGACTGTTCAACCTTCATGACTTTTATTCCCACCCACCTTGAATCACCTACTGCCATGGTCACTACTTGAATATAATCACCAGCTATGGATCCACTCCAGAAATATTAAGCATCATCATTCAGTTCTTTGATCATAACTCATTCTAGGCCTCTCATTCTCTTATTCCCTTCTCCAGCCTCCTCATAACATCTAGTTCCTAGATTCCTTCATATTTTCCAGTCCACCACCACCTTCTCTTTCTGATCTTCACTTCTTTCTTTATTCCATCCCACATTCCATGGTTCATTGCAACATTCTTAGCAGCATGGAGAAGTAGAAATGACATGGACTTTATTTACTTTGTTTTTCTGGTGACATAGTCTTGCCCTGTTGCCTGGACACGAGTGCAGTGGTGTCATCATAGCTCACTGGAACCTAAAACTCTGGACTCAAGTGATCCTCCTGCCTCAGCCTCCTGAGTAGCTGGGACTACAGGTGCATGCCACTATGCCAGGCTAATTTTTAAATTTTTTGTAGAGATAGGGGGTTCTCACTGTGTTGCTCAGGCTGGCCGCAAACTCCTGACCTCAGCAATCCTCCTGCCTTGGCCTCCCAAAGTGCGAGGATTACAGTGCCTGGCCAGACCTGGACTTTAAAGTCAACAATTGGCTCAGTTATTTAACATATGATCTGTGGTAGGGCCAGTGCTACGGGCTGCCTTGCTTAGGTTCAGGAGGATTTCAATTCCAGTGCTGGCCCTCACTAGCTGTGTGACTTTGGGCAGTTTCTGTATCAGCCCAGGTCCCATTTTGAGAGAGATGGCACTAAAATTAGGATACTCTGAGGAGGATTGAATAAAGGGATTATTTGCAAAGGTGAGGGCAGGTTCTGTGTAAACCACAAGGCCATTGGCTTAGCTTAGCCTAATGGGGCAAGAGGACAGAGGCCTACAGAGAAGGGTGTCTTGAGAGGAGCTGTGGTGACCCAGCAGGTAGGACCCTGCAGAGTTGCTTGGATCTCCTTCCAGGACTCCTCACTGGTCGAACTCTACCAAAATCCAGATGGCAAAGCAGCCATCGATGTCCTGCACACAGGACAGCCGGGGCACAGAGCAGCATGGGAGAGAGTACACAAGGAAAATACTCTGCGGGGCGTTATCTGCTTTATTGGCACCAGTTTCTTCATTTTGAGATTACATCATTTTTGGTGCAGAAAACCCATTCTCCTTACCTTCAGGCAAGCTCTGTCCCTTCAGTAATTTTTCTTATTCAAATTCAAGATGTTTTCAGTCAGTTTGGGTTTCTCCTCTCCCCTCTTCTCTTTCTCTTTCGCTTCTGCAGTGGAGGGGACGTCAATATCATGCCATGTTGGTAGAAAGAACTTCTGGACTTGGATGGCCCGTTTGGTGTTCCTGGCATCTTCTGGTAGTGCCAGGAGTCCACTGGTTGTGGTGATCAGCAATGACCCCAGTGGTATCTATTAAGGCAGCTGAGTCGCGCTTTGCCTGACTCACATAGTCCACATGCCATTTGAGCTGTGTCCTTTCACTGGGGTGTGTGATCCCCTCACCAGCAATGCAAGACCCTCCTGTGCCTGCTGCTTCTCAGTATCCCATTCGCATTGCCCTTTGCTGCCAGGCATTTGGTTGCCTTGTCACCCCATCTGCAACACACGGTCTTCCCAGGTAGTTTACCAAGTTCTCAGCACTCCATGCGGTCCTCTGTCCCATGCAGGGCAGCAGGGGAATCCTGTGGGGTTTGCTGCCTCTGCGAAGGCCCAGACAGAGGTGTTCTGTTTCCAGGCCTTGCTGTTGTAGGAGTCTTTCCTCTCTGAAGCTCACTATTGCCTGGATTTCACCCAGGAAGCCAGGCACAGGTGCTTTGGCTCCAATCCTCATGAGGAAAGGGAGCTCTGTGGTGCTGCTCTTCCTCTGGGACTCAGCCGGGGCTGGGCAGCACCCAGCCTCCTCCGTCTGAAAGTCTGGCTCGCGAGCGTGAACAGACTGTATCTGTGGAGGCGGGAGGCTCTGGCTTTTCTCTAGTCTCCTTCCAATCTTTTGTATGGCAGAACTCTGGGCCCAATTTCCTTTACGGCTTAGCCTTTTAAGTTCCAACATACTGGATCTTGCAAATCTCAAATCTTGGCTTGGAAGATCATCACACCTCTGTCCAAGAGGAGGATCCACAGGGAGGAGGAAGGCACCATGGAAACACGGGAGGCGGGAACCACAATGAGATCTTCATAGTGTACCCAGTTAACTTAAGTCCTCTAGACCCAAACCCACAGTAGATGAAATGCATAGTAGACTCTATAATTATTTACATAAATGAAAAGATTAATAAATCAATAAATCAAGGAATTAACCAAAATCCAGAAGAAGAGTTGCAAATCTGGCTGCCAGCTGTCTGTCTTACCCTTAGCTGCTGTGCAGTCTGCTGGAACGGTCTAAGCAGCCAGTGCCGCTGCTGCTGATTAAAGCGCTGCATTTCATAGCCTTGCATTCTGCTCAGGAGGATTCCTCGGGGAGAGAATGGGGCCAAATCTGTTTCTAGGGAAAACATTTGGTTAATATAACCCCGAGGAAATCAGCGATCAGCCCCTACTCCCCCCACTAAAGAGTGTTTTGGGATTTTTTACGAAGCTAGAACAAAAGCCAAGTTACTGGGAGTTTTTTACAAGTGTACGTCGCAGCTGCTAACCAACGTGAGAAGTGAGTCGTTTGAGGCTGTCCTACCCTATTTGCTTTTGTCTTTAACAAAATTCTGACTTGCTTACTGTGGAGTGTCTGTTTCAATTTTTCCCCATATGTTTCTGAAGCATTAGGAAGTGAAAGTGGAAAGTACTTTAATGGAATGAGTCTGCAGATGGTAAAAATTTGGGAGGAATTACAGACAGTTTAGGAGATGTTCTTAAAATGCAACTTGATCTTGAAAAATGGGAGACATGGGCTGCAATCAGTAAAAGGAAATTTGATAAAGTAGCTCTTGTAAGGAGAAATGAAAACATAGTATTCAACCGGGCAAAATCTAGCTTCAATAATACTGCTCAGCAAGCTTTTGAGGATTCGGCTATTAATGTAAAGATTATGAATCACGTGAGTGTGTAAAGATGACAGTAGGTATATTGTTTTACATCGATAAAAAAAATCACTAATAAAATTACCTTAGAAAGACCATTTCACCATACATGAGTCAATTAAGTGGCTGCTGTAATTGAAGCAAGAATAATAGCATATTTGGAAAATAAAATAGCCCAAACAACCCAAAAAGAGGAAAGAAGAAATGCCAGAACTGAGGATAGCACATTCTCTATAGCACATGCTTTGAGCCGCCTTACTTATAAAGACAGAAGGATTGTTCTCTCTAGCTTTCGCTTCTGTCTCTGCAGCACTCTCCTTCCCCCTTCATCAATTGTTGTGTTGGAGACAGCTGTGTGATCAATAGAAGTATTCAGTGAGTATCTTAACATCAGTATAGAACTGATCAACTGAATTCTCTCCTACATTCCCATGCTTGCCACTGGGCCTCTGGTGCAAAGAACTAGATTAATCATAAACATGATTCATAATGTACTCCCAACATAGATCTATTCATGGCTATTTTTATTTTTTTACAATGTAGTAATCATCTGTAAATTCATCACTTGAAACACAAACTGGGAACTTGCAATAATCTCCATCTTGATCCCAGGTTCCAGGGTCCACTCTATCTTCCCATCACCCTGCATCTCAGATGACATGAAGTGACTATCATCTAAAATTCCATGTTCATCATTTCTTCTGTCTATTTTATGTGGTTTTATTGCATCTATTTAGAATCTTGAAAGGTATATTTTTAAGTTTATAAAGAACATACTATGTGTAACTGTTTGGGACTTACTTTTTTTTGACTTCTATTTCCAAGATCTATCCACATTTTTGTGAGCTACTGTAGTTTATTCATCTTTACTTCTGTATAATATTACATTGCATGAATATACCAGAGTGTTTTCAATCTTCTCTCCTGTTGATGTATACTTGGGTTATTTCCAGGTTTTTGTTACTGTGAACAATTCTTCCATCAACATTCTAGGAGACCTATTCTACCGGAAGAAAGAGTTTGTCCTGGATCATTTTCATCATCATTCAAACATGCTCTAGTGTTTCTTATGCTAAAGTCACCCATCTCCACCCTTGCCCCATATTCTCTTGCCACTACTGTCAGATATCTATATTCTCCTTCCCAGCCAAGACTCTTCTAAGAGTTTATATGCACAGTCTTTAAGTCTTCAAATTCTACAGTGTTTCCCTAAAAATATGACAGGGTCTTATATTTATTTTTCCTCAAGAAGACACCCCAGAGCTTATTTTCAGGAGGTGTGTTATTTTTTTTTAAGTACGGTACAACAATCTACATTTATTCAAATATAGTTAAGTCATCTTCTTCTGAACATCATCATAACTCTCCAAACCCCGAATTCCATCCTGAATTTCTTGCAACTCTATTTCCTTTAGAACCACTGGCCCCAATCTCTCATGTTGAGCAATAGAGCTCTCATTAAATGAGCAGCTCTTATCCATGTAACCTGCTCGGAGTGCAGGGTCCAGTCTGCACAATGGAGCAGCAATGATCTCTCTGGACTCAGTAGGATACTGCTTGCTGAAGCTTTTCCCCTATCCCCTAGTGTTTGTGGGGGGTGAGAGAGGCCCACAGTGCTGAGTAAAATGGCAGCCACAGCTTTCCTTCTTCCCCCTGGGGATACACAATACCTAAAGCGGAGCGTCCCGTTCCTCACTTCACTGAGGAGACTTTCCCCTCGAAGCCTCAGCTTGCAGCACGCACAGGATGGCCGGGACCTGACAGGGGGAGCCGACCTTGTTGGTGGGGCTGCCCGCACCTTTCCGGTCACCTCTGGGATAGTAGCTGTCACGATGGGGCAGATGAGAAGGGCTGCTTGCCTTCTTTACCGCTCTGCGACAAAATGCATGGGTTGTGCAGATATGCTGTGTAGCCACGCCCATCACTAGGTATTATTTTCAGGGTAGGGCTTATATTGCACAAATGCTTAGAAATCCTGCTAGGGTTTATTTTATGGGTAGGTCTTATTTTTGGGGAAACATGGTATTGATCCTTCAACTCAATCTCTTCTGGCTTCTGTACTCACCACTCCACCCAAACTACTTTTTCTAAAGTTATCAATGACTTCTATGTTGTCACATCCAATGAACATTTTTTAGCAATCTTATTGGAGCTGTTAGGCATGTTTTGAATTAGTTGAGCATTCCTTCTGTATCAGTCCATTTTGTGTTGCTATAACAAAATACTACAGACTGGGTAATTTATAAAGAAAAGAAATTTATTTTTCACAATTCTGGAAGCTGGAAGCCCAATATCAAGGTGCCGGCATCTGGGAAGGGCCTTCTTGCTGCATCATCCCATGGTGGAAGGTGGAAGGACAAGAGAACATGCACATAAGAGAGAGTGGAGAAGGGAGCCAAACTCATTCTTTTATCAGGAGCCCACACCTGAGATAATGGTTTTAATCCATTCATGAGGGCAGAACGCTCATGACTTAATCACCTCTTAAAGAACTCACCTCTCGACACTTGCACTGGGGATTCAGTTTCAAACATGTAAACATTGGAGGACACATTCAAACCATAGTCCATTCTTTCTTAAAATGCTTTCTCCTTTTGGCTTTCATGTTAGTATATTCTCTTGGATTTCTTATTTCTATCTGTATTGTGGCTCTTTCTCTTCCACTTACTACTTAAATATTGGAATTTATGAGAGGTTAGTTCTAGGTCTCTTTTTCTTCTCCTTCAATACTCTCCCATAGGTGGCCCTGTGTATGTCAGCTGTCTCAGCAAAATGCTTAATAGCATCCCTTTTGCTCTCAGAAGCATCTCAGTTTGGATGATAGATTATATATGCTCCCTACTTAGATACCAGTGACTCCCAGTTCATCCATGACTTCTTATTTATCAAATCTTCTACAAATTATCTTCTCTTAGATATTTTATAGACACTTCAAATTTAAAATTTCTAAAACTTCACTTTTATTTTTCCTTCCAAAACCCATTTCTCCCCAGTCTCCATCTCAGAAAATGGTACCTCCACCCACTTATTTGTTTAAGCTCTAAACTCTGGGGACTGTGTGTGTGTGTGTGTGTGTGTATGTGTTTGATTTTTGCTTGTTGGTTTGTTTTGTAATTCCCTATTCCTTAGCACATCCTTTTCCAAGACCTATGTCAATTCTAATTCCATTACTGTCACATAAAGTCAAAAGCCACTATCTCTTCTTGCCTAGGAGCTGCAAGGGGCTCTTAACTGACTCCTGGCTTCTAGTCTTGCCTGCCTCTCTCACCCCCATCCATACCCTGTTATTTTAAAAATATGAATCAGATCATATCACTACCTGCTGAAAACCTTTCAATGGCTTGTCATTGAACTAGAGTAAAATCACACTGCTTTCTCTGGCCTCTGAAGGTCTCTGTGCTCTGTCCCATGCCTACTGACATGGTCTCAGCTGGGGCCATATGCTCCTTTTCTCTGCAGTTGACTCAAATAATCTCTCAGCTGTTCCAGTGCAGTGAGCTCTTCCCTGTCCCAGGGCCTTGGCATGTGGAATGGTCTCCCATCCACTCCCACTCTTAACCTGGCTAACACCTATTCATTCTTTAGGTGTCAGCTTGAACATCACTTCTGCTGGAATGTGGCATCATTTGGCAGTGATAGAGGATAGAATTTAAAAAATATTTTATTCAATTTTGAAGTTATACATTTTATTTCTTAAGTTAGAATATATAGTTAAGCCAAAAAAAAAAGAATTATCCACAATCCCAACACTCAAAGGAAAAAAGATAGTTGACATTTTGCTATATATTTTTCCAAACCTTTTCTCTGTTTACATAGCATACATACCAGTTGCTTATATGGACCCAAGTCCTGAAATTGGTGAGAGTCATTCTCTTCTATAAATTTTATATGTACTTCACATCAAGACTGCTCCTTTACACTGGAGAACTTTTTATCCCTTGCAATATCTCTAGGGATTCTGGGAGGTCAGGCAAGCAGTTGTCCTGGTCACATCTTGCTTCAATTTCCTGCTTCCACTGCTGTCTTGATCTCCCTTGTGTCTAGTCTCTTGTGTAGACTCTGATATGGGACACAGCCCCTTATCCTTATCCAAGATTCTCCTTGCTGGGAGTAGGAGTGTCGGGCTGGAAAATGTTATGGAAGAGCACGGAATGCCCTTAACACATCTCCATTTTCAAAAATCCTTTAGCTTCTTCATCCTGAGAATGCCTTGTTATTCAAGAATGCAAGCTGCCTGCTACATTGATAGACTAGTACCTCTCTCTCTCTCTCTCTCTCTCTCTCTCTCTCTCTCTCTCAGGTATCCTTCTCCCTCAGTCCTCCACCTGCCTCAAATCCTGGGACTTTCCTTATAGGGAGCAATTTAATGTTTGGTCTGTTTTGATGGTTCTTTCTAGACCATTTTCTGGAGGGTCTCACATTCTACACTCAAGCTTACTCAGGCATCTTTCCTAAACAATGAGCATTTTAGGCTAGAGAGATATCATGCCATTTCTCCAGTGGACAGAAACATTTCTTTCTCACCAGCTGTTGTTTTAGGTTTTATTCCCCTCTTTTTGGAAAATAGAAATGCTTTTTTCCTCCCCCAAAACTGTATCATGTATCATTTAATATATACTGGTTAGAAATCTTTCTTCACTTAACAATCAAGGGTGAACATCATCTATGTGAAAACATGTACAAGGTGTAGGCAGTGAGTAAAGAACAGCATTTAATAGACTGTGGTGGGCAGCAGGCCCTGAAGGAATTCTCAAGCCTAATCCATTCATATCTACAAGTTGATCCCCAGGACATTCATGTGCACATAAAAATTGGAGACACACTGGAGCACAGCATTTATATGGCTTTAATAAGAACCAAATAGCAATTTTGTTTCATTGGAAAACTTATAAAAGACAATTTTGGACATTTATATGGCCATTTCATTTGTGATTTGAAACAATTAGCTTTACTTATTAAATGTGACATTGCTGCCAAAATAAAAAATGCTTTCCTAAAATACGACGTCTTCAATAGCTCCCCCTATACCTTGGCTAAAGTAAACCATAGAGTCTGTGATTTTCACATTACATTTTTATAGCAAGTTAAAATAACAATTTAGTGGTTTTAAAATTAATATAGAATCATCTCTCATCTTTCCAAATATTTAGTATTAAATTCCAAATTAGGCTTTTTTTAAAAGCAATTTACAAATATATATATATATATATATTTAAGATTAAAATACCTTTTGCTTTTGACTCATTAAAAGCAAAACGAGTCATTTTGCTAGTTACTTTACTAGCAAAATGTACTACTTTACATACTAGTTACTTTAGTATGAGCTCTTTGAATCTAT
Organism: Cheirogaleus medius; assembly: GCA_008086735.1. NCBI lineage: Eukaryota > Metazoa > Chordata > Mammalia > Primates > Cheirogaleidae > Cheirogaleus > Cheirogaleus medius. The sequence continues at coordinate 39,533,122 of VBSM01001562.1, forward strand.
TACCCATAGCAAGGGTGGAATATACTTAAGGGGCCAAGTCGAAAACTGTGATTATGGTTTAATTTGGAATCCCAAGGAAATACAGGAAAAATAAAGTTCCACTGTTGGTTCTCACGTTGCATAAGATTATAATGAAGTGAATTGCTTTTTCCTTAAAAACAAATCAGAAATTAACTTCCCAAAAACATTACTTCTAACTTGTTTTGTTTTAGAGTTCTTAGCAACTATTAATTTAACTAGTGAGCTATTTGCTGTGCGGAAGTAGCCGTGTGAAAATATCAGCTTTTAAAATCTCTCGACTGAAAAGTCACCGAGCATATTTTTTTGCTCACATTTGAAAAGTTTCAGTTTCTCAGCTGGCAAAAGCATTAAGTGTGTGTATGCTTCCAATTAGAAGCAAGATTTTCCCAATGCACGGTCCAAGGTTACACAGTGGTCCACAGAGGATTTGTGGAGATCTTTCCCTCTTTGTCTTCTCATTTTCTGCTGCCGTTACATGGACAGTTTGCAGAACTCTGGCTGCTGAACAAGATCCAAAAAATTCTTGAACATTAATTCATTAGGAAGTAGTAACTCCATCTGAACAAAGAGAATGCAGCATTTCAGATTTGTTTCTTTAGAAATAAATTTCAGGAAGTCAGAGAGTTAAAAACCAGAATGCTATTGTTTCACAAATGGAAGCTATTTGTTCATGTGCCAGTGGGAATTGTTTTATAATGTTCCTTTCAGAACAGAACAGAATTAAATAATACACTCTGAAATATTTCACCAAGTAATATACTTACAAGTTTTTATAAGTTGTAAAGGGAGCAGAGAAAAGCCAAAGTAAAGGCTAAAAGTATTCATGTCAGGCCTTCATTTATAACATTAAAAAAAAACAACTATGCTGAGAATAGAAAGAAGATATTCAAATACTGCATGTAAGTATCAGAAAAAGGTAGTCATTTCACACTCAGGCCCTACTCTGTCAAACATAACACTTGAAAAAAATCCTGTGTTTTTATGTTATGATATGTCAATATCACTTTGAAACATAACACTTGAAAAACATCCTGTGTTTTTATGTTATGATATGTCAATATCACTTTGAAATACAGACCTGAGGTCTAAGTATCTAAGCTGCTCTCACATTGTTACAAGATATCCAGGAGCAGTCTGTACTGCAGAAGTCAAAGGAACTTAAACTGAAATTAAAAGGAAACATGTTAATATCTAGAGAGACATTAGTATATTTCCAATGTCAAACAGAGAAAAGACCTTTTGCACAAATAATATTTAAAATGATAGTAATCACTATTTTTTTTTCTGTATGTGTATGTCATGTAGGTTGAATAAGAAGTCTATCCGCTTGCACTGTAAAAAATTTTATTGGGTAAAATTCATAGAGACTAGTTCATATTGTTATTTGTTGAAATAAAAAGAACCAAGTCTTTAGGAATATTACAGTGTTTGTCATACTAAAGTTTAGAATTGATGGGACCTGTATTTTTATCTAATTTCTTTGTGATTTAAAGTATCATTTATATTAAAAAAATAGCTGGAAATCTGAGCTAATACCACATGTGGACTTACATGACGACTTTCCCGTTTTTTTTGGAGTGTGATACTGTGGTCCTCCTCTGCAGAGTACCTGCTTGCATGCACCCATGTGTACCTACACACAGAACACTGACTGACAGGCGTTGGTTTTGTTTGTTCGTTGTTAATTAAATGGACTCAAAGTGGGACTCACTGGAATAGGAATGTAAGTATCCTTGGTCAACCTACTTGTGATGGTGGATGTAGAAGACACTTGTTTCATGTCCTCATTGCAGAACTGGTTATTAAAATGGTCTCTGTAGTGGGAAGGGTGACTGCTGTCTCTAGCCCAAGTCCCCGTTTTCCTTTCACCTCCACTACTGCTGATGGGGAAGACCGTCAGGGTTGGGACGTGGCCGCTTGCCGCCTCCCCGCTGCTCCGCATCCCCGCGGGCCGGTGCTGTGCGGAGCAGGCTGGAGGCAGCAGCGGGCGGGTGTGCGAGTGCGCACTGCTGGAGCCGGGCCTCAGACGGACCCCACTGGCCGGTCCGGGCAGCGCTCTATGCTCCGCGCCTGCTCCTGTCCTCCGGCTGTGCTGCTTGCGTGATCCTGATTGGTTACTTTTTGAATCCTATTGTCCCTGATTGGATGTTATAGCTTGTTGCTGATTGGATGTTAATGCTTGTTGCTGGTTGGCTGTTAACGCTTGTTGCTGATTGGACGCTTTTTGAGTCCTACTAAAGGTATAAAAGCAGGAGGAGACTGGGGAAGGGGGGGGGTCAGAAGAACAGAAGACAGCTGAGGGTGCAGATGAAATAAAGACAGTTCTCGGACTCTCCGTATCCTGCCTGGTTATTTCCACCGTCAAGAGCTGTTTAACACTACCAAGAGCTGTTAACACTTGCCGGAACACTGCCACCTTTTTCCAATTAGTCTTTCCACTTCCATTGTTGTCCTCCTCCATCCATTCTTCACACAACAGCTAGAGTGATATGTTGTTTTTCAAGGTCAGTAGCATTATTTTCATTGTGCCAAAATATACTTAAAATTTACCATTTTGACCATTTTAAGTGTATAGTTCAGTGGCATGAAGTATATCCACCTGGTTGTGCGACCGTCACTGCTATCCACGTCCATAACTTTTTCATCTCTCCAAACAGAAACTCTTCCTATTAAGCAATAACTCCTCATTTCCTTCCTTTCCTCAGCCCTTGGTGGCCACTATTCTTTTTATCTCTGAATTTGACTACTCCAGGTAGCTCATATAAGTAGAATCATCCCATATTTATCCTTTTATGTCTGGCTTATTTCACTTTGAATGATATCTTTGAAGTTCATCCTTGTTGTAGCATGTGTCAGAATCTCCTTCCTTTTTAAGGCTGAATAATGTCCCATTTATGAATATACCACATTTTGTTTATCCCTTCATCTGTTGATGGACATTTGGGTTGTTTCCACCTTTGGCTATTATGAATAATGCTGCTCTGAACATCAGTGTTCAAATATCCATTTGAGTCCCTGCTTTCACTTATTTTGAGTATATACTCAAAAGTGGAGCTGCTGGATCATACAGTAATTCTATTTTTAATATTTGAGGAATTGCCATGCTGTTCTCTGCAGCAGCTGTACCATTTTGCATCCCCACCAGCAGTGCATAAGGGTTCCAATTTCTCCACATCCTTGCCAACATGTACTACTTTCTGTTTTTGTTTTGATTTTTAAATAATAGCAATTCTAACGGGTGTGCAGAATATTTTTAGAACATGCATAATGTCTCTTCCTGCTTAAAACCCTCCATGGCTTTTTATTACTCTTTACCACACTCATCAGGCCTGAACATATCTGGCCCCTACTTACTTTTCTAACTTCATCTGGTGCCTCTCCCCTGCCTACTTAATATGTCTTCCTGACACACGGATATCTTTTGGCTTCCTAGGATGCTGAACTCTCTCTCCTCTAAGGACTTTTGAATTTGTTTTCCCCGTGCCAGGACTGCCCTCCTTCGCCCTGCATGGATGGCTGTTCATCATCCTTTGAGCTTCTCCCTCAGCAAGCATTGCTAAACCGCCCTTTGTAAGAATGCCCTTCGCCCTTTTCATTCTCCCCGGCTCCTTGTTCATTTCCTGTGCGGCACCTGTCACCGTCTGTAAAGAGTCTGTTCCTTTGCTTGCTTCCTACTTGCCTTCATCAGTAGAATGTAAGCCCCGTGAGGGCAAAAACAGTGTCTGTATTTGCTGCTGCCTCCTCAGAGCCTGGTAGGCTCATAATAAAAGGAATTTGTTAGAAATGCAATTTCTCAGGCTCCACCTGGGAACTACTAAACCAGAATCTGCATTTTAACAAGATCCCCAGATGACAGTAACCCAAGGTGAAGTTGAGAAGCCCTGTTCTAGATTACCCAGTCTTCACTATTATGCCAATTCTTTTGTACAGCCCATCCATGCAATTTATATTTCAGATAAGATTTTACATTTTTAGATACTCTTTTAAAATTGTTGGTTACTCATTTTTATTGCAGTCCAATCTGATTACGGATGTGATATGATCTCAAAATATTTTGTGGCTACTCATTATAAATTTGGACTTTTTTTTCTGTTTCTCAGATTATTTATGTTCCTTCCATGTTTCCTTCTTCTGCCTGTTAACCTTGTTGCTTGCATTTGTCAGCTGTCCTGTGGTAACAAGTGATCCCAAACCTCCATTCTCTCGGAAGAACAAAATGGGTTTCTTGTTTCTCTTTTATGTTGGCTACAGGTCAATGTGGGTTCTTCTCCTGCTCCACATGTCTTTTTATCCCAGGAGGCTGAAGGAGGAGCCTTAATATGGACTATGCCTTTCTTGAGGCAGAAGGAAAAGAACAAGAGGATTGAGGGAAACACACATAAGGGTTCTTAAAAGTTTTGCTTGGATAGGTGGTCCATCAAATCTGCCTTCATGTTATTGCCGAAGCCAGTTGCAAGGATAAATCCAGATAGAGTGGGAAGTATACTTCTCCCACAAGAAACACTACAAGGCACAGGTCAATGAATAGAGTTATATAATCCTGTCGCAAGAAGGGGGAGTATATAATTGCAAACAATAATACAGTTTACTGCTGTCTTCTTCTATGATGTTGATTTTTTTCAAAGACCTGATATGTGTGTGTATCTGAGATATATATATATATCTCATAATGTATAATGAAGCTTATATATGTATATATAGTGTGTGTATATATATATATTAGGTTACTAAGTATGAAATGTCCAATTTCCTTAAGTATTAAGTTTGACAGTTGTTATCTCTGACATTTCACTTTGACACTTCTTGTTTTATTTTTATTATAAAGGTACATCCTCAGTCTTTCAAATGCACATTTTGGCTTGTGATTATCTTTTACATTTTTTAGAGTGATTTTTGTGAAAACATAGATAAGTCAAAAACTCATGTTATTTTTGAATATGAGTTCCTTTGTGGAACCAATGCAGTACAGACAGCTTGAAACATCAATGAAGTGTTTGGGAAGGATGTGGCTAATGAACACACAGTACTGGATGGTTTGAGAAGTTCTGTTCCAGCAATTTTAATCTCGAAAATGAGCCATGTGGGTGTCCTAAGACGAAGGTGGATAATGATGAGCTGAATGCTATAGTGGAAGCAAATCCATCTCAACCCATGTGAGAATTAGCAGCAAGGTTTGACGTTACTATTCCAACAATATTGGACCATTTGAAACAAATTGGGAAGGCAAAGAAGCTGGGACAGATGGGTACCACATGAATTAACTGAGCATTAAAAGAGAAATTGTCTTGAAGCTAGCCTTTCTTTGCTGTCACAACATAAAGGTGAACCATTTCTATACCATATTGTTGCATGTGATGAAAAATGGATTCTTTTTAACAATTGCAAGCATTTGGCACAATGGTTGGATAAAGATGAAGTGCCGAAATACAGTCCAAAACTGAATATTCATCAAAAAGGGGTAACGGTGTCTGTTTGGTGGTCCAGCACTGGTATTATCCACTACAGCTTCATGAAACTTGGTCAGTCGATTACAGCGGATGTCCACTGCCACCAATTGGATGGCATGATGAGGATGCTTGTGATTAAGCAGCCAAGATTGGTCTATAGAGACAGGCCAATCTCTTGCAAGACAACACTCAACCACGTGTCACACAAATAACGCTGCTCAAACTACAACAGCTGGATTGGAAACTCTCTGTCATCCACCCTATAGACCAGACCTTGCACCAGCTGACTACCACTTCTTCTAGGCTTTGGACCACTTTGTGGAAGGAAAAATATTCAATTCTCAACAAGCTGTGGAAAATGCCTTTTGTGATTCCATCGCCACTCACTCTCCAGGCTTCTTCGCTGCTGGCATAGACAAGCTACTGTTAAGATGGCAAGACTGTGTCGATAGTTTAGGTGTATACTTTGATTAACTGTACTGCTTCTTGTTCGAGATATAATAAACTATACTTTTTTGATTAGAAATCAAACATTTCATATTTAATGACCTAATATATAAAAATATGTACACACACATACTATTCTTATATTTATAAAACCCACCTATGTTGGTTTGCATAGGCAACTGGCATGGATTTTCTCTGAAATTGTATAAGTCTGTTTTCCCTACAAATTTCTCCCTAGAATGAGAGGGACTGATGATAGTTATTGCTATGGAAATGGGTGGTGTGTTCTGATCAGCAGGCTTCTCTAAAGGATGCTGGGTAGGAAGTAGGCAGGTAGCACTTGCTACCAGCGCCTGGAGCGGTTTAGGTTTACGTGCATTATTCCAGCTGGCATTTCTCACTGAATTCAGAGGAGGCATATGGGAGGTAGAGTAGAAGAAGAACAGAACATCTTTAGATCAAAGAATATTGGTCTAAAGGCTCATAAAATGTGATCAAACTTTGCTGTGATCAAAGTCTGTCATGGAAGTAGTGGTGAGGGCTTTTCAGCCCAGGCTTGAGGTTTGGATATGTTTCCCAGCTCAGTAGGAGGCCACTGGAGGTTCTAATCAAGGAAGTAATGTGATCTGATGTGTAGACCATTTCATTTTGGAAGTGATAAAATATTTGATAGAAAAGAATATTTGTTATATTCATAAAGTATCGAGATTATTAATGAAATGAACACTCACAGGCTATTCCAACCCAATGTAAGCAATATTTTATCAGTCAGCGTCCTAAAGCCAAACGCATTATTTGAACGGGAGGTGAATTTAATACAAAGAATTGTTAAGTACTTGTGAAGTTGTTAACTGGGTAACTGGAGAGTGAAAAGAAAGCACTAAGGTGTCATAAATGTAGCAACTGCAGGAAGCAGCTACCACCCCTGGAGCTGGAACAAAGGGAAGAAGTTGAAATTATTAGACTCAGAGGCTCAGAGGAGGGGCTCGCAGAGCTGAAATCTAGACCCTTGAGGAGGGGACACTGCTTGGCTAGTGATGTTACTAGTTAGTGCCTTGGGCTTCCTGGGAGCCTCTTCCTGGTGTTATTTCCTGCTGTACTTACACTCTCCTGAATTTATTCCCGTGCATTTCTTTAGAATTTTACATGTTTGTTTCCACCATTATATTATTTAGTACTCTCTGTTTTTAAACATTAAGAATAGTATCTTCAAAATGTTTTCTTCTAAAGGTTTTAGCTTTTCTTTTAGGTGTATGATCTATTTTGAGTTAATTGTGCTAATTTGTGTATGTGCATTGAGGTTCATGTTTTTCTATACAGAGATTCTGGCCTGGGCAGGGTCTCACACAGACACTCAGAACTAAATGCCTGTCCACAACCACAGAGAGTGGGTGCTCCTGGGCAGCTAGGAAGACAATGAAGCCCTCACTGGTCCCACATGGCCCCTAATGCCAAACAGTGTGTATCCTGGCATATGTGTAAGTTTCCTTATATTTTCTCATAAGTATTTCTGTTTGGTGGTTCGTGATGGTTAATTTTGTATATCATCTTGGCTAGGCCATTGTATTCAGATATTTGGTCAAAGACTATTTTAGATGTTATTGTGAAGACATTTTTCAGATAAGGTTAACATTTAACTCAGTAGACTTTTCTATTTGTTTGTTTTTAAAATTTTTTATTTTCTTTTTTTAGAGACAGGGTCTTGCTATGTTGCCCAGGCTGGAATGCAGTGGCTTAGTCATAGCTCATTGCAGCTTTGAACTCCTGGGCTCAAGTGATCCTCCTGCATCAGCCTCCAGAGTTGCTGGGACTGTAGGCATACACCACCATGCCTGGCTAATTTTTCTTATTTTCTGTAGATACATAAATCAGTAGACTTTGAGAAGAGTAGATTACTCTTCATAATGTGGGTGGGCCTCATCTAATCAACTGAAGGCCTTAAGACAAGAAAAGACAGATCTTCCCTGAGGAAGAGGGAATTCAGCCAGTAGGCCGACTTCGGATTTGAGCTGCAACTTCACTTCTTCTGGACCTGTTGCCTGCTGGCCCACCCTACAGATTTTGGACTTCTCAGCCTCCACAATCTTGTAAGCCAAGTCTTTAAAATCAATCTCTCTCTGTATATATACATATCCTATTGGTTCTGTTTTTCTGGAGAACTTGACGAATGCATGGTCTTTTTATTGGATTTTTGGAAATAGGACAACTTTATCTGCAAAGCCGTATCAGAATATCTCTGTCTGCATTTCAACTCATGGATTGAGCTTTTGTGTTTAGTTCCACAGTAGATGATTGTGTCTAATTTTGTCAGTAGAGAGGATGGTGGGACGCTGTCTACTGGGCACTCGGTTTAGGGTTCTGTGGCCAAGAAAGAATGGGGAGTAGATATTGGGGAGGCAATCAGCAGTCTGCTGTAGATGAAAATGATCTACTTAGCAGGCCTTTCCCTTCTCTGAATTCTTTACCCAAAACAGGTCCAAGCAATAGGTGCATTTCTTTGTGTGTGGCAAAATCTTTTCAAGGTTTAGTGTGTTTCTCTAATGGGGTAGGCTCTGGCGAGCCCAATCTTCCCATTCCCCTTTCCTTTCTCTTTATGGACACATGCTGCATTAGCACCTGGCTTCAGTGGGCTGTGGCTCCATGTCCCTCTGTGGGGTGGGAGGGGAGGCCAAGCCCTGGGCACAGGAATCCCCCCTGGCCAGGAGGCCCACAGTCATACTGAGCCCTGCTTCCCTGGGCTCTGTAAGATTAAAAGAAATGTCTTCTCATATTCATAAAACATCCTATAATGGATTACTTAGATGGCAAGCATCAGTAATTTATTACTTGAGGGTCGGCCGAATCTTTGGACTTAGTAAATGAATAATGAGATATGTATAGTCCATGCTCTAAGGCCTGACCAATGAGGTTCTGGCCCAGAAAATGCGTGGCCTTGAAGGCTCATCATATGCCTTGGAGGACTCAGGCTGAGCCACTTTTGTGGTCTGTATTCTGGACAATCAGTGGAGGAAGGAGAAGAGCAGAGACGATTAAGTCATCCTGTGGTTTAGCATTGCTACCACTGGACGATCATTAAAAGTCCTAGACCCTGACTTTTCAAGTGCTCCCTAGAGCTGGAAAGCAAAAACAAAAAGACATTAGGACATTGTTTATAGCTGAGAAAAAAGTAATTTAAAGCACATCATCAAGTAAATATTTACTTTTGGCTGTTACAGACTTTGAAATGCATTCTCCAAAGATGTTGACCAAGCTAACTCTCCTTTTGAAGTTAATGCATGACAAGAGAAAATACATTTTTCCCAGAGCTAATTCAGACTCCCAAGGTTTGTCTTCTGATGTGTGTAATAAAACAACCTCCAAACTCCAGTGGAAGAGGCAGGCTGGCTGTGTAGCAGAGAGTAACTTGATAAGTACACTTGATTTATAAATGACAATATCAAATCACTAGACTTCTACAAAATATCCTTTTATGACATAACTCATTTCCTTTCTAAGGATGCTGCTAAAGAAGGTGTATTTGCAATATTTTAATAATTTAACCACAGGCCAGCTTTATAACACAGTGATATAAAGATATAAAATAACATTTAGGCACATTATAATATTTAGCAAGATAAGAAAATAAGGGGCTTGCCTTTAATAAGATTCAAAAACAGACTTATTCCAAGGAGAAAAATCTTGTGCATTCTTCTTTTTATAAATTTATAAGTCATTGCACAAAGAAAACGATTAATCCCCCTTTATTATTATTACTTTTTAATGCACTTATGCCTCAGCTAGGTGGGGCTCGAGGCATTTTCACTTCCACTGTTGAAGATAAAAGCCTTAAGGCCAGTGAGCTGAGCAGGTCTCCCCTCCATTTTGGTAACATTTGGGAACAGAAGACCCTCTGCCTGCCTAAGATGTGGCCGAGGGAAGCCTCCTTAGGGAGATCAAAGGAAACACACAGCTGATCAAAGGAAGCACATACCCAATTTCTTCTCTCCAAGATAAAAGTGACTTCATAGACTACGATTATGGGTATGGGGAGTTTTTGAACTATAAGAAATACCACTGAGTCCCAGAAGCCTAGAATTAAGACAGACCAGAGAAAACAGATAATAGTATTAAGAAAGATTAAGTGTGTCTATCTTGCTTTCTACTTTTCCCTTCCCTTCTCTTTCTCTCTCTCCTCCGTCCTCCCCTTCTCCGCTTTGTTCACTTTCTTCTCTCTCTCTCTTTCTCTTCTTATGGTTTGTAGCCATGTTAAAAAGTAAAATGAAACATTAATATTTAATAACAAATGTATTTAATCCAATATACACAAAATATTGTTATGTTAATATGTGATCAATATAAAAATTGCTAATGATATATATTGCAGTCTTTTGGTTTTTCAGTGCTAGGTTTCTGAAAGTGGTGTGTCTTTTGCAGTTACAGCACATTCTGATTTGGACAAGCCACATTTCCAACGCTCAGCTGCTGCATGTGGCTTGTGCCTACTGTATTGGGCGGTACAGGTCTGAGGAAAGAAAAGGGTGGCGTTAACAAATGTGTGGCTGATTCCAGTTTGGAGAAGTATTGATGAGGCTGTGATAAGAAATGCTGTTAAGTGCTAGTTCAAATGCCTGGATCTTTATTGCACATTTAGATGTTTTTAATGATCTCAACCCTACATGGTAATGATGTATCAAACAAAATTCCCTTCCAGGAACTCACAAATGAGTTTGCCAGGCAGAATGTTCCCAAATTCTGTTGAAGGCTGTGGGTAGACACCGGGGAAACATGACTCTCAGCATGGGTTCGTGGTCTGGAGCACGCACGCGGTGTCAGTCCTCATCATTGTGATACAGGGAAACTGGCTGTCCAGGGGCTCCGAGGGAGCCATGCAATCTGGAGGAAATAACCTGCTAACAAACACTGAAAGATATAACACAATGTAAAGACAGCAGTGCGGTAAAGTTAAGAAAAGATTACCGAAGTGTTTATGTGAGGAAACATCTTGGGGAAGATTTACATGGGATAAAATTATAGATGGCAAGTGAAGTTGTGAGATTTTGCCTTTCAATTAAATGTGGCCAATTTGGGGCTTAGAAGACATACAAATCCCTGTTTTTAGAATTCCCTTGATTTGAAGTCCTCAGTATGCTCTTAGGGTTTGCTGGGGCTGCAGAGATAAGAACTGGGCTTTGAGGAGGTGTGACAAGGAGGTGTGACAAGGAGGTGTGACCTGCTGACCTGCTTCCACCATACTCTCCCCGAGATCTTCCCGGTAGCACAGCCAGCATGGATTTGCAAAGACATCGGTCAGATCAATTTGTTCAAAAGCAAACAAAGAGAAACATTCAGAAGAAACACATGCTGTTAGGGAATAAATGGTCATTAAGGCCATAAAACAAGTAAGATAATTGCAGATATTGAGAAGTTCGATGACAAAAAGTGAACAGGGTCATAGAACAGAAGGCACTAGAGCATGGAGCCACCTAGGTAAGGATGTTCAGGTGCTTCTCCAAACAGGTGAACAGTAGGCAGTATACTCATATGGCAACAAAATGTGATATGAATAGATACGAGGCTATTGGTGTGTATTTATCTCATTGTGATAAACACATGTTTTCTGCAGAGATATTGTTAAGGTTGATTATGAGGTGCTGCCCAGACTCCACAGAGGGTGTCATATACAATCTTGTATGCACCATGTTCTATTTCTAAATCCCTAAAATTCTAATTCTGAAACAGGTCCAAAAATTATACCTCCAGTGAGGACCTCGTCCCCAAACTCCAGATCATATTTACAAATGACAACCTGATGCTTCCACTTGAATGTCCAGAAGTTGGACTTCAGATACTTCTAACCGGCTCCTCCCACGTGCTCCCCCTTCCCCTGTCAAGGTTAAGGGCAGCTCTGGCCTTTCTGTTGTTTCAGCCAGAATCTCTGGAGTCTTCCTTGGTGTTTCCTCTCCCGCTCTCCTGCCCTACGTGTGTTTCCCACCAAATCCCATCATCTTTACCCTCAAAGTCTGTCTGAGGTCTGCTCACCCCTTGGCCCTTCTGCCATCTCTAGTCTGGTGCGAGTCAACATGGCCTTATCTGGATTCCTACCAGGGCCCTGTTTGGATCTTCTGAGGACCTTCTGCCAGTCTCCTGCTCCTTCCCCTCAGACACACTGCCTCTTTGCTGTCCCCCAGCCTTGCCACCTCTCTCCCTGTCTAGACTGTGTCTCCCTTGGGCTCCCTAGTGTTGAAAATGTCCATATCCCACGCAGAGGTCCTCCCTGGCAGCTCTACCAAGCTTTGAGTCACGTCACCCTTGTTCCCAGGCCCCCGCTGCTCAGCTTCCTGGTGACACAGAATACTTTCTAACCACTCCTCTGGGCCTGGTTTGTGCACCTGCTGGGATTTGCTGGGCAGTACTTCTTTGCTCGGTGACCCTCCAGGAAGATCACCTGGTACCTACCACCTTCTGGTGGCTCAGGCAGACATGGACAGAGCTTTTGCTTTGCTGAAGCTATAAGCCAGCGTGGTAACCCATCCCTTGTGTTTTTTCTCTTCCTTTTCCTGCCTCATCCTCTTTTCTCTGTTTCTGCTTCTCCGAAATTTCACTCTGAAAGAAATATTACCCATAAGCTTTTGCCTCAGGTTCTGTCTTATAGGGAATTCAGTGTAAATCACACACTATACACGTGGCTTTTGAACTTTATCACCTATGTCCCTTTCCAGTATATAAGCTCCCTAGGGCAGCGTGTGTGTGTTTCATTCAGGGCTGTATCCTCAGAGCCTAGAACAGTGTCTGGCACATTGAAAGTGCTCAGTAAATGTGAGTTGAATGAATGGATGTTCATCTGAATGTTATCTGTCTCTCTTACTAGAACTCAGCTTCCATGAGGGCAGGATCATTGCCATCTTTCTCAATATTGTTTCCCACTACAATAGTTTGTGAAACATGTTAGCTCTCAATAAACGTTACTATTTTTAAATGAAAACATAAATAAAGCCAGGAGAAAGTAATACATAGAGAGAATATTGTTGGGAGAAGGATCGCAAACCGGGAACATAACCGTGGAAGTTTTGAAAGGTCCAGGTGACACAGGAAAGTGACTCCCAATGCTGGGCCCTTGGCTTCTGCAAGAAAGAATTCATGAGCGAGCCGACAGTATAAAGTGAAAATGAGATTTATTCTGAAACTGTAGTAAGTCTACTCCACAGAGCAGAGGCAAGTTCTCTCTGCAGAAGAGAACTGTCCCCAGGGTTCCTGTTGCCTTTCTGTTTAAGCAACGGCTTAAAGGCTTAATTACAGGCTAAACAAGGGGAGGGATATTCATGAAAGGGGTGGTGTTTTCTTAGAATGAGGGCGACACCTATTTCTCCACCATCTTGGTTCGAACCTGTTGGAACTTGCCCTGCTTCCATCTTGTTTTCATCAGAGTAGTCTGAAACTGTGTTTTGGAACTTCCTGACTCAGGTAATGTTGCAGCAATGCCCAAAGCTGTACCTGTCATTCCATGTCTCACAGGGACCAGGACAGCGAAGCCAGAAGGATCTACTCAAGACCATCACACTTGAAAGATGGCAGTTTCACTGGAACTTACATTGGCTCTTCAGTGTGTTACACAAACATTTTTAAATTGAATTTTAATGATCTTTGGAAAAGAGGAACAAGATATATCCCCCTGTCAGTACCTACCCTCACGTGCAGTAGTCCAGTGTGGCTGTTCTAGGTGTCCCGTCCAAGGGGCTGGACATCTGTCCTCCGTGCCCTTGGCATGCTTGTGTCTTACAGGAACACGTGTCCCTAAGGTTATTGCCTCGACCTAATCCACACCGCTTCGCCTGATCTGAGTTGCCCCTTGGTGTTTAGTTTGTGTTAGTTTTATATGAAAGTTTGTTTCTCTCTCCCTTTTCCACCCATTTGCGTCAACATTTTCTTTAAAATCAAGAACCCATGTGTGAAGTACTGTTAGGCTTTTGTAATATCTATCAGTCAGGACACTGAGAGAACAGAAAACAGAGGGAACACTCAAACCGAGATCATTCAGGGTGAGTCTGCACACCAGGGGCTGCTTACCAGGTGTGAGTGTAGGGAACTCGGAAGGCTGGTGCAGGCGCTGGAGTCAGGAGTCAGTGCTCCCTGACAGCCGCAGAGCCGGGCGACAGTACAGAGGGAGGCCCATGTGCCGCAAATCAGAATGTTGCAAAGATACAATTCAAGCTAACGCACTGTTGAATAAACTCTGCTCTATTCTCTACCTTAACAAATGGGGTCCTTACATAATGTCTTTGAAGGCCAGGTCTGCATATAGAGTTATCGCACTTTTCTGAGTCATGGATCATGGTACCGGAACATGGTGGTGAGGGGCAGACAGCCCATGCCCCTCCCCATTCACCCTCCCCCAGGCTGTGCACACAGCAACACCTTTGCAAACACATGGGCAGACACCTTAGCCCGTGCATCCACACTTCGTTCACAGTTCTGCAAATAACTGCCCTTCAGCCACCCTTTGGTCTGGGGGTGGGCACACTAATGTCACAGCCCCCCACCCATCCTGAGATAGAACTAAGGATAAGTCACAGACAGACCCTGAAAGCTAGCTTGGGTTTGTTTGGGTGTGGAATCCTGAGTTCTGAGTATTCAGAGTATGCAGCATGTTCTACAAGTGGAGAGGTCAGTAAAGATTGGTCAGGGCCCATGTGCCTGAACCTGAGGACACACTTGGGGCTGGATCCTGTGCTGCCTTTGAGCAAGAGTGACTTGCTTTCTAGAGACATAGTCACTTGCAGATGACCTTGCAGGCAGGGAGCAAAGGGTCATAACCTCCCTCTGATGCCAACGCTCCCCACGGGCTACACCCAGCCAGAATCCAGCAGCTGGGAGTTCTGACGGTGGCCTGCAGAGTGACTCTGGAGGGCACAGCAAAGACACCAGGCACAGGATGCATCAGTGAACAATACAGACCCAGATTCCTGACCTCCCCACAGTCAATGCTTTGCCAACACCCGAAAAGAAGAAGGTGGCTGTGCCCATGCCCATGTGCCCATGTGAATACACTGCCAATTAACACAAGTAATCACCCATACCAACTAATATTTATTGTGCACCTGTTTTGTGCAAGGCTTTGGGCCAAGTCCAGTGGGGACGGTCTGTGCCCCAGGAGCTTGTGGTCAAGACGGAGAGACTTGGCTTCCAGGCACCGCTCTCTGACCCTTCCATCCTCTGAGTCTCTCCCCCTCTCCCCTTCCCACCCACCTTATCTTTTTATTTCTGCTGGGCTTTAAGAAAAAGTAAAATACAACAGGAGAGAGAAGTGAGGAAAACTTCTCCGTGTAAAGTGGGTCAGCAGAGAGAGAATAGAAGGGAGATTAAAAAAGGGGGCGGGGGAGTGAAGTAGCTCAGAATATAGTACCCAGGGCAGCAGATGGAGCTCTGGAAGGAAGAGAGAGGCAACGAAAAAGACCATGAAGTAGGGAAAATTAACCAGGTAGAGGGTAAACCAAGGGAGATGTCATCTTTTGCTCAGGCATTTATTTTTTTGAGTACCTAGACACTGAATACCCTTGTCGTGGTCCATGCAAGAACACTTATTAGTGCTGAGCTCCTGTGGTATGAGTTTGGGGTCTCTGATGTGTGCCAACACCTTGTGTCTCCCACGCTGCTTATTCCTGGTCTCTCTCTGTAAGATTATTTTCTTGGCCACTGGAAGCGGTCTTGTTTTTTCAGGGCAGGGGAGAGAGAGGTACTCTGGGTGCCAAAAACTCAGTAACCAAGACAAGGAATATTTTAATGTAGCATTTTTTAAAAATCAAAATTAATGCAAAAATGCATGCATGAATATAAAAAATTACATAAAGGCAGTATTGATATCCTAGGGCTGAAAGAACAGATCATTTGTCCCTATCAATAGTGAAACTTATATAGATTCTTTATAGTCAAAGACAAAGGGAGGGGATGTAGGGAAAGACACCAGCCAGAGCAGCTGTAATTACTCACATTGTGCTCAATTGTGCGGGCGCAGTTGGAACAGCTGGTCTGAGGTCTTCGGCTGCTTTGGGAATGATTCTGAGATGGGTTTGTGCTGCCATCTAGTGGTAAGATTGTGATACAAGCCATCTTCACTTCTGGAGTCTCTTGGGAGAAAAACGTGTTTAAACTTGAAAAGATCCAGGGCAAGGAGATAGACAAATATGAGAAACTCTCTAGATCAACGGGTATTTGGAGTTATGCTCAAGTTCAACCAATTATTGGATATTTTGGGTGTTTTTTCCT
The DNA here is from genome assembly GCA_008086735.1 of Cheirogaleus medius. Lineage (NCBI taxonomy): Eukaryota > Metazoa > Chordata > Mammalia > Primates > Cheirogaleidae > Cheirogaleus > Cheirogaleus medius. The sequence continues at coordinate 39,549,276 of VBSM01001562.1, forward strand.
TATTAAATGCGGATTTAACTATCATTATGTTGAAGGAGCTGTGCTGGGTGCTGGATATGAAAAGGTGCACAAGCACGGGCATCTCTCTGTGCTGGGAGAGCTCTTTGAGAGTCTGAGCAGGAGGGACTGTACAACTCATCCACCATCCCATTTTATTAAAAACAAAGCAAAGAACCCCGGAGAGGCTTGGAGAGAGTGAGTGATTTGTCTAAAGTTGCATAATTGCTTGATAGCAGAGTCAGTCTTAGATTCCAGTTGTGCAGATTTTTCATTATGTAATGTTGCCTTTCTAACCTTAGAGAAAACTTGTTCTTATGACGCTGAGACAAGCATTTTAAAGTTACTCCTCTCATAATTCTTCCTGCAAGGAGTAGTTGCAGTGTATTCAGATAAGGATTAGGGAAAGAAGTCAGGGGCATTTCTGCCAGTAGCATCTCCAGCCTAACTTCCATGATCAGTTCTAATAGGAAACCTGCTCCAGGAGCGTCTTGACTCTTAGAGTCAAGATGATTCAAAATTTACAAGAATCATCTTTGTTAAAGGTAAGTTATTTAACACTAGAGAAAGAGAATCAGTAACTTACTCCCTTGTCCTTGTGCCAAAGCCAGTGTCATTCTCTCCTTTTTTAACTGAGCGGTTTCCCATTTCAAATCCAAAGAGACCCTGGATTCAGGGAATCACCGCTTGTCCCTCCTCCTCCTGTCTTGAAAATAACTTCATTTCTCTACACGTAGGGCTCTAAATGTTCATTAATAACACTTCTTATATCGGAGTTTCTTGTTCAAGGTAGAATAATAAAATCTGAAAAGGCAAAGGAAAAAAGCTGATTAAGTGTTAAGTGGCATATATATTTAAAATAGACTGTATTCAATTTTTATTATAAAAGTTTTCAAACATACACAAACATAGAGTTTACAATGAAACTCAGTATATCCATCATTTACCAACATTAACATCACTTGTTTAGCATGATCCTACCATATTATTTCCTCTACCTTATTTTCTTCCTTTTTTCTGAAGAATTTAAAGAAGTCCCAGACATTTCACCCTTATATATTATACTTTATTAGAATTCCTTATGTGTGTATATATACATATATATTTGTGTGTGTATATTTAATATATGTATATGTGTGTATATATTTATATGTATTTAATATATGTATATATATGTGTGTATATATATTCATACATATATTCTCACATGCCACATGACATTTGGGTCAACAATGGACCACATATACAGCAGTGGTCCTATAAGATTGTAATGGAGTTGAAAAATTCCCATCACTAGTGATGTTGTAGCCATCATAGTATCTTAGTTCAATGCATTACTCACATGTTTGTGGTGATGCTGGTGTAAACAAACCTACTGCGCTGCCAGTTGTATAAAAGTATAGCACATACAATTAGGTATAGTACATAATACTTGATAATGATAATTAATGACTATTTTACTGTTTAATGTATTTACTATACCACACTTTCTATTGTTATTTTAGAGCATACTTCTTCTACTTATAAAAAAAATGTTAACTGTAAAGCAGCCTCAAGCGGGTCCTTCAGGAGTTATTCCAGAAGAAGGCATTGTTGTCATAGGAGATGACAGCTCCGTGCATGTTATTGCCTCTGAAAACCTTCTAGTGGGGACAGAATGTTGAGGCGCAAGATGGTGATATTGATGATCCTGACCTTGGGTAGTCCCAGGCTAGTGAAGGCAGAAGAAAACAGTGGCCTAGTACAAGCAGTCAGGCAGGTGGAGATCCTCCCTACTCTTGGGAGGTTCAGCCTTCTTGTGCTATTTAGTTCTTCAACTGTTTTGGATGAGGCCCATCTGCATTGGGAAGGGTAATCTGCTTTACTCAGTCTTCTGATTCAAATGTTAATCTCATCCAAAACACCCTCACAAACATACCCAGAATAATGTTTGACCAAATGTCTGGGCACCCTGTGGCCCAGTCAAGTTGACATATACAATTAACCATCACGGTGGTGTCCACCATAGTCACCAGGTAGAGATGCATTTCTGCTGTGGGAATGAATGAGGACTCCGTGTAGCGATACTCTGTGACTGTGTGAGCATCCTGCTCCCCAACATATTACCCAATGGAATCATAGATTTTTAAACTTACAAAAGATGGTAGAAAGTACTAGGATAACTGAAAAGATGAAGATAACATCCTTAAAAGTTAAGAACTTCCTACAGGGTTGGGATCAAGGTCAAGATCCAGATTAGGAAACTAAGGATAAGAGACTGATACGGATCTGACAGAGAGTGACAGTCTAGAGCCAGGCGAGGACAGGCAAGTGGCTCTCCTGACTGGCAGCACATGCTCATGTAGATTCAGAGTCAGGCAAAATTGTGGGAACTCCCAGTTTGCTGTCCTGGCTCTCCCCAAAGGCATGGGAGCCAGGCCTTCCTGAGAAGAAAGCAGGATGGGGTGGTTACTTGGCTCAGCAGAAGTCTGGGATGGTGAAAGTAGCTCTTGCTTTAGCTTGGAGAACTCTGGAACAGTCCTTGGAGAAAGGACTGTCTCGTTCTGCCGCATGGTGACACCTTGTTTTGCCATAAGTGCATTGCAGGCTCTGTTTCTGGGCCTCTCATCTCTGTCCCCAGTGCATGGAGCCTGGTGGGCGGGGCAGACCTGTGGCAGGAATACAGGGGCCAGGAACCGTCTCCTCATCCTAATTGTTCTTCAGGATATATGGGGCCTCCAAGAGTGCAACCTGCCTTTGCTGATGAAAGAACCATCTTAGCAGCAGGAGCTTCTCATTTTATGGGGGAAAAAATCTTTCCTCCAGTATTCCTCCCCTCAAAGTTTTGTTGTTACTGTGATTATTTTAAGATACTATATAGCATCTAATTTAAGCATCAATGTTATATCACATTATGACCTTCCAAATGCCTATTTCCTCTTCGGAGTTTTATGTATCATTTCCCCCTCTTAATACCTCAGCTCCACTGCTATAACTGCTAATTGCCTCAATTTTTATAGCATATTTTACATTTTACAGAGAAATCACACACTCTTTCATTTTATGCTTACAATAACAAGGATATATTGTTGCCAATTTATTTTCTGTAAACTGAGGCAAAGGCAAGTAAAATAACTCACTAAGAATTCCAGAGCAACCCCTGAGGTTTCCTGAACATTGGTCTAGCGAGGGGGACCTTTGAATAGAGGACTGGAGCCACAGCAGTGTTTCTGAGGGGCACTTTCATACTTCGTTGCTGCATATATTGCAGACTGCGACTTTCATTAGTACCCTTCACTTAGGCTCAAGGAGTCTCAGTGACTTTTGCAAACAATGTCTTTTTTATGTTGACACTTTGACAAGTTTGCTCACCGTTTCACTCTACAAAAAGCCACAAAAGCCTTTGCTATGTCTGTCCCTATTTATTGTCCCAAAAGGTATTGATTTGAAAAGTATTGGAATGGAAATTAGTGGGAAGATCAATGCCAGGCTACCTTGCACATGAGCTATGATGTACAAGACGTTCAAGCTAATTTCCATAACACTTTACCTTGAAGAAGGGAGTGAAACGTATAAAAAGAAGTTATATTTAATATAATTGCAAGCCATGATTACAACTTTAGAACTTTAGATTTAGAATGAACAAAGAATGGATGGATTTTTCTCCATCAAATGGCCTTCTGAGTATGGAAAGGTATAAAGATGACTTTGTGTAATACTTTATTAATCTTAATTATTTATCAAACTATTAGCATTTTAAAAAATAAACAATTGTACTAAATATTCACATACTATTTACAACATTTATTTTAAAAATAAATTTTCCCCAAGATATAAGTAATACTTGTATATTTAATCACTCTAAACAATTAAAATCACAAGTTTAGCAAATCAGATTATCTTTGAGAGATTGAAAATTTTTAAAAACAGACAAAACACACTTACCAGGGTTATAAAAGTGCTTAACACACTTACCACTAAAACAGAGGGTTTATCCTTATCTTTATTTTTACTGCAATTTTTATTCTCATTTTCATGTATTCCTGAGGCTGTCTTCCTAAGATTTGGGGTCTCAACAACCTTACTAGACCCAACATACAAAGAGGTGTAGCCTCAGACCAGCAAGGGTTACAAGTTCTAGACTGTCCAGACCAAGAACTCCTGGATGGCTGTGGGACCCGCTTAGTTAGTCTAGGAGCTTCAACTCTGCACACTGATCCTTAGGCTGAATGTCTGTTAATAACCAAGTGTTTCATGTTATGTGTTCATTCCTAGTCTCCCGTATAGATTTAAAATTTTTGAGACTTGGCGTCTTCCCCAGAAATAAGGTATTCTTCCAGTTTCATGTGGTTGAGCACATAACCATTGTCCTAACATCATGATTTATTGAGCTAATTTTTTGAGCATCATTAGAAAAGTGTGTTCCTTATTAGTATTTTATAAGAATTTGTGGGTTATATAATGGTTTTAGCTCCTAGGAGATGAGGAATTCAGTCTGCTTAATGAGCCCTCTGCTGTGGGCCGTGTTTCTGTTTTGTCACTTGCAGCACACTGTTTCCACTTGCTTATTTTGTGTGAGCATAAGTGATGGTTAATGGAGGCCTCCCTGGTTATTATAAAAGACCAGCCTACTGACCAGCCCTTCTGGGTGGAGCTCCTTCTATTTCTGCATTAGCTCAGCTCACTCCTGATTATTTTGTCTATTCTTCTTTCCTACTTACCCAGAACATATGTATTACACACACATGTATATTTATAAACTAATGTAGCAGCAAAATTTATGTGTGCATATATACATATGCATATATATGTACATTGATATCCATATAGGTGCATATATATACACACATATATATATATACTTCCTTTACCTATTAAACTAATTAATGGCTTATACATAAATCCTGTTTTTATTCTTTTGTTTTAAATGTTCCCTTTTGTACTATTTAACTTTTCCCTTTTGATTCTGATTTTGAACTCATGGTCTTTTATAGATCAAATCATTCTAATTAACTATAGTACTACTAATAATTTAATCATTTAAATATAATTTAAAAAATATAATTTAATAATAATTATTATTTAATATTTGAATTATCACAACTTTTCAATGAGAGCCCCTTAAGAGGGATTCTGTGACCTTTTATCACTGTCTCTATTATTCATCACATTATTCTTATTTTCTGGTACCTATAGGATGTTCCCAACCCATCCTGACTGTTTTCCTTCAGCCCATCAGCTCTGAGTTCTCCTTTCCTTCTATCTCATGCTCAGCTACTGGCCACACTTGCACATAGTCTCCCTGATCACTCTTGTGGCCATGGGCAGTCCCACTCTGCTTGCTGTCTGTCTAGCCACCTTCCAGGGCAGGATGTGGAATGGCTTTGCCTACAAATCCAGCCCCTCTCCAAAGTCACTTTCACTGGCTACATGAAAGCCTGCGTCTTTTGCAAGACCTGCAATTCCCTTTGCAATCCCTTTGCAGTATTTAGGGCTATATTGTGCAACATTTATAACAGCAGACTATCTGGGGCAAAACTAATGAACAAAGACTGGACTTTGTGTTCATGGATGAACCCAGCCAGGAGGGCTTTGGGGACTACTTTTCGTAAGATGTCAGATTACTATAACAGTAAACATTTCATATTATGATGACTTTTGCTTTCCTAAGCAATCTGGCATCTTCAGAAAATCACACAATTAATGCTGGGGTAACAAAGAACTGTTATACTAAATAAATCTAGTGGACTAAATTTCAAGACTTCCAACCTAACCCACTACTCGAAATATAAAATGAATAATTGACCTGACAGGTCACTGGAAGGGGGTGAGCCGCATCCTTTGCCTCTTCTGTCTGAGACTGGCTATTGTCTTGACCGTGAACCTGGAAGGCTCACAACCTTCTGGGGTTTTGTGTCTACACCTGGGCTCTTCCTGCTGGTGCTCACCCTTTACTGCAGAAGGTAACTCTTGACCTTTGCATCTTCTGAAGCATGTGACCCACCGAGTAAGATGTCGGCTATAGGAGCTATCAGGTTCTTTTTACTTCCCGGTGTCGAACCAGGCCTGATGCCAGTCATTACATAGAGAATCTTACTTTTTTTGCCTTGTAAAAGGGGAAATTGGAGGAAGGTTTCCATGAGAGGAGGAAGTGGAAACAGGCCACATTGCCCAAAAGACTTTCACCTTCAGAAGTTCTGATGGACCCTAGTGCAAACTTCCTACCTTCCTTGGCAGGAAGTTTGGACTTTGATAACCTGAAGAGCAACTGAGCTTGGCCCCTGTGCTGGAGTTCCTGGAGAGAGAACGTTCCCTCTCTGGAGACTATGTTTTTCCCGTAGCTCATGGCAAAGTGGTCCCCCATGGGTTTCTTCTTGGCAACCATCTCCAAACTCTGCATCCCATTGGTTTTGCCCTAATTGTTACTTATTTAAGATATAAGAAAATGTAATCCTTATGCACCATATTCCATAAATTTAACTAACAAAAATGTTGTTTTGTAAGAGCCTTTTGAAGTCCAAGTAAACTTTGGAATTATTTTTATGAGACTTTGAAAATCTTTCTTCTTAGGGGCAGGAAGTTACATTTTGCCAAGAATAAATGAATTCAAATAGCAAAGGGATTGGGCTTGACTTGAGATGCCAAACCCACAGTGTTTCAGTGGCTTCTTAGCGGGGCCAAGTGCATTTCCCCAGTCCTGAGAGTGAGGGCTGGTATCTAAAGTTTCAGACTAACGTGTTATTACTTATAAATAATTATTTTAGTATGCCGGTTCCTCTTAATATAACAGATTTGGCTTCCTTTTTGAACCAATTTGATTCTACAGGCAAGGAAGAAAGAGGCTATTGATTTCACAAGTCATATCTTTACTAGCGTTTGTTAAAGTTACCTGATTAAATTAATTAATTTAATTGAATTTCCACTTTGGTATTTCCTTGAAGATTCTTACTTTCTTCCTTCATATTAATTTAAAATAATATAATGGTCTTTTTTTTCCATAACCACATTCTGAAACATTTTCTAGGCGTGTTTCCAAAAAGGAAAATTATGATAAGCAATATGATTAATGTTGGAAGCCATGAAAAATTCATGGAAACTTCAAAGAAAGCATCAAAATTATGTCACATGAGGGCTCATCATTCCCAAAGAAGTTTTTATAAAAGATGAATGTAAAATAAAATTAATAGCAAATTCTGTAACCATTTTAAGACAAGTTATTGATTTAAAAACAAAAAACTCATTTCACCTGCCTCCCTTTCCTCCACGTGCTGGCCCTTCTTCACCCAGCAATAGCAGCTTCTCCTATTTTATCTGCTTGTTCATCGTCTCTTACTGCTACCCTGCATTGTCATGCTAAATAAATCTAGTGGCCTAAATTTCAAGACTTCCAACCTAACCCACTAGTTCAGTCTTGGTTACTGTTGCTGCTGTTGTCTTCACCGTTATTTTGTGTCGCCACTGCCCAGGCTCTATGTCACCCAGGCCCTTGCTCTCAATGGCTTTGGCCCAGTGGCCCATGTCTTTCTTGAGCCCCCTCCCTCCGTTCAGCCCATGCCATCCTGTCCTCTTCCATGTCCCCTCATTCTAGCCCTACACACTCCTCAGGCACGGCCTTCCTCAGGTCCCACCTTGTCCCAGCCAAGTGGCCAGAGGAAGTGATGCTTGCATTGGGTTCGTACGAGATGGGCAGGGAAGACAGCAGGAGAAGCTCACTCTAAGAAGAGGTAGCCACTTATGCAAAGGTGCGCAGTAGGACACAACGAGGGTGTGGTTGAGGAAATATAAGTAATTATGTCTTGAAAAAATGTTAATGACAAAGAGAAGGCACAGTGATGGCTACCCAAAGGTTTAAAGCAAGGGAGTGATGTCATTCCTCTGGTAGGAGGATGCGGGGAGGGGGCTGGAATCACGTCGACTGGAGAGGGGACTGCCATAGGCAGGCAGGGGGGACACAGGCTGGGGAGTGACAGTGAGGAGATAGAGCAGGGGCAAGTTCTGTGTAATGAGGGGTGAGTGGTGAGTGACCCACACGGACCTTGTACCTTGCAGGGAACAGAGGGTGAGTGCAAGCTCCTGTGAAATTAGATGATCCCAGGCATAGATTTATCCAGATCCGGAGATGGTAGTAACCTCTTAATCCTCATCTAACTACTGCTTCCCCAGAACACCATATCCTGTCTCCTTGTCAAGGGTATTTTGACCTAACTCTATGAGAAATACACGCATATATACATATAGCACATACCTACGTATGTATACAGAATATATGTGAAACATGTGTGTGTGTGTATATATACATATATATATATATATAGAGAGAGAGAGAGAGAGAGAGAGAGAAAGAGAGAGAGAGAGAAATATCAGTATGTTAGGTTTCTCCAGAGAAAGAGAACTAATAGCATATGTATTAATATATAGAGAGAGATAGAGAGATTTATAACTTAAGGAATTAGCTCATGCTATTATGGATATTGGCATGTTCAAAACAAGCTGTAGAATTCACTCTTGCTTGGAGGATGTCTGTCTTTTTGTTCTATTCAGGCCTTCAACTGATTAGATGAGGCCCACCCACATTACAAAGGGTGATCTGTGTTATTCAAAGTCTACTGATGTAAATGTAAATCACATTTCAAAAATACCTTCACAGCTACATTTAGATTGGTGTTTGACCAAAGAACTGGGCACCCTAGTCTAACCAAGTTGACACATAAAATTAACCATCACAGACCATTTGCTTTATTTTTTCTGTGCTCCTCCACAAAAAGGTGGATTCTGAGTTTACCTTGGTAATTTTGCACTTACCTCCAATTTCAGACTCTCAGATTCTAAAAGAATAAAGATGTTTTCCCATGAATGAAGAGATTATTTGTGTATTTGCTTGTAACCCTATATTAAATATCTAAACTGCACTGATTAATAGCATGCATTTTTTATCCACACCCTTTTCTTTGTGTATTTATGATGTGCTTTCCCATTAATAATTAACAAAGTAAGAATTATCCCTGTTTTAGTGGCAGTGATATGACCAAGGTCCCTGGCTAGGCTGTGGCAGCATGCAATAGAGACACTGGTTCCCTGCCTTTCTGACAAGTGTTCTTATTCTTCCTCACAGCTGCTTCTGCTGCTTCTAGCTTCAAATTGCTTCTCTTTGTTCTCAACAGTTGTCAGTCTTTCTTATAACTTATAAGGTATTTATTTTGCCTTTGTGTCTTCTAGAAGCTTCTGAAATACCCCTTATTTGTCAGTTTGCCAGTTTTCTTGTCTTTGGAGTTAAGTTTAGTGAATTCACTTGGGGAATTTAATGATGCTTTTAGGAGAAATAAAGCCCATGCCGCAGATGAACATGGTGATTTATCTGAGTACAGTGTGAATATAAATCGAGTGGTTAGATTTTGATGTATGGTACTTGAACTAAATGTCAGTAATGAGAGATAGGGATAGGCTCAGATGGTTTGTGATATAGATGCCAATTCATATTTTATGATATCTACACCAAACAAGGAAATAATCAAGGTGGATGCCTTATTAGATCTGAATTGGGGAAATTAACTTTAATGTGCAATGTGACCTTTTGTACTGTAATTGCCAATATACTAAACTAATCTGCATGAGGTCATGTTTTGGCAATTTGTTTATATTCATTCATCTTTTTGATGGAAATAGCAATGATGGTATTAACAATTGGTACATAAAAAAACTGTACAGATATAGTCATTGAAGATGAAATACTTTATGGTTTGGTTTGTAAAAATATTTTACATGATTTTTTTCAGTAGAAATCTGCATAAAAATTTCTTAAAGGGTACTTGGGAAGAGAGACCTTTTAGGACTAAAATTTTGGGAAATTAACAAGGTAATATGAATAACTATTAATTATGAAAGCAAAACAAAAAACTTTGTCTATAATAATCTGCAGGGAAAACAGCTCAAATATTCAGGGAGTCAAATGGGTATAGACATGTTTATTTAACATTTGAAATTTTATAACATAATATATATTTTAACAAAGTGGTATTTTTATAACTGGTATCATTTATGTAGCAAAGGGGAGTTTGATTTCTGTTGAGTGGTCTCTTGCAATTGTCAAGGATTGAATGAGAGATGCCATAGGGTAGATTTCTAAAAAATTCCTTGAACAAACCTATCCCAAAGTGGACACAAGAGGGCGCCAAGCATGCAGTAGCTGATGGAGATTTAATGGACGAAATAAACTCTGGCACTTAAAAATGAAGCCATGTTTATTTTATTCTGGATAATATATTATGCACCTGCTTGTTTTATTTTTTAGACTGATTCGTGTCAAATGACTTTCCAGAAATATGACATGTGTACTGGATCCAGGCAGAACTAATCTTTCAACGTAGAAGTAGGACTATTTTGTACAAATTATATTCCATGATATAATGAAGTTTTACTTTATTGTACTCACTCTAAAGGGAATTAAGAGACTGTAACAAGATACAGCACATACTTTTTCATGCATTTAGTCTCTGTAACTCACTAAGAAATAGTTTTTGGTCATGGGATATTTACTATATGTGTGTGTGCGCGTCACATACTAAAATTCCTTTGTTAGAGGAAAAGAGTAGTGAATCTGTCTAGAGGGCCCGAGACTTCTAGAAAAAAGAGGACACAAAACTGTACCTGAAGAAACTAAAGTTTTCAGTGGAAGAGGGGGAACTAAGGTATTTTTGCCTTGCTAAGTGTTTGGCTTGTGTATTAGTGACTTGCGGATAGTCACCTTCTTCCTATGTCCTCACACGATCTTTCCTCTGTGTGTAAGCAATCTTGGCATCTCTTTATATGTCCACATTTTCTCCTCTTACCAGGACACCAGATAGATTGCATAAAGGCTCACTCTGAAGGCCTTCGTTTAATTTAATCACCTCTTTGAAGGTCCTGTCTCCAAATACAGTCACATTCTGAGATAGTGAGGGTTATTTCTTTAACATATGAATTTTTGGGAGACATGATCAAATCTTTAACTCCTTGTGTGAGTTTAATACGGTGCTGGTAGGGTGGTAATGGTCTCCCTTCTGAGTGTGTTTATTGACCAGTTGCAGTGAAACAGCCACAGTGCCCTGCGCACATCAGGTATTCAATATACATTTGTTGAATGAGCAAATTTCTGCCTTGAGAGACTACACATTTTACTCTGCTTAGGCTTTCCTGCTATCTCCAACTGCCTGACAGGTAGTAATTAACTGCTGAAAGAAAGGCATAAATACTTCCTTTTAAACATTGACGTTATGTCCATCTGGTGAAAGAAAAGGATAGAAGCAAAAAAGGAGAGTTCAGGAAATGCTAAAATTTCTTTGAAATAATTTCATTGAAAATTAACAAGTTGATTATTGTGAACACAGATTCCAATTTACACATAATGGCCAATCATCTAGCTTTCCTGGCCTTTGATGAAACTCTTCCTACCCACAGCGATCTGCTTCTTACTCCTCCATAATGGTTATCGAGGGCTTCTTAGGTTAATTTGCCTTTCAGACTTCCACCGCTGCAAGATAATACGTTTAACTCAATTATAAGCGTTCGTCTGGTTCACGGTGCAATTTCTGCTGCCGGGGCAGCGCCGCCCCAGCACTTCTGCTGCTGTGCCCACCCCCCATTTGGGGCGCAATCACTGAGGCCGTTACAGTCGGTCAACTTGCACAGGGTCTCCAAAACGCCAGCCATAGGCCAGCCGGAACAGTCACAAATCGGGGACTCCTGTTCCCAGGAGTTGCTCTGCTGTATCAGGAAGAATTTCTGGCCCCAGGAGACAGAGGGAGGCGCCCTGCGTGGACCGGCCGCGCGTGGGCCGGAGCTGAGGGCGGTTTCCACCCACGCTGCCCTGCAGGGCCCCGACCGCAGGCGCGAGGCTCGGCCCGCCCGGGCCGCAAGGGCCCGACTGCGGGCACGGAGGGGAATGAGGGACCCTCATCTTGCTCACTCCTGAAAATAATGTTCCCGCCCTTGAAGCATGTTTCCGTTTTTCCAAACAATTGGTGAATTATCTATTGTTTTCTTAATCTCACCTTCTTCCTTTGGAGGCTGCGAGCTAAAATATAAGGCAGTGAGTTGCCTTTGGCTTTAACAGGAACACCTCTCATCCTTCATGCCTCTTTCAACTTTATCCTAACCTTTCAAAAAAGATTGTTTCTTCCTCCTGTCTCTTGGACTTCTCTTTTTCAGGCTGCTGTGATAAAGTTCTTGATACTTTCTTTTCTCAAAAGACTTTTTAAAAATCCTTTATGTTGGCAGGGAATTAACTCATGAATAAATGGATAATAATAACGGCTGACATTTTTGGAGCGTTGACTATTTGGCAGGCACGAAGCGGAGGGATTTGCTCGCATTATCTCACTTGATCCTCTCAACAGCTTTGTGAGAAAGCCCACTTCACAAACGAAGGAACTAAAGCTGCGAGAGTGAAGTAGCTCGTCCTGGGTCATAGGATTAGGGAGCAGCGATGTTTGACTTCCAAGTACAGGAGAAAGGAAATGGGTTTGGAATGAAAGTCCAAACACACACAAAGGTGGAGGGTCAAAAGCGAATGTTTATTACTTTCCCTTAACAAAGGTTAAGTACCCATTGTATGGCTAATACCCCGAGGGTAACAAAAGGGGCTGAAGCTACAGACCCTGCCCTTGGGGACATTTTTAGTCTGTTCAGTGGCTCCCAAACTCTGCTGCACATTGGAACGGTCTGGAGATCTGTAAATATGTATATTACGAACGCCTGCTAGACCCCCAGAGATTCATATTTACATAGTGCATATGGGAGTGGGAGGTGGACATCGGGGGTTTTAAAGCTCCCCAAATGACTCTAGTGTGCAAAGTTTGGGAATCACTGGTCTGGCTGGAGAGTGAAGCTGTAATACATTGATGGTGAGGCAGGAGGTAAGTCCATGTGGCATCGTGTGGCTGAGTTATAATTTCCACAGGAATTTTCATAATTCCTTTGAAGTCAGGTCAGCAAACCCTCCAATCTGCTCTTTTTTTGTTTTCCTCACTTTGGTCTGGAGAGCACATTACTTTGATTTACACCCCCCACCCCAACCCCCACAGCAATCGATGTTTTGGTTCCTTTTCTTCTAGCGCAAGGTTAAATACTGAGCTTCAGTTCACCTGGGTTTCTGGGGCCCCATCCTCTCTGCTCCCCATCCTTCCCCTGTATCCCCTCACCACCAGCCTGCTTCCCTGTTCCAGCTTTTGTTCTCCATTTTCACTTCTTTTTTTGTTCACTTAAATTTTCTAGTCATTTACTATCCCTAATCTGTCACTCATCTATCTCCCTGATTAAAATTTGACAAGCTCAGTACTTAAAAAAAAAACAACTATTTTTTGAAGGAGAAAAAAAAGCTCCAATATGTTTTGTGCACTGATTTGGTTAGGAAATTTACACACACTCTGCCCTCCTTTCTACAAACCTCTATTCCATTCACCTGTGTCATTTCCTGTGCCTTTGTTCAGAGCTAATCACCAAATTATATTTCAATCAGTATCTGTTGATCACCCACCTACCTTTTCCAAAGCACTACCATTTCTCTTTCCATGGTAGTTTTTAAATCATTGCGAAGATGCAGAATTCCCCTTGCATGTTACCATTACTCCATTTGGTGTTTAACTGTACTGAACATATTGAAAGGTTGAAAGAGACATTACTATTTTGGTTATTTATCTGTTGCCGAATGTACATGAAAAGATGTAGCTTTTCTTTCAACGTTCATCAACAGCAGATAGTATTTTATGGCTATAGAGATTTTTCAAAGCTATTATAGCTGTTCATTTCCATTTTACTAATTGTTAAATTTCACTAATTTGGACAATGTTAGAAATATATGATGGTGGCTTAAATGAGAAGCCATGAGGAAAGGTGAGGGAAAAAGAAATACTAGAAAGGGAGTATAGAATTAAAGTATGAAATGAATTCCAAGTAAATGTCACCAATAGAGCTGGGAGCACAAATACAACAAGAGGAGTAGAGACACATACATAGAACTATGTACATATACAGAAACAATTCTTAGGATAAAACAAGTAGTTAGGCATAGGCTAACATTAAGATAAAATACCAGAAATTAAGATAGGAATGAAGGGTGGGAAAGAGAAATAATTAACTGCTAGAAACAAAGAGTTTGCTACTTACACAGGTGTGTACATCAACGGAAAAGAAATACAGGAGTTAAGTTGCCCTGATGCTAGTTATAAAGGCACAATCTTTCACTTGTTAATAAAAACCACTGTAATTTGAAAACCTGGCTGAAGATTTTTCATTCTCCGTATTATGAACTTTGAGCAGTTTGATAAAGTAGAATGTAGGAATTGCTTCACTGGAGCCAGAAGATGGCACTATTGTCAATGTTTGCAGGCAAAATACGTTCTGTCTTGTTTTTCAAGCTGGTTTCGGTATAGTTCAGCCCAACAGAATGTACTTAAAGGAGAATTATGTGTAGATTTTTGTTATATGGGTTTTCTATAAAATACAAAAAAATATCCCAAACCAATCTGAAACTCAAGGAAGCTTATACATGGTCGATGTTTTCGATCCATATACCTGTTACTTACCTTATGGCCAATGTAGTTGACATTGGCCTTCTATTTTGGTTAGGTTTTTAGTTCATTTTTCCCTTAATGAGCAAAATCCATTTCTAGCTGATTAAGGGTAAGTGATAGACTAATTGTATTACATTTCTAAGTTAGCATTATTGGAAATCCATAGAAATAATTGTGTTGCTATTGTTTCAGGATGTTAAAAACCTCTGCTCTGGTTGGACATCACCATGCTTTCCAGCTGTGGTTGCTTACCTTCCTATGGGAGGATGTATGCATTTATTATCACCGCGTTTCAGACAAAAGGCTGTACAGGGAAAACAATTTGATTTCATTTAGAGTAAATCTGAAATAAACACATTTCTTGTTTTGTTCTTTCCAAAATTTTGAAATAAATAAGTATCAAGCAAGTTAGACTTGAAGAATAATTCCTGGACCTAAAAGGTAGACAACAGTGAAACTCTCACACTAAATATTTTGTTTCTTTTAAGTGTGTGTGCGTATGTGTACTGAGGATGCTGGTAAGGAAGAAAAGAGGAGTGAGGCCAAGGTCAGGAGTGGGAAAGTGGAAAGACATTTTAGCTTTGGCTATTTTAATTTTATACCCAATCCTGAATTTAACCACATTCTTTGATTAAATGGCATTCAAAAACTATATTCTTAAAAATGACATGGTACTTAAAAAGAATATATTTGAATATAACTTTAAAATTTAGCCAGTAATTAAAAAATAAAGATACATTCTGCCATGCCTTTTAAAAAACTTCTTAAAAACTGCATTTGGTATTCTGTAAAATTATTAATCCAGGTAAACTTCCTGCATTTAGTCACACAGGTGGGTACATTTCATCACAACCACATATGACTCAGACGTCTAAAAAGTAAAAACATGACATTTTTGGTTAATAATTATTTCAGCAACATTTCCCAAGCATCTTTTATATCATAAACAACGTGGATCCTGATTCAGCTCTTCTGGATTCCATAATAACAGATGGATTGCGAGACTGTTTACTGCTGCTTCCCACAAACTTCCTCTTTGTAAACTACTATATTATTTATGAATCAGAAAAGTTTCAAAGAAGCCTCCTATCTGATTACTGCTTACTGATGAACTTGCATTAGAGAAACTTTTAGTCCAATTATACAAGTTTGTTACAAAGAACTGTTATTATTTCGAAGTCTGAATTTGTTGTTAACTGGTCGCTGTGCCTGCTTCTCTATGCCATTGACTCACAAAGACCTTGTCAGACAGATTGCAGTGACCCTGTCCTCAGAAAACAGGTAACAGTGAAGCTATCAGCACTAAAAGTGTTTTATAAATAGCATTACTACACCAGACACTTTGGGATATATTTAAAATGTACTTTACAAAATATTATAAGTAATTTTGGTTTTGAATAGTTTATATTTGTCTTCGTGGAAAGTTGTGTCTACTTTTCTGCAATAATGCAGTAATGGAGTTTATAGACATTTTTGGTCACTGAACTTGACACTTAGAATTGTTGGTTTGAGTGTCATGCAGGAATACATAAAGAAAAATGAGGAAACTGAAATGTACCTCTTTAAAGTTTATTTGATCTTTCCTGATTTTACAATTGACTTTAGCAATAGAAGCAATTTTCTTTTCTGTTTGTATGTGAAGTGGGCACAAAGATACCCACACTGATAGGCTTTTAATTAGATGCAAAAGAAGATGAGACAAAATTAAACCAAACAAAGCAAAAATGCCCAATAAAATAAAGCCCTGTAGATAACCCTAACTTTGCCTTATGATTTCCACCCTCTGTGCTACATAACGCTGTGCAACATGATTATGATGAATTCATCATGACCTTGATAAGAAACATATTTACAGAAAAGTGTGATCAATTACAATTGTTCTTGGGCTGAATCTGAGCTAGGGATTTGTGTGTGTGTGTGTCTGTGAGTGAGTGACAAGGCCGGTTGGTTATGTCATCATCCTATCAAAAATATAATTGTAAATATGCCGATTGTGAACTGAGCAAGTTCTCGCCCTGCCCCTAGATGCCGTCCTCGCCGGGGACTCTCGCTGCCTGCATGGGAACCTAGTGCTGAAGCAGACCAGCTGCAGGATCCCTGGGTGCCGAACTCAACCAGGAAGAAGCCCGTGACAGATGCTTCTGCATTTTATGCAAATACCAACTTCATGGATCAGTTTTCCTCCCCTCTGTGGAATATAAGCATCTGGAAAATAGAATTCCAAGAGCCTTAGCACATTAACAAATGAACAGAAATGACCAAACAACACAGGTAACAGGACTGAACTAGATTGTCATGGAAGAATATGTCCATTACAGCCCTGGTTTTATTGTTATTTTTTCCTGCTCACACTATGTGCTTTTATCACTTCCTAGTACTTTTCTTTCCATAAATCTGTAGTAACTGAAAAGTATATTTATTGTCTATAGCTACTTCCCAGCCACTGTATCATAGTTTTAGAGTACCATGGGGTATGTAGTGAGAATAAAGAAATCAACACGTTGGCTGAAGATATGTTTAAAACAATTCTAAACAAAAGGAAAAACAAAACCAGAACATTTTTTCCCAGAAAAGTTTTTTTTCCAAAGTAGAACTAAGTTTCAAAGCTTAAGCTGTAGATATATTTGCAGTTAAATAATTACTATATTTTTATATTACTGTGCCACTTAACATCTACTTATGAAAAATCATAAGCTTTATGATTTAAGATGTAGCAAACATTTATATATATTCTGACATTCAGCTTCAGCTTCTAAATGGAGATTACTACTATTTCAATAGATAAATAATTTTATAGTACTCATACATTTCTAAGAAGGCTTTCACATTTTACCTAATTTTATGTAAATGTTATTCAGATTTCAATCCAAGAGTTTTGTAGGGGAGGTTAAAGGGTGTTTATCTTGATTTGTTAAAATGTACCATTAAAATTAAGCAGTGGCAAATATTATGACTTTGTAAATTGTTCTAAATGGCTATATTTGTTTATTAGGTTTGTGTTTATACAAAATATTTTAACTCTTTAAATGTAACCTCATTTGATGGATTGTTCATACAGGGGCTGTAATCAGGAAATAGATCTGGTAACCTCATGAATTCAAAAATTAGCTTGTATTCTTAATACACTTCCCTTTATTGTTTAATGGAATAAAATAGTATGTATCACATTTAGAAAAATTAGTGAAGGTAAAAATTATTACAAAAGGAAAGTTTAAATTCTTTTATTTTCTAAAATGCTGTCCTTTATGTAATTATCATAAAGATTTATGCTTAAAATATATTTCTTGGACGCACAGTTTAATGTTTGGGAAGAACATTCTTTAGAATAATTATAATAAAAATAAATGCAAATTGACAAAGAACATTTCATTTGTTTGTTTAAAAAATACTTCTGAAAATGATATTTTAAGGAGGGAAAAAAAAAGCAATCAAAAATGTCTTTTCATAAGAGTAGGACAGTTACATTCCTCTGTTACTTATTAAAAGTAATCAGCTAAGATAGAGTATAGATAAGGCATGACTCTAAATGAAACCTTAACTGAAAATTCAAAAACATATTTCAGAATCAAGTATTAATAGAATAAACTTAATTTTAGTTTCTCATAAGTGCAGCTGCCTTTCTATTTAATTATAGGTTTTCAACAGTAGTGATTTTTCCTTGACCTACCTACTCATTCTCAAAAGTCAGAAAATTGCTTCTTTTTAAAAACTGACAATGGCACGGTATGTTTCCAAAGAAAAAAGACAAATTGCAGAAAACCATTAGTTTAAGCATATTTAAATAGCCAGGAAGAAGTTCTAATAGAAAACTTGGTGAAATATGAGGAAAAGTTATGAGTTGCTTTTATTGCATGGTATAACACAAATGTTAAGGAATTATATTATTGTTTTCTTCTTTTCTAAAAGTAAAATAAAAATGTGTTGTATAATTATAAAAAGCCCAATGCATTAAAGATGACTTGTTTCTTGCTCTTTGGTAAAAGGAATTCTTTACAATTGTAAATTTATGGAGATTTCATCTGCAGCTTGTATAGTAGAGGAACAGAACAAGGTATTTTAAAAGAGAAAAATTTAGCTTATTAAGAGATGTGAAATAGGATAGTAAGATAAGTAAGGAGCAGAGACTTGGCCTTTGAAAATGTAATGAGATTGACGCTCAAAAATTACCGACAAATAGAATAGGAAAACATATTTTTTGATTTAAATTGTTAAATCACAGTGAAGAGTGTAAACACTCAGGTTTTCTCTGAGTGAAAAGATAATCTTTCTGATTTAATAAGTAGACTTCTTAACCACAGAAGAAAGGGGATGGGATTTTTTGTTTATTTGATATAGAGATTTTATGTACTATGTTTTTAGCAAACTGTTTAGCCTCCGTTTGTGGCCTGTGAATAATTTGTGAGTTAGAGCTCTGAGTCATTGATTGATTACAATAAGAAAGATTGAATAGTCAATGGACAATGATTCACTACTCAATTTTCTTACTTTTGTCATACTCAAAAACTTTTTTGTATGTATGTTTTGAGATTCTTCCTGATTCTTTAGATGGAATTAATAGCAAATTACATAGAAATGAATTAAAACTGGCAAAAGAATATTCTTTCTAAATCTTGGTTATTAATAATTTCCTTTTCACTATTTGTGGTACCAATACAGAATATGTCTTCACAGCCAAAACATGGTTTCTATACCCAGGTTAATTAAAAGGGCCATGTTACAGAATCTGAACCACTGGTACCACCAGGGTCTGTTGAGAACAGTATATCCAGCCATGAAGTCAAAGGAAACTTTCAATAAAAATCAGACATGTCAAGACATTCAGTGCTTTGATCTCTGCTAATTTTGATAGATTTGATACCAATTTTAATGACCTAAAACCCCCTTCCAAATGCAAAAACTCGGGTTGCCCTGGAAGTCAGAGGCTCACATTACTGTAAACTTTATGTGGGGATACCATTGAGGTTTAGCTTAATTTTTTCCCTACAGTTTCAAATGATTGTTAAATTTTGTAATTTATTTAGGAAAATCTCTCTTTTATGATCTATTGTTGCTTCTGAGCAAGGTCCAAGTAAGGGTGGTATTCAGGTGTTCAACATCTTCCTCATATGAATTAAAAACAAAACTTTTTAGGCTATGAATTAAAAACAAAAACTTGTGGCTAAAAAAAAGAGGCTGCTTAACACTGAGGGAGAATTAGGATTTAGTCAGGTGAGCAGTGATGAGTCTGCCTGTGACAGGTCATCACAACATTCATTCTTGGGAAAAAGGATCCTTTGGAGTGAAAGATACCACGAAAATCTAAATTAAAAAATATACATTTACACCCAAATTCTTGTAAATTATCGACTCATAAAAGGCTGACTTTATGTGTCATAATCAGTGACTACAAATATTCTTACCAGTGGATGACAATATGTTTTATTGTTCTTATGAACAGTTGAGCCATAAAACAAAGGCATAATAATTTTATACACTTTTTATGATGTCAGGAATTTTATAAAGGAAGTCCTCACAAAGCGAGGTAACCCCAGACTTAATGCAGTAATGTTTACTTAATTTGTTAAGCTATAATAAAATGAAAATGAAAGGTAAAAATAAGCCATAGGTCAACTAGACAGGGTATTAGAATGTATTTTAAGAGTCCATGGAACCAGTTCTAGGTCTGACAGAACTCTCTGTGTCTTAGTTTCCTCATGTGTAAAATAAGAATTTAGAGTTTAATGATCTCTTGGGTCTTGGAAAGCTCTAAAATTCTACAACTTTGAAAGTAAGGAATAAAGTGCCCTTTGATTTCCCTTTTTATTTAAAAAGTGTTGCTCATATTTTTCAGTTAATTGATACTATATTACCTTTCTGTGATATGTGCCCAAATTTTTGTAAAAAATTTTAGAGAATTCATTTTGCAATGCATGAAGGATGCAAATTAAATGTCGCCCAGAGAATTAAGAGTAAAATGACTGTTGAGAGCAATGGCATTGCTGGAATGAAATTTATAGTTATCACCAAAACAACAGATAAATGTTAAGAAGTCATCACTTACTGAACAACCGGGATTCCAAAGGAAGGAAAACACTCCCTCCTTTTTCCTCTACTACCAAATAAAGGCCAAAGAGACAAGAAAAGAGAATGAAGGAGAAAGTGAGAGAGTGAGCAAGGTGGCCCTTTATCTGCACACGAGATTGACCACAGGTGTCCCATTTAGGATCCAGGGGATTGTCATTTCTTGCATGCTATATTTTGTAACCACTAAAAATATGTAAGCACGTTATTAAAATGGCAAGGCAGTGAGGTAAGAGTTTGAGTAAGTATGTGCACAAGTAGTTAAGTCAGGGAAATGTACAGGTCGCGGAGACAGAGTCCGAGCCAGAAGGTAAAGAGGAAGTTGGGTGGTTAATGAAAAGGTAAAGGTGAGCTGGGCAAAAGGGCCATGTCATAGAAATTACTCAAGCAGTAATTCATCACAGTAACACCTTAACTCTCCTTGCCTTTAGTCTTCTTAAAAAAAAAATCATCCATAGTCACTAAAGAAACCCTTCATAATTTCACAGTTGTAGTCCTGCTGCGAAAGCCATAGTTGCTTAGGAATATCCCAATTGACTTCTGTGCCTGGTACTCTAAACTATTAAGCCCTGTGGTGCATTAGTAGATCTGCACCATCAGCTTTCATTACTATCTTGTTTGTTTGCTGGGAAACACTGGCTGTCAACTGAGTGCTCTGGTGGACTATTGTCACTAAAGTCTAGCTATGATGGATTGCCTTAAACCCTTTCCATTGGAGCAGATGTCTTACAACAAGGCTGTTAGCCTGGACTAGAATTCTTGGTAGCCAGTGTGTACTTTGCTGACTCATCCAATGAAAAATGCTCTAATGAAGAGCTCAGTTCAGCAGTCTGATAAAGGCACCGTGCAAGGGTGAGATTCCAAAAATTTACCAATCAAGAAGTCAGGGGCCTTGATCAATAAGGAAGATGGGTTCTCTAAACTGGATAGTAGGCTTCAGCAGTATGGGCTAGTAGCCAACAACAAAACATATTTCTAAAGAATGTAACCTCAAAAATTAAATATGAGATCTTGGAAGAATCCTTTAATTTTAGGAACAGCTATTATTGTTGTTAATATCATTATTGCTATTATTTAGGTTAGTATCTATCTTGATATAGTAGGCTCACAGATGGTTTTCTTACAAGAAAAGATCAGAATTTAGGGTTAATTTCTGAGCCATGTAGGAATATTTCAATTTATAATTTTATTCTTCTGTTATTTATTTATTTGTTTAGACTTTATCATGCTTAGAAAAATTAGGAGCAAATGCTGCTATCTCCTCTCTCTCTTCTGTGAAGCTGCTCTTGTCCTTCTCTCAGCCTCAAAGTCACTTGCTCACTACTGGCCACATATGATGTGTTTGCTAATTGGCTGTGTGCATCTGAAGATGTAGGTGTTTAACTTGCCCCATCTTTCCAAATTATTCCCTTATTTGTCTAAGCTTTCATCAGTTTGGGGTTCAGAATATACTTTATTTTCAGGAGTCTTTTTAAAAGCAGGCACAGAGGTTTGGATTAACTTTATAAAAGGAAAGAAAAGGATATTTGCTGGTGGTGAAATTTTTGTGAATTAGGTCTCATTTACCCCTTTGTTTGAATTACAATTTCAAAAAAGCTTTAGGTTCATTTCAATTTTTCTTTTTCAGAGTGAAAAATTTCTGAACATTAAGCTTTTAAATTTTTCTCTCTAATCCGTCATCCTCACTCCTCTAGTATTGACCTGTAAACTAAACTAGCACTTACATGCAAAAGCACAGCACCTTTGTCTCATACAGTTGCCACCTTGGAGCCAAACAATTTAGTTTTTATTATATGAAATTTTATAAAGTTTAATACTTTATCATCATGACATAGTAGCTTTATTTAATTTTTTACACATTTTACGATATTGGCTCAATTTTTAATTAAGAAATAAATATGAGAAAACCAATTTTGTTCTTTCATATTGTCCAAATGTTTGTAGAACCATAAGTAGGATGTGAAAAAATGGCTTTTTGATTTTAAATTTCTCCATGAGTCAGAGTGGGTTAAAAAATTAACTTATTCTTATATGTTACATTAACTATAGAAATGTGGCTTTGAGGACTGGACACAATGACTCTTTCCTAGATAGTAAAACTGTCATTAGGAAAATAATAAAATGCTTTTAACAGCATGAGCTATTTCTGGTTTTCTTTATTTGGTAAAGCTTCTCTAAATTCCAGGTTGCTTTGCTCATGATTGAGGTCATTTTTTATGTCACTGAGATGACTTTTTAACAAATCTATAAAAAGCTGTTAAAAATAGCAACAAAATTTTGTGAAATTCAGTGGGCATTCTGTGATATTTGTATGCACATTATATGTTTTTATAAATATAAAAGTAAGACATAATCCATACTTCTGGACTTTAACCATGATTTACAATATAATTTCTTTTTGTGGATAGAAAAATCATTGGCAAAATTTAGTGTAGGAATTTGGGGAGGAGGCATAGGGTCTATAAAGCTGGGAACTTGGATATAGGATTATATTAAAATTGCCATTCTCATTTTAGTCAATGGCTTAACTTTTCATTAAATTTGATGTACACTCTTATTTTCTGTGATATTAAACACTGCTAGGTAAGATAAAAATGGTCCTCAAAATAAACTCCTAAGTGCAGTTGCCTTATACCTACATGATAAATCTTGAAAGAGAAAAGTGGCCCAGAGACCTCTTTGTGTGAAGTATCTCAACATATTGCTGCCTGTTATATTGTACCGAACACATGCACTTCTGTTTAGTAATATTTTGGGGAGCTGAGATTTAGGGAAGAAAAGACTGCAGCATCTTTGCAACTAATTCTAAAGTTTTATAGGGTTATTTATTTATTGGTACTGTGATGAACATGCATTATTTGTAATAACATTTTCAGTTTAACATTCCTTTTTTATTTAACTCTGATTTTCAGACCTTCGAGTTTTTCTTTGCTTTAGCTTGGGAAAACCAAATAAGTGCAAGTTTCCTCCAAGACACCTCATGAAAACATTTTTTTTTTAAATAAAATCAAGAGTGAAACGAGTCTATATTTATTTGGAAGATCATCTGACTACTGCTAAATGGAGTATCTCAATCTGAAAGTGAAATCTGTTTCACTGCTAAAAATTGCCAAGAGTTTTTTGACTGAGATTTGGGAATCTGCAGAAAATGTAAAAGTTTTTTTTTCTACAATAATCTGTTCAGTGAACAAGCTGTGAAAAATAGTTCTGTATTTTGTCCATGTGATGCAGCAGACGGTAAATTTCCATTTTAAAGAACGATATGAGTAGCTTCTGGCACCCATATCTATTGCCTTACTCGAATCTACTTACACTGAGTTACAACAATGCAGTTTATTATTTCTTTAAAGCAAAAAATAACAAGGGATCTTATATTCTTTTTTTTCCGCCATAGCGCAGCTCTGTTCCTCTATCTGGGCTCAGTAATGTGAGGGCACGTTGAGGCCTTATCAAATATGCCTTAAAATACCACAATTATATTAAGAAGATACCATTTCCCTGCATCTAATGCTTTGCATTTGAAGACATTAGAAATAATTTACAATTTCTTTCTAAACATATTCCTTTGAAGTAGGTGGTCCCATAATGAACAGTTACTATAAACTGCTAAAGGATAATCTTTTTAAAAAAAGGTATAATTATAATTTTCATACAAACAAAATGAACATATGTTAAAGATTTTATTTAATTCATTAATTAATGTGGAAAGCAGTAAGATATTACAACCTACTCCAAGGACAGTTCAAATTTGCATTCACATACATAGATGCAGATAAAGAATGTTGAAATAAATTTACAAATAGATACAAAGCTAGCCAATAGTTACAAGGCAATAATGAATTGAATTCTACAGGTCATGCCTTATTTGTATTTCTATGGATCAGAATAACTTGCATCATTATTAATTTTCTGTAAGTCATGGGGATGCAAAATAGCTCAAAGACAATGAAAGGCAGAGATAGCATGGTGGTCTGTGCCAGACAGGAAACTTAATAATCTTTTTGGTTTATTTAAAAGTCTTACCTGGGCCGGGCGCGGTGGCTCACGCCTGTAATCCTAGCACTCTGGGAGGCCGAGGCGGGTGGATAGCTCAAGGTCAGGAGTTCGAAACCAGCCTGACCAAGAGCGAGACCCCATCTCTAAAAAAAAAAAAAAAAAAAAAAAAAAAAAAAAAAGTCTTACCTAATGTTTAACCTAAAGAATATCTAAAAAATACTTTGCACATTTTAAACTCCAATGAATAAATTTTGTTTTCTGGTTTACATTCCCCTTTTAAATCAAATGCCTACAACAACGTCTAGCACATAGTAGGTAGTCCATACATATTTCTTGAATGGATGGAATTTTTGTCGCATCTTTCTGCTGAGCATTTTCCTAATAATCCAGTAGTGCAAATGAGTGTGTCATTTTGTCCCCAAATTTCAACGATGTCAGAAAGATTCTGAAAGAAACTTGGGGCATCAAGGCTTTGGTACAGAACTTTCTCTTGCTTTTGATCTTTTTACAGTTAATGATGCATCATCTAAGAGAGCATGAGCTAAATAAAGGAAACCATGAGTCAAATGCCCACTTTGTGTCTAGTCCCTCATGGCAAGGATGTGAACTCAGGGGGGCGAAATTAACATCAGACTGGCTGTGGTGTTAGCAGCCTCCCGGGGCCAAGAAGTCTTACCTTTCTGAAGACCCTAGCGTATCATGCTGGTTTCCGATTATTGCAAATCCTATGCTGGTCACTACTTGGATTTTGATAATATTAGATTATTCCTGGAATTTGTTTTT
Organism: Cheirogaleus medius; assembly: GCA_008086735.1. Classification (NCBI taxonomy): domain Eukaryota; kingdom Metazoa; phylum Chordata; class Mammalia; order Primates; family Cheirogaleidae; genus Cheirogaleus; species Cheirogaleus medius. The sequence continues at coordinate 39,574,637 of VBSM01001562.1, forward strand.
GTTCAGCCTTAATTTATCCCAACTAGGCAATGACCCAAGGAGTATGGTTTCAGGCATATCAGGAAGGCTCTGGATGCCCATACCATCCTTTTCTTCCTTACCGATGTTTAAAATTCTGCCATTGCTACCCTTCATCCCATTGTGACTTACCAACTGCAATGATCCCAAAGATGTACATACACATTCTTTTGGGAGACATAAAGTTTTTTTAATGTTTCAGTGTCTCACACTTCTTTGGGAAGAAGAGTGAAAGGCCATGTTGTGATGTGCTGTCCTGCCAAGGTTTTGATGGGAAAATGGGAGTGCAAGGCAAGGAGGTGCCAAGCACAGAGACAAGTCAGAGCAAGGCAAAGTGAGGAATGAGAAAGTGGTACAATACAGAGGCCAGTTTCTTCAACAAATTGATGGGCCTTATCCTCTTATTGCTGATGTTTCTAAAATATTTTTTTGAAAAATATTCTAGTGTCTTCAGCAGCATTACAAATGTGGAGGATGTTCAATTTCCTATGGAAAATGTTACCAAAACTGAAAGATTTTCCATAACTGGCTCTTTTGAATCTTTAACCATTAGATTTCTTTGTTACTTATTAAAACGTTCATGAGCTGGTTCTTCTCATAGTTTATCACACTTATCTGAATATTCTTTTATAGTTCGCGAAGCATTCTCATATACATTATCTCATTTAATCTTTACAGCAATCCAGCAGTCCCTAGCTGTGAAAAGTGAATTTTGACTCCAACAGTGCTTTTTTCCCCCACTCAAGGCAGGCTGTTCTGTGTGACATAAGTGACTGGAACACAATCAGTTTGTTCTCATCAGCTGTGTGAATGCTGGATGTTGATTGCCACACATTATTTTGGTTGTGGTAGTCCATATCCTGCATGGAGATGACAAAAAAGACAAGGCTCTGGAGCCACAGCCTGATTCATCTGCCATTTATAGGTGTGGTTTCTTCTTTCCTTCCTCCCAGGCCTTGCTGTTACCACTGAAAAAATTAGTTCTATAAACACTTCCAGTCTTGACTCACTGTCACTTTGCACTTTGTCATCCAATATTTTCAGATACAATAAAATTTGAATGAGGAAATCCTGGAGCATAGGTTACCCACTATTCTCATCTAAACTTCTATTAAATCAGTAGGAGTTTTGGAATTACAGTTGGACTTTGTAAAATAATGTAACTTTTAAAGATAAGCATAAATGATCTTCTGGTAATTCCTACTCCAAATAGCTAGTGTGACTTCAGACAAGTGACTTAATTTTCTAAAGTGAAAAGAATAATACTTTCAGTTTAGGGCATAGAGGTATTGTGAGGAGTAAGGAGAGTGAAGTATTCTTTGTTAAAAGATGTTATTTAAATGCAAAGCATTATTACTATGAAAAGGAATAAAGGACATGAGTTACGTTATGATTAAATTTGCTTTTAAACTCTTGAACCTGAAAGGCCGAGGAAGTCTGTACTTGTATATCATTGTGTGTACGATAGCTGTCTATCTCAAAAGTGACTTTGGATGGATTTTTATTAAATGAATGAATACATTTCATTAAAGAATTCCCAACTGGCTTTATACTTTCTAGATCAGTAGATAGTTTTTATAAGTTTAAGTGGCTCTGGCAAGGAGAGAAATACTTTAGGTAACAGCAGTGAATTCAAATTCTTGAGTACCAATTAAAATTCAAGTTTGGAAAATCCTTAACGTTAATGTATTTCAAAACACCTTTCTCCACCCATTCTTTCTTTACAATAAAGTTTTATTTTAGACTTAGTCTTAATCTACATTGATTCTAACATTTGTCAATTTTTGGCTATCCAGAATCTCTGCTGTTTCTTTAAGTACTTTCCCCTCCTTTTAAGAAATTTCATCTCTTCTAGTACTCCTCCCTACTAGTACTGTCAGGTGGTGATTGAGTGTCAGTTTTGGCCAATTAGACACCCTCTTTGGGAACGTCGTCAAGTCTTGAGGCAACGACAAGCTTGGAGCCTGACTGGAGGCTCTGATAACAGCAGAAGTGGCAGACATGGTGGCTGTGACGGTCGTGGCATCCTGACCAGCCATTCCAACTGTAAGCTGGGGCTGTGCTTTCTAGTTCCTGTTTCTTAGTCCTTGGGAGCATCCTTGGATCCTGCCCATACCTAAACCCAGTCTTCAAGCTTCCTGTTTATTTTGTGAGCTGCTCAAAAATCTTCCAATAAATTGAATTTTTACCTAAAGGAGTCAGAATCAACTTCTGTTGCTTGCATCCAAGAATCCAGACCGAAGCAGTGCACTTGTGCTTCTGAGGAATAGCAAGTTAATACAAGAAAAGTACTGAGAACAGTGCCAGTGAGTGTTGGCCACTATTATTGCTATCACATACTCTTCTTTTAGCACTGTCATATGATATTGTAATTGCCTGTTTAGTTTGTCAGTCTCACAAACTCAAATGCAAGCATTTTGTAAGAACTTTTGTCTTAGTTATTTTTGCTGTTAGCTCAGTCCTTGGAATATAGTTGGTATTCAATAAATACTTATTGGTTAGACTAAAAACTATGGCATTATTAAGCATACTACAGGCAATAAGTTATTAAGTTTCATTAAATTCACTGTTAGGTTTATTTAATTCATTGAGCCCTATTGCGTCTAAGTTACTATGTGGAATGTAAAGATGAGTAAGTCATGCTCTCTGCCCATCTACCTTTAATTATAATTTCATAATGAAGAAAGGATGAAATCAGAAACTCATATTTAGATTCATTCCTCCACATGCAAATTTCCTTTTCATGGATTTGACTGTAGTATTGTACAATAAATTTGAATTGTGCCCTTGAGACTGGCTTCTCCCAACCATGGGTGACCTATTACCTCCATAATCAGGGATAATGGAAATTTTATTATATTTAATTGACATTCTGATTTTAATCGATTTCACTGAAAGTAGAAACAGTATTTTGTATAAGAAGCTTCTTTTTTTAGTAATTGATCATGCACAGTGTGATCATTCATAAAATATTGATAAAATCAACTGATTCTAGAAATTTGACCGAGTACCAGAAATAATTATTTAAGCCTACATGTACACAGCCCTTATCAGAACACCCAGAAAGAATCCTAGCCATATTTCTGTATTATATTTTAGGAATCAGGAAGTAGGACAAGAGTGGGCATCATCCTCAGTGTCTCCATTCTCAAGGGCCTGACTTTATAGTGACATAAAAGAGAAGTTTATTTTATAGGAACTGATAACCCCACATGTCACTATTCTCAGAGCTGAGTTTTTCCAAATATGGCTATCTACCAGTGATTCCCCAGAGCATGGAAGGTGCATGAGTTCTGGTCTATCAATTGTTGGTTTTTTTCTTCCTTGGTCAGGATAAGAAACTTGCTCCAGAATGTAAATCATCTTCATTACCAAACACACTGTTAAGTTTATCTAACATTTTTATTTTTCTGCAGCAAGACCTCATTGATGACAAAAGCTGTACATTGATTTGCATACAATCGGACAGGAGCCCCTTATTTCATTGCAGTCTGAAAACAAACACTTTGTAACCTAGACACTTGGAGCTGCACTGGCTGATACAATGTCACTTGGATTGCTTGTTAAAATGCAGTTTTAGGCCGACATAGAACACCTACTAAATAAGATATTTGGGGAAGAGTCACTAGGAATCTTCATTTTTAATAAGCTCTGAAAGTCATCTTTCTGTTCATTTAAAGCTTAAGAACTCTTGTTTTAAATAAATAGCAAAATATCCTCAGAGCATTCTCCAGACACAGGGCAAAATTAATTTTTTTAATTTAACAAAAATGTGAAATAATACTATGTCGTAGATTTCCATTAAAATAAGAGATCTAGTCAATCTCTCCATAGTGAACACCAATATCTCTATGGTTTAAACTGCATTTTTTCAGGTTTGTGATTTTATACACACTGAATATCAGTACCATAATCAAATTTTAGGGAAATTTTCCTGATCTCTCTCACACTTCCAATAATTCCCAATTAGACCTTTACTCACTAATTAACCTTGGGAAATAATATAAGAGTTTAAATGAGATTCCTCTAAAAGCCTTATGTGAGCAGGATGAGGAACTTTCTATAACTTAGAGATGATTTTCAGGGGTAAGTTTTTAACAAAAAGAACCCCACAAAACATATCTCAGTTTGTGATCTTTGAGAGTTGAATCTTCTTGGCTTCTCCTGACAGTAAATAACTATTTGATCAATGTCAGTTAACATGAACTGTGAAAGGCCTTTAATTTGGGGACAGTGTAAAGACAGGCCTGTGGCCTGAGAGTCCCAGGTCAAGCTCTTCCCAGCTTTGGAAGGCAGGTAGACCATCCTCACTGTTATCCCATGGTTGGCCCGGTACGGACTAAGGAAGGAGGTAAAGCCTTTCCAAAACGAAAATAGGCAACTTTTCCTTTGTCATGAGGGATGTGAAGTGCAGATTGGACGGCAGGATGTTGAGTAGACTTGGCTGACACAGGGTTTCTTAAGACAATTGATACAGGAAGTTGGAGCTATTATTATTGTTTTTTAACAATTCAAACTATTTCTTCTGTAAAGAGTAGGATTTAACAATTTTATTGATTTTTCTAGCCACCAATGTCTGATTCTTGTCTTCTGACATGTGGAAGACTGTATGTTTTGGGCTCCTTGCAATTGTGGGTAACATGTGACTAGTGCTAGCCAATGGCCTGTGAGTGTCAGTGATGTCACCTTCAGGCTGAAGCATGGAAGAATAGGTGTGACATCAACATGTGCTCTTTTCTTGTGCTTCAGCAACTTATAGGGCCTCCTACTGAGACCATCAGAGCCATAAAATCAAAGTAGTCAGATTCTCCAAGTTACTGCACAGAAGATGTTTGCCCTGGAGTGCTGCGTGCACTCAGGACAGAATTTGCCTAAATGAGAAATAAACCTTGGTCGTGCGGAGCCACTGAGGTTGTGGCATTATTTGTTACCGCAGCATATCTTAGTTGAACTTGCTAGCAAAATAATCTAATAATACTGCGTTGGATACCTTGATTTTATACTTGAAATAATTCAGATAATAAAAAGTCTGGTTAAGTCAGCAAAGTATTTCTTTGTATGCATTCATTAATTTGTTCAACTGCTCAGCAAAATACGGAGTATAGGTTGTATGCCAATCTCTGTGCTATGCTGAGGGAAGCCTAATATTATGGTTTATATAGCATGTGCTCTGGAATCACGTCCTGAGTTTAAATACTCATTCTACCATGTGTAACTATTGTCACATTTTAAACCTTCCTTTGCTAAAGTTTCTTTATTTCTTTACTTGTAAAATAGTGATTACCCACCTTATAGAGTTTTGTGAAGAAAAAAGGAGATACTATATGTAAAGCACTTAGCATTGTGCCCCACTAAATAAATGTTCAAAAATGTTAGTATTATTATTTGATAACATCCCTGTCTTCCAGCCGCTATTATTCCAACTGACAATATCACAATCTAGTAGTAAAACCCATTTATAGTAGTAATTCTTATAGTAGTTTTTATTACTGTCATAACAAATTACCATGAACTTAAAAGAACACAAATTTATTATTGCACATTCTGCAGATCAGAAGCCTGGGTTGGCATGGATGCTTTCTCTGCTCCCAGTTCCACAAGGCTGAAATCAAGGTGTCGATCAGCGGACTGTACTTGGGAGTCTCTGGGAAGAACTGGTTTCTGAGCTCATTCAGGTTGTTGGCAGAATTTAGTTCCTTGCAGCTGTGGGGCTAAAATTCTTGTTTCCTTGCTGGATGTCAGCTGGGACCACCCTTGGCTCCTGGAGGCCTCATTGTGCATGTGGGCACCTACGTCCCAGATCCAGGAACAGTGCGTCAAATCTTTCTCATTCTAATAATCTGTCTGACTTTTCCTTCCACCTCATCACTCTTCTGCCTCCCGCTGGAGAAAGTTCTCTGCTTTTAATGGCTTGTGTGATTAGATTGGGTCCACCCAGATAACCCAGGATAATTTCGTGTTTTAAGGTTTTAACCTCAATTACATCTGTAAAGTCCCTCATGCTATGGAATGTAACATCACAGGTTCTGGGGATTAAGATATGGACATTTTGGGGGGACCAAAATTCACCTACACAGTTCCCCTGGGTCCATAATCTACCTTTTTCTGATTTTAGTAATTAATACTACTAGCTATTGAGTGCTTTCTGTTTGCTAGGAAATAAACCATATTTCTCTATCTCTACCTCTATAACCTTCTATCCAATTTTCCACAACATTGAAAACAAGTTATTTTTAGTATTTTTCATTTTAAAGATAATAAACTGAAGCTTAGAAGGATTATGACATTTGACCAAGTAAAAGACTTACATAACTGACAAATGGATGTGGAAGGATTCCTAACCAGGTCTGTCTGACTGCCCCCACTGGGACTTTTACCACACTTCATGTCCATAGTGGCCACTGGGCCCCTCTCGACATCTCAGCTTAGTTCCTTATGAAAGACCAGTGGGTTCCCCACCGCCAGTGGTTCAGTAAATAAAGCTATGCTCTGTTCTCTAGAGCTATCTAAATACTCATATGTGTCCAGAGACACAAACTTATTTTGGCAGTCTCTGGTGCTTTGGGTCAACACGAGGAGGTGAGGCGGGGTGGCGCTAGTGTTCAGGGGATAGACATTGTTCATATTACAGTAATGATAATAATAGCTGATATTTATAGAAAACTGGTTATGTGCTGGGCATTCTGCTAGGCACTTTACATGGAGCCCTAGCACTCAGTTAATTCTCAAAGCAAGTTTATGAGGTAGGTGCTGTCATCATACCATTTTACAGAGCGTGAAATTGAAGCGTGGAGAGCTTATGTAACTTACTTAAGGTCTCACAGCTAGAGAGCGGCAACACTAGGTTTGAACTCAGGCCCTAGAGCTCCCTTATATTTTAATATTACCAAGAAATAGCAGTCTCTAGATGCTTTGCTTCAGGTTGTACTATAACCATTTGTCATTCTTTCTCTTCTTCTCCGTCCTCTAGGAATGTTGATAACAAGAGGCCTGTAGTCAAGACTGGGGCTGGTACTAGTGGCTGGGGACGGTGAGAAGATAAACCGGAGCTTATATAGTGGCCTTGCCTCTGGATTAGAACACTGTAGTGAGCCTGCCAGCTCCTCTCCCTGACATGGGAGTGAATGACTCCCTGTGGGTGGGGCAGCTTGGGCTGCTATTCATATACCATAGAATGAAGAAGAGAGGCCCCTCTCTGATTCTACCCTGACACCATGTTCAGCAACCATTTCAGATGGTCACCATTCCCAAACCCAGAACACTTCATCTGTGTGGATGAATTCTGTGTCATTATAAGCGACACTTCTCTTCCTTTCCAGATTGTGGTGCTGAGCAACTGCTTTTCCCGACCTTTATTCTTTTCTCTTTCAAAAGTGGTGACGTGGTAAAACATATTCCTAAGAGTCTGTGTGTACTTTTACTTATTTATTTATTTTTTGTTTTGATTTAGGCTCCTTCCACAAATATCTTGAAAACATAGTCTTACATATGTGACTTTTAAAATGCTTTTGAAGAAAGTTGTAAAAAGTGATAGAGTTGTGTGTGTTTGTGTGTGTGTGTGTGTGGTTGTCACACTAAAAGCTCTCAGCCATAAATAGAACAAAAAATGAAATATGTTTTTGAAATTATTATACTCTAGAGAAAAAGGATGTGTAGATATTTTAAAAAGAATGTCATATCATCTACAGCTTTTTCAAATTTTATTGAATCTGACATTCCATAATTTAGAAGGATATAAGTCATGAAGACAATGACAAGTTTGCTCATAATGACAGAAGTGACTTGATTTTATTTATGCCATAGATGAAATATGTAATGGTGATATTTGGGCTGACTTGAGACTTTGTTGTGATTTTTCTATGGTGATAGCTGAAGAATTCAGTGGAAATGCAGGTGACTTCACATCCTTATGAGGATTAACATTCCCTTGAAAAGATGTTTTGACTTAACATTAAAAACAATGACAATTAAAATATGTTCTTAAAATGTGTTCTTAATTATTGCTAGAGATATAAATATGTTATAATTGTATTTACTGTCTTTTTTCTTTAAGAGCTTGCAGATATCTTGAAAGATACATTTTATAGGACTAAATTTTACTGCCTTTAATTTGAATTGCAGTACTTTTATTCTGAAAGTTTCCTATGGCTAGAACAGATATTATTTAATTTAACATTATGCAGAAAAATATGAACTTCAAATTGATAGAAGATGATCTCACAAGATTTTATTTGTTTTCATTAATTTAAAAGGGAACTCTTTATGATATAAAAATGCTTCTTAAGCTCCTACCAATTAAAAAAACACACTAGAAAACTCATCTCAAATATAATCGAAATGTAACACTCAACAGCTGAAGGCTGCCATTTGGAGAACTTTGATGAGGCTGTAGAGGTGGAGTCAATTTCACCTTTTGACAGCAATGGAAATGTGGCTCAGAAGTTTTCAAGTTGTAAGGCATGCTCTGCTTGCATTCTGAAATGAAAAGCTGTCACCTTGTTTAGAGCTGACTCATATTCAATTTAAAATTCTCCTTTGTCTAATAATTTCAAACTGTGATCCAGATGCTATGTTTTTTCCAACTTTTCTAACTTTTATGATGAATTATTAGATCAGCAAAGGCTGGCCTAATAATTGCACAACATCTTAAAGTATTCCTTGGAAAAAAGCCTATTTGGGATTCTTAATAGACTTTTAGGTTTTGATGAGCATTTGTTCAATCTTGCTGCATTCTTCATGAAATGAAAAGTTTGAATTTGCTGTTTATAAAATAATTACAGGCTGAGAATACTGTTGTAGTTTTCAGCAAAGGTTAATACCATTTTAGAACTTAGCAACTTGATCACAGGGACTTTAAAGAGGTCCTAAAACTATCTAGCAAGTTATTTTGAGACAAAATCCTCCCATCTCACTTTCTTCATGTTTTTAGCTCCATATTAAATATGGCACTAGATGCTTAACAGTTATTGCATTAATAATTTATTAAAGACCAATGGTTGATAGAAATATCACCAACAGAAAACTAAATAATTCATTCATCCGTCCAACAAATAATAATTGTGTAAAATACTGGTTGAGATCTGGACAAGCAGCAATAAGCCAAACAGGATCTTTGTTATCATGGAATTTACAGGCAAAGAAACCAAACCTCCTCTCCTTATGGGAAACACTTTCCACTGGGTTAATGGTGGTAATTTTGAAAATAAAATGTCCTGTTATAAGCTAAATTCTGTCAGCTGATTTCAAGCTGTGGTATATTTTTGACATGCCAAATACTGACTGGTAATAGCCATATACTACTATTTATTGCATTTACTCTACTGAAGTTTTTTGAAAATGACCTGATGATTATAAAACACTGTGTGTGTGCTTCCTGGTACATTATGTCGAGATTAGCTCTCCTTTGCTTCAATCTTTTTAGTATTACCGGTTTAACAAACAAAATCAAAACCATAAGTCTTGGTGTCCACTTATGTTCAGGGGGAAATGGTGAATTTTTCTTAAATTTTCTCTTTCTGGCCTCTCCTAGTGTGTTTTACTTGATTATGTGGGAAGGACTCCTGCCCTGATCAATGTTAACAGCCCCATAGTGAGTAGCGTAATTGCTAGTACACACATAAAATTACATAAAACAATTACATAACAATAAATTGCATTGGTATTTATTATGTGCTTTGCATTGTGCTAAGCATTTTGCATACATTATTACATTTAACTCTTATGGCATTTCTATGAGGTAGTTATTCTCACTCACATTTTACAGATGAGAAAACTGAGCATGGAGAGGTAACAGGACCAAGATCACAAAGCTAGAAAAAGTTGGAAAAAGACTTGAACTCCAGAGGTGATGCTCACAATCACCAAGATTAAAGATTTGTTGAAGAAAACCCTGCTTTTACAACTCTGGAATTTCTGGGATGCAGGGATATAGACAGAGCACATGAAAGAAGAATAAATGAATGACTCTCAGCTGTGGCTTGGCACATTCTGTGACCCTCCTCCTCTGGAGGGAGCAAGACTTAGGGAAGGCTCCTCTCATTATCTGTTGAACATACTAATTCTAGCATTCTCCAAAAAAGTCATTTTAGAGTTGTTTTCTTTCTCTCTTCTCTCATTATAGCTCCAACAAATCAAGCAAGGTTAAAATTCAACTCAGTAAACTTTGAAATCAGCCATTTTTAAATAGAAAACTAATACAGCAATAAGAGATAAAGAATAAAAACCTATCAAAATAAGTATAGGAGTAATAGTATAAAATTATATTATAGGGATAACTAACATAGCCACCTCAAATATTCATGAGATAGAAATAAAAACAAAGGAACTTTGAACATTTCTCTTTTCTTTACTCCTCTGTCCCTCTCTAAGCTTTTAGGTGACTTCTGACTTTTTTTGGTGCAAATGGGTAGTTCTGTGCACAAAACATGAGTATTTAGGTCCTTGTGTTGGGATAGTGGAAAGTTAGCTAGGATTTTCTTCCTAAGAATTTTATAATAGTATGAAAATGTAACAAACCTTGAAAAGAATGTCTCTTGTTGATTTTACTAAGCTGTATTTGTGAGAAGCATAATAATGTCTTCATTTGCTGGAAAGATATGTTCAAATATAATGGCATAACGAGTTGTGAATCTGGCTATAAAGATAGACAAATCTATTATAGTGGTGTCATGCCCTGATAATACAGCTCTGCCTCTAGACACACTCATTACCTGCATCTGTGACCAAACTATTGTACAAAAGGAAATTTTTAGAAGTTTTAACTTGATATGTGGGATAGTGGGATAGTGGGTATCCTCTCACTGATTATTTATTATTATTATTATTATTTTTTGGTGGGGAAGGCAGTGAATGATTCCCAGGGAAAGCTGCTTCAGGTTCTTAGAGATGGGTGTGTTACAACTTTACTGGCCTAGAAGGGTCCCTTGGGAATGAGCAAAGCAAGCAGGATCCTGCTCTGCTGTAAAGACAGGCTTGACTAAAATGGAGATAACCTATGAACTCATGCTAGAAGTGCCGAAGACTATGATTTTAAATCGTAGCTTGTCCTTGGAATAAGGAGCTCTGTGACCATGGGTGCTGATCCATGCCAACACTTTTACAGTGACAGTTTGTGCTTTCCCTCCTAGAGAATGGAGTTGCATTTGATTAGGTATTATCTGGTGGTGGGGAGGAGGAGGAGGCAGCTTTTTGACTAGGAGAACTTTTCAGATAGATGCAGACAGAATTGGGATGAAACAATTGTAGTAAAACCTATAGTATTGCCCAAGGTTCAGGGTAAGAGATTATTTCTGAACACAAGCCCCAGAGGTCTCCTGTGGCCCCACACAGAAGTTCTCGGGCTGGTGATACTATTTGCCCTTTCGTGGTGAAGCTTGAGCTTTATAAGAGCAAAACATAACTGCAGCTTCTTGTCTTGCTTTAGACCAAACTTTGGGACATATTAATATCAGAGACTGTTTAAATAGAGCAATAAAACGACAACACTATACTTTAACTAAACCCAGCTTGCAAGCTAATTTTAAGGCAGCCCAGTTGGAGGAAGCCCATGCATTAATTTACTCTAATAGCAAGGGGGAAGGGGAGGGGAAAGAGGTTGAAAAAGCATTGTTAAATAAAAAAAGACCGAAGAACTCGTGCTCAATTTCTTTCTGTCTTTTTTTTTAGGTGTTTAACACTTGTACAATTTGGTCAAATTATGGGCAGGACAGCAAGAGAAGCTAGTCAGCTTTAAAAGACAGAGAGCGTTGGAGACAGGACATGATTACTTTGCTGTATCCCCACTTTTTTTCTTCCAAAAGAGACAAAGGGAAATACTTAAGAACCAATAGTGACGGCAAGGAAGCAATCATTGAGTTGCAGGATACCTTTGTCTCTAGGGGCACGCAGTAATTTTTCCATGTCTGCCACTGAGTGTCAAACCTTTTCTTTTCTTCTTCTTTCCATTCTGGATGGCCAAACTGATTATCTAAAATAGAAAATTAGCACACAATGGGTTTACTCTGCGATACCCCTTATGCAACTAATGGCAAAGCTTGTTAATTGGTTGTAAATGCCAGCAGGTTGCCAGGATAATACTTCAGAAATAAGCGGGTATTCTGATAATTACAGCAATCTTCATCTATAAAAGCTTAAGTAGATGAAGTAGTGGCTGGCTTAAAACCAAGATTTATCCCGCTGCACTCACATTAAAAGAAAAAATAAGATGAAAACAATAATGTAACAAAACAATTATATAGCAGGAAGCTTTGTAGGTTTTAGAGATTGTGAAAACTCAGAAAGTAAAACAGTGCTGTAATAACCAGTTATGGAAAAATAGGCCATTTACATTTGTGTATAATTAAATAGTAGGCTATGCAATTTCACTTTTTAAAGTAAACTGCCTTTTCCTTTTTTTATAGGGCAACGTAGCCATAATTGCTGCATTAAAGCTTTAATGAAAGAAAAAAGCAGCAGATCAAGATGACATGTAACGTCTACATTTGTACCGTGGCGCTTTGCTTGTTTAGTAATGGGAAGCTACTGAGGAGATTAAAATTGCAGAATTCTTCATAGTTTGTTCTAAAATTGCTATAGGAAGATCATTCAGGGTCTAAAATATACACAATTTATTTTTCCACCTTCAATCTGCAAGAATTTAATGGCTTTCATAAGTAGTCGGTGGTTGGAGATATGTTTTATATTAGAGAGAAAACTATTTTGCATCATAAAAATTATAAAAATTGAGTGGATCAGGATTTAAACCTTAAGGGACTTCCTTAGCCTATTAGAATATTGCCCCAATGTTATATTATAGTGAGTGTTTAACTTGGTGTGGTATAAGGAGCTTTCTTGTTCAAAATATCAACAGGTTGGTTTGTAATACTGTTTCTTTATATTTTGCAGTTTCTTTATCACTCCCATTAACATCAGGAACTGCAACAAAAGGTAGCTAATTCATATAAGGAGGGAACCTTCTGGGGAACTGTTAATTGGCATGTGGGATAATTCAGTTTTTTAGAAAAAGCAATAGTCTCCCTGTGAGCTTCTTTTCCATAAGTTTGAAATATTCTTCAGATGTTATGCACCATATAGGTTGGCTATGTTTTCCGTAAGCCATCCTTGGCAAATAAGGTAGGCAGAGATTGGAAACCTTCATTATGTGTTACAGTACTGAGCAGAGGGTATGAAAACATGCTAAAACATGCCAGGCAAGAGAGCTAGCAGAATACCAAGGATATTAGTGCCAATGGCTAGAGATACAGTAGTCCTAAGAGAGGTTTTTTTTTTTTTTTGACATTTATATAAAATCTATATGATCTTATTCCTCCTTTTGTAAAAAAGAAAAATGCAAAAGCAACTACCAGTAAAAGACACCGTAAGAATGGACACTATAAAGGCCTAGAATTTTGGCTTTTTGGGTTCTCACTTTAAGAAAGGGACTCGATTGTTCCAGGGTTTTGTTTTGGTATTTAGTTTCTCACAGGGCGGATGAAATTCATCTTTATCTATGTGCAGTTCTTCTGCTATGAAAGAACTTTAAAAGCAGCCTCCTGGAGTCACTGGCTTCCTCACAGAAATCGGAATACGGTATTGGCACCGGGGCTGGAAGTAGGCTCTGCGGGTAAGCAGAGCTCAGGAAGGGCGGCGGTGCCCAGGAAGGAGCCAGTGCCAGGCAGAGCGCCTCCTTGGGGGGGCAGGGATGTCGCCCTCTCCCAGAGAGCCTCTGCAGCTGCGTTTTGTGAGAATGCTACCTGAAAGGGAGGCGAGGGGAAGGGAAAGGAAAAATAGGGTTTTTAGAATACACATGGAAGTTAGAAGGGATCCTCTTCTACCCCCAAGTCCTTGGGGTAAAAGAAGTTCGTATGTTGCCTGTGCTCCGTTGCTTTCTCGTCCCTGCGCAGATGGGACGCAGGAGGACTGGCCTCCTTCACCCCCTGCCCAACTCTGCTTGTCTCTTCCAGCCTGGCAGTTGTTGCCGAGCTTAGGACCGGGCACATAAGGCACTTTGCTTCAGGCTGACGGATCTAAGTTGTTCTCTGTAATCTACATCTTTACATGTGATTTGAATGAGCAGAGAAAACAGCAGAGAGGAGAGAGAGGCCTTCTTCCCGACTAGCTTGAAACTGGCAGATTTTTGGGAGCTGGGTAGGTGGGAGGCAGGAGGTAAACTTTCAGGGGAAGAAAAAAACTAAACAAATACAGCAAACTATTCAGGATAAGTTATGGTGGCGATAGGGGATGGAGGGTGGGGACATAATCTAGGACTGTCTTGTCTTTGACTACCTGAGACCTTGGACTCCCCTCATTCTATGTTGAAACCTCATTGAGAGGTCTGGGCCAAAGGGTGTCCTCAAATGGATCACATTTACACATTCACAGAGAGAAAAACTTTTTGAAAAGATAAAAAACATATTTAAAAAAAAATCAAATGATACAAGGGTGCATGAAATAATTTTTGCCAATGTGAGAACTTGTGGAAATTACACATCTAATATATTTTTACTGTTTTTGAAGAAAATTATTTCTTTTAAGTCTACTTTGTGCTTGGCCTAAATTCTTTATTATTCTTAATGGTGAGACATAGTGTTTTCCACATGGTAGTTAAATACTCATGTGACTTTCTTGAAGAACAAATAAAAATAAAATAGGTGGAGAATTCAGTGCTTTGCAGTTTTGTCTTTCAGATACACGATGAGTGTTATCTTTTTCTCTAATGCTTTAATTCTACCTTGGTCTAAGTTACTCATTCTTGAAGGGTTGTCTGATATTCCTGACATTTTTTGACAACTTTGTGAATGGTTCAAAATATAAGCAGTGTACACAATTTGATCAACTTACATTTTAACTTCTTTATGCTACCAGTATATATTTTTTTCTGCCTTTTTTGCTTTTTATGTTTTAGAGAAGTACACACTGCACAGAATAGGTATTTGAGAAATATTTGTGAATGAATTATTTTTAACTAAAAAGTGGAATGTTTTGCTGCTTTTCAAGGTTTTAGTGATGAACATATTAAATTGATAAGCATTCTTGAAGAAATATTTCAAAGTCAGTGTGAGTACTTTAAAGGCAAAGTTCTATGACTACAATTTTCTCCTAGAAGAGGAACATACTTTACGTACATACAAAAAGTGTAGTGTGCCATCCTGATAGCATTTCTTGTGAATCGTGTGTTCATCCTAACAGTGAACATTTTCTCTGTTTCTGTGTCAGTTGTCACTAATCAGTTATACATCTGATGTGCAGATCCATCAGGGAATAGAATTTAAGTCATTTTGGCTTTAGCACATATGATATGCTTGTACAGGAGTTTACCAAAGCCCCTTTTGATACATTTTCAGAAGGGGACGTGCATATGTTATGGTACCTCTACAGCAGCAGTGACTGAACTAGCTGACAAGTGACAGGAGGGTTTTTTCCCTCTTTGGTATTTCATGAAAGTGTGCACAGATCATAACAAGTTGCCTCTCTTTCATAAGACAGGGAACATTTCCCTTAAAGCACACATGGCTATATGGTGTGTTTGTGTACATGAAAATTCATGCTGCTATCAATTTTAATTTTGCCATTTTGGTTGTTTTTAAATTTCAGGTTTGAAGTTTTTGAAGAGGCTTAAATAATTGCTTTCAATTTTGTCTTGACTGATATTTTAAGAACTCTATCAACGTCTTAATGGAAAAGTAAAGTTCTTCACCATTGAGAGGAACTATGATATATAGGTGACCCACTTCCATTGGGCTGTTGCATTTTTTATTTGTCAGAAAAGCTTGATAAATAATCAACACCTACTGTATGCCAGGAAATCCTATGTTAGATGTCACGTAGCAGGCCATGATTCACAATAATCTGCCTGAATTTTCATCCATGCTTTAAAGCAGTATTAACAGCAGCAACAATAAACATAAAAGCCCTTGCTCTGATATTTCTTCATTGGATGCGGTGTACTGAGCTCTGTGCTGCAAGACATTTTGTGATAACTATTATAGGCACATCCCCAAACAAATGCAATTAAAGCAAACTGGTGGAGTGGAGAGGAAGTGGGTTTTGGAGTCCGCAAGATCTGGGTTCAATCCAGCCTTTAGTACTTAGGAACTATGTTTCTGCTCTAGGTCTCAAGATCCTCACCTCTAAAGTAAGAATACTGTTGTGAGGGACCAATGCTCAAATCTCTTACTGTATTACCTGCCACATAATAGATGATTAATAAATTTTGTTCTTTTGAGCTCCCTGTTTCTTCATAATCTGAGAATATAGCAAGCAACTCCATATAATTCTAAATAAACTCCAATCTAACTATTTTTTTAAGGTAAACTAAGATCTTTAGTAAATCGGTTCCTGGACATATAGAAGTTGACTCTAGTTGTGATATCCAAGGTAAGTGCCAACAAAATGATCCACTCCAAATAGCTAGTTAGCTACTATATATGTTGTACAGTCATGCAGTGCATAATGATATTTCAGTCAATGATGGACTGTATATACAACGGTGGTCCCATAAGATTGTAATGGAGCTAAAAAATCACCTAGTGATGTCATAGCCATCATAACATTGTAGAGCAAGGCATCACCTTTTCTATGTTCAGATATGTTTAGATGCACAAATATTTACCTTTGTGTTACAATTGCCTACAATATTCAGTACAGTAACATGCTGTACAGATTTATAGCCCAGGAGCAATAGGTCATAACATACAGCCTAGGTGTGTAATAGGCTACACCATCTAGGTTTGTGTAAGTACACTCTGTGATGTTCACACAATGATTAAATCACCTAATGATACATTTCTCAGAACATATTTCCATTGTTAGGCCACTCATGATGAAAAAAGGAATAAATGTATGCATATATATTCCTTTTTTTCTGGTAAGCAAATGTATTCTTTTTAAATTACTCAGTCTCTCTGTGAGACAGTAGACATACCCCAAACACTGAATAATAGCCTTCAACTACTAGTGGATGAAGAGGCCATCATTTGAAACCATGAATTCCAGCTACAAAAGGAGGTGAAGCTGAAGGGAGAATTTGCATGAGTCCATTCCGAATGAATTACAAATCTCATGGTTGTGACTTCAGATTTCAGTGCAGAATGGCGCTTGTGTCTGTGACAGGGACCCACTGATACCGCCGCATGACAAGAGGGACGTGAGAGGTTGAGCTATTATTTCTGAAGAAAACCCTATTTACACCTGCATCAGGGAAACATAGCACATGATGATTTCCTGTCCTGACTAAAATGAGAGCAGCCTCACTGGGCCTCT
Organism: Cheirogaleus medius; assembly: GCA_008086735.1. Lineage (NCBI taxonomy): Eukaryota > Metazoa > Chordata > Mammalia > Primates > Cheirogaleidae > Cheirogaleus > Cheirogaleus medius. The sequence goes on from VBSM01001562.1 coordinate 39,591,893, forward strand.
CAAATGCACATGTGTAGACTTTACCGTAGGGTCCCTACTGTGAAATCATCTGCAGTCTGTTCCCCTGTGAGTATTTCCTTTCTCTCTCCCTTCATACCATCTCTGCTGCTCACCTCACTCTTCCCTCTGAGGCCTAGAAGTGTGAATCTGAGCTTTTGAGATCTTGAGGAAGAGTGTTCTTCCTTTTTCTTTCGATATGAAGTGGCTTCTTTTTCTGTTTATATCTTCATGTGAACATTCTGGATGGTGAGAATGACAGATTATTGGCTCAGTCACAATTTGCCTTACACATAACCTCACTGCCAATTTTATTAAAAAAAAAAAGATGTCTTCTTTCATGGAAGAAATAAGCATATCTTTGTTGTGGCAAAAAAAAAAAAAAAAACACCCCAAAAACTGTTTTGTGAACCAAAATCTTTCATGAAAGCAGATATACCTGATTTCTATTATGAACCCCAGAAACCAGACACTGGAACCTTATTTAACCAACTTCTTGCTCTACCCTCTCATGCTGTAATCCTCATTTGAGATCATTTCAGGTTGGTCTCTAACCTAATGTGATAGAACTTGTTAGAAGCAAAATGATATTAATAATAATCATCATCTTACATGGTGCTTTTCACTTTATCTTCCAGGCTGAGTGGTGTTAGAGGATGTGAGCAGAGATAATACTGCACACTTAATTTGTTCGTGCATTATTTCAACCTCAACAGGCTTAATTAACACACACTGGTCCCACCTTTTTTTGTTTTTTTAAAGTAAAGACTCCGAATGAGGACAAATTATAATTTGCTAAGACCCCAGAGGAGAACATAGTAGAAAAATGAAGAATTTTAATTCAGGTGGTTTGGTCTCATTCTTATGCTTATTTAATGAAAATCTATTGAGAACCTTTTCAAACCACAAAATACAATTGAATAAAAAGGAAATGTCAATTAAATTTCTGTATTATTTTAAAAGTTTTAGGGAGAAAACCAAATAAATAGCTTATCCATGATTAATAGGGGACAAAGCGAATCATAATTAGTTATTTTGTGGTATATCTATCTTCTTCCGAGGTTAATTTGATCTAGACAGAAAGATTAAATGTTCTTTAATAGATTTCAGATTCCCTAGGGTAAATATTACTTTATAACCCTATTGTGCACTTAATAAGACTTTCATCACTGTGACAGTGTGCTATCCCTTAACAGACTACGGTATTTAAGTGTTAAGCGACTGCTTTCCACTGTGATTTGCGGTCTTCTTCTAGTTCTCTTACATCTATGCAGAAAGTTGAACTAAAATTTTCATTCTCAAAGTTTTGAAGACATTTTACTTTTCTAAAGGGGCAAACCTCTTGAAAATAATAATAAAGAGAAGAAAAGATTTTTTTTAAAAAAAAAACTGGTTTGTGTTGCACTAAAGAAAGCATATGGGATACTACAGAATTTGTGGAGTTTGTGTTTTCATGTAGTTTTAGGCCCCACTTTGTTAGGTCACTTTAGGAACAGAGGAAGAGGGTATTTAGGATGAAAGAGGCATTTAGCTTTAGATGGCAGTCATTGTACATACCCTGCAAATTACCGCACTTTTCATCTTGGGTATGCATTGAGAAGTTAATATGCTGCTGTCACTCATACAACCGATAAAACCATTGTGTCATGGGAGATTTTTATGGCTTACTTATAAAATAAGGGGAGTTATTCTGGAGGACACACTGTGCAGTATGGGATGATGTGCATTAGAAGGATGTGCAGAGGATCTGTGAAAACATAGTGATCAGCTCAAGGCTATAAAGAGTGTCAGGTATACAGTACTTAACTCTGATGGGTGGTGTGTTTCTTTAAGGCACTAAAGCCTTTAAGAGATTTGAGAGTTATGATGTCATTAATTAATAACTGACTCCATGTTAATCAATACAATAGGTACACACTGTAATGGCTTATAAGCATGATAGCTTTTTAATGGCTCATGTATAAATGTTAATTGATTTGAAACAAAGGGTAATTTCAATCTATTGGGTCAATAGTTTATGGATTATGACTACCTTTTAGTTTGAGATTGCTAACGAATACCTCTTCCTCACCCCTCCCACCATATAGCTTGTTTTTCTGTTTTTTAATCAAGAATGCCTGTAAAGAAGATACATTAGACCTATTATTGGTACTGGAATCCAATAACACTTGCAAGGTCCCAAAGGCTTCTACAAGATCCACAATGGGGCTTCGTGGTATATGTCCTACATCATGAAATATATAGGAGTCTATGGAAAGTTCCGTGTTTACTTCTTTCATAATATTGCATTTTATGCAAAAGATATGTGTCATATAAACATGAAATCCTTGATATGATATGTAATCAAGGATTTCATGTTTGGATTTTTTAACGCACAATGCATGTAAAGAGACATAGAGTGGATGTATTATCTGCCAGGATAAGTGACCTGAAAGGTAAGGTTATGTTATTTATTCTAACATCTAAATTAAAAATCAAATACATTTAGAATAGACTTAATATCAGAAACAAGAATTGGCAGATAGAATTTTACCTAGGAGACTCCTATTGGCAAGTGTGGGAGTTGCTTAGAACAAAAATATTATGAGGACTGAGGAGTTGGTTAATGTAATACAGTTTGTGCTTAATAGAAGAGGAGTATGCACTTAATTCTCTATCATTCCATACGGCAGTTCTCGCTTCATCTCCTGCTTCAACTGCCATGCTAGCACTTTTTTTTTCTGTTTTATTGCTCCATTCTTGGAGGTCTGCTTTGGAACAGTGCCAGTTATCTTTTTTCATTTAGGCAAATTTTACATCAAAATACTGATTTTATATTTGAAGAAACTGGCGGCTTTGGAATAGTATTCTTGTCAGCTTTTATATGAATGTGCATGAAGTTTAAAATGCCAAATGGTATTATAAGGGGTCTTGTGAAAAACAGCAGTCCTTTGCCCAACAGACCTTGAACTCTACCACAATGCTCCCTGCTCAGAGAAGCACTTTGAAGGCATCTAGCTGACTTTTTGTTTTCCTGGTATTTACCTCCACATTTAAAATAAATGTCTTATTCTACAGCTGCCTCATCTTTCAGTTTCAGATATTATCTCTGATTTCTTTGTATGGAAGATAGGAACTTAACACCTTTATACCTTCCCCTTCCCAACAGCCTTCTTAGAATGTTTCTTCAACTGCAACCTTCTAAGGAAAGTTCTAAGAAAGAACCTTCTTAAAAACTTTCAGTGTTTACACTTCTCTCCTTATTATTAATCCATACCCAGACTTTGCATAGGAAATATAAATATCCTCTTGGTATGTTCAAACACTTCAGGTAATCTGCCCAAGAATAGTGGAGAAAGTGAGGAAAGAAATCTATTTTCTCAGCTGTGTGTGTTTATGTATTTATGTGTGTCTGTGTGTGTATGTGTGCATGTGTGTATGTGTGTGTGCATGTGTATACGTGTATGCGTATGTGTATGTGTATGTGTGTATATGTGTGCATGTGTTTATGCATATGTGTGCGTATGCATGTGTGTGTGCATATGTATGTATGTGTATGTGTGTGTATGTGTGTATGTGTGTGTGTGTAGAGGGGGTGCTGGTTGGGGTGTGGGATGGGAGAATAATCTTAAAAGGCAAACAGAACTAATGACGGAGACCAAGAAGAAATGGTCAAAGATGTGAGGGGAAATCCAGGAGGAAATGGAAGTCAAAAGAGAGAGTATCAAGAAGAAGGAGGTTGTGAATACAGGTCAAAAGCCACAGAGAAATCAACTAAGGGAAGACTAAAAAGCACCCATCCATGGCTGCCAGGGTACTGGGGTCCCCTGGGGTACTGGCCTCAATGCGGTGGGAGACAGTAAAGAATTTTAGATTATTCACTTGAGAAACTTGGCTCTGAGGTAAGTGAGATAGAAGGCAATTCAAAAATAGCTAGATATCAGTGAAAGATTAAGTTCAAAAAAATTTGTAAGATGAAACAGATTTTAGCATATTTCTATATGAAGGTATAAATTGGCAAATATATAGATGATCAGCAATCTTTTGCAACCATGCCTCTTCGATAATTGTATTATGATTTAATAATAATTTTCCATTGTACTATGTACTATGTATATGTAGTAGTACAACAGTACTATGTAATATTGTACTATGTACTATGATAATTTTGTATTATACTAGAGCACTATGTAGTAATTTTGTATTGTACAATGTTTAAGTGGCCATAAAAGAGTTATCTTATTTTGCACGCACACACACACACACACGCGCACAGACGCGCGCGTGCACACACACTGGGAGCCAGCAGTTTAGAGGAGGGTATGCTCGCTTTACAGACTGGAGCCAGGAAGCAAACATGCCCCCACTCCTAGTCCAGAGCCCTTGCTACCATCCTGCAACTCTCCCCTGAATCACCTTTTATCATCCTTTGCTTCTTGGTTGATCTTTGCTGTTAAGAATTTCCCTTATTCTTACGTTTTTTGGCCAGGCTTATCTGTCCGTCTGCCTGCTGCTTTTATTTCCTTCAAATCCACAGCTATATCATGTGTTGACTAACTTTATAACACCATAAAGCTGCTGTTACTATTCAAATCATACACAGATCCAGACACTTTGCAATGGAAAGAGATTCCCTCCAGTTTAGTAACCTATTTTGAGGACATCTTTCTGTGTGACTGTCACTAGAAACACCATTATCTTAAACAACATGTAGACTTAGAGCTGTACATCAGGGTAGATGACACAACCATTTTGTGTATGTGGAGTTTAACCTGAATACTTGTGGTGTTTTGGTGCTAAACTCTACCTGCAAATCTCACTAGGAATATATTTGCTTCTCATTTCACTTTTTTAAAAACAACTTTGGTCAACCAGAGGACCAAATGTCGGTTTATTAAACGGGTGGTGAAAATCAGTGGTAGTTTTCTTTCTTTCTTTTTTTTTTTTTGAGACAGAGTCTTGCTCTGTTACCCAGGCTGGATGCTGTGGCATCATCATAGCTCACAGCAACCTCAAATTCCTGGGCTCAAGAGATCCTCCTGCCTCAGCCTCCCGAGTAGCTGGAACTACAGGCGTGCACCACCATGCCCAGCTAATTTTTTCTATTTTTAGTAGAGACGGAGTCTTGCTATTGCTCAGCCTGGTCTTGAACTCCTTAGCTCAAGGGATCCTCCCATCTCGGCCTCCCAGAACTAGGATTACAGGCGTGAGCCACTGCACCTGGCCAATGATGGTTTTCATTTCTGTATTATCAATGAAAATATTTGATCATGTGTAAGTTTCCAGGGTACAGGGTGAAGCTCATTCATTCATTCATTCATTCAGTCCATAAAAATTTCCTGAGAGATTACTATGTGCCAAGAACTACACCAGACATATTTCTGCCTTCAAGGGGGGGGTCTCAGTCTTGTAAGAGAAACAAAAGAAAGTGAAGAAGCAGTTCAAAGAATGCTTTCTGGAGGAAATGACACCTGAGCTGGTAGACTGAGTAAGAAGAGTCCGACAGGCAGAAAGGAAAGGAAGGCTGCCAGGCAGAAGGAACAAGGTGTGCAGGAGCAAGCATAAGGAAGCCTGGTGCATTTTGGGAGGAGCAAGCCTGTGCTATGTCTGGAATTAAGGGTGCATATGGAAAGGGTGGCAAGTGGCCATGCTGCAGAGGTAAGCAGGGCCTGATGCACAAGGCCTTGCCTTTTAAGGAAGTTGGATTTTAGGAGAGCTTGGGCATTCACAGAAGGCTTTTGAGCAAGGGAGTCACGTAATCTAATTACTCTTTTAGAAATGGTTAGAAGTAAGGTTGGGGTCATGAGACTGGAAAGCCAGGTGAGGAATTGTTCTGGCCTGAGCTGACATTATGAATATGGATGAATAGTAGGAAATATGAGAGAGACATTAAGAAGGTAGAATCTCCTGAGCTTGATGACAAATTTGGTGTAACGTGGACGAGAGAGAGGCCTCGTTAGTTACTATGACTTCTTGTTAATTCGTATTGTGAATTCCTAGATTCCTAGAACTAATATGCTAGAATGTACCCTATGGTGATCTAAACAGCTGTATTATACACAAGGAAGCATAAATTAAATATATATGTATATAGATATCTCTCTACATATCTATATGCATATAGATATCTCTATATATCTATATATCTAGGATCCAAGAATTTCTGAATGTTAGTGTTCAGTGAGCTAAAATATCTTAAATCCAGTATATACAAAATTCCCAAATCACTAAGTGTTATTTAATGATATCTTTAGCACTGATGGGTACCTGGATTAAAAATATCCTAGGCCTGCATCAATATTCCATGGCTAATGATGAGCCATATACAAATGCTGATGTAATTCTGAAACAAATTTTTTTGCTGTTTTGTCTGAAGAAATAATGCTTTGAATGCTCAAGGACACTTTGCTCCACGTTTTGGAAAAGAATGTGAAGATATATTAAAATATATGTTGGCATTTCATTTCTTTTTCCACGTATGATAGTTGATCGTAGGAATTTGAAAGTTTTAGTAAGTTATGACAATGTGAATACTTCAAACTCACCAAAAAGCCAAATAACCTCACTTTCTAAACTCCAGAAAATTGATCTGGGCATCTTGGAAACTGGACCAATTATATTTAATTTCTGTGTCTGTGAGAATAGAATGACTCTTTAATTTTTTAAAAGCAAAAATAATTTTTGTTTGTAAACTTAATAAATGCTCATTACAAACAATAGAGAATTAAGAGAGAAATGTATAAAATGGAAAATGAAAAGTGCCTTACAATTTACCAAATCCCATCACTAGAAAAAAATGGTTAAAGTTTAGGATGTATCTTTCATATATAAAAACATATGTTTTTTTTAATTTTAATTTTTTATTTATTTATTTTTTGATTTCAGCATATTATGGGGGTACAAATATTACGGTTATGTATATTGCCCATGCCCCCCCTCCCCCCTCGAGGCAGAGACTCAAGCATGACCATCCCCCAAATGTTGCACATCTCACTCATTATGTTTGTATATACCCATCCCCTCCTCCCCCCTCCCACCCGCCCGACACCCGACAAATGTTATTCCTATATGTCCACTTAGGTGTTGATCCGTTAATACCAATTTGCTGGTGAGTACAAAAACATATGTTTTTTAAATAGTATCACATTATGCATAGTTTTTCATAATCTTCCTTTCTTTGAGAATGTGTCATGGATATCTTTCCATGCAAATATATAGAGATTTGTCCTTCAGTTGTATTTTTATTTTATGGATGTATAATGTATTTAACTAGTCCCTTATTAATTTTTTCCCCTAAGTTTTCAACTGACAAATAATGTTGTTGTGAATATCCTTGTATGTAAATTTGTATGCATTTTTTCATTCTTTCTCTTTGATAAATTTATGAAGCAAAACCATTAAGTTAAAAGTTGCATATATTTTAAATTTTAATAAATGTTTTCAAATGAACACTTGGAAGTTGTACTACCAGCTAAGAATGAGAGTACATCTCTCTACATACTATTACCTACCTTGGTAATCAATTTTTGATTTTTCTTTCTATCAGAAATTTTCTATGTTAATTTGGATTTATTTTATTTTTATTTTTAATAATGCTGTATAGCTTATGTTTATTGTCCTTTTATATTTCCTCTTTTATAAATTATTTGTTAAAGTTCTTTTTTACTTTTTCCATTATGTTATTTATCATTTGATTATTGTTTACAAAAGTTCTTCACATATTCAAGTCAAACTTTTCCTTATAATTTGTGATTTGGAGATTTGCTAAGAGGCACTCCCCTCAAGATTATAAGCAGAGTAATTTTGATTTAAAAAACTGGGGATAAAAGGGCAAGTGAAAAATTAAAAAATAGAGAGTTCATTGACAAAAAACATAGGCAATTGGAACAGATTATGGAATGGACTCTAAAAAAGGAGAAACTTGTTTAATTTCACAACAAAATAGAATTAAGAACTAGAGAGTGAATTGCATGCGGGCAGTAACTTCTGTTTTCACTGCTCTGTCTGCTCTAGAGAACTCGGAGTGCAGAAGTTGTACAATCGTGTTTTTGGAATGAATGAATGAATGAATGCATGTGTCTAAGCTTGCATGGAGGAACACAAGAAAAGTTGAATTAAGAAAGCTCTCAAACTCAGTATTATTTCTAAAGTACTGAGAAGACAGACAGCACTACCATTACCATGACAACTTTCATTTGAGCTTTAAAATTGCTTTGTGTATTAAGACTTTTTCTTAACTGAAGATCCCAAATCTTCCCGTTTGTGAGGACACTAAATTTGTGCCCTTTATGAACTTAGAATAGTAGAAACCCTAAGGACAATTAGAGAACTAAAAAAGAATCAACACTATGCTGCTATAGACTTAGGAAAAAACAGAGCTGACTGTTAGAATGTTTATTATTTAGTGATTTATCCCCAAATGAATGACAAAAGACATTTGGAATTGTCCTCCTTCAAAATTCCTGAACAAGTCTCAATGTCTGACAAAAATGTAAAGTGCACTAGGAAAAATGTAGGAGTTAATCTAAAGAACTAACTTCCTTTAAGAAAAGGCAGGTGAAAAAATGACTTAATTTTTTAAAAAATTTTAACCAGTTGTTTGATCATTTTAAGATGATTATACATACACTTATCGAAATTCTGAGTTCCAACTTATAGAAAAATATAATAACCTTCCTTTTCTTATAATTTTCTTGAATGATTTAAAATAGCTTTTTATGGTGGTGGTGTTCTCTAACATTTTTCCCCTGGAAGAATAATCTTTTTGTATTAGCATAATAGCTAAATTTAATTCTATGTGACACAAACCTCCTTTACTTTATATGGTATTTTATATAGTAATGTTTATTTTCCATACAAACTCTCTAGGATGTTTTATCTGTTTTATATCCCATTGAATTCTCCCTGAAACTGCACTAGTTTACAATAATTTTATTACTTTATTAATTAAACGTTTTCCAACAAGCTAGCTATGGCATTTCTTATCATCAAGGGTTCCATTAGTTTTTAATGGTGTGAGACAAAATTACCATTTACCCACATGCAATTTAAGAAGCATCATTAACACAGGAAAAGCACCAGGTGGGATTTCTAATAGTTACTGTTTCTCATTTTTGTTTTTATTTAAAAGGAATAACTGGTTTTGAGATTTTTTTTGCTACTATATTGCCAAATCTTCACTTGGATTTTATGATCGAGATAATTTAAAATAATGTTCTTCTATTTCCTTAGGCACTATTCAACAATATTTTACTTATGTGCACACAGCTCCAGTCTAGCACTTTTTTCTACACAGTCGGGTGAGTGTTGTCTGCACAGACAACAGAACAAAGAGGGATCCTCGTGGACTCCGTTAGGGTATTCGGCCAAGGTGTTGGCAGTGCCAGTGGTTTGGCCACAGAACTGTCTCTATCATTACAGAAGCAGGTACACTGGGGCTAAAAAGATCCAGGGATCCTGAAAACCAAAAGAAATTTTAGGACTCTTGCAAAGTGAACAGTTTATTTTTTCCTGCAGATCATATGAACTCTTGAAAAGAGTTCACATGACATAGGTTAGATAATGCTTGCCCTCTTGTAGAGTGGGGAAGTACTTACTCATTCCTATAATATGAATGCAAAAGAATCAATCAGGAATATTCAGGCAGTGAAGTTTGTAACAATATACTCTCAGAAGATTGGGAAAATATAGATATCTTGTAATTCAGTGTATTGTAAAACATATAGAACATAATACAAACCCCAATTCCCTATAAACCCTAACTAGAAGTAGAGGTTTATTCATTCAAATGTTTAGCAAAGTGCTTATCAGCCATCAACAAAAGGCTAAACAAAACAAAAATTAGATATGCAAAAGGGGTGCTATATTATAAAACAATTTGGGGCAATTAATACAGCTTTTGCTTTTATTGGACAGTTACTATTCTGGTATATAAAGGAATTAGAACAAGAAAGGAAAATCAGCTTCACAAAGTCAGGGTTTGGGCAATACCTAAACTCTTTTTGACACAAAATAAATAAAATTTAGTAGGATTAACCTATATCCAAGATAATTTTTCACCAAGGATAGGATGTATTAAACAATAGTGCACTCACTTGGCTCAGAAAAAGCAGATTAAAATAACTCTAATAATCTCCTAGAAAATGTTCTATAAATTTTATTATACTTGAATAATCTTTTGGAAAAAATGAAGGAATGACATTATTGGCCTGATGTCTAGTCTGAATGCCCTTTCTTTCTTTCAAGTGGTTTGTAAATGAATAGATGAATAGTTTGAACTTTAGCACGTTGCAGGGGGATATTGTTTAATCTATCTTTAAATAGAGTGGTCTATTCTGGGGGATTTTTATGTAAAAACTATTAAATGTAACCAATTAAATCAATATTCATTGATAATTTATTATAGGTTTATCATGTGATGCATATTATATCTTTGTTAGTATACCACATTACATGAGAAATATTTGTTTCATTTCAAAGAGAATTTCTGTAATAAAGGAGTTTTAAGTAAAAAGTGGAGAGGAAAAAATGTGAATATTACAGAAATTCTCTTTGAAATGAAACAAATATTTCTCATGTAATGTGGTATACTAACAAAGATATAATATGCATCACATGATAAACCTTTAATAAATTATCAATGAATATTGATTTAATTGGTTACATTTAATAGTTTTTACATAAAATAAAGTCTTCTAAATGTGGAAGTTCTGACACCAGAAAAGAAATAATTTACTTTTTAAGATTAAAATATTTTAAATTAAGCCAAATCTACACTTCCTTCTTATAACAATCTATATTTTAAATTAATTTCCCAATAAATATGTGTCTGTATACAGAAAACACCCAAACTTATTCACAACAATATTATATATGTGGCTATGTTTTTTTTTTTTTGCACAATGGTCATATGGTGAATCCTGTCAGTATGGTATATCAATTCTATATTTGTGTTGCCTACAAAAGAAAATAATCAACAAAGTTATCAGTGAGCTTCTGGGTTGTATTTGCTCTGTAATATTCCTCTATTTTGAATTTGACCTACATCAGTTATTAAATTTAAATGTGTCACTTTTTCTATCATTTTGAATGAGAAATGTTATTTGGATCAGTTTCTTTCACCATTGGTATATAGGAAGAATCACTCTATAAATTCTTCTCTGGAGCAATGGACTCTTATAGAATTTATTGGGGAAGTTGTATTTTATTTGGGCTGACACTTATTAACGCTAGATTTCCAGGGATCCAGGGAAGCATTTTTGGTGTTGCTGGATTCCTAGTGTTTGTTGTCTCCATTCAGTGTGCTTTTATTGTGCTTGAAGCTGACAGAAAATTGCTATAGCCAATCACCAAAAAGTGCTTATTTTTTTATGATGTTTTATTTTCATTGCTCAACATTAACATAATGAAACTTTAGATTTTTCTATTAAAACAATGCAGTACATGTGAAGTGTCATGATGAATGACAATTTCTTGTGATATACATTTGGTGCTTGTAAAATAAAAGATTGACATTAGAGCTTCCTGGATTAGATACTCTCCACTTTTATTTAGAGACTTTATAAAAAGCAAACACATACTAGGCACACACATACATACACATGTCTGTTTAAGTAGTATTCCTCACCAAAATAAAAATTATTAGAGGCATTGTTAATTCTATCAATATTATTATTCAGCATCTACTAACCTTCCAATGCTAGGAAAAAAACCCAGGCCTTATTCTTTTGCACTGACATTTTCCATAGGATAGGATGCCTACAATGTGTGATTATGTGTCAGTGTAGATTCTCAAAGGCAGTACACGGGGTATGAAAGAGATTTTTGTGGAAGCAGTGAGCCATTAAGAAAATACTTTAATTTTCATTTGTGCGGATATCATAAGGTTGGTGAACTTTAAAAAACAATTCTTGATTTTATCTATAATGGGCTTTAAATACTTTTGTTTTGAATCATTTTTAATAAAATGACACATAAATTAGGATATAATAATGGTTATATGATTAGGCAGGAAGAGACACGTCATAAAAGTCTGAACTTAAAATCCAAACTTGGAATTCACGTGCTATGACAAACAAGAGGCAGATGGCAAAGGTCCAGTTCTCTGGCCACTGAGTGAGGCAAAGAAGCAGAAGAGTTAGAGGGATGTGGACCTTCAGTGTCTGCTGGAGTATAGCTTATCCCTTGTTCTCTGTGTGCATAGGTTGGGAACATGATTGCACACTCTGCAGGGCTGGGCACATTCTACAGAAGGAAAAACTAAAGTGGTTTAGATAGGAAAGGCTTTGAGATCAGACACCTCTTGTTTCCTGTCTTGTCTCCAGAATCTCATCTCCAAGTGATCTTGGGAAAGTCACTTCATATGTCTGACTTAAGTTTTCCCATCTGCAAACAAAAAATGGGGTTGGAACTATGGAGAACAGTATGGAAGTTCCTCAGAAAACTAAAAATAGAACCACCATATGACCCAGAAATCCCACTGCTAGGTATATATCCAAAAGAAAAGAAATCAGTATATCAAAAAGATATCTGCACTCCATGTTTATTGCAGCACTATTCACAATAGTCAAGATTTGGAACCAACCTGACTGTCCCTCAATGGATTAATGAAAAAAGAAAATATGGTACACATACACAATGGAATATTATATAGCCACCAAAAGAATGGAATCCAGCCATTTGCAACAACATAGATGGAACTGGAGAATATGCTAAGTGAAATAAGCCAAGCACAGAAAGACAAATCTCACATGTTCTGACTCTTATGTGGGAGCTAAATACTAAAGCAATTGATCTCATAGAGACAGAGAGTAGAATGATGGTTACCAGAGGCTGGGAAGGTAGTGGAGAGAGGGGAGGAATATAGTGGGGATGGTTAATGGGTACAAACATAGATAGAATGAACAATATTTGATAGCACAACAAAGTGACTATAGTCAACAGTAAGTTATGGTATACTTTAAAATAAACAAAAGAGTGGAATTGGAATGTTCCTAACACAAAGAAATGATAAATGCTTGAGGCGATGGATACCCCAATTACCCTGATTTGATTACTATGCATTTCATGCCTGTATCAAATTATCACATGTACTCTATAAAGATATGCAACTATTATGTACCCATAATAATTAAAAATAAAATATTTTTAAAAAAGAAAAATGGGATTAGATTGTGGTAAGATAAAAATGGGACAAAAGAGCAGCAGTTCTTACTACAAGGCTTGTCATGAAGTGCTAGTTAAAGAATAATTACTATCCTACACATTATGTTTATGTTGTTCCAACTCCCAGCAAAGGCATAGCAATCTACTAGGTGGGTTTAGGTTGTGACATATTTACTGAATTGAATTACATAACCAGGATTTTGATAATTAAATATACTATTCTTGGAAATATAAGCTGGCACTTATTGAGCATTTACTATATACCTGACATAGTGCTAAGAAGGTATGCCTTGATGCTGATGGTATACACACACTTACTCACACGTGGAATCTCATAATATTCTCCAAACACCTATGAGGTAGTTACAACTAATATCACTATGTGAAAGATGAAGAAATGAAGGCTAGAGAGATTAAAGACCCTTGTTCAACATTTCTCTCTTATTAAGTGATGAAAGTGAGATTCAAATCCAGGTAGTCCCAGAGCCCACGTATTTAACACTAAGAAGGAAGCTGCAGACTGTGTTAAATGAACACAGATAATTCATTTCAATGAAGAGTCACGGAGAAAGAAGAGTCAACAACAGAAGGAAAAAAACAGAAAACAGAGAACATGGTACTTGGTGTATTAGAATGTAAGATAACCTTCAGAAGGTAAATTAACAGGAGAGATTTTCATCATTTTTATGTACTCACAATTACCATGATGATTTATACTAAAGTGTCTTTTCTCTGATGCTCAGTTTTCTCAGTTGAAAATGAGCTTGTTGGCCAAAATGAATTCTAAAGTACTTCCTCTGGTTCCATCCTACATTTCTTCATGAGTTCTTAGCTACAAATAACACATTCCACACTTTCCACTTTTCTAAGCATGGCTCAGAGGTGGTCCCAAATAATGTTTGGTCACCTGTAGTTAGAGCCCAGAGCTGTAAGTGGATAACTGACTCCACTACCTAGGTGGGCATTTACCCAGACCTTACGGGAAGTGTGGTGGTGGTGGAGAGGGAACAAGGATGGGGAACATGGAGACCAAGGGGACCCCTCATTGTAGTGGAGCAAATATCAACAAACGTTGTCAGAATTCTCTCACACCCATATGTTTCTGTGAAAATCCAAAAAGAAATCTGTGTAAATGGAATCTTGTCACATTTAATATTTTTCAATCAGCAATCTAACTTTTCTTACTCAGAAATGATGGACAGGCTAAAAACAGTCTTTTATCTTCATCTGACTGTGGCTGTCCATAAAGGTGTAGTAATTAAAATCTTGTCCATTGAAGTGGACTCTTTTTTCCAGCTTTAACAGCAGCCTCAGAAATGGGGCATTTAATTTGGCCTGCATGAATGGTGCCATGTGAGATGGAGACACAGTGATGAACCTCGTGGGTGTGGAGCCTGGGCTTAAGGAGCAAGAGCCACCAGGTGTATTCACCACAATCAGGTAGGCAATGTGGGTTAACAGACCCAGAATCACACAACTTGGATTCAGGGTCTGGTCCCAGCACTCAAGAGCATCTCTAAGCCAAAGTTTCCCAACATGGTGAAAATTCCTGACACGTGCTATGAGGTAACACATGGCATCGCAGGACTGTCCTGAAGAGTGAGATGATGTCATGGAAGCGCTTTGTAAACTATAAATCTCGGATGTGAAGTGGTTCTGTGGCTGGCTTCCTTGTGAAAGGGCTTAGTTGAAGGCACTCTTACACAATGATAGCAGCATCACCAAAATAAAATCTGCATAAAAGCAGGATAAGTGTTCGCAGAGACCCACGGGCATAAATAACAAAACAAGTAATCAGAGTGGAGTGGAATTTAAGTGCTGGAGAAGTTATATGGTATTAAAGAGGAAAGTTAGCAATGAAGTTAGCCAGGGTAAATTTCTGTACCTACCAAGTTATCTTAACATTTTAATAGCTTGTAACTGTGAAGAATGTACTGGCTAATGGAATTTTGAAAAATAGAAACTTAGAAAACACAATTACCCCAGAAAATGTTGGACATTTAAATACCTGAAATTCCAAATGCTTAACTACATACTTATACAAATTGCCATGAATATTACTTTCAATTGTGGTAGAAATTACCCAAGAAAATTCTAGTGTCTTCTTTGTAGCTTGAATAACTGCCATTAGCACTCAAATGAAAGTCAGGTAATGTATTAGCTCATCTCATCATTGGGGAACTTTACGGGTCAAGTATCTTAGATAATATTAAGCAAAGAACTCAAGTAACTTTATAGCAGGGTTTCTCAATCTCGCCAGCACTACTGCCATTTTGGACCACATCATTTTTTGTTGTAGAGGGATTTCCTGTGCATTGTAGGATGTTTGGCAGTATCCCTGGCCTCTACTTACTAGATGCCAGTAGCACCTCTCAGTTGTGAGAACTGAAAATGTCCCTAGATATTGATAATCATCCCCTGAGGGACAAAGCCATCCTCATTCCAAAGCCCCTGCTCTACAGCAGTATCTGATAGCCTTTAGATCTCATGATGCAGAATTCCAAACATTCTAAGACAGCAAAGTTAATTAGAGATATGATAGAGAATAAATGGGTACATATTTAAATGCTTTATATTACTAACACATTCTACATGTTAGTTCTTACCAACTCATACTAACTTTCTGTGTTTTTTTTTTTTTTTGGTTTGTTATGAAGATGCATAATTCTGTCTCTGATTATACAACGTGCTTCTAAGGGCAGGGACTGTGTTGTATGTCAAAGCATCTCCTTTTCTTTTCTAGCTCTGCAGTCTCCTATGTTTGCATGTACTACCTATGTTTTGTTGTTACATCTTCTCTGATGACTCCCAAAGTAAGACAAAATATGGCTGTGCTCGGCTGTCTCTCCAGCACTGAAATGGTTATGTCCCCACTGAGCTCATCTGAGCTTGCAGCTGCACCTTCTCTCTCTCTCTCACTCTCTGTCTCTGTCTTTCTCTCTCTGTATGTCTCTCTGTTGTTGCCAGCTCATTGTCTTTCAGGCATCCAGGTACCTCTTCTTTCCTTCTTTGCCTCCTCTGCTTAATCAATTACAAGTCTTACTATTTTTAACCCTGCAACATCTCTCCTAATTCTCTATTTCAACCAACCGTCTCTCTTAAGACATGCACTCCACCACTCTAGCCTTTACTTAGATAATGACTACTTTTTTTTAACTGTCCTTCCTGCCTCCAGTCTTTCTGCATAAGGTACATTTTATATAATTAAATTAGTATCCCTGAAGCAGTCTCACCCAAACAAATTCTTTAGCCTTCTAAGGACAGACCCTACCTTATTTCTTCAACCCTATTTCTTACCACTGGAGCTAAAAATAATTTCTCCATATCCTGCACTTCTTTAGGACTTATTTCTTAATTTCTTCAAATATTGTCATTTGCTCTAAACAATTATTTCTTTTGTGTTTTTGGTAACTTGGATTGACATTTGAGAAAGAAACACAAATCCCTTTTAACATTTAAAATATGTTCAGGAATTCTAGAATCTACTTCCACTTAAGTACTCTAAAGTTACTTTAAAGATTTTAGAGAACTACAATATGCAGATGGTTATAAAATACTTTACATGGAATTCATGCATCCCTGATGTTGATACTGTTTATTTTGCTTCTTGGAATTTAACATACAGCAGGCCTTCTTTATCTCCTCATCTTATGGTGGGACATGAATATGAAAATTTAGTTTCTATATTTAAAAAAAATTGTGCATAAATCTTAATCTGCATTCCACTTCAATAGGTCTTAAAAATATTTGCTTAGGAGAGGCTGACTCTACAAAGTTCAAATATGGAGATAGCAGAGGAGAGAGAGCGAGAGAGAGAGAGAGAGAAATGATTATTTAGTGGTACTTGTTTCTACAGTCACTGGTCCATTTATTGGAGCGGGGTGAGCACACATTGAACTTGCTGTTTGTCATCAAGAATGCTGAAGCAGTTCCATGGGAGAAGGCCTAGGCTTGAGTCCAGGTTGACAGTAAATGTAGGCCATTACTAGTTGATGTTGTTTGATAGTCTGTGTGAAATGAATTGGTGGTCTCAGTCCAGTTATTAGAAGACAGGTGTCTACATCTCAAAGCATCATGGCAATTGGCACTAATTGGCACCTTTGTTGGGAGTCTCAGCAGAGAAGCCAAGGAATGAATGGGGGGAAACAAGAAGTTATTGCTTCCTAAGATAAAGAAGTCTTTGGGTATCTAAGCAGAACATAATACTTACTGCTCGAAGAACAGTATTTTCAGAAGATCGAGAAATTTGCAACACTGAAATGACTTTTTTCAGTTATTTGTCCATCTCTCTCTTATTTTCCTTTCCATTCTCACATCCCTTTACATTTTAGAACTGGACATTTTGGTCCCATGTTCTCCTTCCTTAACTCAGGGAACATGTTTTGAGATGGAAAAACATCTGCTTGTGTATCCACCACACTCTTTCATCAATTCAACCTCAGACTTTGTGTTCCAGGCTTTCTCCTTAAGTTTATGATATCTCAGTTTTCATGTACATTAAAGAGCTGAACGTATAGGTTCAATTACCTGCATTAATGGACTTTTTCCCTATGGCATACTTTACTTGGTAGTACTGGAGTGCATGCCTCTTATACTCCATTTCCCCAGTGTTCTGAGGTCCTTGAGGATAGGGCTCTTGCTTGATGCATTTTAGCATTCCTGCAGTGCACATATCAGGTACTCAGTAAATGAATAAAATAAAGAAACAATGAATGAGTGAATGAATGCATTCTTAGGCTGTTGGAGACATATATCCATATCTAGGAGTGAAGTGGGAGTAAACTCTGAAAGAGACAGAGTCTAAGAAGCAAAGTGGCAGGAATTCATCATTCTATTCTACTTTGTGTCTTTGAAATTCTCCCACTCTCATTTTGAATGGTTGCTTAGTGTTCCAATCCATGCAAGCCATCTTATGCAATTGCTTTGTAATCGGCATAATTTAGCTTTCTAACCGACGAGCGTGCTCCGGTGTGTGCTTATAAGGGGAATTTCTGTGTTCTCTGTTAGAGTTTATAATCTCACCACTGATAAATCCGATGTTTTTCATTTCATGTGAAGTAATAATTGAATGAATGTGGTTTTGATTATCTTAACCAAGAATTATTTAACACAAAGGGGAGAATTTCATACATGTGAAAAATCATGACTATATTTTGGTACTGCAAATAAATATATTAGAACTATTTCACCCCCATATATTAGAACTGCTTAAATGTTTTGGAGTGTTTTGCTATTTTTTAAAATATAAATTATCATTAAAATTTAAAAAATACTATACTATTTTTAAATTATAAAACTAAAAATAGCTGTCAAAATATGTCTAAAAGAAAGCTTAATTTGATTCTTATTTTGATTATTTAATTGAATAAATTACTAAACTACTATTAAATGTAGCAAAGGGTAAATATAAATGAGTATATGTTGACAAAAATATGTGATAAATAAAGCACATAGCACATACATTTTAAAATTCTAAAATTATTTGTCAAGATTTTTGACTAGTATAATGCTTTCTCTATATCTAAATCTGTATATGAATTTTGACTAGAGTACTTCCCTAGAGATTTTTTTTTAGAGAAAACATGTCACCTGAATATTAATTAGAAACAACTTCACAAATGTGACAATTTTAATGCTGCAATTTGTCAAGATATATTTCCTAAGTTCAACATTACATGTTTGTTTTGAAGGTTACACTGCCAAGTAAATAAACAGCCAATCTTTACAAATTCTTTTTGTATTAGAACCAAGTAACCCTTGTATTAGTTGTCAGGACTGTGCTGAGTATTGCTTGGAATTACTACTGCACGGTATTTTAAAAAGGCAAGGACAAATCCAGATGCTCAGGTTTGTGACATAGGATTATGCACATTTGAAATCAAGTAAATAAATTCAGATATTGCAGATTTTAATAGCAGATCAAGAAACAAAGATATACCATTGCACTCATTCATCCTTAAATTTTATATTTAAAATACATATTTAAATTATATTTAAAATATCTTGATTTTTTAAAGTAGGAGCTAAATGTTACATGCCAGGTAAGGTTATTACTAAGATTATAGCTTAGCGCAGAGTTCACATGCATATTAGTGCTGTTAGGTAATTCAGAGCAGTTTCAAGAAGCCAGTTTCTGCTAAGCACTTACCAAAAATTATTTCCAGTAAAGCACATGATGTTTCAGAGCCAACATAGAATTTCTATTAACAATAATCAATTTGTAAGCTGATCAATGTGGGATTCACTAAGGCTTCTCGATATGTTATGCTTTCATGCCTCTTGATATCATCACTAGAAAACTCTTTGGATTTATTTCCTTGATGTTCATTGCAACAGTCTCCAGAAAGCATAGCTCGTAGAATGGTTTTAAATTTCATCCCTTAATTCAGTTTATGGGGCCATACCTTCAAAGTTTTCACGTTCCCTTAAGACATATTTGTGCTCACCTTTCTTTTTGATGGAGTTGTAATTAGTCCTGGGGAACACTTGTTTCCAATTAACCAGGAGGAGACAATCACAACTGAAGTTTTATAACAAATCATTAGGCATTCTGATATCAGGCCAGTATATTGTATCATGAATTTCTGTGATAAAAATCTGTTATGTAATTTTTAAATAAATCTGGCTATTTTTGTTTATTTGTAATCATTACATTTTGGTACCTACTGGCATTTCCTGAGAAGATAAATATTTTGGTTTTTTTGAGCTGCCCAGAGGGACAGGATTTCTACCCAGCATTTTGCTGTAATTCATTTTATATCACACAAACAATAAAATGCAAAATACCCATTCTAACGCGGTAGCTGGTACTGAATGGTCACAGCATTAATTTATTTTCAGTGAATACATTTTTAAATGAAAGAAATCAAAGTTCTTTTTTAAAAAGACAAAGAAGGTGACTATTTTGATGAAATAAATATCTGATTTTATCTCACAGTTGATGACTTCATGTAATAATTTTGAATAGTGGTGGTCTCTGCCCCTGTTACTTAATTTAAAAATGTATTATAATATTATTACATTATATTAAAATATTATTACAATATATTACAATATTATTATATTACATTGTAATATTACCATTACAATGACAAAAGTTTTGGATCCTAATATTTAAAATTAAGAGGTTTAATTTTTGTGTGTGTGATTCCTTTTCTATATGACAAATAGTTTCTGTAGATAACAGTAAATGTACCCAGGTAGTAAAAATGTGCTAAAACTTATCTTTGGTAATTATAGACTTTAAGGGGAAGAAAAACGAAAACTGCTATTTAGTATAATAATATAGCTTTTGATAAGATACTTCAAAATACATAGACATTGCTTATAGGTCATTTTTCTTGTGTAGTTAAAAATATACACACAGATGTAGAAAATATATATTTGATGTATAGCTCACATTGATAATAATGGAGTATATGGGGGCATGTCCAGGTCTAAAAGGTAGCTCCTAAGGATTTTTAAAAATCCTGACAAATCTGGGGAGGGAAGATAATGTTTCCTTGACCTTAGAAGTGAGTTCTAATTTTTATAGTGCAAAAATCTAACATTATATGTAATGAAAATATATCAGTAAATTCTGTCAATAAGCATGTATTTTTCATGTTCAGGCTCCAAGTAAAACTGAGCCACATTTGGTTGAAGCAAATGGGTTTAAACTGTAACTTTTGTAGAACACTGTAAGATAGGATAAATAATTTCTTTGCTATTTGGAAACCAGATAAAAAAGTTTTTGTAGAGCCCCCTCATTAAGTGTGTGTTTGTGCATCTCCCTTCATCTGTGTGTTTGTGTGTCCGGGGTAGGGGGTGAGAAATAGAGTTGAGGGAGTTGTCAATCAGCTGTTTTTGCAATATGTATATATGATTAAAAAATTTATGTGGAATGTTACACTGTTGTTTTTCAGATATATTTTCCCTCTAGATGCAACAAAAAAGTTTGCTTGATGTCTAATCATTCAATGCTGCTTCTTCAGAATTGAAGGAGAACTCAGAAAGTTAGTTTTTTTATTCTTCTTCATTTAAGTATTATTTTTTAATTGCAGCGTATTAAACATAAAATCTGGTACAATCTTTAAAAATAAATAGGACCTAACTATAAATGGGCCCTGTTGTGTTTTTATCTTTGACAAGCAAGTAATTGCTTCTCAAATTTATCAGTTTGTTTATGCAAAAACCATTTACCAAGCCTAGCTCAAAAGCATCAATTTCATCATTATCATCTTATTAATTTAGCCAAGCTATAACACAGCTGATTATTCCTGAGTAATATCCTCTGCAGCACATCATGTGTGGCAAAACCATCTGTACAGTACCTATTTAATAAATAAACCCTCGGCTAAATGTCTCTGTTTATTGAGAACTAATGTTTATAGAAAATATAATGGAACTCAATAAATAACTCAGCTTCATCAACCTGCATATGAATCAGTGCGAAGAACGCTGACATCATCACCTTTCAAGTACCAGAGAAAGCAAAATTACCCAAAAGAGCTATAGAGTCAATATTAAGGCATTAAAACTGCAATGAAGGCATATTAATGCTTAAAACTTCATTGTTGGCAGTGGAATTGGCACAATGGACATATTTTATAACTCTAGGAATACTTAGGCTTTATGGCTGCTTCTTTGTTGACTGCCTTGCACTTAATGTAGTTTTCCACTTTAAATAAAAAAAACCCTCAAGATCTTTAAAAAAAAAACCCAAGAAAATTGCTGATTCTAAGCATTCATTTTTAAAATAATGCAAACTGCTGATTCCAATTGTTCAGATTTAAGGGAAAAAAAAGCCAACTTCTTTAACTCCATGCTTCCTGAATTCATATTAGTAGCAACTAGATATTCTGAGGCAAAGGCTTTTTTAAAAAAATCACAAGTATTTTTTTCTTTAAGGAGATTATTCTGAGTGACTTCATTAGTATTGAGAATGTGAGAATGATTTAGTCATTTTGCAAAGAAAAGCCAACTTAGCAGGTTTTGAACCATTAGTACTATTCATGACCAATATTTAAAGGTACACATCACATTAACTTTCATCACTAGGATAGTAAAAAAATTCACATTAATAACTTGAATTTTAAGCTAGTATGAATCCAGTGGAGCAAAGTGGATTGTTTTGAAATAGATGAAGAAATTGGGTCTATTTCTTACAACTTGTTTTAAAAGTCCATCTGTCTGTACTTTGCTTTCTAGAAATAAAAGTTAATTGAAAAGAGAAAAACAATTGTTTTTATTCATATCCAAGGAATGGCCCTCACTGATCTTTGAATGCAACTCTACTTTTGTGCTTCAATATGGGCCACTTCCAATTATTTGTCATGTAACTTAAAATCTCTTCTTCTCACAGTGCCCATAGGATTTCAGATTTTTACCAAGGTCCAACACTGATGTAATTTAAATCTTGGGAAGTAGCAGACACTGACCTGTTGCTAGGGACATGTGAGCTCATTCTCCAGGCCTTGCTTCTACTTCTGTTCATACAGCTCTGGGACCCACCTGGCTTCCTCTTTTCCAGATGAAGACTTGTATGTGCACAATTTGAAGCTATTTTCCTAGGGTCACGAGATCTCTGTAAAGTTTGAACCATCAGGGCACAGAGCTTTTCGATGTCAATCAAAAAGCAGAGTGTTTTTTGTTTTGTTTGCTGCTGCTGTTGTTGTTCAACAGATTATTTGCCTCCAGAGAAGGAGGCGAAGTATGATAAGCCAAGAAGGGTAAGGTTCTATCATCTGTAGACAACAGCTTTCTTTTCTAGATGCTGGTTCCATTATGCTAGATATATATTTTTTAAGTGTTTCAATTTATGCAGTGGGCTTTGTGGTTTGCAAAGACTACTCATTCCCCAAACCTAGGAGGGCTTGGGGGGTAATCTTAACAGAATCCCTGTACCTCGTAAATTAGGCAAATGCCTCAAACAAAATGAAGACCACATCAAAAGAGCAGAAAGATAGTGAAATGTTGCCAGTAATTGCCTTGTGGGGCATTTCAGCTTAAACAACTTAAAGCTTGCAAACACTGCACCCACACTACCCAGAAGAATACTTTTGTTTCTAGGGTTTAAATTGCAAGCTAGGGAGCCAACAACTCTTAACCCCCTGCTTGGGAGCCAGAGCATGCGGTGCGCCTCTGACATATGTCTATAAGGAAACCTGCGTCTGGCACATCAGCAGTTTTGAATAGCTCGGGTTTGGTGACCAAAGTCAGCTCCCCACATGTTTTTGTCACAATCACGCCCAGATCATCAAAAAGGCTGTTGGATTTACTAACTGGATACATCTACTTTAAGACGATCTGTAGTTTAAAGGATCAAAAATTGAAGAATCCTAGCAAACAAGCCACGTATCGTCAAGTGGCTCATACCCAGAGGGCTCCTGAGATTAAGCAAAGTAAATTTTTATCTATTTGTTCTGAGTCTACTTCAGTGTCTAGCCTCCCGTTGTGTAATCCATAAAGTCACTTTCATCCCATTTTAAGAAATCAATTTTAGATATTTTTGATGAGAAGTGATGTCAGGCCTTCCCATTTTGAGGCAAGAAATCAAAATACCAATTCCAGTCAACCACCCTGAGATGGGGAAGAGTGAGGCAGACATTTCTCTGTTATGCGTGGAAGACAGGGAGAGTGTGCCTCCCATAAAACATGAGCAATTGCAATATTTTTGAATGCATTGGCATGACATAGCTCTTAAACAAATCCACCTTGGTCTGGTCCTTAGGACCCATTTTTAAAGGAGTTGTAATTTAGCTTATATCTATTAAGAACCAATACTGGGGACCACTGAATATGACAGACCACAATTCAAAGTTATAATGCCAAAGCCATAGACGAAAAGACAGACCTTTCCCATGGACTAGATATATTCTTGGAAAAATCCAGGACTTGGTACTCTGATGTATATCTGTGGAAATTTCTTGGCTTGATAAAGGTGAAAAATTATGAAGTAGGTGGCACATTTTTGGTTTTCTTTTATTCTATGGTGGTAGCATCTTTATAAAGAATAGAAACATTTATAGTTCCAAAGACAACGTTACAATAAATACCAGTAAGAAGATGATTGTCAAGTTGGGCAATTTTAGCCACAGTAAAATATATCCATTTTTTCAGTCATCTAGTCATGCGACAATATTTATCGGGTGCCTACATTGTGCTAGGCCGTGGGATACCATAGGGAGCACAATGAGATTTTTGTCCTAGTTTTATGGATTGCACAATCTGGTGGGGAATTGAAAGGTTATAGAAATAAATGCAAAACTCAACTTTGAGAAGAAATGAAGGACAGACACAAGATGTTTCAACAAAATGTGTTGAGAACATTTTGAGCAAAGGAAATAGTCCCTTAAAACAGCCGTGGCAGTAAAGGGATCCATGGTGCATGCAAAGAACTGAAAGAATAGGGTGATTGGATAGTAGACAGCAAGAGAAATCTGGTGTAAGATGAACCTAGATAAGTTGGTAGGGTTTGATGTTAAGAATTCTGATCTTTAAAGCTAATTTGTAGTTAATCTATATCATCTATGGCCCTATTGTTCATTGTTTAGAGAACTTACTAGTCAATCTCATGGCAGAAAATATTTGCCATCAGCGGGTCCTAGAATATTTATTTACTTCTTCAACTGATATTTTATTAAACACCTACTCCATGCAAGGAACAGGCATTGGAAATATAGTGCTGATCCTCATGAACATGGCTCCTGCTCCCTTGAAACTTGCAGCCTATCAGAAAAGATAAACTTTAAATAAATACAGGTATAACAAGTGTTATAAAAGACAAAGTGCAGGACTTATGACAGGGGAGTCATTTTGGTGATATGAGCTGGGGGTGCCTCCCTGCACAAGTGATTTCAGCTGATGTGTGAAGGCTATAAGATGGTCGTGATGGACAGTGAGGAAGAAAGTGGTAGGAGGCGAAGTTAAAGAGAGAGAATGCAGGGCTTAAAGACTTAGTGACTATTTACAACTGAAAGTGAGAACTAATCTGATTCTGCTCAATACTGAACATGGTAGTTGCCTTTTTCACACTTTCCCTCTGACCCTGAAAGAATGCATGACTTTTGAGGAGTGAGGATGTCTTTGTGAAATAGCTTGTCATGACATATATAGTTTAAACTGGATCAGATCAGGTCCCCTAAGCACACTGCCGTCCAAAGGCCACTCTTCTTCAGGATCCTGTGGTAGGTACGGACACTGAAACTTGAGACTGTGCTCTTTTTTGATGCGCTATCTCTTGTCCTTGGATCCTAGTCAGAGCAGTGTGCATCTTGCCTCTGGGATTAGGATGATCTTAGGTGGGGGTGGAATGGTTGGGCAGATGGTTATGACTACTTCCCATTTTCTCCTCTGTTCTTATTTCTCTTTTGGGGAAACTCATATGGAAATACATAAGCTCTCTTTCTCCCATTATCCTCCCAGGAAAAGAAGAAAAAGAAAGGGATTGGAAATCTTGTGCTGAAACAGAGAGAAGGATGGATGGAGCTGAAATAGTACTCACTGGTTTATAGACTTCCAAAATTTTCCCATTCTCTTCACTATGAGTAAATTGCTCTGAAGTTCTCTGCAATCCCCATGCCTCCTGGGCTGTAGCTTTATTTTATACCAGGGCTCAGACTAAAACAATAGCCATGGAAGGAGGTATTGGAATAATTGAAAATCAATCCAACACTGCAGAATCATGAGCACTTTGTGTATAATGTGATTCAGACACTACTATACAAAATGTAGGGGTTTGTCTTGTGTTCTATATCATCCTTCTAAAGGAAATTACCCTGTATTTCACACACCGATGTGTTTATGGCCTAAATTATCACACTGTACTTGGCCTATGTCTTAATATGTTGCATTCATTGTTTCTGCTTTCTACCTGTTGTATGGAAAGAGATAGTTATATTAATGCACATAGTAGATTGATTGTGGCTCAGGAAATCAAAACTCTTGAAAAAATAATTTTAAGAAAAAACACAATTTACATGACTTCTTTTATATTCAAGATCCCTTAGTTTAGTAAAAGCTATTTACTACTTTTAGGAAGTTTTCTAATTCATACAACTGTTCATACTGCTGAGCTAAGTAACCTATATGCCACTTGTCTTGTGAAAAGGAAAATATAATACAAATATTTTCTTATATTTTTTGTAAAATTTACAAAATAGTTTGGTCGAAGGAGGCATTTCCTACTTAATGCATTTTAAATTATTTGTGTTTGTTTTCACCTCTTTCCTATAAATCTGTAGTCATTTTGGCAGGCTAAGTAATCCTGATGGTTGTTGCTTATTAAAAGAGGGACACAAGTCAGACTTGAGGGAGAGGGTTTAGGTGAGAAGGGCCGTTCCTTATACAGTGATGGTCTTCACACAGCATGGTGATAAAAAGCTTGCTGAAACTACACTGGGTCATTCCATCATCATCATCTGGTGTCGTTTTTGCCTCTTCCTTTGCTGTTAGAATGTATCTTCTGATGCCAAAGATTGGCTACTGCTGCTGTACCTGAATGTGCAAATATAGCAGCTATATCAGGTGCCATTGCTGCCCTGTCAATATACGTCAGAGTAAGATAAGTATTTAAAGATTTTGCAGTCATGATCATTCATATAAATAATAATTTATATAAATCATTAATGTCCCAGTGATTTAGAATTCCAATGAAGAAAAGAACTCCTGAGGTGTAGAAATATTATTGCTTTTTAATAGCATATGAGTAATTTTCATTTCTTTACTTTGTCCTTCGAGTGTCAGAAAAGATCAAGAATGTGCCTACTTGTGGGATAAATCTCACCTACTTTATTTTTTTCTTATATTTGCTTACTTCCTTTTGAATAAGCAGAGGCTAGATTATATAACTACATTTATATGAGCAGTTTGATTCTTTGAAACGTCACTTAGAGAATGGTCACCACCTCGTTGGGCAGAATGTCCTCAGGATGATAGAGTAAGTACTAACCATAGCTAACTTAACTAAGCCGACTAACCAAGAAAACTTATGGTCATCTACAGTCATGTAGACATAGTATTAAACTACAGACCACTAATGAATGTACCTGAAAACTATGTGGAAGCTTTTATTAACTAAAGGAAAGTTTACGGCAGGGTCAGGAGATCATTGGTGAAATTATATTACTTAATCCATTAAGTTATATCTTTTTTATTAAGCAAATACTTTTTAGATATCACTCTGGTTAGTGCTAAGGAAATCTTTAAGTTAATGTTAAAAAAAATTCACCAGGTTAGTCATATAGAACTGATGCTTCATTTTGATAATGCATATTTTATAATGCCTAATTTAGTCATCTTAAGTGGAATTCATAGATAATACCTCCCTACCTAGGCGCATCATTAAAAAAATCAGTGATGTTGTAATTATAATATATAGGAAATATAAAAGAAAAGTATATAGTAAAACACTATGTATGTAATCTGTAAATGATCTGATATCATTATTCTAGTAGATTAAAATACCCACCCAAAAATCCAAGTCACTGCCTAGGAGGCAAGATTGTTATCCCTCGTGAGAACTGTTCCAGCAGTCAAGGAGTTTCCAGCAGTCCAGAAAAATACCTGTTTTATTCTTCCCTCTATATCCAGTTCTAAACATGGTATTTGGAGTAAGTGCTCAATAAATATTTATGCAATGAATGTGAAATGAGCAAAAGAAATAAAGCAAAACAAAACTTTCCTCTGTAGGAATTTATCACCTGGTTGGAATGGCAGGTCAGTTCAGTAACACACAAAGCAAGGCGTGGGTCCCCATGCATCCCAAGAACTGTGTGCGCGGTGCGTGCCGCAGGAACTTGAGGACGCGGGCACCTGCCCTGCGCAGCTGTGAGTCTCAGGTCATCAGGGCAGTGGGCCGGTTATGCATTTCAACTGCACTCTGCTCAGATCACCTCTGTGCCCGGTGCACGTCTAGGTGCAGAGGACAGAGGCTCTGTGCTCCAGGCTGTCACCCTAAGGCATTTCCAACACCCAGGAGAGTCAGAAGCCCTTTGGGAATGGTTAAATGCATATCCCCAGGCCCGGCCTCAGCAATTCCAATATGAACTTTAAGCAAGTTTCAGGGATAAATGTTAGTGGTTCATGGACCTCACTTTAAGAAACCCCAGATGAGCTGGATAAAGAATCTAATGTTTTCTTCGTGAGAATTTTCAATATTTGGAAATGGATGGTAACCCTTGGGTAAACTTTGAGAATTCCCTTGAAAGGAAATTTCTTAGATTCATTTCATAAATAAGGTGAATGCAAAAGATGAGAGTGTATATTTTTAAGGCTTCATAAAACATCATTCATTTAACATTCATGGGACAGTAAAAATGGTCTTGAGATTATAGGTGGTATAATTGTGTTTATTTTCTTTTGCTAGTATTGCAAAGGGAAATATATTAAAGATGGAAATATGTTGAGGAAAAAAAAGTTGTTCTGCCATGGAAGATGTATTGTTTTGTGGTGGTGGAGGGGGAGAGAGATCTTTAAATATCCAATATCATGTTTTATTTTGTTTTTTCTTTGTTTCATACTCCTTGCTGTCTTTATAAAAGTTATTTTGACTGAAACAGTGATCTGAGGCATAATGTAATAAAAAATTAATTACAATTTATTTTTCATCAAAAACTTTAAAAGCTGTCTTATAACACCATCTTTTTTATTTTTATTTTATTTTTTTTAGAAATAAACACCATCTTATACTAAAATTATTTCTAGGAAATTTTTTGTATTGCTCTACAATTCCTTTTTAAGAAACACCTTAGGAAAAACCAAAAGTATTTACAGTTTGTCTCATTAGTTAATATTTTAATTTTATATGCCTTGTCTGAAGTTTTTAACCATAGTTAAAATCACAGTATCCATTGACAATATATACCATTTTAGTACTATGTATCTGATGATATTTTAAATACAGAGTAGCTGCCTTGGTTGCAAACAGAGCAGCTGACTTCTCAATATAGCAAAGACTAATACAATACATACATTTTGACTTTACATATTTGAATATAGTTTTTAAAAAGATAATTGGGTTAAAGCAGAATAGAAGACTTTCCAAGTTTTATTATAGTATATTACATAGCTCAATAGGAAGGGGAGAATGGACAGGTATTGTGGTAAATGAAGACCTATAGCTGTGGATAATCCTATTACATGTGCCTCTGGGCGAGGGGGTGGTCCTACTCCTAGTAATGCCTCCACACACCCCAAGCTTCCTCCCCATGAAAACAAATCAACCCACCGAAAGAATCCTAATTTTGAATCATAGATCATCAGCATTGTTTATAACCATATTCAAATTAATCACAAATTCACAAATTACGAAAAGCCATCAGTCGATAGCTTGGTTAATAGCTTTATCTGTATGATGCTAAACAATGCATTTTATTAATTTTTCTGAACTGAATTTTTTTCTTTTTAAAACTAGTTTTAGTGCTACAAATACCCAGCCTTTTTTTTTTTTTTTAAAGAAAGAGAATTTACAGGGCTCTGAAAATTATAATTTTTTTCTTTTACAATTAGTAATTCCCTTTGCACATTTAAAGTAAAAAGAATGATTGAAAAAAACAAATGTTCAGTTTATTGTCTTAAGCTTGTGAATGATAAAAAAGTTGCTGTTTTATTCTTTGGAGTACTACTGCAGATTATTAAGATAAACTTAGTAGACCTGATGCATCTTCAGTGGGACACATTTTTTATAGAGAGGTTTCCAAATATCATTTCTATGTGGGAAATCCTTTGCTTAAATTTGCTGTTTTGAGTGTGTAAACTCAAGTGGGTAGAGAGTATTCTGAACAATTCCTGATTTTCAGTTTTGTCTCTTCATTTTATTTTATATGTGACCACTGAAAAACTGCAAAATTCGATTTAATTTCCATTTAGATCCTTTCCAAGGAGACTCAATTGCACAAGTGAGAAAAAGGTCACATTTTGAGAGGGCACTTTTCTTTCCTGTGTATTCTCAAAGCGTCAATAACATTTATAAAAAGGACCTAACACATATTATATTCAAATAGAAAAATGATGATTAACACCAGCATGTGTAGATTTCCATCCATTTGTGATGCTCACATAATGAGTAAATACTGAAGAAATTAGGTGCAACCTCACACATACAGGCAGACACAAAGGACTGAACCAGAGCAGAATCACGGGCAATAGACAGTTGCGTATGAGACCAACTCAAACTAAACTGATAAGGTGGAACTGTGTGAGGCTATGCCTAGGGAGATGGGCCCATGGCTACACCAGATACAATACTAGGACATAGGCAAAGATCCTTTCTGTCTTATGTTTCATTGAGAGTCCAAGAAAGTTTGGCAAGTAGATCCTAAAGTCCTGTCCAGAGAATCCAAAATCATCACCCGTGGAGCTTAATTTTGAATTTCCGGCCCAGACAAAACTCCGATTAAATTCAATGAGTGTTTCTCATTTTAGAAAGTTGTGCATGTGCATGCCATATTCTTTTCTTAGATAAAAACATACCCACAGCTCCTTCCATACAAAACGAAACCAAACACATTTAGAACACATGTAAGCCATTTCTCTATGGGAAAGGCCATTTGTGGTTAACACAGAAAGTATTTATGGTTTCACTGTTAATTGTGGTTTCTTTGTATTAGCCAAAAAAGGTAGCATTTTTCATGGTAGGAACAGTATGAAAGCAATAGCCTTTCTAAAAAATGTCCATGTTTTCTGGGGCATGAGGAAGTGACTGAATTTATATTATCTTCTAAACACCAAAGGAGTATATGCAACCTAAAATTGTTTTCAATTTGAATAAAAGTTTATTCAGAATCGTCTTAATTGTACTTTTGTACATTTCCACAAGTCAAGACTGTGTATAATCAACATAATATTTAAAGCTTGGGCACATTTTATTTTTTATTCATATTTGTTATCTAGGGATAGTAGAATTTCTTTCTGTACCAGTGCTATATTTGGAAATTGTTAATTCCTTTTTTGGGAGGAAATTTTTAATTTTACAAATTGTTAATTTGTCAATGTTGATTCATTTACCTAAAGCAGTGGGCTGGCTTGCCTAATTTCTTCCTTCCTTCTATCTACCCTGTCTTTCTCCCTCCCTCTTTCTCTCCCTGCCTTTTTTCCTTCCTTCCTTTCTTCTTTCTTTCTTTGACCATTCATTCTTTCTTTCCTTTCTCTTTCTGGGATTAAAAATTGAAGAATCATTATAGCATTGAAATATTTTATTTCATATCACTAAAAATACAATTTCAATTTTGGAAAGGATTCTGTAATGTGGGTGAGTATAGAAGGTTAATTAAATATGACCACAGCTAGATTCATTAATTTGAATGTACTGTACACTTGTGGGGCCTATGCACTAATGTATTTTTTAGCAGGCATTTCCACAAGTGCTGCATCTGAATGCATCACATACATATTATTAGAAAATGGAAAGAAGAGACAATTGTGATTATTAGGTCAATAAGCAGAACGCTTAGGAAGATTAACATATCAAGTAGCTTTTCTTAACTATGCTAGCTTTTATTACCTACAAGAAAGAAGATATTTTATAATTTCATTATTATGCAATTTAAAAAATTTTAGAAGCAACATATATAAATATTAGATTATATCATATTAAAATCCATAAGAAAAGAAGTCATCAAACCATGTCCCTAATTGCATCTTTCTGAGCGTGAAAAACATTCTTTATGAAAATGTTCGAAAGTATAATTTATCAATTTAATCACATACATTTATGTATATCTCATGAATTATATGTGAAATTGAGTCTAAATGAACATTTTATGATGTTAAATGCAGTTTTCCAAAGATCTGCATTTATTCAAAGATCATGTAAAAGACTATTAACTTAGATAAATATTATTGTGTCCATTGCTAAACATTTATATAATTCTGAGTTTTAATTTAATAGTTAGACACCAAATACATTGATACATTTAAATTGTGCTAATATTAATATTTAAAATCTTTCCCATCAAAATTTTAAAGGTTTGGTGTGTATTTTGTCTTTCCTTTCTCTTATATGTAGAAAATTAAACTGAAATATTATATATGAAATTTATTAACTTTAATTAGCTGATATACTATAAAATTTTCTGCCTCTGAAATTATTGTAACATTTCATACAGTGTATAATATTAATATCAGTGTAGTAATATATTTTGACATATTTATAAGTACATGTATATATTATTTTAAAATTCATTGATAATCATAGGATATGTTTTTCATGCCTTCTTGTGATTTTTATTTTGAAAATCGTTAATATTTTACGTGATAACATTCATAGAAACAAATATTTCTTTGTGGAGTCTTTACTAAAAGGAATAAAAAAACCCTTAAGTTAGAATTCATCTAACTTCATTTTAATAAATATGTTGCATTTTCTTTTTATGATACTAACATTCAATGCAAATCATTTCTCTTCCGGGATCATTTTCTTTGCGTAGCAGAATAAAATGTATCTTTTTACTATTATTTTCATGTATATTCAAATACTGATGTGAAGTAACCAAAGAATGAAAACAGACTTTACTAATACATTGTGTTTTCTTTACTTGTAGGCAATAGATGGTGATAGTCAAATAGAAGAAAATCCATGCAAGAATTTTTCATTTCTTGCTGTTCATAAATATGTAAAAATAGCAATTCATAGTGTCCACATATTTCCTAGGCTTTAATGTCACATTTTTCAGCGAAGTTTTCTTACCTTTCTTTCTTTGATGCCTTATTGAGAATCCTGAAACTCTGCTGCTCAGTTCCTTCCTTGTCATCTGCTTGCGTTGTGCACGTCAGACTGTAGGGGGCACTCCTCAGCTACCACAGAGAGACTCTGGCGCTAAGTCCTTTCTGTGACTCTAAGATGTATTTAATATTCATTATTTTATCAAGGCACTTAGTTCCGAAAAGAATTCATAGTTTATTTTTAAAGCACGTATAGCTATAATTTATTTTAAAAATTCTCTCAGGTATCAAGGCGGACATTTGATTCCTGAGGATGTGAATAAAAATGTACAAAACTGCATTGTACCTGGGTAAATTAGTACTTTTCAGAGCTCTCTTCTTGTTAGCCTTTTCTTCTTGGAGCTCAGGGTGGATTTTATAATACCCAGACTTTTTATTACCATACCTCGTGTCCTGTTGTCTCTTTGCCTTGAGGACTCCCAGAGAGCAGAGTGTAGAATGATCATGATTTATGATTTATGTTTGGGAAGAGGAACCACAGAGTTTTTACATAGAATTATATGCCCTACACTGAAGCTTATAAACAGCTTATCTTTAATGGGAGTGAAATATTGAATTTAAGATTGTGTGTGGCCTTCTCCTCTCCCTTCCCTCCCCTTTCACTTTCCTTCCCTCACTCCGTCCCCAACAGAATCTACTTGGGTGGCAATTGTAAGAGCCCCTTTCATAATAATGACGTGGTCCTCTCACATGGCTACACCTTCCAGGTTCACATCAGCTACTCATGCAGCTGCGTTGGCTTTTTATAGCTTTTCACAGTTACCTCTCAGAGAGACCAGTAGCATTAACTCGTCTGACATGTTGGGGATTGACTTTCTTTCCACATTCACAACCTCTTACAAGCCTCTGAGCCAGTTCTTCTGCCTTCCTGCTGTCACCATGACAGTACTCTCCTCACTGCATCTGATACCAGCCCCTCCATTTGGTTGGAGAGCCCCTCATTCCTCCCGAGTCAGAAGCTGGACGCCACTTCAGCAGTGGCTTTATCTCTTTCCTTAGCATCAAAATTTCCCTCTCTCTGTCATTATTTCTCCTACCTCTCTTCACCCCACTTCTCCAACCTGCGATCTCTTATTGCTAAGTCCATTTTGTTTTTTAATTATTATTATTATTATTTTTTTGAGGTAGGGTTTCACTATGCTGCCTGGATTGGTCTTGAACTCCTGGGCTCAATGGATCCTCCCGCCTCAGTCTCCAGAACAGCTGGGACAACTTCTCAGTCCATTTTAGAACAAAGCCCCTCATAGGGTTGTCCTTATTGGATGTCCCCGATTCCTCACCTCTCTTCTCTCCCCTCCCGCTCTGCTGACACTTTCTTCTTAAAGTCCTTAAGGACGTTCACATTGCTAAACCTAATATCAGTCCTCAACCCTTTTCTTTTTTTTTTTTAATTTTTTTTTATTTCATCATGTAATGGGGGTACAAGTATTGTTAGGGTTACATACATTGCCCCTACCACCCCTCCCCCCCACATGCAGAGCTTCAAGCGAGTCCAATCCCCAGGTCTCAGCCCTCTAGTTGATTGATGGAGAAGGAGCATATTTTTTTCCTCACAGGCAATCACTCTCTCTTCCTTAAAATATTTTTCTCTTGGCTTCTAGACTGTCTGGCTGTGCTCCTACCTCTCTGGCAGCTCCTTTGCTAGTTCTAGCTCACCTTCCTGAACCCTGAGCAGCTCAGGCCTCTCTTCTCTCTACACTCACTCTCTAGGTTTGTTTCCTCTCCTCTCAGGCTTTAAATGCTATCTCTATTATTAAAAATCCCAGATTTATATTTCTACCCAGGACAACTTCCCCGAACTCCTGACATGCGTATTTAACTTCTTCCTTTCCTGGACATTGCTACTTGGATGTCTAACAGGCTTCTCAAACTGATCTCCATCCCAACCCCCCCAAACCAACCAACCACCAACCAACCACTGCTTCACGGTCTTCCCTATCTTAGAAAAGGGAATTTTCTCAGGATAAAACTTCAGTTTATAAGGCAGTGGTTCAAGCCCTTGTCATCATTCCCCATTTCCCTGCTTCTCCCCATCCCAGTACACCCCGGCATCAGCACCATGGAGGTTAAATGTCAGTTTATTGCAGTCTTTTTCTCAAAGCCTGCAGTGGCTCTCTGCCCTGGTGCTGTTAGGGACCCACTGGCCATATTGGATCTGGCCCCTGAGATACCTCTTGGCTTCACCGCCTGCCCTTCTCGCCGGCTGACTTCTTGCCAGCTGCACGCTGTCCCTCCTTGTACCTGTTTAACAAGCCAGCTAAATCCCTACTTCAGAGGGATTTGTTATCTTCTCTGCCTGGAGTGACTCTGCATTTCATACTCCACCTTCCTGGCTTTATTCTTTCCATAGCACTTGTTGTCATTTGATTTACCATATCTCTCACCTGTGTATCATTTTTTGTTCCCCTCAGTACGTGCTCCACAGGGAGTGGTTTTGTCTGTGGTGTCTGCCTTTGCCTCCCCGGAGCCTAGAGAGAAGACTGCTATGCAGCAGGCTCTCAGCAATAGTTACTGAATAATAAACCCATTTTAGCATATCATGTGTAAAAGGATCGATGTCCAAATTTGGAACTCAGCCAGGATTTGAACTGGATTCTGTCTTTTCTGTTTAAAGCTTGTTTTCTGGTTTAAACTAGTGCTTGCACTTTATCTTGTTTTTGTATCTTTAGTTGTTCTCTTTAATTGACTTTGAATACGTTGGTCTTTTATCTTTAATAAATATCTGATGAAATACTTTGTCAGAGACTTCAAGATCCCCTGCTATTTGGGGGACATTTTGTTTTGGTAGGATTGGGAATTATTAGGGCTTAGGGAGGTCAAATCCCATGAGGGACTTTTAGTATGGATACTGTCAGGTATCCAGGGACTTCTCCACCTTTGGTAAAATGATAAAGCACTCCTGACTTGGACAAACTTACTTGACAAGAAAACTTTTTTTTTTTGAGTAGAAAAATTCTGTAAAAGAGTTTTCCTTTTACAGATGTTTAGGGTATTTTTTAGAAGTAAAGTAGTTGGTCACAGGCTAACTACTTATTTTTCCTGCTTCTTTATGCCTTCACCTAATACCCCAATGACCTCAAGGTTATTGTGAGAGTATGGAATCATATTTTAAATATTTCATATACAAAAGGTTACCTGTTTAATTCTACGCATCAAATTATATGAACGAATAGTTCTACCTTATCTAAGTAAATGTACAGAAAGCTGTGAAAAAAAGAAATGAACATTTGTTTAGGTCAGAGCTGTGCTAGGCCGTTTTTATGTATGAAGTTATTTAATCCTTAACACAACCCACTATACAAAGAAACCAAGATTTGGAGAAAGCGTATAACTTTCCCAAGACCTTACATGCAGAAAGTTGGGATAGTGGAACTCAGAGATTTGTTAGCTTCTCCAGCTTGTATTCCTTTCAGTGCGTTATGCTTCCTTTTGTATTATCAGCTTGACTTAATTTGCTGTAAACTCTGAAATGCTTTTTAGGCAGTTTTCATAAAGTAATATGGGTGCATCCCAAATTTTAACAGTCAACAAAGTTATATAGCTGTGTGAGATAATAATAGCATTTATTCGAGTATGTCCTTTTCTAATCTTTTAAAGACATCTCTAATTTTTATGACAATCCCAAAACAATGATATTATCTTCATTGACATTTTACAGAAAAGGAAACTGAGGCTTATAAAAGGTAATTTTTCTGATGTAAAACATGCCGATACCTGGGGTGCTACCTAGAACAATAAATCGGATTTTTACATCTTTTACTCCCTCATCTTATTCAGGTGTCTACTCAAATGCCATCATATCAAAAAGGCCTTTTCTAACCAAATTATCTAGATAGTTCCGACTCTAGATATTGCTTTCTTTATTTGCTTAATTTTCCTTTAAAACCTATTATACCTAGACATTACATATATATTTATTTATTGTCTTCCTGCCTTTCCCAGCCAAAATATAGGCTGTGTGAGAGTAGGAATGTTGCCTGTTTTTCTTCTGCACCTGCAATGTTAGGATGCACAGTTGTAGATACATAATAAATATTAGTCAAATGAATGTGACAAAGTATGGTACTGAAAGTGTAGGTAAAGTTGAAATAATGTGAGTGAAATGAATAAAGAAGATAAAGAATTCTTTGAATAAGATAGAGGACTACAACAGAATAGAACAGTCAGATAAAAAAGACTGAAGAAATGTGAGAATTTAGGTCTTCCTGAAAACAGATCTCGTAAACACAGAAAGGAAGATTATCCTTTTATATAAGGTGATAAGAGTTTTTAGAAGAAGGTACTTTTTTTTTATTACATCAGAGAAGACTAATAAAATTCTTTCCATCTGTTTAGAAAAGTAAGATGTCAAAATAAAGGAGTCTTCAGAACCTGGAATAATACTTTGAGTATGGAATAAAGAAGAAAAACGACTATTTTTGGGTTACTTACAAGAAGTTTTAGTTGTAGAGTTCATCTGAAGATATGTAAGCTACTAAAGAGTTAAAGATATTGCCAATATTTTATACTCAAAAGAAAATAAGACATTTCTCTTAATTTTTAAGTAGTTGCAGAACATGAATAGTTCATGGAAAAGAACAGTTTCGAGGTTTGCCATTGACATTATTGTTTTGGGATTTTTGGTGAACCATTTTGTTCATAATTTACTCTGTGTGTCTGTGGGGTGGGGGATAGATTTGAATTAAACACAACAGATAGCAGAAAGCACCTTTTGATTATCAAAAGCTGGTGCCATATTTTCTTACTCTCCCCATTCTGAACTTTCATATGTTCTTTTTTTCTATTTTTTCTTTTTGTTTTCCCTTCAAAAGTGATAACAATAATAATAGTAATAATAATGATGATAATAATTGTTAACATTTCTTGAATGCTTGCTATGAGCCAGGCACTATTCTAAGCACTTCACATGATTTAATGAATTTAATTCTCTCATTAACTCTAAGAGGTAGGTGCAATTATTATACCCATTTGTAAATTTCCCCTGTAAGGGGAAATTAGGACACAGAGATAGTAAGTAACTTGCTAAAGGTCACATGGCTAATGAGTGGCCCAGCCAGGATGACGAACTCTGGCGGATGGGTGCCAGGGTCCATGCTCTTAACCACTGGGCAACCTGGTCTTTTCCGACAACATTTTATTTATGTTGAGCTGTTAACTTTTTTGAAATAACTGTTACATACACTCATTTTCTACTTTCTCACTCCTCTGTGGCTTGTCACTGACATTGCTCCGCTCCTGTACAGCACCTGGATGACAATCCGCATGAACAAGCTTCCCTGCCTTGGCTCTGTGCGCTCGAATCATCAGGAATTCTTTGAATGATGAAGTGATCATTATCACTTGATCATTTGGCAGTGGAAAATCAATCAGAAGCCTTGGCAGAGGCAGCTTCCAGGAGAAGTATTTTAATTTTTGTTGATAGGACTTAAAAACAGCTAATAGAAAGGAGATGTATGCATTAGGGCAAAGTGTTAACATCCAGGTCCTCTACGAGAGAGGGAGGAGCAGTCGGGCTTCTGTGTGGCCTTCTGCAGGAGCTGAGGAGTCCTGAATGTGCCGGATGCAATGGGGAAGAGTGGAAGAAATGGAACATTTGAAAATTAATAAAAGAGAAGAAAAAACTAAACCAAACTTCTTCAGAGATGTCAGAGAATATATTTCAGATAACAGCAAAAATTTGGAAATTTAAAAGAATAAATGTTAAGGGGAAGATATAATTAACCACAGGTGATCATCCATCTATCCATCCATATACAGTCACATTCTATACACTTGGGAAATGGAGATAGAAATGAAAACAAACATTGATCAGGAATGGCATTGCAGGCATCCTGTGAGTCATTTACTTTAACAGAATTAAAAAGACATTTCTTTTATTGGAAATAAAATTTTCAATATATTTATAATTAAATATAAATGGATGCTATCCCACATGTATTGTCTTTGTCTAGTCTTGTAGTCTATTATAATATAAAGCATGAGGCTCTTTCAATTTCTTATGTTCAGTATTAAGAGCATGTTCTGGCTGCAAGAACTGACATGCACAGACTTGGGTCATTTTTATGAGGAGGCTGGATAATGACCCCAACCTTTATAGATACAGATTTAGGACTGATGATAATGTAGTCTCTGCTCCCTGTATTTGTAAGTTGTATATATGGTTTGGTCTGTGTTGGGAACCTGCCCGTAAACGGGTAGATTTCTTTTCCCATGAGCCCTCCCTAGTTGTGGAGAACCATTTGGGAACATGTAAAGACAACTGTGAAATTAACACACTGTGAAAGGCATGTAATAGTGATACTAAAATCAAAGTTACCTCTGCCTGGTGCTGAAAGCAATTTATCAACAGAGCTTTGTATGTTTTATAGATCCAGTATGTGGTATTAAATGAATATTTGCTGAAAGTTTGAATAAGAAAATGAAGAAGTCTTTCCCCATGTAAGAAGTATTCATGGGTTCTGTGCTTTTGGATTCACTTAGGGACATACCTGGAAGCCTGCATGTTGCTATTCTTAGCTTTACCTCTCCGTCCTATTACGCTGTTTCCTTTTGCTCATATACACCACTCTTTGCCTGCTGTGTGACAGATGTGTTTCTCAGCTCCCGCTTCATGACTCTAAAGTTAGGCTATATTTCTAAAATCAAGATTGAGTTTATCCCCAGCGAGTTGTTTCTTCTTGTCCTGACTGCAGTTTTACCAG
Source organism: Cheirogaleus medius (assembly GCA_008086735.1). Lineage (NCBI taxonomy): Eukaryota > Metazoa > Chordata > Mammalia > Primates > Cheirogaleidae > Cheirogaleus > Cheirogaleus medius. Next base: position 39,631,435 of record VBSM01001562.1, read on the forward strand.
TAGAGCGTGACTTGGCAGGTACCTGGGAGTCCCAGAGTCTGTGGCTTCCGGTACTGTGGCAAGCACCCGTTGCCTTTGATGGGGCACACCTGTAACTTGGGCTTTGTGGCGTTGATCCTCATTTCATTTCCATTAATTTTTGTGTGTGTGTGAAGGGGAAGAATTTTTCTGTCCTCATTTGCCTAGGACTGCAGACTGCTTTTGATTTTCTAGGTATCAGAGAACAATTATAGTGGCATGCTCTCTATGATTCCAAAATGACAGGCTTTTTTTCCAGTTAGTAAAAGTGTCAACTATTCTCTGTTGCTCTTCAACGAATTCTGTTGAAGTTCGTTGTGTGACAGAACAGTGACTCCACTATGGAGCCAGTCTGGGTTTGGTTGGATGCTAGGCCCTTAAGGGATAAAGCAAAGAAAAGCTCATGAAGTAGATAGCTTTACCTAATATGATGTAACATCAGGATTTAGATGGAAGAAGAAAGCAGTACAAGAGTACCTAAGTAACATGGGGCAGGAGAGAGAGAAAACTCTGTTCCCATTAGGAGACAATTAAGTGTTTGCTGCATACAGTGGGTCCAAATGAACTTTTGACACTTTCCCAAAGGTGAAGGCATAGGGGAGAGTATGTATGCTTATGAAGGCTAGTGACTAGCTTTGGAATGGTCATCTCTCATGATCTCCATTTAGGAACACTGTAATAAACCATGAATGGATTCAAAGGCTTATAAACCTATGAACATTTTGGGGCCTTGGAGAAGTGAAACATAGAAATGCAGAACACTTTGGAAATAAAATCACCATTCATCCCAGACATAGAGAGGGGCTAGTCTGACAAAGCCTGTATCTTTCAGTGATATCCAGGCTGTGGGCTGAGGATGGGTTTGCCATGGTTAAAATCAGTACTCCAAGACTTGTGTGTTTAAAATGGAAAAAAGACTGGTGGTTGGAAACCTCATTTCTCTTTGTTACTGTTTTTGAAACATCAGGACATCAGCTTGTCTCTTGGGACGGTGCCCAGGAGGTCTAATTTTGCTGAAGGATCCAGTCAAGTCTTTGGAGTTAGTTTAGTATTCTAAATTAGTTATATTTTGATTTTACTTGGATTTGTGGAAAAACTAAAAAAGTCAACATCTAAGAGAGGCAACGCAGGTTCTTCCTACCTCCCCTGAAATTGTATTTTGGTTGTTATGTTGAACACACAAAAGTAAAAAATATCTTTCTGAAAATGTTCATGTAACACAAGCAGTTCCTCTTTGAGAACTAACTTATATTCCTTTGGACTGAATGGCATAATTTCATTCCTAGAAGCATAATAGTGATTTGCTTCTCCTGCTTAGCGATTAGAATGTTGAGATAAATCCTTGCCTCATTGTCTGTCTAGAGTGTAGGCACTTGGAATGCTCTGGAGATGTTTTTGCATCCGCAGAGGAACCAAAGGGAATGGGGACTGGGGAAGAGGAAACAGAATTAGAGGTTCAAGCTACACCAAAATCAGTGAAGGCTGAAAATAGCGAATCAGAGAAAGTCAAGAGATTGTCTGGATCCAGGAAATAGTTGAAACTGGAAGTTAGAAGTAGAGAAGTGAGTCAAAATAAAAATGGCAGTGAATGTGAACTGGAAATGGAGATTGGGTATTTATAAAAGCAAGTGAACAAAAATATATCTAGCTTACTGGATAGATGCACATGGAACTTGGCCTTACCTCATCTTTCTGACAGAGTGAGGACCAATGACTTCTGGCTGTGGTATGAGGAGACTGAGGGCTCAAAGGTCATGTAGCCCACAGCTATAATCTCTGTTACCCCAGGGGTCAGGGTGAGGGGTTCTGGAATGTTCTAGAAGTTTGATTTTGGGAAGGATGTCTGTGCTGCAAATCCTTATACTTTCTGTAAATTACATCAGCATTCCTTGGTCCACTCCACTCAGAAATATGTATTGCAAATTTAATTTGGTTAATTCACAAGTCTATTTTTTACCTGTTCAATTTAATACCATTCAAATTTGCCAACAAGTGATACGCCAGTTTCCTGCCAGACTACTCAAGGCAAAATGTGAATCATCAGTGGCTAAATGGCTTTTCTTGACATTGAATAAATTTCCAATTTCCTATTTAGCAATGATGCATGTGTGTAACTGACCTAAATAGGAAAATAAGGTCTTTCTACACTTTATCTAACTCAGGTCATCATATAATTCTACTCCATGGAGGACTTTTGTGTATTTTAGTATTGCTTGCTTTATATGGATAAACACATACATAATATGATATGCACGCACGTAGATTTACAAATAAAATACCTATGGATATGTAGAATAAAATGACATTAACTTATTTACTTGATGTTTTATTTAATATTAATTTAATTTGTGTGTCTAAGGTATAAGCAGTTTTTCAAGCAGATTTTAATTATTTTAACAGGTCTTTTAGGTGGGTAATATAGGGTATCCCAAAAGTCTCCATACAAAGGAAAAATTTTGTAATGAATATTTTGTAAATAAAGGTACATTTAGCTACAGTTTCTAATTTTCTGTTTGTATGGTGACTTTTGGGACACCTGTAGTCTCATTTTCCAGTAGGAGAAATATTAATAGATTGTGAGAGGTTAAATAACTTTCTGTAAAACTGCTTCATATTGAGTCAATTCAAAGTCCAGGCTCATTCCACTGTCTCATGTTGCTGCTTTCATTATTTTTTTTATTTAAAAAAATTAAAATTAATTAATTAAATTTTAGAGACAGGATCTCTCTTGCTCTGTCACCAAGGCTGGAGCACAGTGGTGCAATTCCAGCTACTGCAACCTTGAACTCCTGGACTCAAGCAATCCTCCCACCTCAGCCTCCCAAGTAACTAAGACTACAGGTGTGTGCCACCATGCCTGGCTAATTTTTTTTTGTAGAGATGGGGTGTCACTGTGTTGCCCAGGCTGGTCTCAAACTCCTAGGCTCAAGCAATCTCTCAGCCTCGGTCTCCCAAAGTACTGGGATTACAGGTGTGAGCCAGTGTGCCTGACTCACTGCTGTGTTTTTATTTTCACTGAAATCATAGATCATTTTGCTTCATTTTGGTAGCCCATAGATCCTGAATCTAAGTGTTAAATTTATTGCCATAATACATTCATTATAATTGCTGCCCTCTATTTCTAATACCTGAGACCAAATTGAGTGGAGGAAATTTCAAAGGTAAAAATTGCATGCCAGGTTTATCTTCCAAAAGAATTTTCAAAGTATCTGAAGAATACATATTAGAAATATATGCCTAAGAACACCAAAACTTTTGAATTCTTTCTTGATAACCGCATCAAATGTAGTTCTTGAGGTTTAGAAGGACAAAAATATTCCTTGGAAAAACAAAAGAAAATTAGCAAAAATTAGTCCAAACACAAACACCGCAAGAAAAGCTGTATAACTATACTCCCATAAGTATATGTTAATAAATTTAGCAACAAAAATATACAGTGCTTCATGATGTGACTCATTAAAAATGAATTTAACTAGATGGTGGCAGAATATGAATGCATGCACAATGGTTACAGTAAATGTGCAAGTGTAGCCTTTCTTTTAGACCAAGTATTAGGGAAGAAAATTGCATACTTGATGTCTGGTGGTTTCTAGAATGCTGTTTTTGTTTACGGGTTGGGCAAATGCCAGTGGTTTCAACAAAATAAGAATAGAAATCATACATTATTGTGAAGTTATTTTAAAACAACAGATGCAAGACAGGTCATAGAATGTTTTTGTGACTGTTGGGCACAGAAATGGAACCAGACTCTTTGAAATTCTTGAAGAATTGAGGGCATAATTTTTATTTGGGTATCCCCAGAATTAATATTATGAATATCTTCCCTCATACACATAGTATGGAGAAATATCAGATTATAGGAATGTTTAATCTTAAGGGTAATTGAAAACTGAATAGGTTTTACCCAGATGTAAATGGAGGTTGTTTATTTCAACGAAGCTAGAATAATGTTAAAATCTATAAATTTTTTTTCTTTTTTAAGCTTTTTTTCCCTTTAGTGCTATTCTCCCTGAATTTGTGGTTGACATTTTAACTTCCTAGAAGTAGCTCCTTAACTCATTTGAACTATGTCTGGGTAGGACCTTCGGAGTTTTTGGTAAGTGTACATTTCATCACTGTAAGAACTGAGCGAAAGTACTTGTAGCCTGTGGAAAGGGATGAGTCACAAAAATTATTTCCAAAGCCAGCTTTTTTGCTTTGCATCCCATCATATACATTGAAAAGGACTACTCTATGGGAAAATTTATGGAATCTAAATGGACAAGAGTTGTTCAGAGGCTGAAGATTCTGGCCACCAGAAGGTCTCTCATGGAGTGCTGGGATACCTTACATGTATCTTATGTTACAAACAGGGTTACCGACCTGGTCATTCTTGAGAAACCTTTGCCTCAGTGTTTAATTCATTTCTAGAATAATCTACTTACTATAATGGTTAACTTCCAGTGGAGATATTTGAAGGTTCAAATGTAACATGCAATTTTTAATCTTTTGAATGAATTTCCAAAAATATGTGGTTATTGCAATCTCTCTCTCTTTTTCTTATATGTAACATAATTTCTGAACCATTATGTTATCTTTCTCAAATCCTTCCACAAGTACAACATTTAAAATTTTATATGTCATGGTTTGATTGCTCAGTGTGACCCTTAACTCTTCCGTGTACTTCCTGGTTGGGTCATCCCTGGCCAAATGGCTGATTTCTTTCCCTCTGAAGTCTGTTTGTGTCTTCTTGGCTTATCCATGGTTAAGGCAGCAAAGGCAAGGCTGGGCTACATAAGTGGGCTAGGCCAGGCTAAGGTGTCCATGCCTTAATTCATTCCAGACCATTCCCTCAAACCACCAGACAGATTGTCCTGAAAATAAAATCCCATTAAATCATTCGCCTTATTAAAGTTCCTCGAAAGTCCTTAGGATTAAGTACAAATTCTTTCACACAGGATATAAAAACTTTATGATCTGGCTTCTTGCTCTAGACTCATCTCTAGTGGTGTGAAGAACTGGCTTTGACCGCTCTGAGCTACCATGTTCACCAAAGCCATCTTTCTTGTGCCACAGGGACCTGGGTTGGCTTCAACTGCTTAGCAGTTTCTACCATGGGAGCAGAGAACTCTCCTTTCTCTGGAGTTACTCTCAGAGAGAGGTACTCCAGGAGGTTTGCTTGGGCCCTGACATGCTATAGGGTGTAGGAAGTTCTTTCATTTGATCACATGATTCTCTCCTTCCCAAGGTGCACACATGCACACATTTGCTGAGTCTGGATGGGTTCAAGTACCAGCAATGATTCCTTACCTGCAGCCATTCCTCCCCTGTGACACTCACTCTCATTGGTGGAACCTACTTACCCTTCCAAGTCTGGAAGACTCTTGTCCATGGGATACATTCTTCTCAGAGATACTATAATCCCTGCTCAGGATTTTGACTTCCTCTCAGGCAGTCAGATAACTCTAAACACCAATTGTAAATGCAGTTGAAGTTGCTTTACCTACTTGGAAGCTCTTCAGGCACCATTTGCATCAACGGATGCAAAACAAGATATTTGGAGAAAGGAGCGTGCCTACCACCACATGGCACTGCATAATTCCCTTATATCACACAACACATTGCATTAACATTGCCTACTGTCTTTCTTTTCCATCAAGCTGTAAACTCTTTGAGGGCAGGAATTGTATCAGATTCATTTTTGTATTTCTGAGCTTTAGCACAGTGCTTGGCAATAATTGTATTTGGAAGTAATGGACATGGATAGAGACATTGAGATGCATCAATATGTTAAAGATCAGAGCTCTTATAGGGGAGGATTCGAGATGGCGTGAGAATACTCTGACTCTGGGAGTGATTCTTCAAGGCACTTGTTTCCTAGTTCATTTTTCAAAACAATATAAAGGAATAATTTCTATTGTACAGACCCATTCTCAGTAATCAGAATGTGTAAGAAGGTTTAGTATATATGTTCATACTCTTTAGACCAGACCTGCTCAGTGGCAATAAACATTGACATCTTGGAAACAATGTTTGCCTAAGAATCTTCTGTCTTTGTTGCTTTGCCCATATTATGATAAGTAAACAGGCATGACTGGATTTACCAAATCTCCCATCAGCTGAGAAATCTGTGTTTGACGTATATTTGATCATGAAAGAGTAACATGTTATGGAAGTGAATGTAAGCAATGATACTTTAAAAATATTAATAATGTTAATGTCTGAGTTGAGCAAACTAGAAACTTAATTAATATACATGCACTCTGTTCCTTTTCTCTTCATATAACAATGAGTTTGTCAATAATTTTACCAAAAATAAAAGTACAGTACACTAAAAACCAGTTGACCAAAATGTAAATAATGGCATAATTGAAAATAAATGCTAAAATAAATTTACCTTTTTAAACATATAGGTCAGGTTACACATGAAAGAGCATAAATAAATAGACATCATTACTTTATTTGCTATAATTATTTCCAGTTAATTGGCTTACAAATTCCAGACCCCTTTTATATCACAGCATAATATGTGAATAAATACCTGTTTTTCAAAAGGAAAACAGTGCACTGTGGGTATTGGCCTAAAGATGTAGGCATCTCTCTATAATTTGTGTGCTGTTTTTTGCTAGCCATATAATTTTGCTTTGATAAAGAACACATGATACAGTTGGCCTCACTAGCTGACCACCCCAAAGAAGATGCCTGAGAGACTCTCTATAATATTTGCAAAGGAGTTGGGTCAGTAACCACAAGACAATGACTATTCCAAAGCAAATAAACAAGCAGAAGGCCAGTGGTGGTTGCAGCCTGTGGAGGATGTGAAAGTCGATCTACAGATGACAGAAAGTAGAGGACAGTGCATTGTGAAGCCCAATCAATTCTAGAATAAATGCTTCAGAAGGGAGGCCATGCTCCACCTACTGTGCCTGCCTTCTTTCCCACCAAAACCCATTTTCTTTTATTTAAGATTTAAAGATACACTTAAAGTCATAATGTAAAAAATAAAAAGGAATTAGATAGCTCTCCACTCAAGTCCTTGTTTTCCCAATTTGTAACTCTTTGGCTTTGGGTCTATTCTCCCTATACCTCAATTTCCTCACTTGCAAAAATGAGATAATACCTAAATTTTAGATTTGAAAAATGAAGTCAGGTAACACAGGTCAAAACACCTAGCACAGTTTCTGTCATATAGTAGACAATCCACCAGTGTAAGTGAGTTTTCTTGCCTCCACCAATTCACCCATGCTTCTTTCCATCCAACATATTAATATTTTTATTGAGTGACAGCTTGTGCCAGGCCCTGTTCTTGGTCCTGTCATTCTAAAACACATGTTTCTATGGAAATATAGTTTCCACCCAGATATCCTAACTCTTATTGTTGTGAATACCAACCTTTAAGAGACACGTTATAGTTTTCAACCAAACAAATGTGTGTGATATCCCAAACATGATCATAGACTCTCACCACCTAAATCTTTGCATATGGCAACTGCTCCATTTCCATGGTCTTCCTTATCCTTCTCTTTGATGTCTTCTAGCTTCTTATTAAAACTCTTTCCTAAGTTCACTTCTTCTACTAATTCCACTTAAATCAGTGAGTGCAGTTGTTTTGACAGCTCACTAGAATGCTGCACATACTTGTGTGCAACTCTAATTCGCAATACATGTTCAATATGTTTTTGGCCATTTGAAATGTTTTCCATATTACATGGTATGCAGTGATGTAGAATACATTTCCTCTGGGCTCTCAAATGCTAATAGCTGCTCTCAAAGCCATGGATTTTTGAAAATGATGACTGCCCATTCCATTGATCTTCCTTTATTTCCAATCCTTACTTTCATCATGATAGAGAATGAGGTGCTTCTTTATACTCTTAATTTGGAGTAGTTTCTGTGCTTTCACCTGCCCACAGAGCCTTCACCTCTGTTCATAAACATACTTTGTCTCAATGCTATCCACAGTCTTTACCTGGCTTGAATTTAGCTTCCAGCAGAGTCTTCAGCCATCCTAGGTCATGTTGACAGTTGTGATATTTATACAATAAATTGCCCGATACTAGCAGTTAATTTCTTGTCCATTTGAAATGTTTAGTTATAAATTTTAATTCAGAATGACGGCATAGAATGTTCTACTTATAAAGAAAATCCAATTCTCTCAAGCTTCTTAGCTTCACATGCCAAATGTGTGTATCATAAGCTATATCTTGCGGTAGCTAACCAAAGGGTTTGGAAGAAAAGTCATAATTTAAAAAAGTAAAAACTCTGTATCGCTACATTTTAGGATTTATTAATTAAAAGTATCAAACATCCTTTTCTATTATCCATGTTAAAGTACATGGTCAGTATATTTTATCCAATAAGGAATAAAAGCCCTCATATGACCCACACTATTTTATTCATTTACCTTCTAGAGTACCTACTTATATGCCATCACTTCGTATATGATCTCCAAAGGAATTCAGAAGGATCCAGGAATCAATTGTGAGCACTTAAGGTTTGCTGTGTTTTAAACATAGAGTCTGATAGAAACTACTGAAAATCTGATAGGCTTCAAAGGAAGAAATGTGCGTTTTCTAATACTTAAAGCTCGTGAAAAGGAGATGAGGTAGAAAAAATAAGAAGCTTATGTAAATCCATGGAGTTAGTTGGTCAATAGAAGTGCAGTCAAAGTGGCAATGAACACAATGATGAGGGAGATATAAGGCCAATTCTGTCCTTGGAAACACACACATAGCCATCAAATGGAAGAATTTGCCTAATAAGCAAAGATGACAGCAGGCAAAACAGGCAAGAAACTGACATCTGATTAAAGAACTTACTGTATATAGCTTTTTGAAATGTTCAGATAACTGAATTATTCTCTAAGAAAACCCATGAGAAATTTCAAGGCAAAAAATTAGGAGCTAGGAAGGAAGGAAAAGAAAAGTCAACTTATTTTTAACAATAAATGAATAGTTAAAATGTTTCCTAAATTTCTGCTTTTTTATATTTACATTACACATATATCTAGGTAATTTATCTAGTTAGAAGCAGGTTTAATCTATTATTGTAATGGAACATTATATTATTTGACAGTGTTATTTTAAAAACAGATATAGTGAGTTACATTAGATTACACGCAGTATCATCTGAAATTTAGTTCTCTAAACCAACTGATTTTTTCATATTGGTCAGAATCTGTAGCAATCGCAGTATGTGTTTCCTATTTATCATTCTTGGTTTGGACTTTTTACACAGTCGAGTTCATGTTTGCTTGGCTTTGAAAGGATGCATAAGAGAGATCTGTAGCAGCCAGGGCCTCATTTTGTCCCCTTCAGTATCCTTATGACTTGGAAGTTGTTGGTTGATTTAAGACCTGACATTGGTCCATGAGAGCCAATTCTGGCATGTTAATAGTCTGGGACATGACTTACCTTCTGACCCTTTTCCTTCCCTAGAGCCCAACATGTCTTAGTTTCCTAGACTTTTTGTGATTCAAACCAGACAACATGGGTATGAACATGTAACTCAGAAAATTGCTTAATTAACACAAAAATACTGGTCAAATTGACCAATCTTGCTTTTCTGAGTGTTTTCAACATATTGAATTCATCTTGTACATGTTTGATACAGTTTGAGCTTGGGGCAAACACAGTTCTCCATTATTCACTTCCACACTCTTGCTTGGGCAGAACCTGTTTGGCACTATCTTTCATTTCTCCTTCTAAAGGAAAGTTGAAGTCATATGGAAGGTCTCTGGTTAGGGCTACTTACATAACCCTAACTTTTGTACTCTCCTTCTGGAAATTAACTTGTTATTAAAGGCAGAATGTTATCTACATAACTTCTTTATTACTCCTTCCCTCTTTCTGATTTCTTGTTCTGTGAATTCATTATCCTCTCTCTCCTCTGTTTACTACTTTATTAGCAAGTTTACTCCTTTAAACTCATGTCTACTTTATATGAATCTACCCTATTTGTCAAGATTTGTTGGTACAATGATGAATGAGACACATCTGTTGCTCTCAAGGAGTTTGCAATCTAATAAGGGAGAGAGAAAGGGAGATAGGGAATTATATATGTAGTAACTGCCAAGACTGTTATAAATGCAGGGTTGGAACACATGTGCAGGGCTCCAAGAATAAGCAGAAGCTGATGCCTTTTCTAGCTGTGAGAAGATAAACAAAGCCAATCAGATTCTTTCCCTCAGGAAACTGAACCAGGAATACAGAATTAGCCCATTAGCAGCAGGCATTTAATCAGAAAAGTCATGAAGAAAGATAAGAATTCAGGATTGTCATAAGCTAGCAAAGAATATAAGAAAACAAAGGACACCAACCGATGCATGAAGAAATATAGAACAGTCACCACAAATAAAGAATCAGCACCACGAGGGGCTGAGCAGTTCCTCCTAAGAGGAGGGCTGGAAGGGCTAAGTGCATGTGGAAGGAAGAGCCTGACTATGCTTGCAAGTCATGCATCTTGGAGTTGTAATTTTTCAAGATCTACTTATTCAGTGTTTCAGAGGATGAGATAGGAGTTAATAGGTTGTAGCAATTATCAACATTGTGTCTAGAATGATAGAGCTATATTGTGTGACTTTTGGCAAAATGACCATTCTAATGCTCAAGTTCTCCTCTAGACCCTAGAGAAAATAGCACTAGTAATTAACTCTGGTGGAAATAATACTAGTATTTAACTTCTAATAATACTAGTATTTAACTAGTACTTAAATTATCTCATCTAATCCTTAAAATAATTTAAGGATTAGATGAGATAATTCATGTAAGGTGCTTAGCATAGTTTTTTGTGCATACATTCTAAACATGTTAGTATTATCATTTTATTATGCGTTAGTATACTAAAAGGCACAGCAAATTTATGTTTTTTTCCCCAAAACTGGCAGTTGCAATCGTGAGCATGTAATATAATATGTTTAAGGAAGAGTAACCAGCAATCTAAAAGAAATAGAGTATATAAGAAATATTTTCTATAGTAAAGGTACTATTTGCAAAAACTTTTTCAAGTGTATGGGTGTGTGGGGGGAAGTTTGTAAGGAACCAGGCTCATAATAATTTGAAGACCACTGCATTATTTGAATGCCAGATGGATAATAGATTGTATTATGATATATACTATTGGTTGGTTTTCCAATTCTGGCTCTGAGGACACTAATCTATCTATTAGTGAGACCTAGACCATGAGCAAGGTTGCTCCAGACTTTCATGTTTGCATGTGTATATGTGAATGCAAATTACAGTTATCCATAATTGTACCTCCTGGTGTAAGGTATTTAGGTCCCAAAGATTATGCTCCTTTCTACCTTGGAGGATTGTAATATTTCTGCTGGGATCCTTCCTGTGCCAGCTCTCTTCTATATCCATCAGATAAGAATGTTAGAGGTATTGAAGAGTGTCTGTTCCTTATCCTTCTTTAATATGTGCACAAAACAATACAATGGACATCAGTAGTGCAACCCTAAAATCCTAAACCAAGCACAATATCAGTGATTCATCAGAGTGAAATATAGACAGGGGCAGATATAAAAATCTTAGAAAAAAAGATTAACCAAGTACCTCATCTCAGGAAAATAGTTGAGAAAGCACTCTAGCCAAACAACATATGCATAGATAAAAACAAAGACACTGAGATAAGGTAAGATCAAGAGGAAATGTGTAAATTGTACAGAATATATAATTTAATTTGGAGAGTACCTAAGAATGGATACTATTAAGGATAAATAAAATTTCTTGAAATAAAACTGAATACTTCAAGAAGAAGTTTAATGATATTTTGGAATCATTTGCAATAAACAGCCTTGGCAAAACTTAGGAGTGGAGAGTTTGGAGAGGGGAAGATAAAAATATTACAGAAGTTTCTTTGTATTGGGTTGGAGTTGTGGGGAAGCATCTTGATTGTTGGAAGTAAGACACCTTTGCTGGAGATATGAAGTCAGATTCCATTAGCATATGAATGGTAATTGAGCCAACAGAAGTGGCTATACTCTTCCAGGTAGAACACACCTACTTTCCTAATTTTCCTTCTGCCTTATTAGCAGTTCTTTGGATCTATTCTGTTAAAGGCAGCTCAATTTCACAGACATGAATAAATAATTCCTTAAAAAAATATCTAAATGAGAAATAAATATTTGACAAGGTGTTCTGCCACTTTAGTATTCAGGAAAAAATGGAATTAAAGGAACAGAACATGCCACTTTATGCCCATCACACTGGCAAAAATTAAAGCAAACTAGCACAAGGTTAAGAATACCAGCTATGAAACCAGAGAGCCTACATTTAAATCCCTGCTTCTCCATTTAAAAACTATGTATCCTTGGGAAAATTAACTCTGCTGGGAATCTATTAAATGAGCTAATATATGTAGAAAATTTAGAATTATACCTAGAATATAATATTTTAATTATTGCAGCAAGGGTTTCAGAGTATAGGACATTATCATACATTTCTGATAAATTATAGCCATTTGGGAAAACGGCCTGCTGATATCTTCTAAAAGCAAAAAATATATATAATATCCAAACCAGTATTCCCACTCCTGGAAGCATCCAATATTTAAGGATATATATATATATATATATACACACAAAGATAGTTAGTTTGCATCAGTGTTTGAGGCAGCAAAAACAAATAAACCTCCCACAAACTGGAAATCAAATGAATGCTTATCACTTCAGAGGTGTTGAATAATTCTTGCTACATTTGTATAATGATATATTATATAGTGTTAAAAAGAGTCTTTGCATGCACACCTAGCACCAGGGGCTGGCCTTGCCACAGCAGCCTGGTAACAAACACAGGGACACAGGGAAGATGCAGCAAAGCAGCAATGTGAAGGCTCACAGTGCATCCACCCTTCTTCCCTGCCTATTAAAGCTTCTGAGTAGGTTCCAAGTGCATCATCCAGGGACCCATACCTATCTTCACTGAGCAACAGAGGTCTCAGGAGAGGAAAACAGGTATACCATATCTGCTATATGTTTTGAGCTGAGAGAAATGTCCCCAGATGAGAAGGCACTAGCATAAAAACTTCAGCAACATGAACAAACAGGCTGTCTTGCTACCCCCAAAGGATCACAATAGCTCTCCAGTAATGAGCTCCAACAAAAAGAAAATAGTTGAAATGACAGGTATGGAATTCAGATTATGGATGGTAATTAAGATGAATGGAGTTGAGGAGATGGAAGACAACCATCTCAAACAAACAAACAAACAAACAAACAAACAGATTCAGGACATGAACAAAAAATTCACTAACAAGCTAACATTAAAAATGAGATAACAGGGAGCAAGATGGCAGACGAGAAACACCGCCAGACAGAGTGTCTCTGCAGAAAAGACAGCTTCTAGAAGACATTAGAAGAAAGAAGCAAGCAGATGACCATACATCAGACGGGAGTCAGAAGGAGGGGTACCAGAGACTATGGGAGACTCCATGGGAGGAGGTTGCGGAGGAGAACTAGAAGGAGAGACCTCTGGAGCGAGCAGTCTGGAGACCAGCGGCAAGGGTAGGTGGAGCGGTTAACTTCCCCTGCCTTGCATCTCGGACTGCTGGTGGGCTCCCCAGCGGTTGGAGAGACCTGTGGACACCAGTCCAGAGACGGCCGCCGTCAGTGAGCAGTGAGCCTGTAGCGGTTGCGGCACCAGGCTCCCAACTCCCTCGGGCACCTCCATGTGCACAGACCCGACCACGCGGCAGGTGCCATATTGCTGCATTCTCCCCTCCCCTTTCCCTACCCGGGGCTGCCGACAGAGACAATATAGCCACCAGCCAGAGGCATCTCCAGGGTATGGGACCTTCCCTTTTGGGACCCTACAGCTGAAGGAGGGATACTCAGACGGTGAGCTCCCTACCTGCCAGCCCTCCCAGGTGCTGCTGGCCTGGTGATTCCGGGAGAATGGGGCAGACCCTGAGGCTGAGAGACATCGACCCAGCTTGGGCTCCCCATGGGGGAATTAGAACTGGTACTCCTCTCCCTGGTGGGGTCAGGGATTGAACTCTGGGGCTCAGAGGTCAGACCTGCGGACCACATCCCGCGCACCCAGGTCTCGCATTGCCCAGGGCACAGAAGGGATATTTGGAAGGACCCTACTAAGGTGTGTGCACCTTCAGGGGCAGATCAGCGTGCTTGAGGGCAACCCTGCTCCCAAAGGGGGGCCGTGTACCCAGCCCAGCCCACGACCCAGTGCAGGGAACCTCCTGGCCTGCATCAAAGCCAGGGGAGACCCGGTGGCCTGAGGTCTGGCCTACTGGCAGAGGCCCAGGAGAAGCTGTGGAATTGGGGAGGGTGGAAAGGAGTGAGGACTGCTCCAGGCTGCAGGTCTCAGACAGCCCCACCCCCACACTCAGACTTTCTGACTAAGTGGGGCCATCCCAGCCCCTCCCTGACAGCTTTTCCCAAAAGCAGAGAACAGGACTTTGACCCCTGCTAACAGCATTTGTGGTGCTCGAAGGCAGGCTTACCCAACCCAGCTCCACCCAGACTCACTCCCGACTAGCCCTCACTTAAGTGGAGAATAAGGACACACCTGGAAATCCCAGGGCCCCACCCACCACCTGAGGCAGTAGAGTGCCTCTCCAGAAGAACAAGAGCTGGTTACAGGACCCAAAAACAGCAGTGTAGCCTGCTCCTCTGAGCAAGCACCACCTACTGACAGGGAGGACATTCTGCACACCATTTTACAGCATCTATTGACTCATCATACAGGGTGTGGTCGAATCTCACCCACAAACACCACCTACTGGCTCAGAGACTACACAGGGCATGTTATTATCTGAACAAAAACCTAAAAGTAAGAAGCAACAACTGATCCAGATGGGAAGAAATCAGTGAAGGAACTCTGGAAATATGAAGACCCAAACGGAAAGCACACAACCAAACAGGAACCCCAGCCCCTTAGAAACGGACAGCAACCAAAACCAGACCACTAAAATGACAAAAGAAGAATTTTGAGCATGGATCATAAGAAAATTCAATGACTTGCAAGAACAACTGGACAACCAACACAAAGAAAATTCAAAAAGATTACAGGACATGGAACAAAAATTCACTAAAGAAATTGAAACAATAAAGAAAACTCTAACCAAACTCTTGGAAATGAAGAATCAATTCAGGGAACTACAAAACAGAGTGGAAAACCTCAAGAACAGGGTAGATCAAACAGAAGAAAGAATCTCAGAGATTGAAGATAATACTTTCCAATTAAATAAATCAGTCACAGAGATAGAGCAGAGAAACAAGAGAAAAGAACAAAGCCTACAAGAGATGTGGGATTATGTGAAGAAACCTAACGTGAGGGTTATAGGGTTACCCGAAGGGGAAGAAGAAAACACTCAAGGGTTGGATAAGCTATTTGAAGATATAATAGAGGAAAATTTCCCAGGCCTTGGTAAAAATCTCGATATACAAGTTCAAGAAGCTCAAAGGACCCCTGGGAGACAAAATGCAAACAGGAAGATGTCACGACATGCAGTCATCAGACTGACCAAAATATCGACTAAAGAGGCTCTTCTGTGAGCTGTAAGATGAAAGAAGCAAGTAACATACAAAGGAAAGCCAATCCGAATAACGCCAGACTTCTCTACTGAAACTTTACAAGCAAGGAGAGACTGGGGCCCCATTATCACTCTTCTGAAACAGAATAATTCTCAACCTAGAATCTTATTCCCTGCAAGACTAAGTTTTGTATATGAAGGAGAAATCAAGTCATTCTCAGATAAGCAAAGACTGAGGGAATTCACCAAGACAAGACCAGCTCTCCAAGAAGTACTCAAAACAGTGTTACCCACGGATCAGCACAATAAACACTCAAGAATGTAAATCTACTCAAAAGCTAAAGATCAAGGCCTGGATACCACAATGGGTCAAGAGAGAAAACAAAGCAACAAAGTTCAACCCAACATAATGAACAGAAATCTGCCCCACCTATCAGT
Organism: Cheirogaleus medius; assembly: GCA_008086735.1. Classification (NCBI taxonomy): domain Eukaryota; kingdom Metazoa; phylum Chordata; class Mammalia; order Primates; family Cheirogaleidae; genus Cheirogaleus; species Cheirogaleus medius. Next base: position 39,647,362 of record VBSM01001562.1, read on the forward strand.
TATCTCAATAAATGTGAACGGCTTGAACTCCCCACTCAAGAGACATAGGCTGGCCTAAAGAATATAAAAATACAAGCCAAGTATCTGCTGCCTTCAGGAAACACATCTAACCTGCAAGGATGCAGTTAGACTAAAGGTAATGGGGTGGAGAACAATATTTCAAGCAAACAGAAGCCAAAAGAAAGCTGGCGTGGCAGTGCTGATTACAGATAACTTAGTTTTTAAATCAACAAAAGTTAAAAGACAAAGAAGGTCACTATATGATGGTGAAGGGTACAGTTCGACAGGAAGACATAACAATTCTAAATATATATGCACCCAACCTAGGTGCACCCAGATTCATAAAGCAAACTCTACTTGATCTAAACAAATGGATAAACAACAACACCATAATAGTTGGAGACTTTAACACCCCACTGACAGCACAGGACAGATCTTCCAAACAGAAAATCAACAAAGAAATAATGGACTTAAACAGGTCTCTAGAACAAATGGGCCTGACTGACATTTACAGGACATTCTACCCCAAAACCACTGAATATACATTCTACTCATCAGCTCATGGGTCATTCTCTAAGATTCACCATATCGTAGGACACAAAGCATGTCTCAAACAATTTAAAAAAATAGAAAGCATACCATGTATCTTTTCAGATTACAATGGAATAAAGGTAGAAATCAACCCTAACAGGAACTCTCATTTCTATACAAAGTCGTGGAAACTAAACAACCTTCTGCAGAATGATCACTTCATAAATGAAGAAATCAAGATGGAAATCAAAAGATTCTTTGAACTAAATGACAAAGGAGACACAAGTTATCAAAACCTGTGGGATATAGCTAAAGCAGTCCTGAGAGGAAAGTTTATTTCCATAAATGCCTACATCCAAAAGTCGAAAAGATCACAAATAGAGAACCTAATGAATCGTCTCAAAGAGCTGGAAAAAGAAGAACAGACCAACCCCAAACCCAGCAGAAGAAGTGAAGTCCTTAAGATCAAATCAGAACTAAATGAAACTGACAACAGGGAAACTATACGGAAGATTAATAAAACAAAAAGTTGGTTCTTTGAAAAAATAAACAAGATTGACACACCTTTAGCTAGACTAGTGAAAAGCAGAAAAGAAAAATCCCTAATCAGGTCCATCAGGTACAATAAAGGAGAAATTACAATGGATGCCACAGAGATACAAGATATAATTTGTGAATACTATAAAAACCTCTATGCACACAAACTGGAAAATGTGGAGGAAATGGACAATTTCTTAGAAACATACAGCCTCCTCAGGCTCAACCAGGAAGAAATAGAATTCCTGAACAGACCAATATCAAGTACTGAAATAGAAATAGCAATGAAAAACATCCTTAAAAAGAAAAGTCCAGGACCAGATAGTTTCACACCTGAATTTTACCACACCTACAAAGAAGAGCTAGTGCCTATGCTGCAGAAATTATTCCACAACATCGAGAAGGATGGAATCCTCTCCAACACATTTTATGAAGCGAACATAACCCTGATACCAAAACCAGGAAAGAATGCAACAAAAAAGAAAACAACAGACCAATATCCCTTCTGAAGATAGATGCAAAAATTCTCAAAAAAATCCTAGCCAACGGAATCCAGGTGCTTGTCAAGAAAATAATCCATCACAAC
>VBSM01001562.1:39652058-39663996 GCA_008086735.1 Cheirogaleus medius
TGATGAAAGAAATCACAGATGACATAAACAAATGGAAAAACATCCCATGCTCATGAATTTGTAGAATAAACATTGTTAAAATGTCTGTATTGGCCAAAACGATTTATATATTCAATGCAATCCCCATCAAAATACCAATATCATATTTCACAGATCTAGAAAAAATAATTCTATGCTTCATTCGGAACCAAAAAAGAGCCTGAATAGCCAAAGCAATCTTAAGCGAAAAACAAAACAAACAAACAAAAAAACCCGAAAAAAACAAAAAAAATCTGGAGACATCACATTACCTGACTTATAATATAAGGCTATAGTAATCAAAACAACATGGTATTGGTATAAAAATAGAGACACAGACCAATGGAATAGAATAGAGAACCCAAAAATAAAATTATCTACCTACAACAAACTGATCTTCAGCAAAGGAGGCAATAGCATACACTTGGGAAATGAAGCCTCATTCAATAAATGGTGCTGGGAAAACTGGATAGCCAGAAGCAGAACAATTAAAAAAGATTCCTGTCTCTTGCCATATACAAAAATTAATTCAAAATCAATAAAAGACTTAAGTGTAAGGCATTAAACCATAAGAATTCTAGAAGAAAATGTAAGAAAAACTCTTCCAGACATCAGCCTAGGCAAATAATTTATAAATAAGACTCCAAAGGCAAATATAGCAGTAACAAAAATAAATAAATGTGATTTAATTAAATTAAAAATCTTCTGCACAGCAAAGGAAATAACCAGCAGAGTAAATAAACAACCTACTGAGTGGGGGAAATATTCACAAACTACACATCATGACAAAAGGCTAATATCCAGAATCTACAAAGAACTCAAACAAATCACCAAGAAAAAAACAAACAATCCCATTAAAAAGTGGGGAAAGGACATGAACAGAAGTTTTTCAAAAGAAGATAGACCAATGACCAACAAACATATGAAAAAATGCTCAACATCACTAATCCTCAGTGAAATATAAATTAAAATAACAGTGAAATATCACCTTACCCCATCAGAATGGCCATTACTAAAAAGTTAAAAAACAATAGACGTTGGCGTGGATGGAGAGATAAAGGAACAATTATACACTCTTGGTAGGCCTGTGAATTAGTGTGACCTCTAGGGAAATAGTATGGAGATTCATCAAATAAATAAATGTAGACTTACCATTTAATCTACCACTAGTAGATGTCTACCCAAAGGAAAAGCAGTCATTGTATCAAAAAGACACCTGCACTCGAATATATACTGCAGCACAATTCACAATTGCAGAGATGTGGAATTGATTTAAAAGCCCATCAGTTCATGAGTGGATAAAGAAAATGTAGTATTTATATACCATGGAGTAGTACTCAGCCATAATAAGGAATGAAATAATGTCCTTTGAAGTAATGTGAATAGAACTGGGGACCATTATCCTAAGTGAACTATCTCAGGAATGGGGTGGGGGTGGGAAAACCACTACCACATGTACTCTCTAATTATTGGAAGATAAATGATGGGAATGCATTGGCAGAAAGAGGACATTGGAAACCAAGAAGGGGAGGAGGGTGAAAGGGTGAGGAGTAAAAACTTACCTTTTGAGTACAATGAACACTATTCTGATGATGGGCACATGACAAGCCCCAGCTTAAACATTATACAAGATATCCACGTAACATAAACATTTGTACCCCCTTAATATCTTGAAATAATAAAAAAGAATCAATTTGATGTATCTTAGTTAACTTGGAGAAATCTCTGCTATCTACTGTTATATGGCAGTAAGAAAGATTCAGAAAACCTGTACAAGGTACCCATGTATTTTGCAAGCAATTATATGAATACGAAAACTTGTAAGAAGAATCCAGACCAGGTAGTTAACACTGGCTACCACGAGTAGGGTGTATTGTCATTTTGGAGGAACAGGAGAGAAAAAAATTCCTGCATTAAAAAAAGTGATAATAATGGAATATGATGTCATGTATGTAAAATTATAGATATGAGTGGGCTCAGACATATGAATTGAAGCATGCAAATGTGTTTCCAAAATGTTAATGGTGGTTATCTCAGGGAGGTTATTTTTGCCTTCTTTCCTATTCTTTAACTTGTTTGCTTCTTTATAATTTCTGTATGTTTTATATAATTCAAATAGTTTTATTGTTGTGAAAGTAAAAAGAAAAGAGAGTGAAAAGAAAGGTAACAGAGACAGCTTAAGTAGTTTTGTTTTTGTTTTTTGAGATGCCTAGCTATAAAGAGAAACAAACGTGGCATAGAAGCTAGAAATGAATACAGGCGTCAGCAGAAGTTTGGTTAAAATAGTAGTTACCAGGTGAGTTTGAATGCTCAGAGTAATGATTTTGTAGAGTGGGAGAATTTGAAGATTCAGATGACAGACGGGATAACTGAAAGCAGGAAATCCTGGAAAAGGTGAGAAGATATGAGAGGATAGGATGCACAATAAATGTGGAGGTTCTGGGCTTTGGCAAGAGGAAGAAATTGTAAGAGAGCTGGGGAGTGGTGGGGAGAGGGGAAGGAGGTGAGGATGAAGATGAGGAGGAAGAGGAGGCAGATGAAAGAGACAGGGAGATTTGGTGTCAGAAAGATGTGGCGGTTCCCAGCTGTTGGCTTCTATTTTCTCATAAAGTTTGAGGAGTCAGGAACTTGTTGGGAAAAGCCTGGATGGAAATTTGATGAGAAAGCATAAATAGTTATGGAGAGAATGAGAGAGGACACTCACTAGAGAAATGTAGAATTGCCTGGCAGAGAGTAACTCTCCTACGTAATGTGTGTATCCTCTGTTTCCTGGCCAGCTAGCTACCTTTATGTTCTGGGTATGATGGGCCACCAAGAAAAAGGTATCAGGATCTGACTCCATATTGGGGTGAGACAACTGACTCCATATTGGATGTGAGCCAACACAGGAATTCCCCCATTGTGCAGAAACATGGATGCCCTGATATTTCCTATACAACACCATTGAACACCAACCCATAACTGTGTGTGTTACAGTGGAAGCAAACAGAAAATAGAAGCAAAACATAGCTACCATTACAGGGGGGGAAAACCAACCCATAATTAATACTCATTTATTGAGCATCTTTTATATAAGCAGAATTGTAGGAAATTAAAAAGTGTAAGGTATAGCTTCTGCTCATCAAAAATCACATGAAACAATTAGGAAATAATCAATAGAGGAGGTGATGTGTGAGCCTGATTTCAGACTGGAAGTCAGGAGACCCAGGTTTTAGTTCTGGGTCCACTTCAAGCTGGATAGTCTTAGAAAAGTTGTTCGGAGTTTTGGAGTTCCACTATGTTTTCTTTTGAGGTGGTTAAACTAAATTATATGAGTCCACTTCTAACGTTTACGTTCTACTAGCTGTGAACGCTGTACTTGGTAGGTTTTGTGTGGCTGAGGGTTTTTTCAGCTGTCACCCACTCAATAACTTCTCTGTTCTAAGTAAATGTTCCTGAAACATTCTCGAGCACTACCTACCATTCATTTCCCTCATAACATGTATCATGATATGTGATTTTTTTTTATTTGCTTCTTGATTTTTGGCTATTCATCTCAAAGAAGGGACTATGCCTTTTTTAAATTCACCAATTATGTACTAATGAGTAGTGTAGTGCTTGACACATCGAAGTAACTCAAAAAATGACTTAATAGTGGGATAGAGATGCAATGGATACTCAGATAAGTGAGAGGCCTATGGAGCTATAGGAGTCATGAAAGGATTCGTGAGCTTGTCCTTGAAGGACTAGAGGGAAGAGAGATGACATCCCATGTGTACAGGAGAGCATGGGCTGTGACACATGAGAGAATGGACGTGTGGTATACAGGGGACACGGAGCAGGCATGATGGATTGGACTGTGCATTGTGACAGCTCGACCAGGTTGGGCAATGGGAAAAGAAGGAATTGGGGTCTTTAATGGGAGGATCTTGGGTACCATTGTTTGTTCTTAAGACAGGGAAGTAGCATGGCTCATAGGATGCAAGAGGCATGAGTCAAGAGGGCAGGCCACACAACTTCCTTGTGATAAGATAGTGCTTGTGCATGGCTGACAGGGACGGTATGGACCTAGTTGGGATGTGCGATCCTGGGGGGTCTTTTTAACATGTGCTTAACCCAGAAGCATTTTTGTTCCCTCAGAAACCTGAAATCTACCTCTTAGAATTCCAAACAACATGTAAGTCCCCTTAAATCCCTGGATGGCTTATCTGTGCTAATGGGCTCCATGACTGGTATTCAGTTTTTCAGACTGTGTGCACCTTCTCTCCTTGCTTTTTTTAGTTTCTGTTAATAGAAGCCACCTGACTCCTCAACTCACAGTACCTCATTGCATTACCTTTCCTCCTCCTGCTTCTGTTGTCATATTGCCTTCTTCCTCCTTGGATCTTCCTGTCTTTTTCTTATAATGACTCTTGTGATGACATTTAGGGCCTGCCCAGATAATCCAGGATAATCTAACATAATCCCAATCTTAAAATCCCCGATTTAATCACACCTGCAAAGCTCCTTTTGCCATAAAAGGTAACATTCCCAAGTTCTAGGGATTTGGGGAGGGACATCATTTAGGCTACCACACCTATTATTCCAGGTAACAACTTCCAGAAAGCCTTAACCTATTCCCCTCTGCAAGTGACCTTTTCTGATGCTGAGTTCTGGTAGCATCCACTCATTCTCCCCTTAGGGCACTTGTGCCTTCTTATTCTGCCTTCTGCCTAGTTATGGCTCTGCTTTATTCCCCGGGAAGCACAGGGATGAAGTTAACATGGATCCTCTCCTCCAGAGACACATATCTGAGTCAGGGAATTGCTGGAGGTTTACCAAATGTTCATTTCCCTTAATCTCTCTCAGGCAAAGAGAAGCACCATGGTTAGCTGGCCATCTTTCATGGCTTTCCATTGCTCTCAGAATAAAGTCCAAAGCTTTTATATTGACCTACAAGGTCCTGCATGATTTGACCTTGTTAACCTCTCTGGTCTCACCTTGTACTGCTCCCGAACCTCCACATCCAAGGAATATTGGACTTGTTTTATCTCCTCACATGGTTTCAAGATCTTTCTCTTTCTCTTATCTGTCCTCCTTATGCTCTCTGCTCCCCTGTAGATGAATGCATATAAGTGCATGTGTGAACACGCACTTACACGTACATTCCTCATCCCCCCACACACCACCTGCATCTCTCTTCTCCATCCTTGAGGTCTCAGCTTAGAAGGCACTCATTTATTCTAACCTTTCCTGATACTTCAGTTCGTTTGGTTTTGCTTGTCATACATTGCCACTGCAATCTGTACACTTCCTTAACATCTCTTTGTATAACTGTAACTAATTTGTCATAATTTATTTATCTCTTTTCCTATACTTCATCACTAAACTGAAAGCTTGTCTAGGAAACTCGTCTGTTTGTTCACCTTGACCCCAAGCACAATGCTTGATATTTGGAGGAAGGTACTTAGTTAAGTATTTACCAATTAATATACTGTGATGAGGACCCTCATTTTGCTGATAATTATCTCAACATCTGCTTATTCACTTGGCTCCAAGAGAAATTATAATTTTTTCTATTTTATTAAAAGATTCTAGAAAATTTTTGTATCTTTTATTTGTTGTCATACCTCTAAATCCAAGGGGGAGGTAGTCATGGTATAAGTCTAGAGTAAGAGTAATTTAAAGAAATCTAACCATGGTCCAGGCTTATCCTAGAATTTAAGAGAATCATAGGATTTGCATCTTTGTTTTATGTGCTTTGATGATTCTCATTTACAAAACTTATAAAGACCTAGATCTAAGTTTATGAAGGGCTCTAACTGGTATCTTTGACCTACTGGGAAGGGCTATTCATGCTAGGTGTGTACCAGGCTCATCCTATACCTCTGATGTATTACATCTTCAGAGAAGAAAGCCAGGCTTTTTTCTTCCTAGTAATTGTCTACCTTGTTCTGCTACTAACCAGATTTTCTTTTGTCTGTTCACACTGTACCATACCCAAAGTGTTTCTTATTTTATTACACAAATTTTATTCTTTCTCAGCGTTAAATATGTGTGCTTTTGCTATAGTTGCCAAAACCAGGCATGTACTAGTATCATATCTCTCTTTCTAGTAGATAGTCCTTTAATTGTAGAAAACTATTCATTTTCAGCTTTGCAGAGACGCTAACAAGGGTCTATTCTGCTTTCTGAACCTTTCTGGGTTGTAACAATGTGTGCCATATGGCCTCAACAAACACTCCTTTGCAATGCCTAATTTTTTTGCAGCCAGCTTTTCCTCTTGAATGTATGTACTTGATGTGATTTTGCATATGCTTCTTTTATATAATGATACAGATTCCTTGCTCTTCTGTTATATTCTTTCACCATTGCTTCAAGGTCTTTAGCTTAAGCAAAAGATGGCAGTGTCATCTACATATTTGAGGGGTCTCCAGTCCTTGAGTCCTTCTCTTTATCTGTAGAAACCTTGAAAGTTTTCTCAAGGCAGAAGGTGAAGAGTCTTAGTGAGATACCACCTATTAATTCTACACTACAAACTAACCTTTACCACCCAATTTTCGAGTTAAATGTGACTGTATCTTTTGTGAAGATATGTTTGGGGCACTTACCATGTGGATCTTCTATTGCTTCTTTTGTTCTTCCAACAAAGCATCAGTTTCCATTAAGTCAAAATTCTTTTCAAGTCCCACAAAAGCCATACAAAACAACTTGTTTATTGTCTATTGTTTAGCCTGCTCTGCAGTTTGAAAGCAAATAAAAAATAATGCCCACTTTAACTACGCATACATGCTGGGTTACATCAGTTGTTACACGTTGTTTATCGTCTATAAAAAAGGTGGATCTCTAATTGAACTTCTGGGCCTCAGATAATATTAACCATATGATTAATTAAGAAGCAGCAATCTTGAATGAATAAATGTCAGCTAAGTAAATGGCCACACTTTCAAATTGATTCAGCCAACATTGTCACCCCATTCAAAGTGCAAGCATGAGAAAATAGAAAATAATAAACAGAAGCTATGTAAATGTCAGGATTACTATACATACCCACAGAAAGCAGATACAGCTCATATCCATAGACTCTGCGTACACACTCTCATACATTTAAGTTCAGAGTTTCTCTCTGGGTCAGGGAATGGGCTCAGAGATGCCTTTGCTATAGCCTTTTTTTCTTCCTCTCTCCTTTCGTCCCTTCCAACCTCTTTCTCTTTTCCTTCTTTCCTTCCTTCTGGTCTTCTTTTCTTGATGGAAAGTGTTATTTATGAAATATGGTTCTATGATGGAAATTTGTGTATGGGTGGTTCAAAATGGCATATTACAGGGAGAGGCTGAAGTGCTGTAGAAAGATGTCTGCTTTGTTATCCACGGCTGAGGAACAGGTTACTCCCAAACAACAAATACTTATGACCTTAGTTTCTGGGGGTCAGAATCTGGGTGTAGCTTCACTGAGAGGTTTTGGCTCAATTCTCTCATGGGGCTGTAGTCAAACTGTCAGCTGGGGCTGGGGTCACATCTGAGGCCGGCCGGGGGCTGGGTGGGGGGGGCGGGCACAGAGTCACTCTTATGTTCACTCACCTGGTCATTGGCAGATCTCAGCCTTTCGCCACGTGGGCCTCTCCCCGGGCTGTCCCATGATGCAGCAGCTGCTTCCCCAGTGTGAGTGAACCAGGAGACAGAGAACCCCAAATGGAAACCACACTCTTTTTATAACCAATCTTAGAAGTGACACCATTTGAGTTCCTTCACATTCTAGTCATTAAAAGTGGGTCAATCAGTCCAACCACATTCGAAGAGAGGGTTGCACAAGGGCAAGAACATCAGGAGGTGAGGACTATTTAGGGCCATTTTAGAGGCTGCCTGCCACAAGATCCAAAGCCGTCTTCTGCCTCCTCTTCTCTTCTTTCTTTTAAAGTAGTATTTAAATTTAATGCATATATTTTCTGCAGTTAAATTCAGAAACAATCCCTTGCTCTTATTTTGACAGAAGTGATTTTCAAGGGGAAATGCCTTTTTATTTCTAATTCCTACCCTGCTTCATCTCTTCTTATTGAAACACTACCTATCCATCAATTTGTCCTGCTTCAACATACTTCTCTTATTTATTTGCCAGTGTATCCCTGGTGTCTAGTATAGTGTCTTGTGCTCAACTGACACTCAATAATTATTTGCTGAATGAACAAAATATGCCAACTCCTTCAAGAGCCATTATCAATGAGCTTCTCTAGCCATGGGCTCTCCTTCCCAGCAACTCTGCATTTTGAGAGGCGACAGTTAAACACTCAGTGTCTAGAGACAGAATTTCTGCCTCTGTATCTTGATCTGCCCCTTCCTTAGGGAAGCCACTGAAACATTCGTGCCTCAGTTTCTTCACCTGTACATGGAGGGAGGATTGCTTGAGAGGCAGAAGAAGATAACACATGTAAAGCTTAGAGGAGTATTTTCACATAGCTGACACTTATTGATTATTTACTGTTGTTTCTCATTTCTTGATTATTCTCAAGGCACTTCTCTTATGAAGTCTTACATTAGTGTTGTTTATACATTTATTTTATCCCAACCAGTAGAATATGTCAGACTATTACAATGGAATTGCTCATCCATCTCCTTTTTCTACACTGTGATTTCCTTAAAAATGAGACCATGTCTGATTTGTCTTGGTCTCCCAGTGTAGAACTGACACACAATTTCTTTTTAGCATGCATTTTTGGACTTCAGGATAAGTATGGGTAGAGAGGGTGGCTGATATACTTTTAAATCCTTAAACTCTAGTAGTAAAGTGCCTTTTGTAAAGATATGCTTGATAGTTATTTTTTTTAAAATTGATTGGAAATAAGTAGAAACATTGTCCTTTTACTTCTACCTAACCCTGACTTTTTTCCCTCTGCACTCTTAGTGGATTAACACAGTAAATCCAGACCTTATGCCATATATTATTTTAAGCTGCCATGAATGCTTTTCAGACCAAGGTGGGGCATGCCCACATAAATGAAACTGGCTCATCCTGTATATGTTTGGTTTCAATTCCTTATTTGCCTGGGAACATTTCCTATTTTTCTATAGTCTAAAGGACACATCATTCGGATTATGTTTTACTTATTTATTAACTCAAGATACATAACTATAGTTCATTTTAGTATAGCTGATAATAGTTGAATATTAGTGAACATGGTAATAAACTATGGAAATACTGCTCCAAATAGATAAAACAAGGCTGAGAATGTATGGTATATTAATATTTTACACAACAGGTTTCTCTGAATCCATTTTTTTTCATGCAAAAATTATGCCAAACCTACACTTGGAGATGAGAGCCTCCAGGGGCTGGTACATGATGTTGAGCTTGATTATGTATATAATAAGATAAAACTTTAGGGAATTCAAAGATAAAGCCAGGGGAAAAAAAAGAAACCCAGAAAATATTCAACTATTTATTTTCAATGTTTTAAAATGAAAAGAGAAAACTAAAACTATTCATTTTATTGTAAGTAAGTATACAAGTTACAGAGCCTGGTTAGATGCCACATTTAGAAATTGTTTAGAAGTTGAATTCATTAAAATATTCCATAGTTCAGTTAGTGTTGCTTCAGAAGGGAGTTTCAATGGAAATTCAAACAAGAGACATGCCTAGGTGTTCAAGAAAATGTAGGACCAAATTTTAAAATAACTTATTTTACTAAAATGTAAAGTATAAATTTCTCATTTGGAGTCGGTTTCTACCAGCTGTCTTGTAAGTATTTATGATTATAGCATAAAGAAAGCTAGGGATGAATAAAGTAGCATGATTCACTTTCTATGAGATGTCTGAAGGATTATAGACTTCCATTTGAGGTTTGTATTAGAGACACATTTTACTGTTGATCATTGTGAACATGTGCAGACTTATAATTAAAATTGTGAAAAATGATGATACGTCAAAGTGGGAAAAAGGGTACAATGATACCTACTTTTTCACACTAGGAAAACCACATCCCTAACTGTTCTAATTTATACAAAGAGAGTTCTGAAGTTCTCCCATCAGAATCATTCCAAAACTATTTCAAGTCAGTACAACAAGTATCGTCCAAGAGTGTTCTGATATCCTTGAGTCTATTGACATGACTTTGAATCCCAACGCATGAAGACAAGGACACTTAAAGCATTCCAAAGAAACATAGGTATAGAAGATTGATGCTAAATAAAACTCACAAAAAGCTAATTACCAATATAGAAAGATAAGGGCAAGAAAAAGAGAAAAATATTTAACTGAAGCTCCTATAGTTTGGTTCTAAGCTATAATATCAAATGAGGAAAGTGTGTTCATAATCTTTTACTCAGCAATTTAAAAACTGCAGCTCTTTTATTCTGCCTATCCAAGGCTTCACTGTGGTACCACAATGTGCTTTTCCTATCAAAACTTATTCATGCTATGCCCTGTTTCCTCACGGATCATCACAGCATTAGGTAAGAAATTATTAAAATGGGTCAATTTATTACACAGTATTAACACCTTAGAGAAATTAAAATATTTGTTCTTTAAAAGGATGCTTTAGAAATGATGTTCATATTGGAAATTTCTGACCCTGCCACAGGATTGAGGGAGCCTTTCTTCACGTTTTTGGCAATTGGGCCTCAGCTACTGAAGACTTCCCTGTCTTATTGCACTATGGAAGGAGAGGGCCAGCAATAAAATACTGGGTTTTAGAAAACTGAAATATTTTTAATTCTTAAAAAAGAATTTTCAGTATTCTCTTGTTATTTTGGTGAGATAGAATGTTAGTGACAAATAAAACCCTGTTCCATTTAATCAGTAGTTGTTGACTTTATGTAATTTAGTAGAATCACTATTAAATAATCCAATATTATTTGTGGGACTATCTTAAGTGGAATGATATATGAAATATACTCAATATCATGATTAAAAATATAATATGGGCTCTTCACTTGCTTAATTCTGCATTGTTTTTAGTTTCAATTTAATCTTTGAGTATAATAAACCAACGTTTAGATTGTACTAAGTATGCATAATCAGAAAGAATGATATTTTTGAAGATAAATTGTTTTCATTCAAATTCCTAGGCTTCCACAGTGCAGTGGGGGGGGGGGCATACCTCTAACCCTTGCTAGGGAGAGGCAAAGATATAAAATGTAACCAAAATGTTAAAAAAACCAAAACATTTATCGGGTGTCGAGCAGGTGGGAGGGGGGAGGAGGGGATATGTATATACATACATAGTGAGTGCAATGTGCACTGTCTGGGGGATGGACAGACACACTTGAAACTCTGACTCGAGGGGGGAGGGGCGGCAAGGGCAATGTATGTAACCTTAACATTTGTACCCCCATATTATGCTGAAATAAAAAAAAATTCCTAGGCTTATACTAGAAATGTTAAGAAACATAAAAGATATAATGGGTTGCAAATTGACAGTCTAATTAATAGGGTCTTTTCTGACAGTTGATGTTAAATTCTAAGCACTAGTATTTTTCTTTGTTTGTATTTGGCTTTTGGTTAAAATCTGGAATGAAGATGGTGTAGAAACATCAGTTTCTTTTGAGCTCTTGTTTCAGTTATTGTAAAAATAGCCAATTTTTTTCTGTAAAGTTCTTTGGGTTGACAAAATTTCATGTATTAGATATTTTAAATATCAGATATAGATTAAACTATTTGAGGGGGAATGACTTACACTCATCTAAGATTTCACCCCAATGAGCTCACAGGGGTTAACGAAGCATAGTGTGGCATTCCCCGGCATGCAGTGGCTGCTTAAGGAACACACCTGAAGATACTTCTTTGGGGAGCCTATGGCTGCCGGAATCTGTTCCTTTTCATTTTTACCTGCTCTTAGATGCTATTGCGAAAAGAAATAGCCTCACTTCTGATGAATTTTTGTTTTTTGATTTTTGCATTTATTTATTTATTTTTTTAATTTCAGCATATTACGGGGGTACAAATATTACAGTTATGTATATTGCCCATGCC
>VBSM01001562.1:39664096-39674393 GCA_008086735.1 Cheirogaleus medius
AGACACCTGAACTCGAATGTTTATAGCAGCACAGTTCACAATTGCAAAGTTGTGAATTTATGTTTTGATCTCAGTTTGGACCCCGAGATATGAGAATTTCCAAGTTATTGGTTGAAGCCTGGCATCACAGTCTTCCACTTCCGTGTGGATGATAGGGAGGTATTGAGACAGGGCATGGATTAGGGAGCCATGGGTTTGGATCACTAGATGTAAATGGGCAACTACCTGCCTCAGTGTTTTCATCTGTAAAATGGAAATTTGGGATAATAATATATACCTCATAGGGTCACAGAGGAGAGTGAATTAGGTGATAGATGAAAAATATCTAGTCTAGGCTTAGTTCATTGCAGACATTCAGTATTCCTTTATTCTCCTTTTCCTCTAAGACCTCCTGAGAGTCAGTTTAACTCTCTGTGGGAGCCATATCTTGCTACCATGAGCCCTCGTGCCTTTCTGCCCAGGTAGCAAGATATATATATATATATATATATATATATATATATAGCACTTTAAACATTTAGCTCATTGGGGTAAACTGATACTAATCCCAAAACAAAATCTGGGCTTTTTGGAAAATATAACTATTTTTTTTCTGGCTCTAAAGTGAATTCATGTTGGGTCAAAAATTTTAAAAATTCAAAAAAGTATAAAAACTGAAATAAGTATAATACTCATAATTTCTCTAGTCAGAAATAATAACTGATAATATTTTGGTAGTTTTCCTTCAAATCTATGTTTTATGTCTGTATGTATATGTGTATAAATTTCTCTCTAAGCATGTATATGTATACATGTATATATATATGTATATAGGTGTGTATATTCACATACAAAATAAGGATTGATTATATATTGTTCTGTTTCATAGCTTTTTTACTTCATATTTTATTGTGAATATTTCCTATGTCATTAAATATTCTTCATAGTTAATGTTTTTAATTGGCTGATAATATTGCATTATATGGCTGGCCTATCATTTATTTGTTCTTTCTCCTATTGTTGTCATTTAGGTTGATTCCAGTATTTTGTGTTATTATTAGTAATACTGTATTAAGCATGTTTTCATGTAAATCTTCATGCACCACTCTCATATTGTCTTAAAGTAAATTCTAAATGTAGACTTGTTGAGTCAGAAGCAATGGACGATTTAAGGCTGTAAAGCTGACAAGACAATTTGCCTCCAGGAGGCAAAGATTGTATCGATTTACATTACCATCAGCAGAGTATGAGAGTGCCTAGTTTCTGAAAATGCTCACTGACACAGGATATTTTAATAAATTTAAAAAATGTGATGGTGACAGTGGGGGAAGGTATAATTTTTTAGGTGAAAAAGTGGTATCTTGTTACTATGGCTAGTATATATGAAAGGTATCGGTTTCTATATAGTTTGTGAATTCACTATTAGTTTGGAAAAGATGTTTAATTTTATTATATTTAGATGCTTTTTATCACATCATATCCTTAGATTTCTATGAGCAGATAGAATTGAGTTTTTGTTTATCCTCTATTAAGATGTTTTCTCTCCCTTTACTTTTTGAAAGTAAATGTTAATAATTTCTTGCAATTAGGTTTATGACTACCGAGACTGGAGTACAGTCCCCATAATCTCTCTCGTTCCTTAAGTGTCCTGCACAGTTGGGTTCTTATGAAATCGAGTTTCTACTTATCAAATTTCAGCTCCATTCTCTGAATATTCAAATACATTTGTCAACTGCTTTCAGAGGAGAAACTGAGATTGTGAAAGGATGATGATAAATCTGGAAATCCAATTCTAATCTTTTTAAACATAAAATTGTGTTACAAAGAGCAAGTTGTCCAGTGGTTCTAAAGCTAGGTCATGTCAAAATCACCAGGAAGACATGAACAAATAGCCAAGGCTTGGCCCCACCTGGTATCAACTAAGAAAGCAGGGTGGGGCTGAGATGTTGGTTGTTTTTCTCAAAGATTCCCAGGTGTTTCTAATAGATGACGAGGGTTGAAAACACATTAAGGTAACAAGATGCAGGTTCAAATCCAAAATCTGCCCCTACTCAGCTGTGCCATCTCAGACAAATCACCTAAAATGCTTGGGCCTTTGGAGAGGTAAGATGAGGGGAAGGAGCTACTGCTATCTAAGCTCTCTACCTATTCTATAATAAGCTGATGCTTCTATGACGCATGAATATCCCCAGCTCGATGGTATTAGGAAGAAATGTTAACATCACAGGTACATGTCGATATATTTGATAGAGCATATATGTGTGGTTTATATACAGAATATATCATTTGAAATTAAAATAGAGGAAGTTTTAAGTGATTTCACTTCAGGGTCCTTGCTAAAGGCCGGGTAACGCTGCCAGTTCTTCTGTGAGAATTACAGATTAGCAAAGTGAGAATTGTAGCAGTTTGGCTGTAAAGATATTAAAAAGTCTAGTAAGTTTAAGTTATTTTCACTCCAGGAAAACTATAATCATTTGAAAGATCGAAGAACAAGAATGAAATTTAAAATAAGCTTCTATATTCACGAAGCACTGGTTGCTTTGTAAAGAGACATTGATGATTCTTTACCTGAATTTTTAAGGTATTAACAGGCCTATATCTTTGTGTTAAGAACAATTTGCAGTAGCTACTGTGAATGCTTTAAGCCTATAAGATTTAAAAAATTTCCTTAACAGACATTTTTGTTGTTGTTGTTGTAAGCAAATCATTTTATTTCATACTAAAAATAACTTTTGCTGTATTGAAATATCAATGTATTGCTGGACATAAATGTTAAAATGTCACCAAACACCTTCTCTGTCTAGCTCTCAAGATATAAGCAAATGCAATTATTCTGAATTGTTTGCATAGAAATTCTAGAATTGGGAGTTTGCTGACCAAAGAACTCAAAAGGAAACACATTATAACATAGCATTTCAAAGTGGAGCCTTAAAAAAAAATACTAGCAGTTAAAAAGTGTCTGTATGTCTGAATTTATAAGTGTTGATGTGAGTTGATGTGAATTTCCATGGCCTTATTATTTAATCTTTGTAGATGTGCATCATTATTAACTTTTTATGCAACAACTGTTCCTGTGTTGAGTGCAAACAATGCAAGAGGTGGAGAAACCATACTTCGCAGGCATGGATTTCTTGAACCAACTCTTAAAGGGATGCTTGTGAGGAAAGTAGCATAAAAGATGGAAGAACCCAGCTTCCTCATGAAATTTAAATTGTATAAATTCATAAACTAAAATTTCTGCTTTTAGCTCCCCTGTTTTACCGGTAGATTTTCTAAACTAGGGCAAGTAAACAAAAATTCATAATTTATAAACAATCTGTGGAAAAATTAGTGAATTATTTACAACACTTTTGAAAAATGTGTTCATATCTTATACAAAAATTAGCTACTCTGTTAATCAAAGTGGTGCCACAAATATGCTGGAAATTAGGACTTGCAAAGTGAGTTTGGAAAAAATAGTCCTGTAACTCAATCTGTGATTGGAAAGCCAAACTGATCCTGAATGGTCTATTTAAACAAGTGCCAATTATTGAATAATTCTCTGACCTAAACAGAAAGTTATTGTATATGGAAAGATTTTTTTTCCTTTAGAGTGCTTTATTCCAGATGCCCTTTTAAATTGTTTTTAATTCTCTGTGGGCAGTAGATAACTAAACCTACGGAATGTAGTAATGGCAAGGAGGAAGCAATCACGTTGGCCACTTCTAGTTAAGAGTCATGGAAAAGGCATCTGTTATATATGAATTGCAGACTATAAGGACTTTGACAGTTCATAGACCAGACCTAATTTATTAAACTAGGTTTCTAATATAAACAGTAATTTGTTTCAGGCACTGACACTGCAGGTCTGGATTATGTGAACCAGATATAAAGAACTGTATTTCCTTTTTGGAAAGTGTGTGCCTTTCGAACACTGAAAGAAAATAATCTAATCTGTCACAATACTAAATATGATGAACACCGCCCGCCTTCCTAAGCATGGGCTGGTTCACACTCTCTGCTTTTTAAGTTTTCCAGAAGTTATTTGAAAAGTACTGAGGCATGGTTTATAGGCACACCTGTGGGTGTTATTCCAAAGGATGAGAAAATGGTAAGTGAACTTGAAGAGGTTCAAGCTTTTGTGAACTTTTAATCTGAAATATATTTTAGTTTAAGTTGTTGGCAAAAACATTGTCTCTATAAAATCAACTGTTTGATTAGAAAACTATGAAGATTCCATTACTCTGTTGTGTTATTTTATAGATAAAAGTTTGATGGAACAGGTATCTGAAATTTACATATTAAAACATCCTGGATATTTGAAAAGGACTCTGTACTAAATATAGCTTTATTTCAAGATGTTCGAAGATATGTTTTAATTAGGCCACATAAGATGTAGCTAGATTATTTGTTGTTTGCAAAAGCAATAACACATATTCTCACATACACACAGTATCTATTATTAAACTATATAATGCCAATTCCTATGTAAGGCAAGAATCTACAAATGTTTACTTTTTCTTTTGTTGTTGTTGTTGTTGTTGTAAAGGGCAGCATATTAGTTAGGATGACTTTGGCTACATGTAATGAGCTCATTTTAAAATGTGGCTGAAATATAAAGGGCATTTTATTATTTTACATACCAAAAAGCGAAGTGGATGGCAGGTGCTTCTGTGGCTGGTGAAGCCAATGGCTCAGTGTTTAATCAGTGGCATTCTCCTTGTGTCTTTACTTAACATTGTTCAAACATAATGGGGAGAGTATCTATCACATGTCCCTCTGTATGGGACTTGTGAGAGAAAACTTTCTCTGAAATCTTAAACGTACCAAATATACCTCTGTGAACCATTGGTCAGCAGTTGGGTAGTGTAGCTATGCTTATACTGACCACGGCCAGGAGAAGGGAATTACCCGGATGGGCTTAAACTGAACGTATCACCTTCTACCATGAAGCATAAGACTTTCTGATACCCAAACGAACTCAAGGTACATTTAGCAAGAAAGAAGGGGGAACTGCCATAAGGTAGCAACCAGCAATGTATGCCATAGGTAGGAATAAGGAATATTATAAATTTATTGGTAACACCCGAACAATAGATGTTAGGCATAAAAAGAAAATCTATACAATATTATTTTGTTACCCACATGTATCTGGGAAGAACTGTTTAAGTATTTTTTTTCCATGACCCATTTTATATAATGTAAATAAAAATTATTTGTAGCAAAATAAATTTACAATAAAGTAAAATCCAGTAGATGGAGTACAATATGAGTAGACTGAAACATTTAGGTCATTTTTGTTGAACTGACTACTCTAGTTAGTCACAAATATGGTTAGTTTTCTCAAGCTATTTTGGCTATGTAACCCTGAATTGACAGTTATTAACTGAATGCAACCATCCAATAGATTGTTTTTGTGTTTCAGAGAAGCAATCTGACTTTTCTTCTACCTAATCACTCACTTGTCAGAGGTAATATTACTTTTAAGTGGGGAAAATAGGAAAAAGATGAGGAAGGATCGGGGTTAGGGAAGAGATAGTGAAAAAGATAAAGAGGGAACCAATTTTGGGGCACAGTGAATCAATTAGGGTTCTTCTATCTTACTATATTGAGTAGCAGATATTTTGTTCTTGCTTTTAACATAATTTATTTAAATAACTGTTTTTCATTTTTTGAAAGTTAGTCTCTTTAAGATACAACTTGAACTCAATATGACATATTGGATAGCCTTAAAAATATTTGTATTGTCATCTTAGTACATGGGCTCTCCTATTGATAATGGCACTGATCTGTCTAAAGGGATTATTTGTTGCCACAATTTAGGGTCTTGAAATAAGGGCTTCACAAAATTGTCTTCTTCAGGCAATAAATGTTGAAGCCCTAGTAGAACTACAAGGAATGGTACTAATCCTAGGTGTTCCTGTTCATAGCACAAAAATTATGTACTCCTTCTATGGTGTAAATGTTTGTCTACCCTGAAACTCATGTTGAAATTTAATCCTAATGTGGCAGTATTGAGATGTGGCCTTTAAGAGGTGACTGGGTCATGGGGTCTCTTCCTTTAAGAATGGATAAAT
The DNA here is from genome assembly GCA_008086735.1 of Cheirogaleus medius. NCBI lineage: Eukaryota > Metazoa > Chordata > Mammalia > Primates > Cheirogaleidae > Cheirogaleus > Cheirogaleus medius. The sequence continues at coordinate 39,670,132 of VBSM01001562.1, forward strand.
GGATCAATGAATTAATGGATTAATGGATTATCACGGGAGTGGAATTGGTAGCTTTATAAGAAAGGAAGAGAGACCTGAGCTAGTATGCTCAGTCCTCTCACCATCTGATACCCTGCACTGCCTTGAGCTCTCCAGAGAGAGTCCCCACCAGCAATAAGGCACTCGCCTTGGACTTCTCAGCCTACCTAAGTGTAAGAAATAAAATTCATTTTCTTTATAAATTACCCATCTTCAGGTATTCTGTTATAAGCAACAGAAAACAGGCTAAGCCAACTCATCTGTGAAAACATTTTAAAGCAGCAATGGAGATTCAGAAATTAAAAAAAACAACAACAACAAACAAACTTGCTGTTATCAGGAACACTAAGTCAGGGTGTGTCTTTAAATAGGTGATATGATGATGAACAAGGAACTGGGACTGTTACCAGCTATACCCACAACAGCACGTGGTTCTTCTGTGAGGTGTGGAGCAGCGGCTCACTTGGCTGGTGGTTTGAGTCCGCCTGCAACTGGCTGTGTCCATGAGGCACGGTGTACAAAGCAAGGAGACTGAAAAACATGCAAACAAATGACAGCAAAAGCCAAACCCAGTCTTACTTTACAGCTGCGTAGGTTTTGGGATTTAGATATGCACGTTTACATAGTCAGGCAATTACTTGCAGGAAGAAGGCACATTAGTTATACATAGGTTTGCAGTTCTTAAGGCTAAAATCTGCTCTGTCAGAGTTAGTGTTGCTTTTTGTTTCTAATAACTTGTGCTTTTCTTTCAAATATAACTTTTTAATATTGTCTTTGGATTGAAAAAAATTGGCATAATAGCATCAATATATAAGAAGGTTAATCCAGGATTTTAATCAATCAGGAGTTCACATTAGAACGAGCTCATTTAAAATGCCAATTTGCTCGATTGTCGCTCTCTGACCAATATTTTCCTTCTCTTAATAAAGACAAAAAAGGTTGTTTAGAAAAAAGTATTTAGATGGAGTGAGGATATTTAAATATTTCTTCTGGATCTCCCTGATTTTTACTTCCATTCATGCTTTGGTTGGGATAATATAATTCCTGCTTCTGACTCATTCACGCTCCTTGCCACAGGACTGTGCTTCAGTTTCCTCATCTGTAACAGCAAAACTCTGTGATGCTTAGAAGCTTAGATTTCTGTTTATTGACTAATGATTTTGTTTTGCACAATATGCCTAGGATCACTCAGGAGAATTTCTGACATTTTAATGGAAGGATTTCAATTACAGATTCATTTTTACACTGTAATAGCTACATGGTTGCTCAATCCATGAAATGAGGCACACCAGTCCTGAATGTAAATTGCAAATTAGAAGAATAGCTTATTTCAAGTATGGATTCTCTGAAACCAAGAAATTGCAGATGTAGAATCACACCTGTGAAAACAAATTTGAATTTAAAAATTTTCTGTGCATGTGTTTAGCAGTGAATTTGGTTAAAAATAAAGTCAATTCTATAAATTCACTAGGGCTTTCTTATATTAGAATGTTTTTATTTGAGTCTCTCTTTGCTTCAGTGTTATTTCTGGTTTCAGTGTAAAACTTTAAAAGGAATTTTAAAAGTTTGGTGTTTGCATTGCTTACTTCCTTTGAGAAAGGCAAAACCAAAATGAGCTGATTTTTTTTTAGGGTTATAAAAAAAATCATGTCTTTTCTAAGTTAAATAAACCTTTAATTTATACAAGTCTTTGAAAAGTATACATTTAGTTTGGTATTTAAAAGAATTTCTATTTCTTAATTTCTAGACATTATCTTTTTTAGAATAAAAGAATAAAATGTAGATATAAGTGTATTTTTAAGCCTATATATTTTTTTACTATATCTTATATAAAACGAGGAATCCTTATTCCCCCTTATTTGTTGCTTAGAACATGGAATCCAGTCAAATACAGTGTGACTTTTTATTTGTGATTATGTTCAACTGAGGAGTATCCTGTTAGATTTTAATTGATTATTAACTTTTTGGTGGGGCATAGAAAGAAGATGTAAATGATAATAAAGCAGATTATTGAACAATTTATAAAAGCTTTGGGATCAGTCACATCAAAGAAGAAACTCATATATTCTAAACTAGAACAAAGTATTATTCCAAATGGTCTTTTAATGCAGTATCTAGGGTATTAAATCTGATGTATTAAATTTCTTAAACAACTTTCAAAGATTTGACTTCAATAAAATTCTGACTTTATTTTCCCCTGGTTTTAATTTCCATTCATACCTGAGTTGGGATAATTTAACTGATGTATTTCTGATTCATTCTTATAATAAACAGTAATTTTTTCTTAAATCTATTCATCTTTTAACAATTACTTTAATGGCTATTTTTTTCTTACCTCTGTCTGCATTTAATCAATTAGGAAAGTATCTAACTATCACAATGTGAAATTTAGTGTGATACCCTAAGTGTGGCAGAACTGCTATCAAGCAGGTAGTCACTCCAGAGTCTAAGGGAGCAGAAAATGACAGTATCAGCTCACCAATGGTGGTTCTGCTTTTCCACCTTGGTGGTGAAATACCAGGCACAGGTGTGAGTTTCAGTACCTCAGTCTATCTCAACCTCACATGATCTTTAGAGTGAGCAGTCTGAGATGCTAAGCAGTTGTTTTGGGTCCCTAAGAGAGGACCTGATAAAAGCAGGCCATGTTTTCCTTAGGCATTCTCCAGCCAGCCCTTATACCACCTGTGCTTGCCCATCCATGCACTTGGGATGCTGAGTGATGTATTTCTGATCCATTTTCACAATGAATCACTCCCTCACTCCATAGATTGTGCTTCCTGAACTCTGGGAATGCTGTACCAGGGAATGCACTGAGTAAAATGTGGCTAGGGAGAGGAAAGTAGGGTAGGGACTGGTGAGATTTACTTCTTTGCATAAGATCAGATGTAGGAAGTGGATTATCTTTCTAATTTTTTAATGTTATTTCCAAGAGATATATCTTATAAAATGACATTAAATTTATGTATGTTAAAGAGACAAGGATAGGAAGAATAAAGGAAATATGGTCATTTGTTTGATAAACTATTTTGTTTTTAATTCTCTTTCTTTATGTATTAACATTTTGAAAATGGTGTCTTTGAAATCTTTGAGAGCAACCTATGTGGAAGTTATTTTCTGGAAAGAAGAGTGGGATAGGAATATGATGATTCTTTTTAGCTTGGAATGAGAAGGGGTGGGGGTGCTTCCAGATACCTGCTTTGGTTGCTCCAAAGTAGGGAAGAGAAGTTTAATTTTCTCCACTGCATTCGGTATAGGGAAGAAGGGAGAAGTGGAAAACAGTTAGGTTGTAATATAGATGGATCCTATCCCCTACTCTTTAAGAATGAATTTTCTGGGCTGTGCCAAGACCACTGCAAATACTCTGATAGTGGTACAATAGTCTCTACACACTTAGATCCCAGCATCTCTCATGCTCCCAGCACTTCTGCATCTAGTGCACCTAAAGTTGGGGGTTAGCAAATTCAAATGCACCCAAGGCCCCAGGCAGTTAATCTGAGTCAAGTGTCCTAGGTGCAAGCTGTGGTTGCCTAGGGAACACAAGCCCTTTCTCAACTGAGTCTCCATGACAGCCTTTTGCTCCCAGGTGGGTATGCAAGCCCAGTGTTACCAGGTATTTCAGTTTTCAAGGAAGCATTGATATCTGGAATAGATCTGAGATACCAGAGATGAAACCTTCAGTATACGGTGACTTAATCTTTGATAAACCAGACAAAAATATACAATGGGGAAGAGAATCACTCTTCAATAAACAGTGCTGGGAAAACTGGTTAGCTACATACAGAAGAGGGATCCCTACCTCTCACCTCTCACAAAAATTCACTCAAGATGGCTAACAGATTTAAACCTAAGGCATGAAACCGTAAGAATCCTAGAAGAAGATGTTGGGAAAACCCTATCAGACATTGGTCTAGGCAAAGAATTTTTGAGGAAGACCCCCAAGGCAATCGCTGCAGCAGCAAAAATAAACAAATGGGATCTGATCAAATTAAAAAGTTTCTGCACAGCCAAGGAAACTATCATTAGAGTAAATAGACAACCCACAGAATGGGAGAAAATATTTGCTCTCTACACTTCTGATAAAGGTCTAATAACAAGAATCTATCTAGAACTTAAAAGAATTAACAAGAAAAAATCAAACAACCCCATTAAGAAATAGGCAATGGAAATGGACAGAAACTTCTCCAAAGAAAACAGAATAATGGCCTGCAAACATAAAAAAATGCTCAACATCTCTAATCATCAGA
>VBSM01001562.1:39674886-39690141 GCA_008086735.1 Cheirogaleus medius
TACTAAAAAAAAAAAGAGAAACCATAAGTTTGGATTTTCATGCAAAAGATGGACTTTTTAATGTGAAATCTAACAATTTTTAAATGTTGGCAACTGAATAAAACTGAAAAATAAAAAGGACCCACCTATCAGTCAGATTAGAGCAGTGAGTTTGATACCTCAGATATTGGTGCAGTCTGGCTGCTAGGAGTGCTAGCAATAGTTGAACCAATATTATCCTCTTAAGGAGTCATTTGTGCTCTGAGTAGAGAGAGAAATATAATCATAGACATAGTCACTAAAGCAACCTATGTGCTTGGAAACATGTGGGCAGTTTTGTTCATATCCATAAAAAGGGAGAATTTGACCAAATCTTTTTTTACATTTTTAATACCCAGTGTTAATACTTATTGTTTCTGGTATTCCAGTAATCTATTTTTATTCATTGAAGTACCAGTGTTTTGGTAGAGTAGTACTATTATTTTGGTATTAAAAATCTAAGACTTGAATCATTTACATTTTAAGGCATACCTAGAATGACATTTTTTGAATCAAATAAAGTTTATGAAGCATTTCTCTGCACTTCCATAACATTCATAAGGAGGAAGAAATATGACTATTGATTTAAAAAAATCTACTTTTGCAACAAAAAATTATATAATCACACTCCAGACTTCCTAAACAAGTAGAATATATAACCATATTAAATTATACAAAAAACACTGCATCAGAACCTCTACTAATATGATAAAATCGTTGATGACAAAGTTAAGCTGGAAATGCTTCTTATTGAAGATAAATTATATCTTGCAATCAATAAAATATCTGCAGTAGTAGTATAGGTATTTAAGTATTATGTAAAATGCATAGTGACTATGGTACTGTCAGTTTGTTCTATATCGTAGCCCCTATGTGCCCAGACCAAGTCCAGCTAATTTGAATGAAGAGGAATATAGTGTATAAGCAGGGTTTAACTGGATACATTAACAGTATGTTATTTTTCCATATTTATGTTTTATTTCTAGTGATCTTATATATTCTTATATTATTTACTTCTTAAATAAGTTCACGTACTTTCACCTAAATAATTATCCAATATCAATACTCTAGTTTTCCTAAACCTTACATGATATTTTCATAAATTCTATTTTCCTAGACATTTTCCCATGATCTATTACCTGAATAATTGAAATATATCTAAAGTATATTTTTGTATGAATGTGCTTTTAATTTCCAGCAGTCTGTTATCTTTTTCTAATTCATACAAAATTAATTGTGTCATTTTTTCCAAAACTGTTACTATTTTAGGTGATGAGAATAATAGATGATATCAAACAGTGCTAATTTGCTTTGTAAAAATGAATACAATGAAGGATACCACTAAAAAGTTAGTATTCATCAAGGAGACAATGCAGTTTCATTTGTGGGGGGAAAAAAGCTAAGTCTTGGTGCAGATAGATCCCAGACTTTCTGGCTGCCACTTGGGTTCTCAGCCTCAAGGCTCCGTACCACAACCTTTGTCTTTGAACTACAGAGCTCACTCATAGCAATTCTTGCCCAACTCCAGGGATGTGTGTTAGCACTTGCTGGAAGGGGACAGAATGTTTGATATTTTTGAATAGATTCCAGTGGTTGTGAGTGCTCCATTTGGTTTTTATAGAGGTTATTAAATTTTTAAATATACTTTTTGCACCTGCAATATATTCATTGTTTTGCTTAAAAAACAATAGCATAGTTCACAGCTGAAGTAGAAAAACTGAGTTCAAAATAAACAGCTCTTATTAAGTAGGATATATAAAAGCAACTCCTGTGATTTTTTTTCCAAACCTGAAAAACTCAAAGGGTTGCATCTAGATTTTCAGAGTAAAAAGTGATTCTGAGCAAAAACTAGGAAACTGCAAGAAATGTAATCTATCAGTGCATGAAAATGACATTAAATCTAATAGAAGTGTTTAAATAAAGAGAGACTATCTAAATATGTCAGACTAAACTATCAATTAGCATTAAATATTTTATATATGCAAATGAAACAATCTGAAACTAGTTTGACCTTATCACTAATAAGGAAACAGTCAATGGATCTAATTATTTAACATTTACGATGATATTGTAGGAGTAAATGTTTTCATAATAATTTTTATGAACTGCTTCCTTTGATCTAAGATCTTTAATGACATTGAAATAATCATTTATCATTGTTGGCTGGGCAGCAGCAAATTACTAGACTGTGTAGCTCACAAAGTATCTATGCCTAGTGGGAGGAAATCCATTTTAGTTTTGACATACGCAAATGTTAAGTCTACATAACAGACATCTAAACTACTCCACATTGAAGACAATTCTCAGGGAGAAGATGGATGTCTGTCTTATAAAAGGCAGAGATGAATGGTGGCTATTTCTACAAATATAAAGATCTTTCCATTTCCTCGAATGATATTAAAATGCTTCTAAGCTTTGGTTTCTTCTTTCATGAAAATAGGAATATTAATTCTCACTTTTCCTGTGTCACAGAATTGCTATAGATACACCATGAGTATACAATGAGATACACACACAAAAACATATGAGATCTTGTATAATATACTGTATACAATACTGTATAATAGTATACAAAGAGGAACTGTATTGAAAATTCTCTGAAAACTTGAAAAATAACTACATAGATATAAAAGTTATAATGAAGAAATAATAAATTTGTATCAATTTCTCTAGGCATTTTTGATTTTTTTTTTTAGAAAAATAAATTCATAGGTTAAAAGGAAATTATCTTTTAGGATAATAAATCAATATGTTTTTTGAATAGGATAATCTGTAACTTCCAGTTGTGATCTGCTGTTCGAAAATCAAGAACTGAGCCTGGATAATCTGAGCATCGAGGTAATGATAAACCAGGTGTAGCTAGACCTAATATTATGTCATGAGGGAGTCCCTACCATGTGGAGAGAGCAAAAATTTCATCCTTAGAGGAATGTGGGAAGAATAAAGGTCAGGTAGGATGAGAAAATCACATGGTGAAGTCCTTGTCCCCTGTCTAGAAGCCTAATCTTGAGTCAGGGCAGAGAGCTGTAGAATCATTTAGATATCCTTCTTCTTGATATGGGATCACCAAGATATGGAAGAGAAGACATAAATGTCCAACAATCCATTTAAAAATATCTTCCGGAGGAGGCAATTTATATTTGAAAAGATGGAAATATAATTAGGGGCAAATTTTATATTGTCTCCACCACCTCCTCATTTTATCTTCATCTGATAGAGTAGAGGTTTATGAGGAAGATAAATCTGTAACATAAAAAAAGAAATTTAAGAAGTAACATGAGAAAATGTGTTTCTCTTCTACACACACATTTGTTTCATTCTCATACCATTTCTCGAAATGTTATCTTCTCGGATGTCACCTTTTCCCCCTGATTTCTTGCCTCCAACTTAATTTTCACGAGTATTTATCTAGTCTTTATTATGTGCTAGTTATTGCTTTACGTGCTTTGCAAATGCTAATTCATTTAATTCTCATAATAGCCCTATGAGTGTAATTATTGTGTCCCCTTTTCTGGTGATAAAACAGGGGCACAAATTCAGTTTGGTAAAAAGTAGCAGAGCCAGTATTTTCAACTCGTAAAATCTGGCCTCAAAATGCATATTTTTTTATCCTAGGACCATGTGACTTTTTTTTTTTGTCTCTTTAAGCTTCTTAATCTCTTCACATTTAAAGTTCAAAGATAGATTAATATTAGTATTGGACAATTTTGATTTGTACATACACTGGAATTATGTATGTTGTGGTCATAAACTTACAACCCTGTGTTTGAGGAACTCAGGTAATATATAATATTAGCCCTCAAACGCCAGACGTTAGTTAGCAGGTGGTTGCCATAAAATCTACCTATTAAAAGCTAAAAAAGAGGATTTTAAATGTTCTTACCACAAAGAAATAATAAATATTTGAGGTGATGGATATGCTAATTATTGTGATTTGATCATTCCATAATGTATACACTTATCAAAATATCGTGTATACCATAAATATATATAATTCTTGTCAATTAAAAATAAAACCTAAAGCCACTTATTACATTCTAATAAAAATGCACATGGAGTAAGTATGTGACTTTCAGCAGTTGTAAGTTTTTATTTGGTGATTTTACTAAGGTTTTGTTTTGAATTTTATTGTTTACCTAGAAGCTCTCATGAGACATGTAAAATGTATTTTCTTATATTCCATAAATTAACACAGAAAAGCAACAAAGGTTACTTCTTGTAGGGGGGACGAAGGAGGTAGGAAACTTCCTTGTCAGGAAAGATACATGATAAAAACACAAATGTCAAAGAAAGCTCACATATTACCTCACCCTTGTGATCATTTACACATAAGAATTTAAATCAATTTGTGAACATAATTATTTTTATCAGGTGGCATGAAAAATAATATACAATTATAAAAGAGTTAAAAATGTTTTTTAGAAAACACTTGTAAACTTGGTGACTGCTCAGCCAGAAGAAAGCAATATTTTGTTCACAAATTTAAAAAAAAATTAAGAATATTTTGTCAGCCACATAAGTCTCCATATCTGTTTTTGTCAGATTGTCTATTTAGGGAAAAGTCTGATTCTATAAGCTCTATTTCTTGCTGCTGAAGAAATGTGGTTCATTCAGCCCTGTGAATGAATGGACAGCACCCACTACAGAATGGTCAAATCTTGAGGGAACATTTCTGTCTTTGGAACGGTTATATCCCCCAGATGTTCCCTATTGTAAAAACAGAGCCATAAATAAGAGGTGCATTATTTGAAATCACTTGTGGTCAAATTTACACATTTATGTTTGTACTTTTTTTGAAGTATGATAAAGAATAAAATCATAATATATAATTATTAAGTTTAAATCACTAAGATAAATTTATATGAATACATAATATTCATTATTTTCTTGTTAAACAGTAATTTCTTCTTTTTCAATCAGCTTTTATTAGCTTCTGTTAAGTAAAAGGCATTTGCTTGGTTGCTAATACCTGATGACAGTAATTATACCTTAGACTAACAGTAGGTGGAGAGGCTTGAGAATGTCATTTTCCCCTTTAATTTGTGTTCCTGGGTATCAAAATAAAGGTTCAATCGTCACTTTAAGTGGGTCTAAAATGATAAAGTATGGTATGATATTTAATCTCTTTAAGTGTATGATTATTACAGAAAGACTCAGTGGTTCCAGTAGGATCAGAACATTTTTGCAGAAACAGGATATTTCTTTACAAAGGAGTAACAGGCAGATGACGTTAGGTTTAAACAAGATTAAATTCCAAGACAGATAACGCAGTGGACATAGAGATGTACTTCACTGAGAGTAACCTCTGTAGGGTGACCGAATTGCTGGACTTTCATTTTCTTTCTGAGGACACACAGAGGCTGTGTAAACTCAATGAAATCCCTGTGTCGGAATAACAGTGCAGCCACCTCCCAGCAGGGCCTTGCAGACCCAGTGCTTGTGCGCAAATCATTTGTAAGCATGAGCTGTAAAATGGAATCTACTCTCTGAAGTTCATTCATTTTTTTTCTCGTTTTCTAAAAAAGGCTTATAATATTTGACTCAAATGAGAATTTAGAGTATGCTTTTCACACATCAGGCACTGTGTAGGATTTGCAGGGACTCTGATGAGGACAAGACGCTGGCCTTATCTTCAGTATGCTTATGTCAGGAGGGATAATAAGGGCAAGTAACCCATAGCATTAAGCTCACTATACCTTCATTCATTCATTCATTCATTCATTCATTTCCTGAGCCCTGTGGTTTGCCTGGTAGCATTCCAGGAGCTGGGAATTCAGTGGCTTCACAAGACCATGTCCTTGTTTGGAGGGCCAGGTCTGCAGAGGCTATGAGCATGATCTTGATAAAGAGAAAGGACTAGGATGAGTCAAGGAGCAGAGAGTGTGGAGCTGGCTGGAAGGCCAGGGACAATTTGGGGGATGGAGAATCATTCGAGTTAGACCAAGGGATGGGTGAATGTTTTCTTCTAAAGGACCATTGTGACCAAGTCAGGGAAGCCACCATTCTGCTGGGAGAGATGAGAGGTGTGATGGGGGGAAATTGGCAATCCTCGTAGGAAGATGAGTTGGAACCATGTTGATGAATTCCAGATTGAAGACTTTAGTACACAATAAGCCGCTATTGAAGAATTTTAAACAGAGTCACAAAATAAAAACACTTAGGAAGGTTATTATGGCAATAGTTATGATAGAGTGAAATGAGGAAGCTGAGGGCAGGGTGGTCACGGACGGAATCACTGCAGTATTGGATACGAGTGAGCCACCAGCCTGAATCTGTAGAGGCCAAGTGGACAGAAATAAGGATAAAAAGCTAGAAACTCCCAAATGCTTTAGATGATGTGGCGTCTTGAATTCTTTGAATTACTCCTTAATGTCCATATTATGGGTTGTAGTATTGCCTACTGTATATTCCAAATTTCCTTGTGACCCATGTAGCCTTTGCAGGTATCTGCAGCACTTCTGTCTCCTGCTCTTTTGCACGGTTGTTACCCATAGAGTTGTCCTGGCGAATAAATAAATTGCTCTTCTTTGCAGAGTTTGTGCTGCGTGTTTGCTCTATGTTTTAGAAACAGATCATACATTTAAAGAACTAATTAACCCTTATTATACATTACTCACTATTTTCGACTTTTTTCCTATCTCCTTTGCAATGGAAACTGTGGCCTTGAGCTCATTCCTGTGGCATGAAGAAAAAGGAGGGTATATAAGAATTTTCCTGTGGATGGTGTGAGGTGGACAAGGCTGGTGAAGGGAAAGAGGAGGAAGAGGCTGTAAGGGGACCAGATGCACCTCTGCTCTGCAGGCATTTCCCGAGTTCCAGAGAGGGTCAGTGGGCGCAGGAGCAGCCGTCTACCTCTTGGAGGGGGCAGTGCTTGCTATTTTTTCCACCTTTTCATCTTTCAGTGAATCTTTCCTTCTGTCTGTCTTGTCATGTTTTTCTTTCTGTGTATCTGTCTGCCTTTTTGTCTTTCCTTCTGTCTTTTCTGTCTTGTTGTTTTCTTTCTTTCTGTCATGCTTTCTGTCTGCCTTTTTAAAATTCTGTCCTCCCTTCCTTCTTTAGCATACAACTGGAGTACAGCTGCCTCAGCCATGAAAATAAATTTTCTGCTCTGAATAGATCAATGAAACCAGTTTAATGAGGTTCAGGAAGGAGCATCACAGGCACTGTACTAACTGCTTCTCTCTCTGTTTTTTGTTTGTTTGGTTGGTTTTCTTAAGAGTATGAATTCATGGAGATTTCTATTATGTATTGGAATAAACCATGAGCTGCTTCCTTTGGTTATATAGTGGACACTATACATTTTTTGATCATGGACCATTTTCAGTAAAAATATTTACAGCATCAATATTCAATAAATGCCTGTGTTTTCATATATTTTATATGTTATGTTATCTTAAATATGAAATATATAATATAAGTATTATAATAAGGTAATTCAACAATTAAATTTTAAATAATAAAAAATCATAATATTACTATAAGGCAAGTGTATTACCTTCAAGGCAAAGTATATACTTAAAATGTGGTTTATCATAATCAATAGTAGACATAAATTTAAATTTCAAATGGTCTTTTTGAAGATTACAAAAAATTGGCTCCACATCTTCTCAGATATTGTTCATCTTTGTTTTTCTTAAGCCCGCCACGTGGCTGGTGAGCTCATCAGAGGAAGAAGAGAAATGGCAACGCTGCCTTTCTCCTGTTGTTTGCTTCTGCTTACTTCGTGGAATCTCGTTTAGTCCACGGTTTCTTTGCAATGATCTTTTTAGGACTTTACCCTTTGTTGAGTTAAAATTTGATAATAAAATCTGTAAATTCACTTTATTGGGCCCACATGTTCCGCGGTCCATTGCAGTCTGCTGAAAGCTGACGAATGGCTCTGAGTTGCTCTGTTGCCCATGCTGGGTTTTCCATCAGGGTTTCATGAGTACCTTGTGGCACCACCACACACTGAAAGAGACCAAACAAGGGCCCTGCAATTGACCTAACTTTCAATATGAATAAGCTTTCTTTCTTGTTTTATATGAATAGTAAACATTAATAAAAGTTCTAATAATAATTTTTTTGTGCTATGTGGTTTGTCTTGCTCATATCCTTCAGGATTCGTGCATCTTTGCTCTGAAGACTTCTACTTGGAAAGCCAACAAACTCCTCTTTAACCTACCATTACTTACTTGCACATATTTCTGCTACAGGAACATGCTAATTCATTGGTAGTTTAAATGTATTTCATACATGACTAGACATTATCTAGATGACTTAGTCTTCTTGGGATTTTATTCTATTTTATAATCAGATTGGTTTTCCAAACTTCATTAAAAAAATGCACACATATCCCTTTTCTTTGCTGGTGTTCCTGTCAACAGTACAATGGATAACACTCAACTTCTACTTTCCTAAAATTGTCTTTTTTACATTGATTGATCTCCTGGATTCATACTTTTAAAGACCACCAATTCATATTTTTAATATATTTTATAATCTAGGTTAATGTTGATATGCTATGAGTTAGTATATTTTCATTTCTTTCTGAATGAAAGAATTTTGGTTTGTATCTGTAAAAATAAACTCAATTTGGTAAAATGTAGGGACTATAGTAGCAGGGGCTCATAAAAATAAACAAATTAACCAAACAAATGTATAATTATCTTTGATTCATCAATGTTTATGTCATAGAAGTGGGTATAATGGAAACATTTACAGATTCAGATTTCACATGCCATTCAACTCTGTAATCAGAGGAAGGAAAAAATTTGGATTGCAAATATTGCACTGACCTAGGTTTTCATAAAGACATGAATCTGGTCTCTACATAAAGGTTCAGAAATGTATTTTCAGGGACAGATAAACTTTCATACTAATTCATATCCAGAATGAGAAAATTCATTTACTTGAACATTCTATGAAGTGTTTAAAATAGTCTCAAGATCTAAGTGGGTGGATGGATTAAATATTTAGTTTCTGGAAGATGCAGTGTGACTTTTGGAGAAAAATTAGTTTTAGGGTTCTCTTCTTTCCTCTTTCAGTTATTTACTGTATAACTGAAAAAAAGTGATTTTATTCATGAATGATTTATTTTCCCACTTTCAAGATAGGAATGTTAATTATTCTCACAGTTATAAGAGAAAAACAACCCCACATTCTCGTATTTGACTTGTTTTAGTACTTAGGAATATCTGCCTACATATGGGCAATTTTCTCCAGAGAAAAAAATCGAAACTGCAAAATTAGATGAATAACCCTTAGTTTTATCAAATAAATTAGGTTTCATGCACAATATAGATTTAAGACTTTAGAACAAAGAAAACTTTTAGGTGAAATTGAGAAAAGACAAATAATACCCTACATTCAGTCTTTAACCAGTTTGAAAACGAGGTGCTTTTGAGACTACAGCATCACTACATCTTATCATGCTGCCCTAGTTCCAAAGGTGTTTCATGCCATCTCCCCATCCATTAGGCAAAGACTATTCAGTGCTCCATTATAAAGAATGACCATTTTTAACAGCTTTTACTTAAATTACCATGACAGGTACTACAGTGCAATGTTGTTAATCTTTTCCTAAAAGCTTAATGTTGCTATTTAGTTGTTTACTAATAAATCAAAGAAAACATGTCTTGTCATTTTAACTTAGACATAGATGGATGAATCTTCAGTGTCTTTGGAGATGGAGAGAAGGTCCTACAGGAAAAGAAATGATTATTTGCCTTGAAAAAAGTATACGGAAACAGTCTCTCTCTCTCTCTCTCTCTCACACACACACACACACACTCTGCCATAAGTACCATTCCTAAAGAAGTTGAAATTTAAATAAATCACATATGTGAAAACACTTTGTAAACTATAAAGAAGCAATATAAATATTACTCGATATTACTATCATCTATTTTTGCATTCATTTTTTATTTGGTCTTCTTGCAGGCAACCATAATAGAATAATTTTTGGCAGTTTTTCAATTAGTTTTCTAACCCCATTTCAGGCTCTGGACATTTGTTTATTAAAAATTTTGAAACAGGATTATACTAAATTTCCTGATATATTTTTTTTAAATCTTAATTTTTAAGGAAATTATTCTGTTTGGTGCTGATAATTTGGTATTGCAGACTACTAGGAAATAAGATAATACATACATTGTGGCTAGTGATTTTATTTTTATTTCTGTATTTCTTCTCAGTGATTTGTGGTAATAGATGCTAAGTAAATCTTTAATGAATTGTTGAGTGAGTGAGTGAATGAAGCAAAGGAAGAATAAACAATTTTGGAGGGTTGAGTTGTGAAATGTCATGGAATATCTAAACTTAGATATTTTGTAACAGCACCTGAGTTATCAATAAAAATTATTCTTTTTTTTTCCCAGGATGATGACAATATCTTTATCATGTTAGCATAATTTTGTGCAAAGTTTTGCATTGGTTTTAGTATTTCAGCTATTCCACAAACAGCAATATAAATTTCAAAAGCTGGTTAAAAGTAGAAACTTTGTCTAGAAGCTTATGTATAACTCTGCATTTTTTCCCCTAAGAAGGAGTGAATCTTTGAATGAGTCTTATAGAGTTATAAGCCAATAAAGTTTTGGCCTGATAATTACATAATAAGCTGGTGCCTTCCCAAGTTATTAAGTTTTTAGAATCATTTTCTGTGTTTATTGACTTTCATAAAATGTTAATGTTAGTTATGAACTATTCAAAACCTCCAGGAATTTCAGCATTTCTCTGGTGTTTGAGAATCAAGAAGATTTAAAAGTAAACATTTGAGTAGAATAAATAATAACAAATTAAGTATTTTCATCACTTCAAGGTCTGTTGTCATCATCATTAAAAATTTATGGATAGTCTTTTGACATAATTAGATAATTGGCAAGATTTAATTATAGAAACAAGTTTTTTTTTTAAGTGGAACTGCATAAATTCATTTAAGAAACAAAACTGTATGGATACTGAATAATTGATTCAAGTTCAACAGTAAGAAATTCACAATTAAAAATATTTTGGACATTGTGAAATGTGATGATGCATGTTTTAAAATGTCTTGCATTCAGCTCCAGCAAGCCTTGGGTGATCTAGATCAGATTGCAGGTGTGAGGCCTTACCCCTTCCATCCCCTGATTCAGGAACTCTGGGAATGGGGTGGGGTTGGGTTGGGTGGTAAAGCTTCTTTTTGGGACCCCAAAGAATCCATTCCTAAAGTCAAAGAAGTGGTTTTATCCTCTCATTTAGAAACATGTAGTCTGATTTAAGTTTCTGAAGGCTAGGGAGGAGAGTTCAAATGTAGGAGGAATGGGGTGTCATGCGGCAAAAGTGCCTCAAGGGGCAAGTAGGAGGGCCAGTGTGAACACCAAAGCAGTTGGTAGTGAGTGTTAGGAAGAACGTATGTTTAGCATGATCTCGAGAGTGGCTAGGAGTATCATTTTAAGCCAAGAAACTCATTTTGGATCACTGTAGAAAAGGATTTCAAAGAAAAGTCTTTTCACTTTTTCTTAAATCTGAGCTTTTATCTACTTTTCAGCTTATGGTATCCCCAGTCTTTTCTTTATCTGCAGGCTAGAAACGTCACAGTTTTTCTGGTCTCTTACCTTCTACCCCATCACCATTGCCAGATATTTGCCAAGACCTGAAGATCTAATGTGATGGATCTCTTCTTTATTCAGCCACTCCTTGTCCAGTCTTTCTGCCCACTGCTTCTTCATATTCCAAAAATCTAGCCTCTAAAATGCTGCCAGATGAATCTCATATAGCACAACCCTGCTGGTAGCTCTCCTTTGATGACAGAACAAAGAATGGAATGGCCCAAGCCATATTTAGCCTGACGTCCAAGACTCTCTGTGGTTGCTTGATCATGAACAACCATTCTCAGTTGTTTCCTACTACTCCTTCCTGCCACTGTCAACCACTAAGCTGAAACCATTGACCAGACAATCCCAACATTCTCTACTTTATTCGGAGAATTTCTTTAGCCTGGAATCTGATTTTGGTATTTGTTTGAAATACTACACATTATTCAGGATTCATTTTAAATACTTTTCCTTCATAGTGCTTATCTGACTTCTCTACCATGAGTGCTCTTTCCTTCTCTTTGAATTGCCACGCCACAATTTTATGACATTTATCAGATTCTATTTTTTATTGTCATTATTTTCATTTTTTCTATTTGAGTTTAAACTGAAGAACTGTTGAACTTTGCATCTCAAAAATAATGATATTTAATATGCATCAAATAAGCAAATGGATGATGTATCCATGAATGTATTTCCTAGTGAGATTATTTTAGCATGACAGACAAAAAGAGAATTATTTTGTTTAAATTTTCATAATTATTTTTCAAGGCCATAGGAACATAGTCAATCAATAGAAAAGTACTTAATAGTACGTAATGTCAGAAAAATCACCTGAGACAATTTGTTCATCTGACCATTTCGAAGGCTCTTCTAAGATTGGTGTGTTAAAAACGATTTGTGATGTTTTTGCATTTAAAATATTGTCACGGGCCAGGCGTGGTGGCTCACGCCTGTAATCCTAGCACTCTGGGAGGCCGAGGCGGGCGGATCGCTCAAGGTCAGGAGTTCGAAACCAGCCTGAGTGAGACCCCGTCTCTACTAAAAATAGAAAGAAATTAATTGACCAACTAAAAATATATACAGAAAAAATTAGCTGGGCATGGTGGTGCATGCCTGTAGTCCCAGCTACTCGGGAGGCTGAGGCAGTAGGATCGCTTGAGCCCAGGAGATTGAGGTTGCTGTGAGCTAGGCTGACGCCATGGCACTCACTCTAGCCTGGGCAACAAATTGAGACTCTGTCTCAAAAAATAAATAAATAAAATAAAATATTGTCACTGGCTTACTGCATTTAAAACATTGATCCTTTACTTTTCTATTAGATTTATCTTAGTTTAGATTTTGTATTTTGGATATTTCAATGCAAATTTTGTCCAAATACTGCCCTTTGTTGTCTAAGTAGGCCACAAAACATTTTGGGCTTTGTTTATGAAAAGTTTTATTTTAAATATGATTTCAAAAGGTAGAGATGAAGAAATGGCATTCAAGGCTGATAGAACAGTTTGAGCAAAGATAGACAAGGTAAAAAATGTTAGTGTCACATGGAAGTTCAGTTTATGTTTCCTGGCCACACATAAGATGGCAAAAATATGGGGATTCAAGACCAGGACATTGAGAATCTCACATTAAAAAGTGCAGACTTGTAGGTGCCTAAGACCATTGGAAGGTTTACCAGCTGGAAAATGAATTAGTATAAAAACCTCTGTTTTCAGGCATATACATGAAGGTAGGATGAAGAGTGGACTGGAAACATGAGCAACTGCAGATGAGAAAATATAAGTCTGTTGAGGAGAGCTGGGTTTTTGAGATTTGGTGGAGGTAGACCAATATGAGTATTTGATCATCAAAGTGGTGGCACATCCTTCTGATACTTTTAGATGGGTGATAGGAAAAGCAAGGAATAGCAGAGATGGGACACACAGGAAGGTGAGATAATGGGAAGTATGAGAATGAATTCAGTTTCTGGACCATTGGATTTGAAGTATTATAGACATCACTATGTAGAGAATTGGAGAGTTAGATATGGAATACATCAGGTAAGGGGCTATAAACATAAATTTAAAAGTCACTGCATAGATCTGAACATTGAAACCCAGAGAAAGAATAGAAGTAGCTGGACAGAAAATTTATAGCAATAGAACAGGCATGGAATAAAAAGTCCTGTAAAAACTGGTGAAGGAAGAGGATTCGATAATGGCGACTGAGAAGAAACACATGGCACAGTGTAAGGTTGGGGAGCAGCACATTTTCCTGTGGAAATGTGTAAGGATCAAATCTGAAACACACCTGCTTAGGGAATTGAAGCCAGGAGAACAGCAAAGAAAGTTTAGGTAGAATGAGGATGAAAAAAAAATCATTTAATTTTGTAATAATGAAGACATTATGGGAAATTATGAATGAATGGTTGCCTTTGAAAGGTATGGCTAGAAGCCAGGTTGCATGGTGAGTGGTCAGGAGGAATTCATGCTCTTGCTCTTGCCTATGAATGACTCATGACTAAGCATTCAACCTTTTTCATGTATTTAAAAATGTTTAAATGTTCTCTTTCAGCTGTTTTATTTTTAGGCAAAAAAAATGAGTCAGTTTCCTTTTGATTAACCTTACAAAGCATAGTCTTGAAAACTTTTACTAGTTTTTTTTTTTTTGTGGCTATTTAAATCTTCCATACTTCATTTTACCTGTGAGCCATTGTACATTACAAAGGATCTGATTAACTAAAGAAGATCATGAGATCATTTTTCCATATCTGCCACTAGTTACAAAATTCTTGTAAGGCATTTGCTTTAGAACCTGCAGTTCTGCATGGCTGGTTCACGTTTGGTGTTCCACTAACTTTCTTTTGACCTTTGCTCATGTTATAATACCTTTTAAAGGTTCTCTAAGTGCACATCAAGCATAAAATATTGTTTGCAATGGATCCTGAAAATGAGTTTAGTCTTAATCAACTTAATAGCTATTTTTAATGTGGCATGGTATAACCTAAATGTGGACCTATAAAACCATCCAATTTAGAGATGGATTAGTCATCAAACTGGTCCAGTTAATAAAAACACAATTAAGGCTAACTTGGTCTCTCCTATTTATTCAGATCTTCCATACATGGACTTATGAATCATAAAAGAAAAGGCCAGCCGAGCTTGAATTCTTTTTTTACTTTTTTACTCAGCCATTTAGAACAGCTCATTCTTTCCTGGTGGGTGTGCGTGTGTTTTGCCATCTATGCAATTGGGTTCTAGAGCACTTTTTGCACATTCCTTCTGATTATCATTCTCTACCCCAAATTATATTTAGTTATGTGCATATCATCTTCCCTTCTTCATTGTAAACTGTCTTAGAGGCTAGGTCAGTATTGCCCTTTCTCTGTGTCCTCTGCAACTGCGGTCCCCAAACCCCGGGCCACAGCCCAGTACCAGTCCGTGGCCTGTTAGGAAATGGGCGATGTATCACCACCTGAGCTCTGTACCACCTCCTCCCAACCCTGGACACCCACTCCCCATCCTCGGTCTCTGGAAAAATTGTCTTCCATGAAACCAGTCCCTGGTGCCAAAAAGGTTGGGGACCGCTGCTCTACAACATTCAACTTCATTCTTTGTTCCAAGAACACACTTGAAAAAGAGTTGTTAAAAGAATTAACCCACAATGAGATACCACCTAACCCCAGTGAGAATGGCCTATATCAAGAAAT
>VBSM01001562.1:39690241-39751143 GCA_008086735.1 Cheirogaleus medius
AAAAAAAAAAAAAAAGAATTAACCCAAATAACATGTTAACAGGGCAGAATTATTGTCTCTATTTTGTGTGTCTGATTGAAATTGATTGATCCATGAGGATGTTTCTGAGTTGTCTGTTATCTCTTCACCTGCATCTAATATATTGCCTTGCCTACAGTGGGTGCAGTCATTCGTGAAACAACAAGTAACTGTGACATGTGAGGCACTGTGTGCTGGGCATTGAGATGCACAGAATGAAAAGATGTGATTACTCCTGCTTCAGTGCAAGGAGTAGGGCCGGCACATTTTCCCGAGGAGATGTCTGGGTGTGGTGGGAGCTGAAGGATTATGGGCAGGCAGCGGAGGCACAGTTGTAAAATGCCAAGATGTCAGGGATCTTGAAAGCTAGCCTAAGTATAGACCCAATTCTATAGACAAACATGCTTGATTTGATCATTACATGTTTTAAAACATTGCATGTATGTTAATTTCCAAATATCTTTGCGTATAGAGACTGTATTAGAGACTGGGATATTTGCTCACCCCAATAACCATTTCTTCTTAGCTTCTTAGCAGCAGAACCCTGACTTTTAGCTGGACAATTTGTTGTCTGAAATAAAAGTCTGTATTTCCCATTCTCCTGCATTTAGGTGTGACATAGTTCTGACCAATAAGATATAGATGGAGGTAGTTTGTGAGACTTCTGGGAAGGCGTTTGAAAGAGAGCTGTCCCAGTTGAAAGGGCTCAATCTTTGGCCCTTCTGTCTTTCTCCTATTCTGCTTGTAACACAGACGTGATTGTTGGAGCTTCAGAAGCCATATTGGACCAAGAGGCATTTCGATAATATAATTCATACATTAGAATGCTGAATAAGGTAGGAGTCTGGATTCCTGATAGAGCTATCTTACCAGCCTTTGGTTGCTAATCTCTGAACTTCCTTACAAGAGAGAGAAACAAACTTGTATCTGATATAAGTTTCACTTATTTTAGGATTTTCTGTGAATATGCCTAAATCTAATTCATTAGCACAATGGCTATTTGAAGTACTTTATATTAATGCCTTATGGGACATAGAAAAATATTTTAGACATAACTAGGTCCTAAGGTATTAACATATTCTTTATTAAATAATTCCTGGCAGTTAAAACAAGCTGAGTGAGAATGTTATCCCTAATATTGTTGCCTCTGGCTACAGAAAAAGGACTCAAAATGAAATATCATTTTTTTAGTTTTTGAACTTAAGAAGTATCTTGTGAGGAAGGGCTATACATGCAGTAAAGAGTGGATCTGAGTTTGATTCCTTTACCAGTGGTGTGACATGGCCATGTCATCTTCTCTTCTGTGGAAAGGGAGTTGTATCTACTGTCTGGCTGATTGTGAATATTAAATGATTCAATGAGGTAACATAAGAAGTAACATATGTTAGTTCTTATTTTCTCCTTTCCTTTCTCTAAGAACAAGAAATTGGAAAATTATGAAATAAGCCAGGCTGATTCAGATAATTAAAAGAGGCATTTTGCTTAAGCATTGCTCTTGACTTCTTTCTTGGCATTAGTGTTGCACTTACTGTCAAAAGTCAGATATTTGAACCCTCAAAATACCTCTCATTGATTACTTGCCTTCTATGCTATAATAGAAAATGATTGTTTTGAAAATTATTACCAAATATATATGCCTTAGTTATGATGCATATAGAAACTGATCATTTTCCTTTTTTTTCTGAAAATTCAAAATGATTCAATGTCAGTACTATAAGGTTCTTCCTAACATACTGCCATTAATACTGATTACTAAGCCATTTTTTTAAACAAGCTTTCTTATCTGATTCCATATGGAATAGTAAATGGTATGTTTTATTGGTATTTAACTTTTAAATTATATATATTATGTTCTTGTGAAATTTTAATTTTCATCTTATAATACTTCCAATTTTATGATTTTAAAATAAACAAACAATGTCTTAGATTTATTTCAAGAAGTATTCAGAAGTATACATTTTTTCTTAAGATTTTAAGCTCATATGACTGTCAATATGTAACAGGTGGCAATAGAGAAGACAGCCATCCTAAATTTATTATTTTCATCATATATTTAATATTTTGGAATTAATTAATTTTTATAAATAAGGGAAGTAGAACAGAGTCTGGTACAGACTAGATAAATAGAGGATGATATGAATCATTAACATATGGGTTTCAGAAGAGATCTTCATTAATCATTAGCAACTGTTATAAATATTTTAGATTTTTATTAAAAATCTGATGCCAAATATTTTTTAATTTGCATGCTGAGGACTAAGAGAGTGATGCTTGGGAAATGTTTCATAAAAACAAATTCAGAGTCAGCTAGAATTTCAGAATTGAACCTACAAATTAAGTTCTATTCATTCAATCCATAGTGGAATGTATGATATAAATCATTGCCACAAGTAGGCATGAACATCATTTCTGAAACCTTGGTTTGATTTTTGTTCTAGATATGATGTAAGATTTGTGCAAAATATAGATTATTGGGATATATGAATTTTTCTTTAAAAAATTGTCATAAAAATGTTTATTATAGAACTTTCATTTATTAAACTATTTTGTTGTGAACCATATACATCATAAAGTGATTATAAAGAAACTCTTTGGAGGATGAAAGCTGTCAGTAAAAAGTGAAATCTCAATATGGCTTGCACAACTCTTCATGATCTCTGGCTTCTACGACCTTCTCTGGCTTTTCCTCACACTGTACGGAATGGTGCTTTCTCTTTCCTCTGCTTTGCAAATAAATGGTGGTCCCTCTGGACACAATTGTCCCTTGCCCCTCTTCTTCCATCTCTCACTCTGCCTGCCTTTGCCTGGTTGAATTCCATCCTCCTTTAATGTCAGCTAAGGGGTTCCTTCATCTACAAGACTTTCCTGATGCTCCATTAGGGTCCTTATTGAAGCAACTATCATGCGTTTCTCTACTGCAACTGTCTCTGGAAATCTACCTCTAGCCTGTAATCTCCTGAGCAAGGGCCTGCAGCTTCACTGTCATAGAGCTGTGGTCCGAATGTTTGTGCCCCCCACAATTCATATGTTGAAATCCTCACCCCAAGGCGGTGGTATGAGGAGGTGGGGCCTTTGGGCAGTGATTAGGTCATGAGGGCTCTGCCCTCATCAATGGGATTAGTGCCCTTATATAAAGCTGCCTGAGAAAGCTCTTTTGTTCATTCCACCATGTGAAGTTACAGAGGAAAAATATCATTTTTGAACTAGGAAGTGGACCCTCACCAGACACCAAAACTGTTGGTGCCTTTATCTTAGACTTTCCAGTCTTCAGAACTATAAGAAATACATTTCTGTTATTTACAAGCCACCCAGTCTGTGGGATTTTTTATAGCTGCCTGAATAGACTAAGAAACACAGTAAACCTACATTGAGCAGGATGCTGGCACACAGTAGGCAATTCATACATACATTGAACAAATGAAAGTGAATACAATGAGACGACCTCAGCTTAGATGTATGTGTGCGTGTGAAACGCTAGCTCTGACCACATTTGTTCCCTGTTATTGAGCCAGACTGCAGCATGGCCAATTTGATTATAACCACCTTTAAGAATAAACACAGGCTATTGCTTGATTTATTTAGTCACAGTTTTGGTGCCATTTGTGAAGATGACTGTGATGGTCAGAATGTCACCCACATAGCATTATGTTTTGGCTATTTCCATTTAGATAGATCAAAATCAAGATACATTAACAAAAATATATAATTTATTAAGGTTAAAGGTAACAATACTATTTAAATTAAAAACATTAATTCGAATGGTTTTTAATGCATAGCAGGACTTTTTTTAAAAGAAAGACTTAAATAGAGGAAGTTGTCAGCAGAATCATTTACATGGTTTAAACATTTTATTGAAAAGAACACCTTATCTCAGCATTACCTCCATTTTTTATATCAGATTTGCAGATGTTTAATTGCATTTAAACTTAACATTGGGGCAAATACAGGAGACTAAACAGACTACAAAGAAATTGCTAGATTTTCTTTTCAAAGTTTGGAGTGGCTTTCTCTCTTTTCTATATTTATCCTTCAACAGTAATAATAAAATAAGTTGGAGGAGGTAAACCATGTAATCATTCCTCCATGGCTCTATTTAACAACCCTGTCATCTAGGCCTGTCTTCATCCCAGAAGCTGGCTGGCCAAATTTTCAGGCTGCTAGGCCACCAGGTGGGACACTGAGGTGGCAAGACCACCAGAGGTGATGATCATGTCCAGCATATAAAGTCTGCAGCTGGGAACCCACTCACATCCTCAGGACCTTCTGTGTTTGTAGAACAATCTGGAGATGACATTTCATCTCACTATAAAAATGTTTATTTTTCTCACCCTTAGTTCTTCCCCAACCCTACTCTGTCCATGTTTATTTCGTTAGCATTGTGTTTTACTCCCTCTTTGCTTCTATTCCCCTAAAGTCTGCCTCATCCATACTGCTTTACTGCTCCACAGTCAGTGATGTATCACTACTGCCTTAAAGAAAAGGCGAACAAAAAGGCCTATTGTACAGCATGGTAACTATAGATAATAACAATGTCTTGTATACTGGAAAATTGTTAAGAGTGTAGATTTTAAATATTCTCATCACAAGAAATAGGTATGTGAGATAATACATATGCTAATTAGCTTGACTTAGCCATACTACAATATATGCAAATATCCAAACATCATGTTGTATACATAAATATACACAATTTTTATTAACTTAATTTTTTTTAAAAATAATGAACAACCTGCCATCTATAGGTTGCAAAGTGGATGACAGAGACCACAGCCAGGAAGTTTCAGAATTTCAGAAAAAAGAAATAATCCTATGCAAATAGAGAAGCAATTCTACTGATTACTCCTTCACACTAGCTCGCTCTGTATATTTTGTTTTGAGAAACTGCCCCTTGGGTCAAGAGAGCCTAGGTCCAGGCCAGCTGCTGCAAACCTTGAGTGGAGGCAACAGTAGTGGCTCCTGCAGGGAACAGGCTTTGGGGCCATGCATCCTAGGCTTGTGACAGAGTGCAAGGTGAGGAATCAGAGACAGAGACTAGGAAGAAGGGTTTCCAGGCTGGATTAACACCAGTCCTCACATGGGGAAGTGCTGTAGTGAGAATGGGCCCCTCCAACTCTCACAGATCAGGAGATGGGAAGGAAAGACACGGAGAGAGGCTCTGCCAGTGCACTACTTGCTCAGGTTTGACATGCTCTACCCCCACCCCAGGGACAGCTTCTGCTCCAGTGTGCCTGGAAATCTTAAGGGAATTGCCTAATGGGGCTAAATATTCTGTCCCTGTCTGTGATATAACAAAGGTGCCAACCAATTGTCCTTCCCCAAAGTCCTCAAACCAGCGCTATAAGGCTCATTTATTATTGCATGTTATGATACATTGTTTTAGTTATGTAGATTCTGACATTTGGGCTCTAAGCAGAGAATGGTGGTAAAGGGAGAGACAAAAAGAGAGGAGGGGGAATGAGAGGGAAGAAGAGGGAAGGGGAAAGAGAAAGTTTAATGTCAGGGAAAAAACAAACCAAAGAGCACATTTTATATTTCCTCGTTTAAAAAAACTAGGTATATGTAAGTATAGATATAATCCTTTTAAAATAGTTCATAAACATTTTAACTCTTCTTGAAGTTTTCTTTTTCCCCTTAAAGAACAAAAATATTTTATTCCTTTGATAAAAAGTTTATAATTTGAGCAGATAGCTGTTGAAAAAAAATAACTTCTTATTCCCCTAAGAGGGCATATACAGTCAG
Source organism: Cheirogaleus medius (assembly GCA_008086735.1). Classification (NCBI taxonomy): domain Eukaryota; kingdom Metazoa; phylum Chordata; class Mammalia; order Primates; family Cheirogaleidae; genus Cheirogaleus; species Cheirogaleus medius. The sequence continues at coordinate 39,695,999 of VBSM01001562.1, forward strand.
GAAAATTCAAGTGGCACAATTTTTGCTTGTAAGCATTAATTCTCTATTTTCTCAGTGAGTCTAATTCTGAGCCTGATTCTAGTGTTCTTTGTCAGAGAGAAATTACTTCTTTCTTTTTCTCAATAAAGAACCATTAATTTGTTACTCAAAAAATAGAATGGTGTGGCTTCCCTGGTGTATTTGTTATTTTCTACGGTGCTTGAAAGCCCTTTTCCCCCTTCTCTCCTTTAGGCTCTTAAGCTCAGAGAAGCTCAGAGTGTTTCTCATTGCCGCTGTCTTGGTTCCTTCTATTTCCCTCTGGCTTCTTGGGGATTGGAGTGTGAGGGGGTGGAGGGGGCAGTGACACAGGGAAGGATTGCTCTGGCTGGGCCCATACCAGTGCTATAGTTTGTTTCTGGTTCTTCCATTTGGGGTCTGAACATGATTGGGATTGTGTGTGATAAACGAAAGAGCTATGCATTCCCATTGAAAACTTCACCAGACAGGACAAAGTTGATGACATCTAGGGTTCTTGGTCCTCTTCCTTCTTCTCCAACGCCAGCCCCTGATAATGAAACTGTTTTAGAGACACAGGTCATCTGCTGGGACTTTGCCTTAGTGGATGGTCACTATGGTGCGTTCCTTATGAAAGCATTGCCAAGCCCATCTGTGACCATTATCATAAACCCATGAGAAGCATGGCCACGAGCTGCAAATTCAGGAAAGACACGTAGAAGTAAGATCCTATTTTTTAAAAAAACCCTCTAAGACTGAGCTAAGTATAGTCATGGACCACATAATGATGTTTTGATCAACAGTGGACTGCATATATTAATATGATGGTGGTCCCATACGATTGTCATGGAACTGAAACATTCCTATCCCTAGTGATGCTGTGGCCATTGTAACATTGTAGTGCAACACATTTGCTCATGTGTTTGTGGTGAGGGTGTAAACAAACCTGCTGCGCTGCTGGTCGTATAAAAGGATAGCACAAACAATTACCTACGGCACGTAATGCTTGATAATAAGTGACTACCTTACTGATTTATGTATTTGCTGTAGTTTTTATTGTTATTTTTGAGTTTACTCTTTCTACTTATTAAAAAAAAGAACTGAAAACAGCCTCAGGTCCTTCAGGAGTATTCCAGAAGAAGGCCTTGTTATCGTAGGAAATGACAGCTCCATGCGGGTTATTGCCCCTGAAGACCTTGCAGTGGGACAGGATGTGGAGGTGGAAGACAGTGATATTGATGATCCTGATTTTGCATAGGTCTAGACTAATGTGTGTGTTTGTGTCTTAGTTTTTAACAAAAAATATAAAAGGTAAAAAAAAAATTTTAAAATACAAAATAGCTTATAGAATAAGGATGTAAAAATATTTTTGTATGCCTGTACAACGTATTTGTGTTTTAAGCTATTATTACAAAAAAGCCAAAAAGTTAAAAAAGTTAAAAGTTGACACAGTAAAAAAAGTTACATTTATGCTAAGTGTACAGTGTTTATAAAGTAACAGTAGTCTGCAGTAATATCCCAGGACTTCACATTCACTCACCACTCACTAACTCACCCAGAGAAACTTCCAGTCCTGCAAACTCCACTCATGATTAAGTTCCCTAGGCAGGTGCACCATTTTTTTAAATCTTTCATACCATATTTTTACTGTACGTTTTCTGTGTTTATGTATGTTTAGATACATACATAATTACCTTTGTGTTACAGTTGCCCACAGTGTTCAGTACAGTAACATGATGTGCAGAATTGTAGCCTGGGAGCGATAGGCTGTACATACAGCCTAGGTGTGTGGTAGGCCACACCATCTAGGCTCGTGTAAGTGTACTCTATGATGTTCACACAACTGTGAAATCACCTAATGATGCATTTCTCAGAACGTATGCTGTCGTTAAGTGATGCATGACCGTAAATGAAAATGGAAAAGGCAGTGTTTTTGAATAATAAAGTGTAGAGTAATATGCTGCCATACAGTGGCATTTGGTGATGCCCTCATCACTGCCATTCCAGTGGCCAAAAAGGGTGGCTGCTCTGTCAACTGATATAGGACCAAGCACATTCTAGAATTCCTCTTGATCTAGTTACAGAACTAGAATTAAGGCCATCTTTCTTGTCTGAAAGACTAAGAGTGCTAACACCATGTCACACATCCGTCCTGGTCTCAGTGACCACTTTCCAGTCTGCACTCTGTCATCACTCCAGGTGCCGACTTCTCACTGCTGTGCACGTTCCTCCTCTGACTCATCCACATGCCATCCCCACACGCCATCCCCACACGCTTCTGGTTTGTCTGCTAAACATGCCATCTGTGTCCAGTAACCTCTTATCCTTCCTCAACTCTTCCTCTGAAGAGAACCTCGTCTTCTTGTCTCAACTGGAAACTGGACGTCCCCCAAGAATATCACTTTCCCACAGTCCCTTCCAAGCGTGTCTTCAGGTCACTGGTAAAGTAGGTATCCACCTTTCTCTTAGTGGCCTTTATTCATGTTTAATCTACCTCACTCCTGCACAACCCGCTGCTACTCTGAACTTCATGTCCTAGTGCTGTATACTACATCCCACCCCCTCCTCCCCAAAATATACCAACTTTTTTGCTATTTCCCCTTGTTTACTGAATATTAATGTTATCTCCCGACATTTAACCATGTTGGGCTATTAAAACATGTATGCGGGAGCCATGACGGCTTCTCACAACTTGCTTCCTATGGCTCCTTGCTAAAGAGGAGGCCAGTTTCTGGCCTTTGGCTTCTTGACAGCCTCTTCTCCTATGGTTTTTCTTTCTAAGCCAAGTGCTCCTGTTATTGTTTCATGGGCTTCAACATCAATTCTGCAGCATCTCCTAGTTATTGGTTTTAAAAATTTTGCTCCAGTACCAACTCTCTTCCTTCTCTCACTTGCTCGGTGATGCACTCTGCAACAATCCTTCATTCTCTTGGAGACTCCCAATGCATTGTCTCTGTCACTGTATTTCTGTTTAGTAAACCTATTTCCACTTCTCTCGTTTTCCATGGCCCAACATTTAAATCATTCTGGACATGTCCTCAATTCCTTATTCATCTCTTTCTCCATTATACTTATCTGGAAAAGCTCCAGACATGCACAAACCCATTCATTTGATTTCTTTATGCATGACTCTGAGCAGTAAAATGAGATGGAAAATTAAAAATCACTCAACTGGGAGGACAAGTTTTTACTTTAAATTCATGATCACAACCATCAACATTTTCCCAAATCCTATTTTGTTTCCCATACCCCAAGTAGACTCTTTTAAAGCTTCTTCCTTTCCTCAAACTTTCCATACTCTTCTCTCTAGACATTCAGCTGTTTTCCTAACTGTATTCCTTTTTAGTGAGGAAAAAGCCATCTTATTGACATGTCCCCTTCCCCTTCACAGTAAATTTACAAGTCTTCTTACGTCTGCTTCTATGTTTTCTCTTTTTCTTGTGAAAATGGAGAAAGTGTCCCTCCACCTATCAAAGGTAAGTTGCTCCACTGGTCCTTAGGACATGCCTCCTCTCACCTTTCTAATATTTCTCTTTGTCAATTATCCCATTTCTCTCCCACATCAACGATTTTCCCATATGTCGAGAATCATTCCTACTGGTATCCAAGCATGTCCTGATGGTTTTCCTTCAGTCCCACTGAAACAAACCGGTGAAGACTTTCTTTGATCCTCACATTCCATGAAGCTACTCCCTTATCTCTTGAACATAGATAAACTTCTAAGAAATTCTATACCAGCTCTCTCCCTAGTCCTACCCCAATTCCTATTTTAATTCAATATGGCTTTTGACTCCACCCCTCAACTGAAAACTTATTTTGTCAAAGTCAAGGTAAATTTCGTGTTATCAAATCCACCAAAAAACAGATAATTTTCTATCATCATCGTACTCAGCCTTTCAGCAGTATTATTGGAGTTGACTGACCTCCCTCCATTGAAAATCACCCTTCTTGGTTTCAATGACCTTGTGATCTCTGGGTCTTTCTCTTGTTTCCCTCATTTCTCCCCTTCAGTTTCCTCTACCGGCTCCTCCTCTAACTGACTAGTAACTTTTAGAGCTCTGTTGGGCTGTCTGTCTCCTCTCTTTATGTCCTCTTGGGAAGCTCATCCCTTTCAAGACTTTAAATACATCCGTATGACAACACCTTCTAAGATCCTAACTCTAGCCTGGATTCTCCTTAACTCCAGACTCATTTACCTTTCCCACATCTACTTGTATACCTTATAGACATCTTAAACTAAACATATTCCAAACTGAACTTTCGATCTTCCTAACCCTGTCACCTCCCTAATGCACTCCTCCTCCTGTCATCTTCATTTAAGACAAGAGAATCATGCTTGATTTTTTGCTTTTCCACACTTCCACCTCTGACCCATCAGTAAGCCCTGCTGATTTTACTTTAAAACTATATTCTTGAATCCCTCTGCTTTTTTCTACATTTCTACCTCTTTCCTGCTAGTCCAAACAAACCGTGGTCACTTTTCACCTGGACACCTGGACAAAAAAGGCAACCAACTTTCCCTTTTGCTTCTTCTACTTCATTTTCCATTTAAGCAATCAGAGTGATCTTTTAAATATGCCAATCCGATTATGGGGTTTGCTATTTAAAATCCTTTAATATTTTGCTACTTCTCTGCAATAAAATCCAGACTTCTTTTGGCCGATAAGACCCTGCGTGATCTGACTTCTGCCTACTGCCAATTTCATGTCAGTCAGTAGTTCTTCTCCTTGGTCACTTTGACTTTTTTATTTTTAAATTCCATGAACACACTTGCTGTTTCTCACCTCGGGGCCTGTATATGCTTATCCTTATACCTAAACTGCCTGATCTTTTCCTGATCTTTCAGAACTGACCCTACATTCTCGAGGTCTCAGTTTAAATGTCAACCCCCTTAGAGAAATCTTTCCTGACTACATTATGTAACACAAATATACCCTTGTTAATCTTTAACACATCATCCTGGTGGATTGCTTCCTGTATGAGAATTATGATAATTTATACTTACTTTTGTTTTTTTCATTTATATATTTGCCAAGTTCCCTACTAAATTTTAAGTTCTGTGAGGTCAGAGAAACATGTCTCTCTTGCTTACTGCTGAATCTCCAGTGTCTAGCACAGTTTCTGGCATTTAGTAGTTGCTAAATGAAGTCTATACTAAACTCATCTTGAAACAAGTGGGATTTTTTTTTGTTACATTTCCTCTCTCTACTATATTATACCATATTCAGTAAAAATCTTTCCTTTTAAAAATATGTATGCTCAAAAGAGATTCTATGCATTTTTCTTTGGATAATGGTAATTTCTAGTTATATATGCTTATGTAATAATACTCTATAATTATGTAGTATCTTCTATTTCAGGATCTCAAAACCATTTAGAAATCATAATTAACGAGCAAGCAGATGTGGTTGTACTGGGTTATTGAAATCATTTCACATATAGACCTGAGCTTGCTTCCTTAAGACCCCAGCTCTAACATATGTCAAGTGGAGGCTAAACGCTGGGTACTCACAGTCATATAGTGGTGTGAGGACATTGGAAACTAGGAAGAGGGGAGGGTCAGAGGGGAGTGAGGGATAAAATCTTACCTACTGGGTACAATGTACACTACTCTGGTGACAGGCACACTACAAGCCCTGATTTCAGCATTATGCAATTCATCCATGTAATAAAAACACTTGTACCCCCTTAATATTTTGAAATTAAACAAAAGTTTCTGATTCAACCTATAGTTTCTGAGTCAGCCTCTAGGTGACCACTTTGATGAAAAAAATAAACAAAGCTCCATATTAAAGATTCATGAGATACTTTTATTGGTATACACGAAAAGAAAAAAATCATAGTTATGAGAAAAATATTGAGAGGGAATAAGAATAGTAATCCAATCCAATAATTATAGCCCTTTTACCTGACACTTATTTAGCACCCACTGTATTCCAGAAAGTTTTCTGGATTCTGTAACCATAAAGCTGAATGTGACATGGTCTCTATTTCATTGTAGTGGGGAGACATGCATATCAATATGTAGTTATAATACAATATGGTAAGTGCCATAGAAGGTTAATGTATAAAGTGCTTTAGTACATAAAGAAGGAAGCTACTAACTTTGTCTGAAGAGGACTAGAAAAGGCTCCACAGATAGGACCCTTAGACCACTCCTTAAGGATGAGTAAGAGTTGGCCAGGTAGAAAAGGTGGAAGAGAAAAAGGAAGGCATTCTCAGAAGAGGAGAGAGGGATGGAGATGGGAAAGTATGTAGCATGTTACAAGAATGATCATTGGGGTTGGAACAGAGGGTACAGGGAGGAAAGTGGCAAAGAATGATATCCAAATTCTGGCTATCCTGATATTTCTGTAAAAAATTGATGGGGTCTTTGTATGCTCTATCAGTAACGGAGAAAGTTGCAAAACATGAAAATGTTCTTCTATGCAGGTTATCTCCATGAAATTTTAGGTTAATATCCTGATTTAAGAGTTCATAGTCTTGGCCAGGCAGAGCACAGTGGCTCAAGCCTGTAATCCTAGCACTCTGGGAGGTGAAGGCAGGAGGATTTCTTGAGCTCAGGATTTAGAGATCAGCCTGAACAAGAGTGAGATCCCATCTCTACTAAAAATTGAAAAATTAGCTGGGCAGGCATCATGGCTTATAGTCCCAGATACTTGGGAGGCTGAAGCAGGAGGATTGCTTGAGTCCAGAAGTCAGGTTTGAGACTGCAATGAGCTATGATGACGCCACTACACTCTATCCAGGGCAATAGAGCAAGACTCTGACTTGAAAAAAAAGAAAAAGAGTTTATAGTCTTGATAATGTTATTATAAAACTGTTTAAATAACCAGACTGAATGTTTCCTGCCATTTTTCTTTAAGAACAGAGGTCATTAAGTCCATTCAAACATGCTGCTCTTTTATTTATATATTTCTGTAGCTTTAGATGATTTAGGGCCTGTTTTAGGTTATCAATTTCAGAATCACTTAAAGATTAAATTTAAAAAGTTTGGCTCATTAGAATTCCTGCCCGTGACTTGTTTTTCACATATGTAGAGTGGGTGGTCATCTGTGTTACACGATGGGAGGATTCCAGGAATGCCTTCCTGCTCAAATTTTTTCACAACGCATGAGTCACAGTGATAGACATGGCATGTTAGAAATTCCTTAGGGTTAAAATATTGTCCCCAAAACCCAGTTTCTTTATCTTTCTTTTCCTTTCTTTTTAAGGTGCAAATGGCTTTCTGTCACATTTAGAGGATATTCTTAAATCATCATCTTCCTTGACTTCTTCTGCCAAATTTGAGACTCTTAGTACATCTTTTTTTTCTTGAGTTTTTGTGTTCTCCGTATATTCTTGGTTTCTCTAACCTTTCAAGCTCATGCTTAGAAGATATAAGCCGTGGCTTAGAAATAGATTTTTATTTAATCTCACTTGTTCTAGTATGTTGCCTCACTTATAGCCTTCTGCATGCCTGGGGTCTACAAGACAGGAGTTGTTCTATTTTCTTTTTGCCAAGGAGTCAATCTTCTCTCTTCTGCCTGGGTGTGAGACACTTGTCTTTTTTTTTTTTAATCCTGGCTGAATGAGATGATAAATAGGAAACTGGGATTTGAATTTCTCTTTCTTCCAAGTTTCAACCAATCCTCTAATTTTTGCTTGCAGTCTCCATTCCTATTTCTAGAGGTACTAGGTTGCTCTTCTTCATGGCCTGTCCAGGTTCTATAGTGCAGGTCCATTTTTGCCTTGTTGGCTGCTGCTGCTTTTTCATTTAAATCCCTTTCAGGTTTGTTGAGCCAGCAGCCACTTGATGAACTGCTTTCCATCTTTCATAATATAGTTGCCACCTGCTGTCATTGCCTCTCTAATTCTTTTGATCTTCTGAAACGATAGCAGTGTTATTCCTTTTGGTAGGGTTTTAGGAAGGAACTAGGATAAATGTCTAGTTTTAGGTTGTCATGTTTAATTGGAGATCTTCAGGACTATTTTTCTAGAATATAAATATCCTATAAATCCACTGTTTCATCTTTTCAGTGGCCTTGCCTACATATAGAATACAATCTGAATTGCTATTGGGTGTTTTTCAAAGTGCTTCCTGATCTGGTCCTTATCTACCTGTCTTCCAGGAATTTCCTTTGCTTCCTTCAATTCTGGTGCTCTTATAAGGATCAGCTCAGGTGTAACTGTAACTGCCTCCTAATCTTCCCTGGTTGAATAGTACAGAGAAGTAGGAAATCATCAATGAATAAGATTTCAGCTCCCATTGAGGAATATGAAAAGACTTTGGAAACCTCCTGGCATATCAGATAATATAAGCAAGAAGCAATGCAGAACATGTAGAAGAGGGATTTAAGCAGAGAAGAGAGGCCTAAGATCTCTCTAGAACCTCAAAGAGGCTCCAGGTTCAGGTATCGCAGGTACAATGTGGTCAAGAGAAAGAGCTGGCATAAAACAGAGGCCTCAACTGAAAGCCTGTTTACCTGTAAGTGTACATTGGTCGGTCCCTCACACTTCTCCTCCCCTCTTTTCCCTCCCTTCCTTCCCCTTCTCTAGCCCCACTCTCTCCCTCCAACCAACCCCTCTCTACTTCTTTCCTTATACTCCCCTTCCCCTGCTTTCCTTGCAACTCATAAAATTATTGGTCTTAAATCTACACTCCACTGTAATAATATCATGTATCACTTTGGTTTCCCACTCCTTGTATTTGAACTTTGTCATGTGATTTGCTTTGGCTCTTGGGACGGATGTTAAGGGACCAATATGAGCAGAGGTTTGAATTATTCGACTGCAGTTGGGCTTGCTGTCTTGTACTTTTTTTTTTTTTTTTTTTTTTTTAGAGACGGGGTCTCGCTCTTGGTCAGGCTGGTTTCGAACTCCTGACCTTGAGCTATCCACCCGCCTCGGCCTCCCAGAGTGCTAGGATTACAGGCGTGAGCCACCGCGCCCGGCCTTGTCTTGTACTTTTGATACAGCCATGAGAATAACATTCCCTGGATACCCGCTGCCTCTAGTCTGGATGCCAGAATGAGACATGTGGGGCAGAGCCATCCAAACCAACCCATAAACCTGCTTCTGGAAGTGGAGCTGCAGCCACCTGCAGATGCATGGGCCAGAAATAACTTTTATTGCTAGATGCCACTAAAATGTTTTGATATCTTTCATTCAGAAAAAGATGGCTAATGCATAAATTGATATGAAGAGGTGGGGTACTGTCATAAAAACACTGAAATATAGGACATTTGAGTTAGGACTATATGCAAGGATGGTGGGGAAACTTTCATATAAGGTTGGAAAAATAGCAATGCATATTTTGCAGTGGCAAAAATTTTAGTAAAACTATTGCCTGTGGCGTGAAGAAAATGTAAAAAAAACGAATCTACAAAATTTGGTTAGGAGATTTCAGGAGAAATGTTTAAAGTATCAGCCAGCTGCTGCTAGCTGAATAAAATACTACAAGAAAGAAATGAGCTTAGAAAAAGACTGGTCAATTTACATGCAAGAATGTAAAGGGGATTTCAAGATTAAAATATAAAATATAAAATCATTTTTTTACCAAACAAAACTGGACATTATAATACAATCTCAAGACTATCTGGGGTTTTGCCAGAAAGACATATACACAGTAAGATACGACCAAACTAAGGGTGTGGCTGAAATATCCTTTGTTAAGATAGACAAAATAATTAGAATGATATATTAACAGATATAGATAGATAGTAAATCTCTCACAGGACAAAAAAGGTCTAAGAAAGCCCAGGCGAATGATCTCACAAATGTCTGACTCACAATCCAAGTGTCCATAAATTGAGAGTATGTGTTAAAAAGAATTGTGGGTGTGGTTTTAGTAAATGGAGTTGACAGGAATCAAATACATAAAAAACCACAAAGGTTTTTAAGAGAGATGTACTAGCAAAATAGCCACCAGATTCTAACACCAAAAAAGACTGGCTGTTTGAAATGTAAAAAGACTTGGGTCTCCGACTTTCTGCAGGCATTTAATTAATACTACAAATTTCTCTGTAAGTACTGCTTTCGTGGTTTCCCATGAATTTTGACATGTTGTGTTTTCATTTTCATTCAGTTCAAAAAATTTTATAATTTTCCTTTATTATTTTTTCTTTGACCCATGGGTTATAGAAAAGTATATTATTTGGTTCCCAAATATTTGAGGTTTTTCTAGATAGCTTTCTGTTTTTGACTTTTAATTTAAGTCCACTGTGGTTGGAGCACATACTTTGTATAACTTGAATGATTTAAATTTATTGAGGTGGTATTTTTATGCCCAGAATATGGTCAACCTTGACAAATATTCCACATGCACTTGAAAAGAATATGTATTCTGCTGCTTTTAGGTGGAGTGTTCTTTGTGAGTCAGTAAGGTCAAATTGGTTATTATACTGTCTCCATCTTCTATATCCACAATAATTTTCTATCTATTTGTTCTACCAGTTATTGAGAAGGAGTATTAAAATATTTGACTATAATTGTAGCTTTATCTATTTATACTGTTTTCAGTTCTATCAGTTTTTGCTTCAGGTATTTTGAAGCTCTGATACTAGGTACATAAATGTTTAGGATTGTTAAGTTACTTTGATTAAGTGACTCTTTGTTATTATGAAATGATCTTCTTTGTCCCTGGCAGTATTCTTTGTTCAGATATACTATTTATCTAATATTAAGTTAGATACTACAGCTTTCTTTTGATTAGTGTACCTATGTTTTTGTTTTTAACCTGTTTGTGTCTTAATATTTAAAATGTATTTCTTGTAGGCAGCATGCAATTGATTTTTAGAATCTAATCTGGTAACTTCTACTTTTTAATAGAGTGTTCTGATCATTTATTAATACACTTGAGATGATATTTAGGTTTGAGTCTATGATCTAGTGATTTGTTTTCTATTTGTCACTTCTGTTGTGTCTTCCCTTTTTCTTTTCTTCTGCCATCTTTTGGATTATTTGAATACTTTTTGATTGAATTTTATCTTCTTAGTTGCTTATTAGCTGTGAGTGTTGTATTCTTTTATTGTTTTCTTTAGGTTTTGTAGTATTTAATTTTAACATCACGGTCTACCTTTAATGCTATACCATTTCATGTATGGTTTACAAATGTTATTTATAGTATATTTCCATTTCTTTCCTCCTGCTTTTTGTGCAATTTTCACACATTTAGCTTTTATATATGGTATAAACTACACACTGCATTTGTATTGCTTTCATTTAAGAAGTCAATTATCTTTTAAACGCATTTATATATTTACCCCTATAGTTACCATTTCTAGTGCTCTTCATGCCTTTGTCTATATCCATAATTCTATCCAGTTTTTTTTTCTTTTATTTGGAAGACTTCCTTTAACATTTCTTGTTGGGTAGATTTATTGGTGATGAATTATTTCAGCTTTTGTATTTCTTAAGAAGTCTTTATTTCATCTTGATTTTTGAAAGACATGTTCACTGGGTATAGACTTCTAAGTTGATATCTTTTAATAATTTTAAAGAGGTTGTTTACTCTCTTCTCACTTGCATTGTTTCTGACATAAAAGTCTGCCCTCTTATTTATTTTATCAGTACATAACAATTCTTTTTTTGTTTGATCCACTTAAGATTTTCTCTTTATCACTAGTTGTGAGCAATTTGATTATGCTGTACCTCAGTACAGTTTTCTTCATGTTCCTTGTGATTGGGTTTTATTGAGCTTGGATTTGTGGGTTTATAATTTTCAACAAGTTTGTAAATTTTTCTGTCATTACTTCTTTAAATATTTTTCCTCTCTTCACCTTTCTCTCTCTTTCATTTCTGAGACTCTAATTACATGTGTTGTCTTCCAGCTCATTTATACTCTTTTTTAATTGTTATTTTTATGTTATTTTCATTTTGTATAGCTTCCAAACCTAAATCTTCAAGTTCACTAATCTCTTCTGCAATGTCTAGCCTACTGTCTGTCCCATCCAGTGTATTTTTTATTTCAGACATTATAGTTTTTATCTCTTAAAGTTTTATTTGAGTCATTTTTATATTCTGTATATTTACATAACTTTTTGAGCTTATTGATTATAGCTATAACAAACACTTTATTATCTTTGGTGATTCTAATCTCTGTATCAGGTCTATGGTGGTTTTGATCGATAAATTATTCTTATTATGGTTTGAGATTTCCTGCTTCTTTTATTGACTGATAATTTTTTATAGGATGCCAGACATTGTGAATTTAACCTTGTGGGTGCTGAATATTTTTATATTCCTTCAAATATCTTGAGCCTTCTTCTGGTATACACTTACATTATTTGGAAACAGCTTGATCCTTTTGCTTCTGGGTCTTGCTTTTCAGATTTGTTAAATAGCCCCTGATCAGTGCTCAGTCTATTACTAATTGCTACTACTGAGGCAGAATCCTTTTGTATTCTTTATGAAATGTTCATGAACCATGAGACTTTCAAATCTGGCTGTTAGGAACAGAAACTGTTCCTGGTCTTGCAGGAATCTGTGCACTGTTTCTCTAATCCTTTCTAATAATTCTTTCCCCATGCTTTGATTGTTTCCTCACATATAGGTCCTGATTCACACTGAACTGAATATTCAAAGGCTATCTTCAGATTGATCAATAGTTTATTTTAGATGATTAGATTACAGATATTTTAATTTATATTTATATAGCTATCTGTATTTTCTTGTTTCAATAGGAATATGATAATTTTGTGGACCAAAAATAAGCCATTTCCTTTCTGAAAAAAATTAAAAATTAAATGCCTATATATCATTAGAAAAAGATGGGCTAGTTGTCTCCTCTCAGAATAGTACAGTATTTTTTGAATGACAGGATTAAAACCATAATTAAAGTGATCCATAAATTTCAGAAAATTTTGAATCTCATGTGTTTCATATAATACTATTAGTTATCTTCAGAGGCAAATAACAAATTGTATATATTTATAACGTTTAATATTCTTTATATATAAGAACTATTTACTCAATAGAAGACAAACCCTCTAATGGAATAATGTGCAACAATATTGATTAGACAATTTGCAAAATAAGGACACAAATGTCCAATAAATATGATATGTGGTCATCACCAAAAATAATAAAAAATGTTAAGAAAGTAATACAACAATGAATATCCTTTTAAAAATGATATATCTTTAATAGCCTCTTCAGGACATATTTTATGATGTAGAACTTCTGGGGAACATTATATAAAACTTTTTGGGCTTTTGATACATTGTGTGTTCTTTGCAGTACAGGAAAGAGTGTCAGACACAAGGACACAACAGGAGATATGCTTTGAATGTGTGTGTGTGTGTGTGTGTGTGTGTTTAAAGTAGACTGGAGAAGCAACTTAGTGTAATAGTAAAAATAACAGTCTTTGGAAACAGACTCCTGGGTTGAATCCTACTTTTTCTACTTTACTTACTAGGTATTACTAGCTATTATGGTTAGTTATGAACTTCTTAGCCTTGGCCAAGTCACATTATTTCTCTGTGCCCTATTATATTTATCTGTAAAATAAGGATATTAATGTTATTTCCATTAGAGGGTACTGTTTTTGTTTTATTAGTTGTTTATTTGCTCTAAAAATAATAATTTAGTATATGTAAAGCACTAGAAAATTTCCAGGCATGCTGTAAGGACTCCATATATTTACTTATTATTACAGAAATTGACTTACTGTAGAATAATATCTAATTACATAAAATTTTTGAAAAAGATAGTCTCAAGAGGAAAGGCAAATTATAAAATAAATATGTCAAATTCGTTTTTCTAAAATAGATTTTATTCAAACAAAATGTTTGGATATTTCTAGGTGGCATTTTTTGCTATTTTTGTGGTTTTTTGGAAAAGGTTTTATAATCAGAAAAATCACTTCAATTCAATTAAAAACACAAGATTACTTAAATGCCCCTTAAGAGGGGCATTTAAGAAACCTTCCCTGGTTTCTTAAAGTTAGTTGGTCCCTTCTTAGTTCTTCCGTAGCTTCTATTAGGGAATTGTGTTCTAATGAATTGTTTGCATTTCTGTCTCCATCACTCTACTCTGAGCTCCTTGAAAGTAGGTACCAAGGTTTGTTTATGTCCCCACTGTCTGACATACAACAGAATTTTTGGGTATTAAAATCACCCTTAATAAGGTAAAACCCAGAACCTCCTATAGCAGCAACTTTCAATAGGTGATAGACTAGTGTTTATGGTATTTAAAAAGCATATTCTATGTTGCAATATATATATATATATATATATATTTGGAAAATGAAATAGATACCAATTATAGAAGGTAAAGTTTGAGAAATCATCTTGGGTGGTAGTGACAGACTAATGTGTCTTCAGTAGGGTAGGCCTCATGCAACAGGTTATAGAATTGAGGCTAGAGGGGAGGCAGGGTGTGTGTACGTGTGTGTGTGTGCACACACGTGTGCATACAGTGTTTACATTTAGGAAAAGGAGGCCTGGCTTTGAAAAATACTATTCCTAGATATCCTTTGCTGGGAAAATCTCCAGTTGGAAAAAGGACAACTCTGAACCTCCTCAGTTCTCTAGTTTTCTTGCCCAGGGTCATCTCCATCACAGTCTCATAATGGTGTGCTACTCTTTTCTAAGTAAGTTATGGTCCATCTGGGATAAAAAATTCTTTCCCCTGGAGCCGAGGTACGTCATGACTTCCATGTGACTTTACTAAATACTTAGAGGAAGAAAAAAAGCACATAGGAGTCGTCTATATGGAGTGTAAATCATCTTGCTTACAAAATGTATTAGTTTTTTATTCTTTCACAGCTAACTGGCTCCAAATCAATCCCGCCTGAGATTTTATGAATGGAAAAAAGCCCACCAGGGAACCCCATTTACTCTCTATCCTACCCTAACACCTTCTCCTACCCCATTCTACCCTTAGGGTTTAAGTTCTTTCTCCCAGGCTTGGCCTCTGATCTGAGAGACAGTGTCCTCCCCTTCAACTGACACCAGGAGAGACCTTACCTTTACGTGAGACCCTGCTTCTCAGCTTTAGGGGTGTGACTTATTTTGACACAAGTTCAATAATAGACTAAAGAATAATGAAGAATATTTGAGGTAGAGTTATGAAATAAGAATTGAGCAAATATTAACAGAGTGATTGTTCCCTCATGGCATGCATTGTGATTATATAAAGGAGAGTAACCATATTCTTGTATTCATGGTTCCAAGAAAATATTTTTGAGGAAGTAACTAATGGGTTTTTATTCCTGGCATTTCTTTCTACTCCCTAATATTTCTCAGGAAGACTTTTTAAAATCTCCATTGTCTCAGAAATGTACAGAAGGAAGAGTGGCAATTCTTCACTTTTAAGTCTCAAAGCATAGGCATCACTGAGCCAGAGTATATATAGAATATGGCTTCAGTTGAAGTCAGCTTCTACCTGTCCAGGTGAGACCTTGAGGAACCAAGGGGACACCAGTTTCTCTGCACCCATAATGACAACGAAGCAAGAGTGTGCATATGTGGTACAGCTTGTCACGTGGGGCTGCTCCACCTCTGAGTTCCCTATGACATATTGCGGTGCAGGAGGGGTGAAGGTGCCATTTCCTGATGCCCAGAGCAGTTCCAGAATGGGAAGATTATTTCCCCCATTTCTTCCAAAGCTCAAGGGTTGCATATTTATGGGACATGAACAAGCCTTGAGGTTGAGAATGAAAATCCCCAAACGTTTCTGGGTTCTCTGCCTTTGAATTATATAAGTCCAATGCTTGGTCTCTGCAATCATATCTGACTATGGTTATAAAAAGAAGCTATAGTTCCAGTAGAACAAATTTGCTATTCTGATTTGAAAGGTGCATTTGAAACACAGTGCAACATGTAAAACAAAGAATATGAATGGGAAATGGGCATTTATTGAAAATAGCTTTTCTCGTTTATAATAGTGGTTGGGTAATTAGCCCAACACACAAATGCAGCATAATTAATGCTATTAACCAAAACGTATGTTTTCAAAACATCTAGGAAAATTGTACAATTATAATGTAATTGAAGCCACTTAAACTGCAACTTTGCCCTTTTGGTCTTAGATATTCTTTTAGTTGTCATGCTTATGTTTTCTGATTTTAAAGAATAAAATATATTAAGGTGTTCCACATCTCTAGACTTCTTTTCTTCTGATAAACTGCCTTACATGTAGCTTGTTATTATATAGGTGTTATATAATCCAATGTCATAAAAAATTCACACTAACAAAATACCTATGTGTCACTTTGATGAAATATATAACTAATCTTACCATTATATGAAAATTTCAAATATAGTTACAAAATAGATAATAGTGTGGGTGGGTACTATATTAAATCAGCATTTCCATGGTTAAAAACTGTGTCAGCATTTTTATAATGAGTCCTATTTCAAAAATTATAACTTGACCAAAGGATTTTATATTAAGATTTAATGTGGTTTTTAAGCTCTCAACCAGAGAAATTTTTAAAAAGTGATTTTTCCCAGGCAGATTTGACATTTCTCAGTATTAGACAAGCACAGAAGAAGGGCTGATTTCCTTACTGCAACCATCACTTCAAATGCCTATTGTTACTGAAACACACTTGCATGCAAAAATAAAAGGATAAGCAACAAAGGGCTGACTTGTGTCCTTGGGTCTATGTCATGGCTGTCTTACAGGGGAAACAACTTATCCAATTGTGAAACTCTTGACTGTGCTCCAAAACAGAGTAAGCATATTTCCTTTGTTGCTATATTCCTCTCTGTATCTTCACTTTCTCGATACTATTTTCCTATTTCCCTCCATCAAAAACTATCCTTCCATGAAGCTTGTTCCCCCTTTAATCATCTCAAGTGAATGAAGTCATCTCCCTAAAATCATAAGGCTCTTTCTATTATTGACATTCTTTTTATTTGTTTGTTTATGACAGATATTTTCTTACTTATTCTTGCTTTTAAAGATACGGGCTTAATTGAGTTTCCTCAAACTTTAAAGTCCTAATGAAATGGTTCATTTTCCTATGTACATACAAATTTAATACCTCCTAGACCCCTAGGTCTCATTAGTTGGAATTGAATTTTTTGTCTTTTCTTTTTCCTCCAATAGCACTTTGTTCAGATCACTGTTATATTAATAGCACCTGACCATTTATAGAACTCTCAGCACTAGGAACTTTTGAAAGGGAGGGTATGTCTGACCTAAATTTGTCCTTTGCCATTGGTCCACTTCACCTATGAACTAGAGGCTAATATAAAACAAGACTCCTTGACTGTGACCTAATCCTAGCAACTACTTGGACTCTCTCGATTAGCTCTAGCCAAGTTGTTGCTACAGGAGACCCAGCTTGAGCTCACTGATATAACATTTCACACCTGACCACAGGAGGTGTCTGTACTACTTACCATGCACCACTTTGTCTCCCTCAAGGGGGAAATTGAGCAGCGACCATCATTTATTCTTCTCTGTATTCTCAGAAGGAAGGACATAGCAAGTGCTCATTGAATATTTCCCTTGTAAGTGGAATAATCCATCCATCAATCAATGGAGATTTGTTTGTCTGGTCTTCCTATTAATTAATATAATGAATAGTTAGAATGAAGGACTCTCTATCCATGGGGCAAAATAAATGATAATTATGTGCATGATTCTATCTGTATTAGCTCCATTCACCAACCAAATGAACTTACCATATACAGACTGTTCCGCAGAAGGGGTTAATTCACAATGATTCAAATTAACATTAATATTTGCAGACACTGCCTTTCATTTATCTTAGCTCATTTACTTTATCATAAAATAAAGCTGAGTTAAACATTACTATATGTGTAAGAAATTTAAAGTGATTATGTATTACAGCAAACCTTATAAAGCATTAATCTTCATTACTGAGAAGACATTTGATAATTCCCTTAAGGATATACCACTTGAGTTCCAAGATTGCCCAAGGGAAAATATATATGCTTTGGGAAATAAGCATCTTACATGTTACTCATTAAATAAAGGATTTGCTGCGATAGATTTCAGGGTGGAGTCCAGGAAAAATGAGAAAAGCATATGTGTTAGATTGATTGAGTTGATGACCCTAGTTTTTCGCATGCCCTTTAGCCTCACTCTCTCACACTGATCTGAGACGTGACACATAGCTTTCTTTGGCCAATGAGACAGAGAAAATTTGACGTAAGTTGCTTGAAAATTGCTTGTGCATTTCCACTTATTTACTTGGACACTTACCACTATCAGGAGAATGCATCTAGGCTAGCCAACTGGAGGGACATGAGAAGGTAGAAAAGATCAGAGTTGTCCTAGCTGAGGCCATCCCAGACCAGCCAATGCCTGTCTACACCAACTGACTGGACACATGAGTGAGCCCTGCCCAGGTCAGCTGAACTCAGCCCTGATCAGCAGAACTGCTCAGTAGAGCCATAGCTTTGTAAGAAATAATTACTAGTTGTTTTAAGCCACTAACTTTTAGGGTGGCTTGTTATATAGTATTATTTTGGCAATAGATGATTAATATCAGTGGCTTTTCTATAAGACTATGTGAAGTCTACAATTTATTTGAGAAGACATAATGAATTTAGGTTTTTTTGGAATATTACTCAATTATAAAAAACGGCGGTGATCTAGCACCTCTTATATTTTCCTGGATAGAGCTTGAACCCATTATCTGAAGTGAGGTATCACAAGAATGGAAGAATAGGCTCCACAGGTACTCACCTTCAAATTGGCACTAACTGATCAACACTATGGTGCTCACACGGTAGTAATATTCTCCAGGGATTAGAGGGTTGGAGTGGGGGTAAACTCACAACTAATGGACATGGTGAGCATTGTAGAGGGGAAGGGCATGCCTCTAATCCTCGTTTGGGTGAAGCAAAGTCATAAAATGTAACCAAAATGTTTGTGCCATCATAATATCCTGAAATAAAAATAAATTTTAAAAAATGGATTTTTAAAACTTTTCAGTAATATCAAGTAGAGGGGAGACATACAGATGAAAAAGTTGAACTGAAAATTAAAAATAAATTTGTTTTCAGAAGGAATAAAATAATCTGAGAAAATGAGATAATTTTCAGAGTCAGAGGCTCTGGAGGCAAAATGTGTGAGCTAGAGTTCTGGCTCTAAAATTAACTGTTGTGTGACCTTTACCAAGTTACTTAATCTCTTTATACTTCCTTTTTATCCTCTGTAAAATTGGAATACCTACTGAGGGTTGATGGCCATGAAAATTATGAGCTATATATATATATCATATATAATTTACTGATCATATATATTACTGATATATATATATAGTACTTAGAAAAGTTTTACACATAATAGGCAGTCAATAGTGTTAGCTACTGTTGTACAACAGGTGAAGCATAAAATTAAGTGGCATCAAATCATTACTGTGTAGCAAGTTGCAAGACACAATGTAGGACTTAATGTGGGAGAGTTTTCTGGCCATTATCAATTGTTTGTTTCTTTTCTGGATATTTTTAAAGGCTATTATCAGTTGCAAAACCATTAAATAGAGGAGTAGTGTGTTACAGGGAGCAGCAAACTTGGATTCAAATTGTGTAATGATAGGTAAGCCATGGAGCCTTCCTGGAATTCAATTTCTTTATCAGTAAGTGAGGGCTTGGTTGGACAAAAGGATATCCTAGGAATTTCACACTTTGAAAATTCATTATGTCTAAGCCTATACCTTAGTTTCAGTACTTTAAATAAGCAATTGATCTCATGTCACAACTGTGGATGAGTGACTTTCTTAATGCATTAATAGTATAAATGAAAGAAATACAGAAGAGCAGTGATAACATTTTAAGTAAATCTACACTGTTTGATATGAAGATACAGAATGTAATAGGTTTTGGTAATGTTTCCTGAAGATCTGCATTATGCCAGAAACTCTGGGAGATGCTGAGGACTAATAGATGAAAGCTGATTCCCATGTAGTGCCTCTGGTATAGCCGCGTAGCTGGAAGACAAAGAAGTAAAGACCATGGTAACAAAGCACACAGACCAACAAGGGCAGCAGAGAAAGAGAAAAAAAAATCCATCCTACTTTTAAAAATTATTATATTTTGTTCTTCAGAAAAGATTGGTTTTGCTGGTTGATAAAAGGTAAAAATCCAGATTTCCTGTGTTTATAGCCACTAGCATGTAGACTGTCCTGTCATTTTTACTTGTTTTAAAATTTTTCATAAACTGTAAAAATGGAAAATTTTTATCCCCAAGCAAAAAATTGTTTACTCCTAAACAAACATTAAAAATAAGGTGTACTTACTAAGTTATTGTGTTTTACCTCTATACTCAGATTTGCTCTGTAAGACTCTGCCTATCGAGGGTGCTAGAGAAAGACTGGGAAACTGGAGGGGAGAAAGGGGCTTGCTCCTTCCCATTCCTTGCTGGCGTCCAACTCTAGTAACATCTAAATCCAGTTTGCAGTTTTTCCAAAACATGTAGAACCAGCTTTATGATGTCCCAGTACAGAGACACTAGCTCAGTTGAGCAGCACTGCCTAACAGAAGTCTGAGTTTCACCCCACTTGGTCCTTCCTCTATGATTTTGATAATCTCAAGCTCTTTCTTTTGTCCTCTAGTCCCTAGACTGTTACTTGCTTTCTATGGTTGCTATTTCTGAGCTACCTCACAGCTCTCTTTTTACTCTTTCAATTACATAGTTAACAACTTTATACCTACTTATCAATTCTTTATACTCAATTTTCTATGTACAAAAACTGATGTGGTTTCTGTCTCTTGACTGGACCCTACTGAAACCAGGAACAAAATAAAGTATCTTAATATATCTTTAGAAATGTTTTTAATTGAAATACAACTTACATACATTAAGTAAGTGAATCTGAAATGCACATATTGATGAGTTTTGCATACATATATATAATATATATATATAAAACCATCATCTGAACCAAGATATAGAACATTTCTAGTACTCAGAAGCTTTTTTGTATCTCTCTCCCAGTCAATACTTCTTGAAAAGATAACCCATATTAAATTTTATATTAATGGAATCATACGATATACAATTTTTGTGTGTCTGGCTTCTTTTGCAGAACATAATATTTTTGAAATTTATTGATGTTTTTGTGTATAGTTTGTTCTCTTTTTTATTACTGTGATGTTTTTCCATTGTACACATTTTATTTATCCATTTTCTCATTAATAGACATTTGATATTTTTCTAGTTTTAAGTTATATTGAATAAAGCTATTGTAAGACATTTTGTGCAAGTCTTTGGTGAGCATAAACACTCATTTTGGGGCATATACCCAGGGATGTAATTGTTAGGCTGTGGAATATATGTATTTGTTTAGTTTTAGTAACTACTGCCAGTTTTCCAAAGAGGCGGTACTGTTCTATAACCCTGCCTGCAACACCAAAGAGCTCCAGTTGATTCACATCTTTGCCATTATCTCTTTAAATATTACTTTATTTCAATCTCTCCCTCTTCATTTCCTAAGACTGGATAAATGAAGGCTGGAGTTTGTGTCCTACATGTTATTTATATGATTTTTTTGAAAAAACTTCTTTTCTATGTTTCTTCAATTTGGATATTTTCTACATACCTGTCTTTGAGCTTACTTCTACAATCTTCTGTTGTGTCCAGTGTGCTGTTAAACTCATTCAATGAGTTCTAAATTTCAGATATTATGGTGTTCCATTTTATTATTTTATAATTATCTGTTAAAATTCTGTGTGTTTTCACCTATATTGTATATGAATATATTGATCATAGCTATTTGAAAATCTCCCCATCTGATATCTCCTGTATCTGAAATATTTGTGGATCTATTCTGATTTTCTGTTTCAAATGAGTTATGTGCATTGTTGAAACTACACATATTGAGTTTAATCATCATTAAAAATATCTTCCAAAAGATTATCCTGTGATTTAGCATTGAATTGGGAAGTTATTGTGTATTTAGCAAGACATTGAAGCTGGGATTCATTTCTTTCAAAGAACCAGCTTTGGTTTTACGGATTATTCTCTTTTTTTTTCTATTTTCACTTTCATGGATTTTCACTTTTACCTTTACTATTTCCTTTCTTCTGCTTCATTTGAAGTTAATTTTATTTTCTTTTTCTAGTTTCTTAAAATAGATGATTTGAAACCTTTCTTCTTTTCTAATAGAAACATTTCATCCTACAAATTTCCTCCTAATATATTAGCTGCATACCACAAATTTTGATACGTTGTATTTTCATTTTAATTAAGTTCAAAATATTTTAAAATTTCCTTTGAAATTTCATTTTGGCCAATGGGTTATTTAGAAGTGTGTAGGTTAATCTTCAAATATTTGAAAAACAATTTTTTTCTCTTAATACTTTTTAGTTCAATTCCTTTATAGCCCAAGAACATACTTTGTATTGTTTCTATTCTTTTAAACTTGTCAACTTTTTCTTTTTGTCCCATAATATGGTTTACGTTAGTGATTGTTTCATGTGCACTTAAAAAGATTGTATACTTTGATGTTTTGGGATAGAGTATTCCATAGTTGTCAACCAGATCAAGTTAATTGGTAGTATTCAAATCATCTGTAAACTTACTGATTCTCTTTTTATTTGCTCTGCCATTTGCTTAGAGAGGATTGTTGAAGTCTTAACTGTAATTGTAGATTTGTTTATTTCTCCTTTCAGTTCTATCAGTTTTTTCTTCATATATTTTAGAGCTCTATTATTAGAGCTCTATCATGTAGAGCTTATTTAGGATTCTTCTGTATTCTCAGAGAATTGACCACTTTGTCATTATGTAGTAATAAGACCCCTTGTTCTGAAGTCAACTTTATTTGATGTTAAGATAGCTATTCCAGCTTTCTTTGATTTGTATTTATATGATACACACACACACCCCTCTGTATGTATATATCTGTTTACATATCTTTTACTTTTAATCTATATATTAATATTTAAAATAGCTTTCTTGTAGACATATAGTTGGGTCTTGCATTTTTATTTTATCTGACAATAATCTCTGTCTTTAAACTGGCAGTGTAGCCCATTCATATATAATATAATTATTGATCTAATTGGATTAAATCAATCATCTTGCTAACTATTTTGTATTTTCCTCATCTATTCTTTTATTCTTTCAAACCTTCTCTGCTTTAATTGAAAATTTTTGTGACTAATTTAATCTCTTCTATTGACTTATTATTTACCTCTTTAAAAAATGTGGTTGCCCTGAAGTCTATAATAAGCATATTAATCAATCAGAGTCTAACTTCAAATATGATACTTCATATATATTGTGAGGACTTTATAAAAGATACTCACAATTTCTCTCTCCTATTCTTTGTGTTATCATTGTCATACATTTTAGCTGTGTATTTGCTATAAACACACAATAAATTGCAATGTTATATTCTTTCTGTCTGAAAAAGTCCATTCTGTATTTATTATAGGGTCAGTCTTCAGGATTGACTTTCCTCAGTACTTATTTACCTGAGAGTCTTTACTACTCTTTGGAAATATATTTTTGTTTGATATGGAATTATGGGTTGACAATTTTTTAAAAAAATATTTCAACATTTTAAAGATGTCACTTACTGTCTTCTAATTTATATGGTTTCTAAAGAGAAATTTGTAATTTTTTGTTTCTTTGTTCTTCTGTAGGTAATATGTCTTTTTTCTACAGGTTACCTTCAAAATTTTCTATTGACCTTTTGGTTTCAGTATTTTTAATATAATGTGAATGTGTATTTTGTTTATAGTTATCTTATGGATGTTTTCTGAGCTTATTCAGATGGGATTGGGTGTGTTCAGGGTAGTATGGCCGTAGACTCTGAGCTTATTCAATCTGTGATTTGGTATCTGTCATTAATATTGGAAAATTCTTGGCTGTTATTTCCTCAAATATTTCTTTTGCCTTGTTCTCTCAATCTCTTCTCTCCTTCTGGGATTAGAATTATGAATTCTAATTAATGTGTATGTTAGATTGATTGATACATTAATATTGTTACATAGCTTTTAGATGATGTAGTTTTTTAAATTTTGTTTTATTTTGTTTTTACTTTTCCATTCTTTTGTTTGTTTGTTTCAGTTTAGGTAATTTCTGTTGATTTACCATCAAACTATCTTCAAGTTCACTGGTTCTTTCCTTGTCTATATCAAGTCTGATGAGCCTATGAAAGAAATTTTTCATTTCTGTTATTGTATTTTTAATTTCTAGCATTTATAGTTGTTTCTTAGAGTTTGCATCTCTTTCCTCATATTACCCAACTGATACTGCATGTTGTCCACCTCTTCCATTAGAGACTTTATATACTAATCACCATTATTTTAAATTTCCTGTCTGGTAATTTCACTCTCTGTGTCATATCTGAGTCTGGTTGTGATGACCGTTTTGTCTCTCAGGAGTGTGTTGTTTTTACTTGCCTTTTTGTATACCTTGTAATTTTTGTTGTTGAAACTTAGGCATCTTGGATAGGAAAGCTGGGCATTCTATATAATTTGTATGCCTGGAAATTGGCATGTCTCTCCTTATGTTAGAACTATAATGTAGGGGATTTGAGTAAATGTAGTAAGGGTGTCATCTGGTTTTAAATTTGTTGTTTCTATGGTTACCTTTACAGCACCATTGGCTTTAAATTTCTCCAGCAATATCTTGTGTTAAGTTGGTTTGCCATAGGATTTTTTCTTTTTCTTAGTGGGTGATCCTGTATCAACTCTGGATTTTTATTTTTGTGCTGTGCCACAAGGAGGGTTTCTTTTCATGCTTGTGTTCCTCTCTTATGCCACTCCCAGCCATATTCCAATGTAATTTGTTACTTGATGCTTCTTAGCCTGTCAGTAGGGAGTGGTAATGGGGCATTCTCTCTCACTCACATTAAACTTTAGTCTTAGGCTAGCATGGTATTGTATCCCTAGGTCCTGGAGTGTGGACTCTTCAGTGGTCTCCATTCCCAGGCTCTACCCCTGGACCCTGCATGCAATTCTGTCCCTCTCTTAGAGGTAGGATTTTTTGTTGTTGCTCCCTTCTCCCATTGGCAATTGGTTTTCACTGGTGTACTAAGAGGGTTTTTGCACTTGCCTCCACAGTTTAAGACTTTGTTCCATAGGAGAGATAGAGTAGTAGGATCCAAGCTGGGTTCTGTGTCCCTCTAGCAGTGGCTGATCTGCACCATAAGGAACACTTTCTTAAAACTTTCTTCAATATTTTCTGTGATTGTCCTTGGTTCATGGAGAAAGACCCTAGAGAGAGTGTGGAATACCTTAATTTTCTCATCTCCTAGAAACTTCCCACATTCTCTGGGGTATATTTGGCCTCCACCAACTTGCCAACTACCTTAACTGAATTCTTTTTACTGGTGTTCAGTTGCATCTGTCTTAGGTAAGCCATGGCTTATGTCTTATCACTCCCTGTAGGCACCTGCCTTTTCTTAGATTTTGGGCTAGTTGGTTGCCTTGAAATTTCAACTTTCAATGGTTTGAAGAGAACATGTGAGTTTGTTTGGCTCTTTTTCATCATATGGGTAGAAATGACACTTTTCCAGCTCTCTTTATCCATGGATGTAAAATAAATTTGATATTAATAAAGCATCATTATGGGAATGATCAGAATTTCATATTTTCTTGCAAATTAACAACCAAGGGTTTTATGGGACCTAAAAAAGGAAGATATCCACAAGTAGATGAAGATGTGTTATATTTTGTTCCTAAAATACTTGCAACGAGCTTACTCTCACACTCCAAGCACTGCAACTGAAGGTAGGATAGATTGCCAAATTCTTTGGAATAGATGAAATCTTTTCAAAGAAATGAGGGGCTGATGTTCTCAATTCATGTGTTGCATAGGATTATCATTAAGGCATCATGTCATGGTTTAAATAGCAGCATTTTTAATTTCTTAGTGGTTCTTAAAATAATGGTGTGACAATTGATGGCAATTCTCTGTACTGTTAGCAATGGTGTGAGGCTTTGTGTAGGTAGAGAGGCAGGTGACTTTCAGATTAGGCATTGAGACTTCATTGCCTAGAAAAATTTAAAATATATATATATATATATTTATGGAAGGTTGACATATTAAGCTTTTCTCATTTGTGATTGCCTTAAAATAAATTTATTCATGAGGTTACTAACTGTTACACTGGTAATGGGCAAAAGGGTTTCTGATGGCTTGGAATGTAGATCAGGTATATTTTCAATGGAGGGAAATACAGACAAAAAACCCATGGGAGGTATTTCAAAAGTAAGCATTATTGCATTATTATTATTACATTATTGGCATGTAAGAAATACAGCATGGGACATGGGTAAGTTGGAGTTAAAAGGAAAGAAAAGGAGGGAAGGATAAACAAAAGGGTCAGTGAATAGAAACAGGAGAACATCAATAATTTTGTTGAACCAGCTTCTCAATATTATTTTGGTAAGTTTTTTATTCACATATTGGTTTAAAAATAATAAAATGAATCTAAATTTATGAAACTGAACCCTTTGCTATGTATACAAAGGAAATCAAACTCCTTTGACAACTATATCACATAAACCTAGGGAGAATTCTTAATCAGTAAGTTGACCCTGTTCAATCTGCTTTGTCAGAGAGACATTAGTATATTGTGGAATTCTATACATTGACTTCCTGGAGTAAACTGATTCATGGTTAGGGAAAATATTTACTCACAGAAAGAGTCTTTAGCATTTTATCAAATCTTTATGGTTTTTAACATTTTATTTGTTTGTACATTACTCTCTCAAAAACTCTGTAATAATTTTCATTGCTTTTTGTGAAATAAAAATTAAGAATTGTATAAAACTGAGGCTCCATTCTTCAAGAAAAACACTTGCTATCTTTATATTAGGATGTTTTTACTTATTGATTCTAAATTAAACATAAGATTTGTACATGCCACATGTTGGGGAATAAAGTAGAGTTGGGACAAGATAAATATTTGGTTTCCTTGTGTATAGTTAGTTTTATCATTCATAGAAATTCTAAGTGAAGAGATATGCCACATGCTAGTGTAATTTTTTGTAATGTATTTCTTTGGTAGTATTTTAAATAACAGGGAGTACCAAAAAACTGATCATTATGTAGGGATTTAACCTCAGCTAGCTATTTTATAACCAATGCTTTATTCCAGCTCTATAATTAACATCTAAAATTAACATTTTCAACATGACTTTAAACATTAGAGAATCTAAGTAGATATAAATACTTAAAGTACTATTGCTTTGCACTTTTTAGGCCTTTCAAGACGGAACTAAAGGCAGTCTCTCTCCACGTGAAATATGGCATAGTACATACTTTGGAACTGTTTTATAGTTTTAAATATTTTTTATGCAATTGAGTATAACTATTTCCATATGTTTATAAAGAGTAAAAGGGAGGTAGCCGCAGAGATGCTGAAATGTTCTATATCCCTTTGCATTACCAGCCACAGAGGAGAACTTGCTCCTTCTTATCTCTAGTCTATTGGTAAATAGAGTTTATTCACTTTCCTTAATACTAACCTGAAGATGCTGTTTAATGCACCATAAACAAATCTTATGAATTTTTTACATGATTAAAATGGTCATAACTATCCAATGTTTCTTGCTGATTGAATCTGCCACTTCTGTTTACTAGGAAAATAAATAACACATGTTTGCTCTCTTTCTAAAAGGTTCCTATTTATTCTGTGGTCATTTCCCACTTATAATATTTCCAGCTTAATTTCATAAAACAGCTTATATGACTCGAAAAAAAGCTTTTATTGTACATTGTCTTCAAATATTTTGCCTTTGAGCTCTGGACTTTTATTTGAAGAAATATCCAGTTTTTCTTTTCTCTTTTCTTTTGAGGCCTGAATTAGAGATGGAATTTAAAAAGTGAAACAGCTGCATGCCTTGCTTATACACACAGAACAGAAAGTATTCAGCTGTTTGAGATTTGTTTTCCTCCACCATATTAGCAATGCTTGTGCCTAATTTATAGTTGTCAAACAAAGAAAAACAAGGTTTACGGGGCATTTGTCTGTCAAAGGGCTCATTAAAATGAATAAGCATGTAGAGAAAACTAACGAGGAAACTCCCATTGTTATCATTTCTTAAGACATGGATGCCGTAAGTAATGCTATTTGTGCCTCCCTTCCAGTGATTTAAGGCCTGTATAAAGTTCAGTGAACATGGCTAAATCGTATCTCGAACAGATAAATTCTAGTTGCCATGCACTCCATGCCATTTGTTTAACATACATTCAAATTGAGAGTCAAAGCCTGTTTCTACGTCATCACATTTGTGTTAAAATATAAAGCATCTTTGGTACATGCTTCAAGGCTTATCTCAAATTTCACCTCCTCTAAGGAGCTTTCTTGTTATCTGTGTTGGATATTACCTCAACCTCCACATGCTGTGGTATGTTCTGCCTTCTATTATAATTATTTGTGAGGGTGTCTTATTTCCTCCATATGAGTTTCTACTCTTTAAATTCCTGCTACCCTTATAGGAACGCATCTCTCTTAATAATAGTTCTATAATTTACAGCAAGGATTAAGGGTGGATGTTCTTCACCCATGGAATTGAAATAGCTAGTCCTGTGTTTCCTCCACTTGGTAGAGTAGGAGCCAAACTCAGCTTGAATCCATGTCATGCACTTACTTCAAAGCCGCTGCCGTGTAAGGAACATATGCAGTAATGGGCCAAAAATCTTCTGGAACATTTTACCTCCTTCATCAGGTCCTAAACCATGAGGTCCACAGTTTTAAGTTAGGCTTGCTATAAATGAGTTTTTCCCATTGCCAAAAGTTAGAATATCCTTACATAATAATTTTCCAACCATCCTCTTAGGGTAAATTTATGTAGCCAAAACATTTGTACCCCTGTAATATTCTGAAATTGAAAAAAGAAAAAAGAAAATATTTCCAGCTGGGTATATAGGCTTCTGCTGTCAAACTGGTCTCAATATATGAGATTCCAACCAAAACATACATACATATGTGTGTGTGTGTGTGTGTGTGTGTGCTTGTATAGGATGCTGGTGAGAGTGCTAGTATTGATTATATCAGATACTCTGATAAATACTTTATGTGTGTTGACTGATTTGACTATTGTAACAATCCTATGAGTTAGCATCATTCCCATTTTATACAATAGGTATATACAATCGGTCATATAAATTAGTGAATAATTGTGTTGGACTCCAAATCTAGGTTTGTCTTACTTGAAAATACATACTTTTCATTACATCAAGCTGAATTCATCCTAAATTTAGTTGTAGATCTCTCATTTTTAGAAATCTAAACTTGGTTCAAATTCATTTGTGTGAAGGAAGAGGCTGAGTTAGCTTTATTTGTAAATGGGGTTGGCAATTTAAATTATATTCCATAATTGAAATAATATGTAGCAACTGCCATTGCATTTCCAGATGAGGCCAAAGAAGATTATGTGAATTATGTGAACTTGAATTATTTAATAATTAGCAATTGGCATACTGTGAATATTCTGTGTAGTATGCACAGAAAAAATGGAAATACAAGGTGTTTTACTCTTTTAGGAACTTATTTTAAAAAGCTTGTGGAAGAAATCAAGACAACTGTATAAGCAGGGTTTAGGGAGGGCTGCAGGAAGGAGTGCCCTTTATGGAAGAGTGAGGGAACATTTTCAGGGCAAAGTCAAAGAGATTAAATTACCTGAAGGGCCCTGGTGAAGTGTCATAATATTGCCCTTGATTGTAGGGTGAGATGGTTTTGACTATACCAACTGAATAGGTAACTTAAACTGTGTTGCCAGCTGATAAAAGCCAACTTGGTCATACACAACTATTTTGTTTCTATAGTTAGTAGGTGCCACTAACAGTTAGTTCAAGGGTTAGATACTCCTCCACAATCTCTAACCATCTATTCTTTATTCCTACACTCCACCTTTCTGTCTCCTACACATGCACTTTTCCTGCTCCTTTCTAAACCAATCCTCCTTTAGTGCAGTAGGTTCCATCACTTCTTCCCTACTCAAAGACATTGCTCCAGAAATTCTTCCAGCTACTTACTGAGCAGCTACTATGTGCTTATTAATATTCTAGGCATCTTTCCTTGAATTATCTCATTTAATTCTTACAATAATCCTAAAATTCTGGTATTAGTATATACCTTAATTTTTGCAGAAATAAGTCAAGTAACTTATTCAAAGTTAGACAATCTTGCATTTATCAAGTTTCAAAGGAAAAAGTGTTTGCTCCAAACTGGGATTGTCAAAGATTTAAGTCTCATACTGGGCAGTGGAGAATGAGATAAGTAGGTAAGAGAAGTGGAAAGATACTAGAGATCAGGGTATGGAAGGAATTTTGAAGGCCATGAATAGACCAGCCTGGTTGGAAGAGAACTTATGTGTAAAATCAGATTAAAAATATATTTGGAAAGGGAAGTTTAGCCTAAATTACAATATGTCTGTGCACTCTTTAACATCTCCCTCTTACTTATCTCTCATCTGTCTAGTTTTTCAATGTCATTGAGAGGAAGGTGATTTTAGTTCCATATTATCTATTTGGTTGATGAAAGATCAAACATGAAAAGAAGAGGATTTTAGTTTCCCATTCTATATCTCATAGCAATTTGATTTTATAAAAAGATGCCCAAGCTACATTATTTGGATCTAGCTCATAATTTGTGCCTAATATAGTCTACACCTCAGATATGTATGCACATAAAGCCAATTCCAAGCAACTTAAAAGTAACACAGGAAATTCAGGTTAACATTTGTCACAGTTTCCAATGGAAACAGCCTCTTCTATTTAACTTGTGATGAAATGAAAATGCTACACCTCATTTTCTCTCTCTTAGTGTAATGCCTTCTTCTTCTATCCTAGCCAAAAATCTCACAAACTTGGACATTGCGAAGAATACTCTCTTCCTGGCCTTTATTGTGAGACACTGAGGACTGTTTTCTGTAAAGGACTTAAAAAAATATGCATTTAAGAGATGATGAATTTGCTCAGTGATAAATCTTTGTGTAAAAATGTGTTACATTTTAGTCATTTTCTGTGGGATTGTAGCATCAGCAACTGGCATGAGATGAATCAGACTGATGATTCCAGTCCTTTGCAAAGCAGACAGCATGATATAATGGCACTGAAAAAAATCTCCCTTGGCAACTTTTGTAGCCACAAAGTGCAAAAGAGGTGTTAGATATTACTATACTTGGAAAGAGCAGGAGTCCTCATTTCAACTATTGAAATTATTTGAAGGTATCTTTTACTATTTCTTTTAATGCTGATAATGTAGATATCATCAGCATTTGATCTCCTTAGCAAGGTAGCCCTAACTTAGTTTTCTGTGGAGTCCTGGAGCCCTTCAGAAGCCTAAGAACCTTTTCCATAAAGGGCCGTTAGAGCAATATATGTCCAGATATATTTCTTTCTTTGTACACATTTAACCTTGCCAAGTATCGTTTCAAGAATTGAATGTTTAGGTTTTTTGCAACTGCCATAATCTTACTTGGAAGGTCACCTTCTGTGACAGCTGAATAGATGCAATTCTTTCAAGAAAAATTTTAAGGTGGGTTATAAATTCACAATTTTAAAGGAGACATACATGTTACAGCAACACATAAAGCAATTTTCTGTAAGCAAGGAGTTGTAAAGGCTGTTAGGGTATGTTAATGTAGGAGTTTGAGGGATTAATTGACCACCCGGAACTTTCAGTCTATTCATGGATCTGACTGTGACTCTCCAAAGTGAAAAATGCTAGCATGGAGGTGTTAACTTAGTTCTATTGGAGCGTCAACCAGAAAGAGAGTAATTCCAACCAACCTCACATAATTGTCTTTTGCCTTATTGTATGAAGCTATTGACTATTATAAAAGCGAGGAGATCTGTGCTTAGCCACAGTTTGCCTTCAGCAGCCAAGTAGACTTTTTCCAATCCTAAATTGTCGGAACCAAGTTTCAGGAGCCATGGGGTTTAGATTCCTGGCAAATAGCACCTACATCAGGTCACTCCAACAGCCATCTGCATGGTGGTAGCCTTTTTCTAGGGCACAGAAGCACCTCTGTGCCAGTTATGAGGACTTCAGCATTCTTTCCAGCTGCGATTCTAGTTTAGCATTCTGTCTTCCACAAAGCCTTCCTTCTATTGTTCATATTTCTGTAACTATGAAATATACAATTTCAAAATGTTCCTCACTGATACTCTATAATATATCAAGCCACACTATGTGGGCCTTTTAACATTATTCAACAACTTTAAGCTTACTGGCTGACAGATGCTACAACAACACAGTGTTTTTGTGATATTGATGTTTTAAATGCAAGCAGATATTTCATTGTAATGATTAATAAAATATTATTTGATAATAAAAAGGGGCTTTTCAAAGTAAAATGCTTTGTGTATTTGTTGTAATAACTTCAAAGGCCCAGTTCTTGAGGCAGACTGAAAGGTACTATATGACATTCGTTAATCTTTTCTTTGGGCATTCTATGAGTTGGGGATAGTCTAATGGCTACAACATGTACCAAATCTCAGTTATTTAAGATCATGCAATTTTATTTCTTGCTCATTTAATGGTTCTATGTAAGTCTTTTTTGGGGAGGGGCAGCCTTTCATATATTGATCCAGGGACTCAATTTCCTCCCATTCTTTGGTACTACTGAGTTTCACAGGCCTCTACTGAATTCTTTATCTCCAGCCAGTGAATGTGTGAAGAGAGAGAGTGTATGATCCCATGAGGGGGTATTTATGGACCAACTCTACAGGAGCTGCTTATCACGTCCGCCCATATTTGATTGGTCAGAACTCAGACTTACATATTCACCTACTTATAAGGGAGGCTTGGAAATGTCTAGTTATATTCTGAGAAGGAAGGAAAACAGAAAAACTAGAGTTTCTAATATAGGCACTCTGCCTGGAGTTGTAAACTGCTTGTATTTCTGACAATGATTTTTTTCATAATATTTTGCTTTTATATAGTAGTATCTTTACATTGCACCGAGAGCGTCAAAAGAAATAGCTTCTGAACACAATCTTTAAAAATGTTTTAATGAAAGCCCTCTTACCTAATATGTACATTCTCAATATCTGATGAAACTGAGAGCTTTTCTTTCAAAGGATAGTGGGTGTACCTAATGTGTAAGTAGTTGTGCTGTTTCTGGGAAAGATTATGAACTTGCTGACCATTTCTTTGACAATTCCATCATCAACTTCTTTGTAAAGGCGTTTACAATTTGCGAACCTTCTGTCTGAACCAGATGCCCATTGTCTTAGTGTTTCCTCCTGGTTCTCTAAGGAGCTTCATCTGGGCTTTCATGCTGGTTGCACCCATTAAGGATTTGACAATAAAAGGCGTTTACTCCTTTTCTTGTCTTAAAGGTGGCTTTTGGGAGTTATAATGCCTTAAGCCAGTCCCCCAGTGACTCCCCCAAAGCACTGATTTCACACAAATGCACAAAAACACCCATGCATAGACACACATATGCATACACTCACACAGATTGCATGATCCTCTAAATTTAGGAAGCATTGATGTAAATACAGTTAAACAGATTTCTTTTAAAAGCTATTTCTTAAAGCCTGTATCATATTAATGTGCATTTGGACTCTCCAAGAATTATAAGTAATACCTACTGTTTCTCAAATTTATTTGACCCTGATTTTTTTTACCCCAAAATTTTTTAACCCCAAGGGGCTAGTCTGCAGCAAAACACTATTTGGGAACCACTGCCTTAACCCACAGGAATAGTCCTTATATTAAGTATGTAGGTGCCGCAGCAAGCCTGTGCCGGTGAGAATTGGAGGCAAAAAGTCTTTTGTAAAAGGAAGACCACCTGCAGTGGGATAGCTATCATCTTTCTTTGGCCCAGAAAAAATTACTTCATTTGAAACATGCTTTGTTCCCAATGACACTATAGTTGGGAGATATGTTATCGGAATTTACAAATTCAATTTCTATTAAAAGAAATTTAAAGTTTTTTTGTGTGAACTCTATAAGCAACAGTTATTTAATACTTTAACAAGAGCTGAGAAGTTCTGACTCTCATTTTTTAATAACTTTATATTGTCCACTTTTTATTTTTACAGTGAAGGGCAATGCTAGTGTATTTGAAGAAGCAGCATTTTGGTCTAAAGAAGGAACTCTAATGACTAGTTGGGAAGGGAACAAAATGTTGGTATTCTTTTGAATCTAAGCAGCAAGGTTTTAGTGAAGGATTTCAAACCATATGCTATTTGTAACCAAAATTATGGGAAATTACATTAAAATATTTTCTGACCCACAGTGTGATTTTAAGTTCCAGTCCTGTTGGCTATATATCTTCTGTTGGGATAGAATTATTTAAATTATTAATTTGCTGCCCACTTTCCTCATACATAAAATTACTGTAAATCAAATTTCTTTGTTTTTTTGGTCAATAACATGGTTATTAATGTTAGGCAACCAGTCAAATGAAATTCAATTTGAAAAAAAATTGAATTAGAAACATTTTAATTTTTTTGTGAAAATGTTTAGAACATTCTCTTTAATGCACTTTCCTAAGTCTTCTCTGGCTGAAGATTATATGTATGTTTGAATAAAGATAAACATTCAGAGATTTCTTTGAAACCACATACTGTAATTTCACCAGCGGGCTAAACAAAGCACACTGGAGAAAACTTACCCAGGGGCATTAGATCTTGCATCCCATGTTAACGAGAGAGACTAAACAGTGAAAACCACTCCTTTGTTAATGGTTGGGCAGAAAAGAGAATAAATGATAAACAGTGAAAAAGTATAATTGCATCTGCTCCTTGAACATCAATTGACATGCCGGCCAAACTGAGGCATTTTAAAATGACATGCTTGTCGACGTCAGAGTCTAGGCAAAGGTTTAATATCTATGTGATAGGAGTACTTTTAGCTTTGTACTGACCACTGAAACTTCCCTTTAGTCACCCGAAGAGAAAATGTTGCTGATTTATTGACTTAGTTAACATGGCAAATATATACATACAAATAGCATGCATGGTTTTCCCATAAATAATCTACACTGTTTTCCATTAGTGGTTTTACTTATAGATTTCTCACAAGTGTTGATAGTCTATTTTAGATATATAGACAATTGATTAACTTTGTTTGTGGATAACTTCCTTGACTAGATATTAAAATCCTGACAGTCATGATGTGACTGTACTAGAGCAAGAATGGCTAAATAAAGTGATTAAGCTTTAAATTATAGGAACTCATTGGAAATATATAAGAAACCATCATGTTATCATAGCTCCTCATTAGCCAAATACTATGTGCATTTCTATTTGGTCACTGGAAATCAGATTTGCTTCTTATCTAGAGCTTTGAGTATACTAGATTCAGTTTTTCAGAAATTTTATCATTTTGAGGATTTAGTATTTCATATCCTCATAAGAAGCTATGTAACATATCTGTTATATTCTGACTTTCAAGTTGGAGCTAATTCCTCTGAAAATTAGGCCATCCATATTTCCTAGTAGAAAGACAACATTCAGCTTTATAAAATAGAAATGTTGTAGAAATAGCTAAAGAAATATTTGCAGGCATGAAAAACAGTTTTCCTCAAAGACAGCAAATGCACTTCTTAAAAGAAGGTCATGATATAGCTCCATGTGGAAATCCTGAAGGTATCAAAACATGCAGAAAATTTAATTTTTAAAAAATATTGATGTGTTTTATATATATACACACACATACATACAAGTGAATGATTCATAAGTATACTTCTCAATAATAAAGCAAATGCACTAGTATAACCACCACCCAGATCAAAATACAGAGTACTAGTACCTTACAAAATACAAAATACTATTATCTTAGAATTAATATCATGCCCTCTAAGACTATGTCTCCAGGTAAACACTCTCTTGATTTCTAATACTATGTATAAATCCATTTCCATAATTAGATAAACATTATACATTATCCATTCTGGCCTTTTTAATGTTTTTTGTTCAACAGTGTATTTGTGGGTTTCATTCCTATTGGTGCATGTAGCTTTAATCCACTCATGTTAGTAAAGTTTTAATTTCAGAATAGTTTCATATTTACAGAAAAGTTATAAAGATAGCACAGAGAGTTCCCATATATCCAGTACCTAGATTCCCCTATTATCATCTCACATTCTTATAATACATTGGTCACTATTAATGAACCAGTATTGATGTATCATTATTAACTAAAGCCTATCATTTTTCATATTTTCTTAATTTTATTAATACCTAATATCTCTTTTATGTCCTAGGATCTCATCCATGATCCCACATTGCATTTTAGTCATCCTGTCTCTTTAGGCTGCTCTTGTCTGTGGCAGTTTCTCAGACTTTCCTTGTTTTTGATGACCTTGACATTTTCACAGAGTAATGGTAAGGTGTTTTGTAGAAAAGCCCTCTATTCGGATTTGTCTGATATTTTTCTCATGATTAGACTGAGGTTATGAATTTTTGGGAGGAAGACCACAGAGGCAAAGTTCCATTCTCATTGCATCATGCCAAGGGTACATATTATCAGTATGACTGATCACTGTTGATGTTAATTTTGATCACCTTGCTGCGGTAGTGTTTGCCAGGTTTCCCTACTTTGAAGTTATACTTCCTTTCCCTACCTTTCAATAGAGTAAGCTTTGGAGGGAAGTCACTAAGTACAGCCAATATTTAAGGAGTAGGGAGTTATGTTCCACCTCCTTGAGGGCAAAATATTAGTCACAAATCTTTTGGAATTCTTCTGCATGAGAGTTTAGTCTATTCTCTCTTATTGAATTTATTCACTTATTTAGTTACATCAGTATGGACCCAAGAACATTTATTTACTTTGGATTATAATCCAATGCTACTTTATTTACTTTGTTGCTGAAATTGTTCCATCTTTGGCCCATTGAGAGCCTTTTTAACTGTTGTCTGTGGCCCTTTGCCATATTCCCATTAATGTGTGTATGCGCACGTGTGTGTGTTTGAGTACTTCTTGATTTTTGGCACTACAAGGTATTTCAGGTTCATCTTGTATCTTTTTTGCCATTTATCTTGGGTTCCCTGGTTTATTTATTATTATATTTTTAGTTTTAATTATTATGGGTACATAGTAATTTTATATATTTATTAGGTTCCTGTGGTAGAGAATGGTATTAGAAACCAACATCTGGGTATTAGGTATGCTCATTGCTATTGGGGTGTCATTGCTTCTAGACTTTGTCAGTTGATACAGCAAGGAAATATGTGTAAGTGTATGAGCTTCTGTATATACAAATATCTATAAATATTTCCATATGTAACTATCTATATCTATAGTAAGCAATACATGGGTTCATACTAATGTCTCCAACTCTAATCCAGTATAACATGGCTCATTCTAACCTTCCCCCCATTACTTATCTGTAACCTTGTACTCCAAAAGTGAGAAACTTGGCTTCCACCATGCATCATCCAATTCCTTAATTGTTCAATTCCAGTCTACATATATAGTGGTTTGAGAATTATTACCCATATCCCCAGTGAGAAACAATTTTATCAAATAGAGTACAGTGTTTACATGCAGTGCTTTTTGTCTTAGTCTTACAGACTCCATTCACTTCCAAAATTACTTTTCCCACCACCATGTTGCTGGTTGTTTCATATATTTCATACATTTTTTCACAGTTCATATTGTATCTCTGGTTATGCAGACATCCAAAATGATTTTTTTTTAAATTTGCATGCATTATGGTTCAATCTTTCAGTTGTAAAGTTCTATGGATTTTGAAAATTGTATAGTGTCATGTATCCACAATCATATAGTATTGTATGTAATATTTCCACCACTGTAAAAATATCCCCTGTGCTTCACCTATTCAGTCTTCCCACCAACTCACCTCCCCCCATAGAAACCCTGGAAACAAATGATCTGCTTCTAGCTTCCAAATTTTGCTTTTCCCACAATGTCCTAGAAATGACATGGTAGAGTATGTACCCTTTCAAGACTGGTTTCTTTCAATATTCTCACCACTATGCATGTAAGATTCATCCCTGTCTTTACATGGCTTGCTAGCTCATTCCTTTTTGTTGCTGAGTAGCATTTGATTGTATGGATATACCACATTTTATCTATAAGACTGATGTTTAATTTTGTCTCATTCACCAACATTTATGGAGTGGCTACTCTGAGCCCAGTGTTGTGTTAATTGATTGCAGGGCATGCAGAGGATGAATAAAGACTTACTCTTCAGGTGTATATAATCTTATTGGAGAAACAAATATTATTACAATACAAAAATTACATAATGTAGGCAGTAGGTGAAAAGTGGCCTTATGAGGTACATATTTTAAATGCTAACGAGTGGAAGTAAAGAGAGGGAGGGTGTGCTATGACCTACAATGCTCTGGGAAGAATTAATACAGAAAAATGACTTTAGGCAAGCATGGTGGCTCATGTCTGTAATCCCATCACCTTGGGAGCCTAAGCTGGGAGGATGGCTTGAGGCTAGGAGTTTGAGACCAGCCTGAGCAATATAGCAAGACCCCCATTTCTACAAAAAACAGAAAAATTAGCTGGGTGCAATGGCACATGCTTGTAGTTCCAGTTACCTGGGACTGAGCTGAGAGTATCAATTGAGCCCAGAAGTTTGGGCTTGCAGTGAGCTATGGTGACATCACTGCTCTCTAGCCCAGGCAATCAATCAACTGAGGCCCTGTCTCAACAACAAAAAAATGACCTTAAAAATAAATGTAGGGAAATGCATATTTAAAAAGTTTGAGATACTATTGTATACCCACTAGAAAGGCTAATATTAAAAAGACTGATAATACCAACTATTGGCAAGGATTTAGAGCAACTAGGATTCCTCTTCTAATAGGACTAATAGGACTAATAGGACTTCAACTAGGACTTCCTCTTCTAATACTCTTCCCCAATGACACTCCTCTAACCATGTCTTCCTTGATGTTCCTCCTACAGGCTAGGTGTGCTCTCACCTTGGAACTATTCATTCTGCTTAGGATACACTTTCTTCATTCATCTTCCCTTACATCCTTCAACTCTTTGCTCATATCTCATCTTTTAATGAGGTTTACTCTGACTGCTCTATTCAATAATGCAATCTGTACTCTGATCCTGGTATTTTCAATTCCCTTTATTCTGTTCATCATTTTATTTTTTCCATAGCACTTATCACTTTCTAACATATTACATAATTTATTTATGTTTATTATTATTATCTGTTAGAATATAAATGCTATTATGGTGGGATCCTTGTTTCCCTCTCTAATGTAGCCTAGGTAACTAGAGGAATGCCTGATATGTAGTAGATTCTCAAGAATATTTGCTTAAAGATGTATTAATGAATAAAGTTGAACTTGAAAGATGAAACATCTTTGTATATTTTTTAGAAAGAACAACTACTTTTTTTTAAAAAAAATAAACAAATGTCTATTGCAGAAAAATTATGATATCAAGAAAGGCCAAAACAAAACAAACAAAAACCTCACAAGCCAACCAAACAACCATAATCTTTGCTGATAACTTTATATATATATTTGATTTTTAGAAATATTTATGTATATTGCACACACACGTGATCAAACTGATGATGACTGGATGTATATTTTTCAGGACTATTTCTATATAATTGTATCTATTAATCAAATCAAATTATCTTATATAAGTTTCTTTTTGCTTAACGCTACATACTTTAGTTAGCATATTTCTCCATTACTACACTTAAGCAACATCATTTTAATGGTTTTGTTACTTCATCTCCTGTTGATCATTTAGGTATTTCCAATTTTGTACCATTAAAAACAATATTTTGATGAGCATTCACATAGCTTAATCTTTGCACATATTTTTAATACTTTTCTTAGGATAAATTCAGGAAATGGAGCTGCTGTATCTGAGGATATACATTTAAAGCTCTGAATAGATATCAAATCGCCTCCTCGTAAGGTCTGTAAGAGCTTACACTTACCAGCTTACCAGTAGTGTAGGAGTTTCCCCATTTCCTGGAAAGAAGGTAGGATTTGAGTATGTGAAGAAATGAAGGGAGGGTTTGCCTGCTGGTGTGAGCATCATGTGCAGGGGTCAGTAGACAGGGAAGGAATGCCCTGCTCCCAGAGCAAGAGGAAGCCCTGTCTGGCCCACAGGGCGCTTTCACCCTGGGAGTCTGCCTTAGTATGCCAGGGCTGCCTTAACGAAATACCACAAACTGGGTGGCTTAAAGAGCATAAATTAATTTTCTCACAGTTCTGGAGACTAGAAGTCCATGATCGAAGTGCCAGCTGGTTTGGTTCCCCTGGA
Organism: Cheirogaleus medius; assembly: GCA_008086735.1. NCBI lineage: Eukaryota > Metazoa > Chordata > Mammalia > Primates > Cheirogaleidae > Cheirogaleus > Cheirogaleus medius. Next base: position 39,736,101 of record VBSM01001562.1, read on the forward strand.
GGCCTCTCTCCTTGGCTTACAGGGGACTGACTGACTTCTCACAGTGTCTGCACATGCTGTTACTCTGTGTGTGCACGTCCCTGCAGTCTTTTTCTTGCTTATTTTTAATCACCTTTTTAAAGGCCCATTCAATTCAATCCGTAACAGAGAATCTGGAAGAAAGCATACAGAGGGCCTGAAAAGCTTTTCTTCAGCCTACAAGAATTGAGTTGCTTCATAAACAGGGCTTTTTTTTTTTTTTTTTAACCGATTTTGGGGATGCATTAGTATGAGTAGGATCTGCATGTAGTCTGCTGAGGGTATTTCTTGTTTTGCCCCATCAACCTTCAGTTCTAGCTTCTTATGCTTAGTCCTCACTATTGTTCATTAGGAATGAAGATAACTTGAGCCCGACAAATCCAGCATATCTAAAATTGGGGACCCTGAGAAATAAACACTAGTAAGAGCAGCATTGTTCCTTTAGGAAAATGAGGAACAACTTCACACAGTTCGTCAGTTTGGGGATGTACTTTGGGTAACCACCAAGGACAATTTCTATCACATGTTCAGGTTCTCTATGTTCTTCTTTTTCTCTTCTTCCTCCTCCTCCTTTTTCTTTTCCAGATATTTCTCTAATAAGGAAGCATTAGAGGCTGGGAGGATAAAAATCTGTCCTGACAGTCCTGAGAAAAAGAAAAGTCAATTATTCCTTTAGGAAGCAAAAATATTTGGGGGCTTAGGGGAGGAGAATTATGAAAAGTACTTTTATGCTAGAGTCCATCTAACAATGGGATTCATGACATCTATTGGGTGTTATCAGATTCAATTTCTATTCCTCCTCCTTGAATTGTGCCATACGCCAAGTATGTAGGCATTGCAATATGTCATAGTTCAATTGAATAAATATTAACTTGAAGCCTTATGCAATGCATCTCAGAATCACCCCTTCTCAGGGACGAAAAGAGGCAGCATTTATACACTGGTTTTCCTCTTTTATTGGTAAAAGGGTGCTCCATGGACTTCCGAGTTGCAAATGGGTAAGTGTCAAAAGGTTCCCATCAAAGCATCAGTGAAACTCTAAGGAAACAAGCAAGTAGGATCTGGTTAGGTGCTGTCACATTGGATCTAAGTAAAAGGAGTCAAAGCAGATATAGAATTGCTTATCACTAGAGTGGCTGGGATAAGAACGTTGAGCCCAAGAGCATCTGAAATAATGCACAGGTGTCCAATAAACCAGATGTATACAAAGAAATAATTATTAGTAAATTATATAAGAAAAATGCAAAACATTATGATAAAGTTATTTTTGACTACTCCATTACCGTCAATAATATTTAATGTTTCTTTTGCTTATAATCAACTAGAAAACATATTTAGGCCCCAGGGTGCATGCTGTGAATGGGGTGCTTGAGCATATGTTTCCCTAGAAAATTCAACTTGCTTCCCATTGAAACTATGGACTCAAGCCTGAGTCAGAGTACTTGTATAAAATGTATGACCTACCCTACAATCCCTCCCCACAAACAATCTGATCAATATTTCCAGATGAGAAGTGAGCCTGGAATATTTGCAGGTTAAAAATGAGTTTTAGGTTAAATTGGCTTCATGTTACTGGATACATTTTTGAACTCAGCCAGCGACAGGGAATTAGCCAAGTGACGGTGCTCTTAAAGTAGCCCAATTATAATGAAAGATGTAAAGGGCTTTCATTAGAGATAAAAGCGTAAACAGTTCTTTTCCTGAAAAGAAGATATCGAAACAAATTTTATTGAACAAAAAAAGTTTCAGTTCCTGTCATGTTAACGTATTTAATGCCTAACATAAAATGACTGCAATTTAGAACAATATTAAATTTTACCTTATGTCACGCCATACCATCTCTTCCATACTTCCAAAATCACTTGAGCTTTCTTCAACTGTATCCTCCAAAAATAAATTTAAGCCACTTTTGTATAGATTCTGCCCCCCTACCTCTGGAACTAGGAAGAACTAGACTTCTTTCCTAGGCTGGCTGAGGTATTAGAGAAAATGAAAACCAGTTTTCATTGTTTATATGGCCAATTTTTCTCTTCCACTCTCAAACCGTTGATCATTAACCAGAAGTCTTAAGATATATTTGTCCTGGTTTTCAGCTGTATTGATTTTAGAGATGATGGAAGAATCTCTGTACTTTTTCAGTGCTCTTGGAAGTACTATTGTGAATGTTTGTTTCATTGAAGGTAAGTTGAAGATTAATATCTATTATATCTCTATCAATCATATGAAAAGATAATGCATTTTAAACCAACGTCATTTACAGTTTGTCAAACTAAGAATTTATATTTGGAAAAGTATGAAATTTAAACTAGGACAATTATTTAATTACTTAATTTATTGTCTAATATAATGTAAATAATTTTTAATTGGTAACTAAAAGATTCTTGCATCTTATTATTTATAAAACTTGTGCAACATTAAAAACTGGACATCTAAGCTTCTTGTAAATGTTAATGGACTCAAAGACCTTTGTTATGTCCACTTCTCATTTGAATTTATATAAAAGATGATTATTAAAACTAATATTTTTCTTAGGAAAATGATTATAGTTATTACCATTTGATAACTGGCTTCTACACATTAATAATTATGTGTGTTCTCTGTATAATTTCTCATGACACTATTTGGCATACCACAGTTAGCTTGAATCAAGCTTGGAGTACACTGGTATAAATATCAGTTTCAAATCAAATTATGTGATTGAGCAAAGTTTCAAAGAGCTCTTAGAATTTTAGAGATAATTTATTTTTTAAAAATCCTATACTTCTGGAAAGCTGGATTTTTGAAAGACAGTTTGGTATGTCTTATTTTAAGGTACAAATATTTTTATAAGTGTTTCTGAGGCATGACTTTAAAATATGTAATGAGAAACTAAATGAAGTTTATTTCATAAATTTATGGTTTAAAGAATAATTTTTAAGAATCAGTTTTTCTAGAATAAAATTTTTATATTAGGCACAGAGGTGTACACCTGTAGTCCTAGCTACTTGGGAGGCTGAGGCAGGAGGATCACTTGAGCCCAGGAGTTTGATTCCCATTGGGCAATATAGCAAGACCTCATATAATTAAAAAAATACATTAAAAAAGTGACTAGGAAAGGTTTTCTATTTTTTCTTGACCTTGTATACTTTGGCTTGCCTATCAGAACTCTGCTAAGCATTTTAAAGACTTAAGAATCTCTGAGTGAAGGAGTAACAGGGATGGGATTTGTCTTCCTGTCTTAACTGGAGAAAAAAAAAAAAACCAAACAGATTTAGATATTGGAAAGCAGGCAATTCTGGAGAGTGAACCCTGAAAGAAAGTTTCTTAAATTTCTCACTGTATGAGAAGTGCTGCAATCTAGGGAGGTAAACCCCCCCAATGCCAGTGGTATTTCTACAAGTTGAGGACACAGTTTAAAGTGGCCAAAGTGGCTAGACTTTGGGCAGAATGCTGGAGTGGATTGTGTCACACACAGAGAGATTGAGATTGTTATTGAGCAAATGGGCTCAACTGTCCTGATGTGTACAGAAGCCAGTACTATGGCACTGGCTTTTGAGAAAAGACAGATGTCATTGTGAGGACAGCCAGCAAGGAGAGAGGAGTCATGTTCAAATCTGTCTCCCTGATTTGGGGCCTGGGGCAAGTTTTAAGGGTTTGGAGGGTAAAGGAAAGGATCTAGGAATTTTGACTCGACAGGGTATGAATGGAGGGCTTGATCATTCACAGTAAAATATGATAAGGCTGATTATAGTTCCAATTCTTCCTGGCCAATGAACCCCTCACTTCTGAAAAAGTTCCTGTGGATAAGTTCTGGTCATGTGGGGTCTTCTTGGTTCTGCCGGGAGGAATCCTTGATTCCAGGTGTTGTCAGAGGTCAAAGCTTTTTCAGTTGTGCATGCCTGGGCTATGACTTGTAATTTTGGCTCTTATATACCTACAAGGTAACTGGATATTTTGTTAACAACAGAGTAGGCCCAGTTTGGTTTGGTTCTGTAATTACAAGATCTGGAGTATAGTCTTCAGTGAGTATTGATCATGTGAAGAAACTACATGAGGCTAGGAAAAGATCCAAGAGAAAGGATCAGGCAGACAAGCCCTGGTGTTCACATGTGGTTGGGAATCATTTGTGTTGCCAGATCTGGAGTGTAGTCTCAGTGAGTATTGATCATGTGAAGAAACTACATGAGGCTAAGAAAAGATCCAAGAGAAAGGATCAGGCAGACAAGCCCTGGTGTTCACATGTGGTTGGGAATCATTTGTGTTGCCATAGACAAAATGGGAAGAACTTCTAACACGTGAGATACTGAGTAGAGTCCTAAGTTGGCTATTACTTCAGTTGTGGAGCAAAGTGAGTCCTGGACTAGAGGTCAGCAAGTCATAGCCACAGATCAAATATGGCCTAAGGTCTGTTTTTGCGCAGCACTCTACTTAAGAATGGTTCATGAATTATTAAAGGATTGCCAAAAAATAAGGAGAAGAAGAAGGCAAAGAAGAACAAAAACAAGAAGAAAAAGAGCAAGAAAAGGAAGTAGAACATGAAAAAGAAGAACACTGGCTGACACCTTGACTGCAGCCTTGTGAGACCCCAAGTAGAGGGCCCAGATAAGCCATGCTTATTTTAACTACTAAGTTTATGTAATTCACTATGCAGCAATATATAACTAATACAAAGAGGAAACACTTCTCAACTTATTCTAGGAGGTCAGCATTAACCTGATACCAAAACCAAAGAAAGACATTATAAGCAAAAAAAAAAAAAAAAGTATCGGGTAATATCCCTCATGAACATAGATGCAAAATTAAATCCAATAATACATAAAAATAGTAATACATCCTGAACAAGTAGGATATATATCAGAAACATAGGGCTGGATTAACATTTGAAAACCAATCAATATACTTCACTATGCTATTATAATAGACTGAAAGAGAAAAATCATATGATAATTTCAATTGATGCAGAAGAATCTGTTGACAGAATTCAATATTCATTCATGCTTTTTTTTAAAAAAACAAATTCTCATTAAACTAGGAATAGAAGGGAATTTCCTCAATCTGATTAATGAGATCTCCAAAAACCTCCGGCTCCTATCATAAATAATCATTTTAAATGCTTTCTGCCACTGTTTGGAGCAGGCAAGGATGTGTGCTCTCACTGTTTCTATTCAACATTACAGTGAAGGTCCTTGCTGGTGCTATAAACCAACTAAAAGAAATAGAAGGCATTCGGATGCAGAATATCAGCATTCTTACAGAAATGAGCATAAGGATAGCAAGTACTTTTGTTTAATGAAACCCTAATTTGTTTCTAGTGAAGATGAATGTAGTTTTCCTTTTTATTTTTGCATGTTTAAATTTCCTCTTCCTCATTAGATAAAATAAAGAGATAAATGAACTTCATTGTGGTACTTTGCCAAATCAACCTTTTTTTCCCTTCTACCAGTAAGTGCTTTTGAAAGGCTGATGTCAAATAATGTCTATGTTATACAGATTGTTTCATAAAGCCTGTTAATATTGATCAAATAAGTATTTTCATATTCTTATATGGCAGTTAGCCTACTATATTTTTGGCCAGCTCTGTAATATCCTAGTATATTCTTATAGACATAATAACTGCCAGGAAAATGTTTGGCCAGACCTCATTCAAGTAAGGGAAAGGATATTCATGATTATGTGACATGTATATTTAGAATATAATATTTCAAGTTAGATTTGGCAAGCAAACAGTCATGCACTAAAACATGTGAGATATCTTGAATACTTTTGGAAAAACCCTCAAAGTAAAATAATTTAAGAGCTACTAACATTTGTCTTAGCTCTGACTTCTCAATAAACTTTTGGTACAACATTTGCATTTTACTTGACTGGCTTCCTCTCTATATGAACTTTCATTCAACTTTCCAAGTATTCCTTGTTGCATAAGATCAGGTGACTTATATTTTCAGATGGATTCATATACACAAACAATGATCATTTTATGTATTGATTATCATGATGTTGGAGAACTTTCTCAAAATTGCGTAAAAATAGTAGAGGCACATCATGGATAGCAATGTATGTGGAAGTGCATGTATAATTACAACATCATAATAAATACAATTTCTTGTTTGGTTTACTACAATTAGAAACCTAGGCTATCAATTGTATTCTGTCCTACAGTCTTCTCCAAGCTACATACGTGGAACCAACATTAGGAAATGACTTTGCAATCTGACACGCCACTTACTGCTTAGGATAACCTCTCTAGTTGAATTAAAAGTAATTCTTTGTATGATATACTGGGCCTATCAAAAACAAAATTCAGCTGTGATTTCAATTATTTTGATTCTTTCTTACTCTTATGGTATCTCATGTCAAAATCAATTCCAGTTGGTCTTAGTTAATAAAAAAAGTACCAAAATTCATGGAGATACTACAATAGGATCATTAAAATGTTGGTGACTGTTGCAATTATGAGAGATTGTAAACTTGGTAGGGAGGGCTTGAAAAAGCTTGTGGAGATTGGATGATAAAGAGATCAAGCTCATTTATCTCTTCTCTGTATTGTATGTTTCTGGAGACGGATCTTTAGTTCCAGCAATATTACTCAAGAATATGCCTGGGGAGTCTATTCTTCCATTAGTCTCTGCCAAAACAGCTTGGGAAACAGCTGGTGATAATTCTGGCTTCATTCCCCCGCTCAGCAGCTGATGTTCAGGAGCAGGGAGGCAGAGTGGGTGTGTTCTGAGCCATCGCCGTCTCTGCTTCCCCTCAGCTGCTCCTACTCCCACACTACGGAGCAGATTGGAAGGCTGACTTCCTAGAAGTGGCCTCAAAGGGACGACAGTCCTACAGCTTTAGGTGCTGGGTAAAACCATGAATGGTTTTGGCATGTGGAAGTCCAGGGGCAGGAGTAAAAAAGACCAAGTGCTTCTATTACCTGTAGAGGAACCCTTATTAAGATACACGGGTAAGCATTCTACTCTTTTAAAATGGAACAATGAAGGAAGTATGGAATTTGGTGATTTATCACCTAGGGATAAAATCTCTCAATTAACATAGTTTTTATTAATTATTTTTAAAAATTACCTTTTTTCTTAACCCTGGGCTCTGTTTACTAGGAAGTTCAAAGGTGTTTGTTTTAGATAAGGATACTACTGTCTAGTTTCCCTTTTAATAGTCTAATGTAGTAGGAAACTCCTCCCCAACTGGAATTTTTGAGATGTGAATTCTAGTCTTAGCTTTACCAATATTGAATATAAATGCAAGCATATTATTTCTTGCAGCCTCATTGTCTTTCTATAAAATGAGAGAATTAGGTTGAAATAGATTCTATCTGCAGTCCCTTGAGCTGAAATCAGTATATTGTAACCACAATATTGAATCAATGTGGAATGAGTTTGATCTCTCTTTTACTTAATAGCCTCTTCCACATTTAAAGAATGTACCTGTGTCCATCCTATATATTAATATTTCCTCCTTTAAGTTTATATTCTCTCTTCTTTTATCTTATTTCTCATGATCAGTTTCTAGTTAAATGAATATGAACATACTCAAGGATATCAAATTTCTTCTTAAAACATGGCCTTAGAAATTATACATGATGTTGCAGATGTGGTCTAGTCAATTCACAAATAGCATCAGTTTTTTTGGCAGTTGCATAATTCTCTTGATTTTTGTTGAGCTCCAAGTCAAGCAAAATCACTAAATCATTTTAACACTTTGTTACCTTTCAGCACTGTCTCCCCTAAACCTCCCTTTTACATGTATATTTCTCCTTTTTTTCTTTACTTAAGTGCAGATATTTTATCTCATTTACATACCTCATCTCCATTGTAAGAACACAAAATGGGTCGTAGGACCTGTGTTTAAATCCTAACTCTAATATTTCTGTCCTTGGGATGTTATTTATTCTCTTATCTACAAAGTAAGGATAATACCATCCAGTTAATATTTCTGTGTGAGATGAGTATTTACAGAGCTGATGTATATCTAGTACTTGGTATAGTGTCTGGAATACAGTGAGTGGTCAGTGAAAAGTGGTCTATATTATTGCCCTAACTCCACCTTCCATTGTGCTGGCTGTTCCATTAAAGAGGTTGATAAATAAGCCATCCATTTTTTCACCTAAACCTGTGATAAAAGTTTTTAATGGATATGGGTTGAGGTGTGAATCCTAAAGTATAAAGCTAGTGACATCTAGCCAGGAGGTGAATTTTTGTTGTTTCTTTTTTGTTTTTTTGTATTTTGTATTCAGTATTCCATGGACCACATTACTCAACTCTACAAGCATTCATTTAATATTATTTTTTGGACCTCGTATCTATCTTGTCCATGAGAAAAATGTAAAATAATTGGGACCTAATTAATTCCTCTGGATGTTTTACTGGCTTTAGGTGATCACCAGTTTCTTTCTAAGATATTACAAACAATCTTTTTTTTTTATTTCAGCATATTATGGGGGTACAAATATTATGGTTACGTATATTGCCCATGCCCCCCTCCCCCCTCGAGGCAGAGCCTCAAGCATGACCATCCCCCAAATGTTGCACATCTCACTCATTATGTTTGTATATACCCATCTCCTCCTCCCTTCTCCCACTCGCCCGACACCCGACAAATGTTATTCCTATATGTCCACTTAGGTGTTGATCCGTTAATACCAATTTGCTGGTGAGTACATGTGGTGCTTGTTTTTCCATTCTTGAGAGACTGCACTTAGTAGAATGGGTTCCAGCTGTATCCAGGAATATACAAGAGGTGCTATAGCACCATTGTTTCTTAAAGCTGAATAGTACTCCATGGTATACATATACCACATTTTGTTAATCCACTCGTGTATTGATGGGCACCTGGGTTGTTTCCACTTTACAATTGTGAACTGTGCTGCTATAAACATTCGAGTGCAGGTGTTGGCATGGATGTGGACAAATAGGAACACTCCTACACTGCTGATGGGACTGCAAACTAGTTCAGCCTCTGTGGAAAGCAATATGGAGATATCTTAAAGCGATACAAGTAGATCTACCATTTGATCCAGCAATCCCATTACTGGGCATCTACCCAAAAGAACAAACAATTTTTAATAATTGTCCACAAATCTCATCCACATCTATGTTGCATTGACTTATATTGTATACTGCAGCCTTCTGTTTATTCCTTATTTCTAGTCACTGGCATTGGCACCGTCGTTCCTGAAATACTATTGCGGGTGGTCAAACGACTTCTCCCTACTGTTTTCCCACTGTCTTCCCATTCATCTGGGCAGTTACTGGCCAGGTCTGGAGATCTGCCTTTGAAAGAATTTAAATAGTCCTTTCCATACACTCACTGATTTGGGTTTCAAATTTCCTTTACCTTTGTTTTTTAACACTATGCAGTCTGGAGATACTTCTCTTAACGTTAACTTCCTTTCCTTTCCATTCAGATAATTTTGTTTTGAGAAGCTTGGGAGCTTCTTCAGTAAAGCATTATGATTAATCAAATTCTTTTGGATGCCTGTAACAGAAAATCCAATCCAGCAGAGTTTATTGGGAAGGAACTGAACAGTCTAGGGACAAGAGGGCTCAGGCATTGTTGGAGACAGGAATTCAAACACTGTTTTAGGACCTGTCTTTGCTTTTCCTGTATGGACTCTTGTTTCCTGTTGAACTTTGACATCATTTGCAGATGCTTGCCCTCTTGTGTGTTGATGTCTGTGGCAGTTCCAGCCTGTAGGTCATCTCAAGTCCAGTGGGAAGGAATACTTGGCTTTCTGGAAATCTCAGCAAAAATTTTCTGACTTCTCATTGGCTCTGCTGACGTCACATGTTCATCCCTGAAATGATCTCTGAGACCAGGGAAATTCCAGGTGCTGTTCCCCATGCTTGAGAGCCTGCTACACTGAGACAGGTGATGGGGTTCAGGACATGCTACAACAAAATATGGCACCTTGGCATTTGAAGAAACAACAAAAGCAGGAAGATACTCTTACCTTCCCTTCAACCCTTCTCCCCTGAGCAGGCCATAAAATGTAGCTGACCTTCCCCTGAAGTAGGTCTTAAGACACTTATTATGGAAGTGCCTTCCTTATAACCAGAGGAAAGGAATATCCTTATCTCTGAAAACACGGAGACACGAAGAAGAATCTGAGCAAACAGGCCTTGCTAAGGTCCTCTGAGTTTATTACCATTAGATCATAACCCTTTGTCCAATCATACTTCTACACAGCTATCCACTCTTCATTAAACCTCAGCAAAATAATACACAGTTTCCCTTGGTTCTTTGGGTCTTCATTTCTGGAGGCTCCTGTGTCATGTAAAACTTCTATAAAATAAATTTGTGTGTGTTTTTCCTGTCAATGTATCTTTTATTATAGGTGCTTCAGTCACAGACCTTGTGATGGTTGAGGAAAAGATATTACTTTTTCTTCCCTGCACGAGGAAGGATCCAGCTCCTCTGGGATCACAAAGAATATGAATAGGGAGCAACATCTACTATAATTTCCTCTCTCTAAATTGATGTAGTAAGCCAGAGAAGGCAATGTACAATTGTGATCAAACACAGATCTTTTTTTATATTTGTAATCTCTTTTTCTCATAGGCACACGTGCACGCACGCACATACTACACGTGAGTGTGCTAGCCACCTGTTAACTTATTTTACTCTTCTGAATTCCTGTGTATATGTTTGACTGTTTCTCTAATAACTAGACTTTTGCAAACGAAGAAATGTTTTGTTCTTGTTTCTACTTTAAAGTGATAATTTGCATTTAAGTATAACAGCTTCCCAAACTGCATTAAAATTGCAGTAATGTAATAAACACACAAAGGCAAAAAGAACAGACAGAAGACAAATAAAACTAGAGAATTAAAACAAATTTCAGAAAGTGGAAACTTTATGGATAAGCAAAATGGAGAAAGTGGGTACCTCATACCCTGTAGTGAGACAAGCCAATAATAAACAAGTACTAGAACTAGAGGACATGGAATCCATATTAAGAGTTCACTAAAAGTCCAGTAGAATGGATAATAATCATCATAATAAAAGAACTATCACCACACTGGTACACAGCAGGGTAGTGAATGATATCTTTCCATCTGACAGACTGGAAAATTATATGATTCATGGAGCACTGGGTGCAGTACAGAAAATCTTGCCTCAGTTATAGAAAGAACCAGTCTTTGACTGAGCAAGGCATTAATTCTGCATAATCTTAAAATCAAGAAAAGATCAAACTGTTTCCAAGTCACTTAATTGCAGAACAAAGCTCAAAAATATTTATAAAAATACAAATAATCTACACCCAACAAGATAATATTCACAATGTCTGATTTCCAATCAAAAATTGAAAGTTAACCAAGAAATAGAAAAACATGACCCACAATGGAGAGAAAATAAGTCAATTGACATCGACACGGAATTTATAGAAATGTTAAAATTAGCAGAGAACAACATTAAAACAGTCATGCTTATATTTTACATGTTCATAAGTTAAGATAAAAAAGGTTCTAAATCAAGTCTGAGATGAAAATTATAATGGATAGGATTAATAGTGGATTATATACCATAAAAGGAAAGATTAGTATACTTGAATAGTTTTAGAAACTATACAAAATGGAAAATATAGGGAAAAAGGAATTTAAATGAACATAGCAGAGAGATGTGAAGCAACATTAAATAGTCAAATATGCATGTAATTGCAGTCCCTGAAGCACTGGAGAGCAGGGAACAAAAAGCAATTTTTGATAAACTAATTGTTGAAAAAATTCCAAACTTTATAAAAACTATAACTTTGGAGGTTCAAGAATCTAAATGAATTCCAAATATATGAAATATAAAAACAATTATACCAAGTCAAATTATAACCAAATTGCTCAAAACCAGTGGTAAAGAGAAAATCTTGGAAGCAGCCAGAGAAAAAACACACATTAAATATGAAAGAACAGATAAAAATGAGAACAAAATTCTTGTTAAAAATACTGTGAGTTATAAGACAGTGGAGCAGCATGTTGAAGTTACTGAAAGTAAAACAACAACTCACAAAGCTATTAACCTAGAATTTTATACTTATCAAAAAATCTTTCAGTAATGAAGATGAAATACGTATTTTACAAAAGTATGAAACGTGAAAGGATTCATCTTGACGAAACCCTCACAACAAGAAAGTCTATCAGGCATATGGAAAATAATTCCAGATGGAAATATGGATCCACAAAAAGTGAAGACCATTAGAAATAATAACTATATGGATGAATAATTAATATTTTCTGTATGATATGATCTCTTTAAAACATAATTGATTAAAAATAATATTATAAGATAGATTTTATATGTAAAATAAAATGTATAGCAATTATAGCACAAGGGCCAGGAAGGAAATAAAGTGTACTATTATAAAGTTGTTACACTATACAAAAAGTGGTAATATCAATTAAAAGTAGACTGTGATAAAGATATATACTATAAACCATAAAGCAAACACTAAAATCATAAAACAACAAATGGTAGCTAATAAGCCAACAAAGGATATAAAATGAAATCTAACACCACAGAAGGCAGCAAAATAAGAAAAAAGAAAAAAAGGTAAGACAAGAGAAATAGAAAATAAATAGCAAGATATTAGATTTGAATCTAACTATAACAATAATCCCATTCAGTATAAATGGTTCAAATATATAATTTAAAGGAAATGAATTTCAATTGGGATAAAAAAGGAAAGATCTAACTGTATGCTATCTATAAGAACTGTCTTTTAAATGTAAGACACAAGTAGACTAAAGATGAAAAAGATATACCATACTAACATTAAAGTAAACTTGAAAGACAATATTAATGTCAGATAAAGTATATTTCAGGGAAAAGAATATTACTAATGATAAAGAGAATAATTTTTTAATGATTCCATGAGTCATCAAGAGATATAACAATGTTAATTTTTTATGCACTTCTTAATAGAGCTTCAATATATCTGAAGCAAAATGAATTGAAGTTTAAGTAGAAATAGTCTAATACACACATATTTTTGGTGATTTTGATAATCTATTCTCAACTATTGATAAAATAAGTAGACAAAACTAATAAGGAGATAGAAGATTTGATCTGTGCTATCAATTAACTTGATCTATTTGACACCTGTTTAACACTCCACTTACCAACAGAATACACATTATTTTCAAGTGCACACAAAATATTTATTAAATTTGATCATATTCTGGACCATAAAGCAAGACTCATTAAATCTCATGTCATAAAAGTTATTTAATGCCTGTTGCATTTCTTTTCATTTCTTTTTATTTATTTATTTTTTGAGACAGAGCTTTGCTCTGTTGCCCCAGGTGGATGTGCCATGGTATAGTCATAGCTCACTGCAGCATCCAACTATTGGGCTCAAACAATCTTCCATGTGCCACCTTGTCCAGCTAATTGTTTTTATTTATTTATTTATTTGTAGAAATGGGGTCTCAGTATGTTGCCCAGGTTGGTCTCAAATTCCTGGCCTCCCAAACTTCTGGGATTGCAGGTGTGAGCCACTGGGCCTGGCCAACATCTGTTTTCTGAGAAAAATAAAATAAAGTTAAAGATTAGTAATGGAATAATCCTGAAAAATTCAGAAATATTTGGAAATTATCACAATTCTACATAGCCAATGGGTCAAAGACAGAATAGTAAGGGAACTTAGGACATTCTTTGCACTTAATGAAAATAAAAATGCAGCATATCAAAATTCATAGGATGCACTCACTAAAGCTCTACTGAGAGAAAACTTACAACACTAAATGTATATATTAGGAAATAAGAAAAGTCTTAAATCAGTGAACTTCACTTCCATCTTAGGAAACTAAAAAATGTAGAGCAATGTTGTATGAAAGGAGAGAAGGTTAGCACTCTCCTTGACAAGGATAGAAGAGGCTCTCAGGCCTGTACAACATGCATATAGTTAAGGAATTGCCACCTACTTCATGGCATCTAACCATTGTTTTTTGGTGCCTATTCTACAGAAATTATTTCACAATATCGAGAAGGATGGAATCCTCCCCAACACATTTTATGAAGCCAACATAACCCTGATAACAAAACCAGGAAAGGATGCAACAAGAAAAGAAAACTACAGACCAATATCCCTTATGAATATAGATGCAAAAATTCTCAATAAAATCCTAGGAAACTGAATCCAGGTGCTTATCAAGAAAGTAATCCATCACGACCAACGGGGCTTCATCCCAGAGATGCAGGATGGTTCAACATACTCAAATCTATAAATGTAATTCACCACATAAACAGAAACAAAACAAAGATCATATGATCCTCTCAATAGATGCAGAAAAAGAATGTGACAAAATTCAACATCCTTTTATAATAAGAATGCTTAACAAAATAGGCATAGACGGGGCTTACCTAAAAATGATATAAGCCATATATGACAAACCCACAGCCAACATTATACTGAATGGGGAAAAATTGAAAGCATTCCCACTTAGAACTGGAACAAGGTAAGGTTGCCCACTATCTCCACTTCTGTTCAATATAGTGCTGGAAGTCCTTGCTATAGCAATCAGACAAGAGAGTGGAATTAAGGATGTCCAAATGGGGGCAGAAGAGATCAAACTCTTACTCTTTCCTGATGATATGATATTATATCTAGAAAACCCCAAGGATTCAACCAAGAGACTCCTTGAATTGATAAATGAATTCAGTAAAGTCTCAGGAAACAAAATCAACACACACAAATCAGAGGCATTCATATACACCAATAACAGTCAAACTGAGAACCAAATCAAAGACTTAATCCCCTTCACAATAGCAACAAAGAAAATAAAGTACCTAGGAATACATTTAAGGAGGTAAAAGACCTCTACAGGGAGAACTATGAAACACTGAGGAAAGAAATAGCAGACGATGTAAACAGGTGGAAAACCATAACATGCTCGAGGGTAGGCAGAATCAACATTGTTAAAATGTCTATATTACCCAAAGTGACCTACAGAGTCAATGCAATCTCTATTAAAATACCATTGTTATTTTTCACAAATAAAGAAAAAATAATTTTACGCTTCGTATGGAACCAGAGAAGACCTTGTATAGCAAA
>VBSM01001562.1:39751243-39794437 GCA_008086735.1 Cheirogaleus medius
TCCCATTACTGGACATCTACCCAAAAGAACAAAAGACACTCTATAAAAAAGACAACTACACTTGAATATTTATAGCAACACAATTCATAATTGCAAAGATGTGGAAACAACCCAAGTGTCCATCAATACACGAGTGGATTAATAAAATGTGGTATATGTATACCATGGAGTACTATTCAGGTATAAGAAACAAGGGTGATATAACCCCTCTTGTATTTTCCTAGATAGAGCTGGAACCCATTCTACTAAGTGAAGTATCCCAAGAATGGAAAAATAAGTACCACATGTACTGACCAGCAAATTTGTTTTATGGATCAACACCTACCGTGTTTCCCTGAAAATAAGACCTACCCATATAATAAGCCCTAACAGGATTTCTAAGCATTTGCACAATATAAGTTCTACCCCGAAAATAAGACCTAGTGATGGACGTGGCTATTCAGTGTATCTGCACAACCCATGCATTTCGTCGAGGAGCGGTAAAGAAGACAGCAGCCCTTCTCATCTGCCCCATCATCACAGCTACTATCCCAGAGGTGACTGGAAAGGTACCGGCAGCCCCACCAACAAGGTTGGCTCCCTGTGTCAGGTCCTGGCCATCCTGTGCATGCTGCAAGCTGAGGCTTTGAGGGGAAAATAACACATTCCCTGAAAATAAGCCCTATGATGTCTTGAGGAAAAATAAATATAAGACCCTGTCTTATTTTCGGGGAAACATAGTAAGTGCACATATAGGAATAACATTTATCGGGCATCAAGCAGATGGGAGGGGGGAGTAAGGGATGGGTATATACATACATAATGAGTGCGATGTGCACCATCTGGCGGATGGACACACTTGAAGCTCTGACTCCAGGGTTGGGGGGCAAAGGGGGGAAGGGATCACACGTAACCTAAGCATTCGTACCCCCATAATATGCTGAAGTAAATAAATAAATTAAAATGTAGAGCAAAATTATACCCAATGTCAGAAGAAAAGAAATAAATACCTGACCAGAAAGCAACTGCAACTGAAAACAAGAAAAGCAACAGAGAATATCAATGAATTCAAAAACTGGTTCTTTAAGATGATGCATAAAAGTGATTAACTTCTAGATTGACCAACTAAGAATAAAGGAGAAAAGTCACAGATTTCCAATATCCAAAATGAGAGAAGTAACACAACTGTAGTCTACAGACATTAAAAGATTATAAGAGAATATTATGAACATTAGGGAAATAATTTGACAATTTTGATGAAATAAACAAATTTCATGAAAGCCACAAACTACCAAATTCACTTAAAAAGAAATAGATAATATGAATATCTCTAGGTCTATTAAATAAATTAAGTTTGTAGTTAACCTTCATACCCACCCAAAATTCTTTTTCTCTTCTTTTCTATCTTGTGGTTGATTGAGATTTCTTTTATATTATTCCATTTTCCTTTCATGAGTCTGGAAGTTGTATACTCTTTTTTCAATTTTTTTGGTGGATACACTACAAATTATAACAAGTAAACTATACTTATCAGTATCTAAAATTGATAATTTTATTTTCATTCCAGACAATGGAAAAAAAAAAGAGCAAGTTAACTCAATTTACTCTATTTTTGGCTTGAATGCTGTTGAAGTTATGCGTGCATGTAGATGCAAACCTCTAAAGGCTCTTTTATTGTTGTTTATGCAGTTATGGTTACTTTGATTTATCCACGTATTACTACTTTCACTTTCCTTGAATTCTTCTTGCATCTCTCACTTTTGATTGAGTATAAATTTTTTATTTCTTAGGCTCACACATTAGAATGTCCTTTACTAACAGTTTGCTAGTGGTGAACTATTCAGTTTTTGTATATTCAAAAATATCTTTATTTTACTCTTAATTTCAATGAATATTTTTTCTTAATGCACAGTTTTATAATTATTTAGTTCAGCACATAGAAAATTTCATTCTAATATCATCTTGTTTCCATCATTGCTCTTGAAAAATCTATTGCCAATCTAATTGTTGCTCCTTTACATGTAATTATTTTTCATTTATAATGCTTGTGATCTGTGGTGTTTTTTTTTATTTTTTTTTGAGTCAGTGAGTTGATAAATTTCATCAATCTTTCTTACGAAAAATCCTTAGGAATTATCTGTTTAAATATTGATTTTGTTCCATGCTTTTTCTCTTCTATTTCTGGGTCTCCAGTTACACGTATGCTACAACTTCTCACAGTCGCCTTCATTTATGATCCTCATCATTTTCCATCTTTTTGTTATATTTTATGGTTTCTGAATTTTCTCTTCATATAT
The DNA here is from genome assembly GCA_008086735.1 of Cheirogaleus medius. NCBI lineage: Eukaryota > Metazoa > Chordata > Mammalia > Primates > Cheirogaleidae > Cheirogaleus > Cheirogaleus medius. The sequence goes on from VBSM01001562.1 coordinate 39,753,520, forward strand.
ATACACACACATATATATATATAGTCTGTTAAAACTGTCCTCTGAAACATTAATTTCATTCATTTTTCTATTCTAGAATTTCAAGTTTGTTCCTTTTCAAACTTGCTATAGCAATTTTTATAGTTTTAAGTCTCTGCCAAAATTTTGAGGTTGTACTTTATCTACTGAAACATTGTAAACACAGTTGTTTTATAGTCTGGGTTTGACAATTTCAATAGCTGGAGAGCCTGTGTACCTGTGCTGTCTGTTGTTTCTGTTGGTTTTACTTGTGTCTTATTGTAGTCTTGCACAGAATCCCACTGCTTATTTTTCCAAATGAAAAATATTCTACCTGAATTTTGTGACCCTTTATAATCTATTCCTACCCTACTGATTCAATTCTATTTGTCACTATTAGCCACCACATACTTTACAATCCAATTAATTCCATATGCATTACCTCCTCTGTATTTTTGCTTAGGCTATTCATCATCACTGAGATGATGAACAGCCTAAATGAACACGCACCTCCTCTAGAACCATTTAAGTCCTACTCATCTTCCAGAGTTTGCTCTTCACACTCCTTTCCTGTAAAGCCCAATGCAACTAACCTAACCCATACGGTTCTCATGTATGTCAGGACTGTTTTCATAGCAATCCATGGAAACTCAACCGAAGCCAAATAGAGAATTTATTGGCACTGCTGCATTTTTCAGGCTCTGCTTGATCCATTGGCTCATTGTCACTAATTCATGTTTATTCTTTTCCCATTTTTTAAAATCTTTCTTCCTCCTTCCATGTGATGACCTCTGGTAGCTCCAAGCTTATATTCTCTTTTTAAATTGCAGTGCCATTGGAAAAAGAAATTTGCTATGTAATTATTACAAAAAATAATTTTGGAATTGAGTTGTATTTGCCTGTTCTGGGGTCATATTCCTGTCATTGTTGCCAGAGAAATGGAATACAGTGACTGGCCAGTCCTGAGTCATGCACCCCTCTGACACATGGGCTGAGATGATGCAAGTTATGATTCTGCAAAGGAAAATAAAGATGCTCTTACCAGAAAAAGGCTATGTGCTCCTCAGGAAAAAGCAGTGGGTTGCAACATATCTCCCTTCTTTGGGCATTTTGGAATGATAGTCTCTAGAAGTATGCACTTACTTGTTTTTTTTTAAATTATTTTATATATTTTTGTTTTATCTTCCCAATTAAATATAACTTTTAAAATATATTAACATGTTTCATAAGTCTTTTCTGTCTTTCATGGTGTCTTTTCTTAAGAGATTATAAACTTCTCTATATCCACTTCTCTTCATTTTTGGACACATGCAAAGACTTTCTTCCTTGTGGGTAGATTGGGTTTATGTAGAAAATTTTGGCCAATGGGCTTTGAAGGGAAGGGAACTATGTCCCCTTTGATCTGAAGCAGTTAAGAGTGGGTGTACGTTCTCCATGCATTTTCTGCTTCGATGATGCAGCAAATTCTGATGCCACTTATTGATATAGCAACATCTCAAGATTATACAGATTTTGTTAGATTTTTGGCCCTGAGTGGCTATGTGGTGCAGTCTCCTGCCAACCTTCATTGGATATATAGCATGAGAAAGAAATATAACTTTGTTTTATTAAGCTACCACACATATTTGGATTGCTTTGTTTCTATATCATGTTCTAGCCATTCATATGTAATTTATGAGTAATCATGGCCATGTACTAAGAACTATTTATAAGAGAACTACTATTTGAGTGTTACGATTTTAATCTTATGTTGTTATAGAGTTTTGAAATTTTAAAGTGCTTTCACATATATTATCATTTGTTTTTCAAAATAATCAGATGGGGTAGGTAGAAAAGGCTTTATATTCTCTGTTTTACAAATTAATAAAATGCATCTCAGATCTGTTAAGTGACACACTCAAGAGCATACTTGTGTGAGGCAGAGCTAGGACCTAGACATTCTAAGTTCAAGTATGAAGTTCATTATTCTAAATGTATAGTAAGTCATACATTCCAAATTACTTTTTTCTAACTGAAACTTCATATGTCTTACCATCAAAAGTCAGTTTTGTAATAAGAATTTATATTATATAATATAAATAGAAAGTTTATTTTCCATTATATTTCCTAATATCCATATTCAGGAACTATACAGTCTCTAGGGGTATATATACTTATAATTAATGAATGCATTTCACTATTTGATAAACATGAGTACCTTATTTTTCTTCCAGATTTTTATGTGGTCATGTATTTTAACAGATTTAAAATACTTCAATATATTTCTATGAAACTCAACTAGCTTATGAGTACCTATATTTTCTCCTTGGGATACAAAAAAAGTAAACTTGCCCACTCAAGATATCTCAGTCATAGTCTGTTTTAAATGTAATTAATTCAGAATTTAAACTCAGTCCAGTGAACATTCTGACTTCTACCGCCTCTCTTTTCCTCCCTGCTGGGGTGATCTGTGCTGGGGTGGTGGTAATTGAGTTTACGTATCATCCTTCATCAGGAACCTGGCATGGGTAGGAGGGAGGCTGGTCTGAGTGGGGTCCTTCGGTCCAGCTGACCCCTGCCTTTGTGTGTCTGGTCTACAGGCATGTTGTCTTGGCCCCTGCTTTTGATTCCCTGCCTTGGTGCTGGTCACAACGTAAACCACTCTCATCCACCTTATTCCCACCTCAGCTGCCTCTGGTTTCCCAGCCTTCTCAAAACTTCTCTACTGAGCATGGGGGAAAATTACAGGAAGGAGGCATTGGAGCAGCTTAGGAATTCTCTGGCTGCTCTTCTAGCCCAAATAGGGCCTCGGTGAGGCTGTTCTTGGGATCATACGTAGAGATACCTCCCTCAAGCACTATACTGGATGTTCAGCTTCTCTAAGTGACTTAGACTCTCTTAGGCTGGACTTTAGTTTTCATTTTTATTAAGCTCTTGTTTCCTGGATCTTAAAAATCAAAACTCCAGAGAATCTTGCTTTTAAACTATAGTACTGTTTGTTGTGAGGGAAACATAAAAGAAAAAAAGAAACTCTAAAATTTCCATCATCTCAGCTGACTCCTTTGTCAGCAGTTAACTGCTTTCCCCCTGAGGGGAATGTATATAGAAAACTCGTTTATTGGTAGAAGTAGGTTAAGGCTAAAAGGAATGGGAACAGTTTATGATCAGTGTATTATTCTTCAATACGTCTAGATTTTTCTTATCTTCAGTGTTTTTATGTCCCCGCATTTATTTAGTCCAATTTTTGGCCTTTATCTAAAGACTGTCTTGGACACCTCTGTTCCAAGGTCCTAGTAGAACAAGTAGTAGCTACTGAGTTAATGTGTGCTAGATGGCAGTAGTTTGGATGAGTTTTACATTGTACCTTCATGTACTGTGTCTAAACCTATTGATTCTTCCAAATGTCTTCATAAATGGTGAGCATCATATAAGCTGTCAGAAATGTTTATTGATTCATTGGTATGTTAATCATAATTCTTTTGAGTACAAGGAATAGGAAGGTGACTTGAACTATATTAGATAGAAGAGAGTTATTTGAAGGACACTGGGGTATCTTAGGTAACTCTGAGAAATGCAAGGGCCCAGTGAGCTCCCAGAGTTAATGGATGCAACACTGAATGTCTTCCAGATACTCTGTTCTCATCTCTACTCTAAATGTTGGCTTCAGTCTCTCAGTCCCTTTGGCAGGAAACTGACTATTGAATTTCCAAGCTTCATATATCACAATCTGACCACCAACTGTTCTCCATTCCATAGCTCATTTTTAAAGAATCTTAGGATCAAACTCCAGTTGACCTATCTTGGGTCAGGTGCTTGCCTCAGGACCAATTAATACTGACAGTACGTTATTATTACTGGCTTCATGTAAGCCAAAAATGTTGCTAGTTTTCTCTTAACTGAGGTGTCCCAGACTGAACAAATAATAACTGCACTGTATCCTTTGTGTGTTTAGCAAAGTGATGAATGCATAACAGGCACTTGTAATTATTTGCTGATGGACTGAATAATTTGTTGATTGATTAATTAAATAAGTGAGATATTTAAGTTTACATGCCTATGTTATTTAACCTTAGTGTTTTCTTTTAATCATTCTGTTTCCTCACATGGATCCAATTTCCTTGTGCACTTTATGAAAAAGCATTCTCCTTCTAATTCATGGAAACAATAATTGAAATTATTAATATACAATAATATGGATTAACAAGGCAAATCTAAATTAAACCATGACAGTTGAATTTGAAATGCCTTCTGAGTGATTTCCCCAATTTTGAATCTTTTGCAGTTCCCTGCCAGATCCTCCTTTTTTGGACAAAGCCCAAAAAATCTATCTTTTGGGTTTACTTAAGTAAGTGATAGCAAATGACTATTTCATTGGCATATGTTGTAAAAACATCTTCCCTGCTGTTCATGGGCTTAATTTTCCCACAATATACCTCAGCATTCTATTAATATATGCAGAACGCTTCACAGGACACAGAGTTAAGTAGCTAGTCCTGTTTAGATACTATGGCACAATCTTCCTCGAACTCTTAAAGTATTATGATGTATCACCATTTTTCATGAGGTCTGTACATTTAAATTATTTAAAGTATTTAAAATAAGATTGTTGTTGGTTAATAATTTCAACTAGGTTGCCAGTACCCTTGTTAAAGCTAAAGAGACAGAGGGATAGAGAAAAGAGTATCAGTATGTTCAGACGATCTGGAAACCAAGTATTAAAACACTCCCATCACACAAGCGCCTGAACTCTTTCTTTATGTATTTTGAATTAAAGTATTTATAATTATATTTCTATGAAAAATAAGATAGCAAGAAATATTTTGTGCAGAGTAGGTTTGAGTTTGTCATCCAATATTTTATTTCTCATTTTTACTGTGATATTTAATATAGGGTGTTAATAGATGGAATGCTTTAAAAATAGTTACATATATTGAAAGCTTATAAAACTGATATCAGTTAGTAAGTCATACTTCAGATATTTCCAAATAGTTCCATGCAATAGATAATTAAGCTGTTTAGAAATATAAACTTTTGAATTTATCAACGTTTTAAAAATTAGCCATAAATGTCTGTGAGGTTATAAACTTTCAACCTCATTCAGGGATAAGGTTGTGCATGTTAATCCCCAAACAGGGTAGTTTCAACTAGGATATATGTCATGATCTTATAGTTGCTGAAGTTGCATATATGTATACACACACATGTATACACATGTAGCATATATATTTCATACATGTATACACACATATGAATATCTATATTCAATGTAAACTATGTCTCAATACCCTTTAGGAGTCCACCAAAGCTATCAAAGCATTATTCATTTCTTGAAATACTAACAATTTGCCATTAAATGTGAAAAAAACAAGTAGAAAGGTTGAAATGAAGACTGCAAGTCACTTAAGGAATCCCTGAAAGGAGTGGTAACAAAGTAAGGGTATCACTACTCAAAGAGTATTTCTTAAGATGAAGATGTTGGAATTTTATCAAGACTAGTATGCTGTTTTATTTTATCAAATTCATGAATATACCTGAAAAATTAGTCATATTTTCTATTACTCCTCTGATAGTGACAAGTGTTATATCTGAACCACGTGTAATGGACATTGTCACATAATATTAGAATGATTCCCGGGGAAGAAATTACTTTATTCCAAACAATTATCAATGAAATCTTTTTAAATTAGCTAGATATGTCTATATTTTCTAATAACCACTGGTCTCTAGAATAGATAAACTTAAAAATCATAGGTATTTACTTTACATTGCCTTAGAATTAAAGAATGATGACATAATGGAAAAAGAAAACTTGCCCTTCTGTTGGAATTAGGCCATATTTCATTTTTCATTTCAGTGTATTTTTCATCAATATTCCTTTCCAAAAATTGAGTGTGATTGTTTTTCATACTTTATTTTAGTGAAATGCAAATTAGAAGTGTTATAGCTAATCAATGCCACCAAAATAGTTCTTTTAAATAACCAGGACATGAACTCTTTAACAAGATTCAGTCGGTTCTATTTATAGTTCCCCTAAGCTATGAACTATTTGTACACCCATGTTTCTGCATAATGACTTTTCAATGTGGTTTCAGTAATCATTCCAGAAGGCACAATCTCAAAATATCTATATGCATAAAGAATATATTTAAAATAAAGGCTAAATTGGCTGGCCATGCATTAAACCATTTGCCTGTGAAATCATTTTGTGAAATATCTCCAAACAGGAGATGTTCCAGCTGAGTGTAGGACATAGCAAACATTTTTTTGCTTACCATATTATATCACCATAACTTCTTTTGGAAACACTTCTTCCTCTAAGTGTCCTCTTAAACATTTCTTCTTTCTTTAAGATGGCAAACCATTTTGAGAATTTGGACTTTATTTAGCCCACACAGGCTTAGTAGAAGTGATAGATTCATTCTCAAACGATTTGCCTTTAAATACTTAATAGCTGAAACGAGAGGCACTGGTGATTTTGTGAAGAGAGTATGTTAGCACCAGACTCCCCCAATTTAGGAGATGAGGGGTGCAAAGAGTGAATAATATGGGCTTCCTTGGAAGAGCACTTGTCTTCTATGTTTCTGAATGAGAAGCTGTTCTCTTTTTTTTAAGGCTTTGGAGAGAAAGGCATTTGAAAGAGCCATATTTTTAGTTTCAAAACAAAAATAATTCATTTCTTTTGAGCTTTTCTTTAATCAAGTACATGTGCAAAATCTTTTCACATAAATGAATAATGCTTTTATAATTAACCTGCTCTTTTACAAGACAATCTCAAAATAAGTACATTGTATTGCTAACTGCTATTTTTCTATCTTAAAGTTTGAAGAGAAACATCAGATTTGGACTTACTCATGATTTCAGACCTCTAGTAACAGAAAAATATTTGTGCATTGTATCCTTAATTTTAAAATTTGCTCTTTTTCCTACATGCAAATAATATCATTTTCTCAAATTATTACAGTCATATTCACTGTGCTTATTGTATTACTCTATTTCTAAATTTTAGGGCAAACAGGTTCCCTGACATTAACCTCTAGCCAATGTTTACCAACAGAAAAGATAATTAGTAAATTAATTATAATTGTTTCTCAAAGCAATTTTTATTTGCTAGCTTTTGCTGTTAATGTGCCTTTAGAAAATAAAAATGTAATTCTACAAACCTGGCTGTTTTCTGAGGTCATCTTTTTTTTTTTTAAATCATGGGCTGAGTATCTCAGTCATCTATGTAACAGGGATCTCAATTCAAATACAGGAATATAAGTGAATACACATTCACAATTTTGTGTTTGATAATTTTTCTTGCTGCCATGAAATAATTTTTATACGTCTGTTCCTACCTCTTCTGTCTATATGGACTTACATATTTTTAAGTGGTATATGAGGATAACAATTTTAAGGGTGTTGAAAAATATAATTTATTTTGGGATGTGGCATATTTACTGCCTCTAAAGGAAGGTACCTGCACACCATCTCTTCTAGATAAAAAGTGTTATGTACTCCGCCATCCCATAAGTACACCTATTTTACTTATATAAGTACATGACATCATCGTTTAAACCTAACTGATTTCTAAGCACCACAGCTGTTACTAGTTATTTAGAAGTCTAATTTGAGCAGAATGTGTCACGCCAACTTTGCACACACGCGCTCACACAGGCAGTATTCACATTAAAACTTTCACCTCTATTAAATAGCAACAGTTCTTCAAAAATTCCAACACTCCACTCTTAACAACTAAATAAAATATGTGTCTTTGAGGAGTAATGTGCCTATTTTATTTTTATTCCTTAAGGCAAAGCTTGTATTGAGTGGTGCAGTTTTGTTACCCTGCTGTCACTTTAATCAGTTCTCAAAGACGCATGTGCCACTGGGTGGGTTCAGACTTCCAACCTCATTGTTTTACTCCTCCTGAATCAGGGTAAATATCTGTGACTTTGTTTTCAATGGAGGTCACATAGATATAGCCATCAATATTGAAATAGCATTTTCTCTTGCAAACAGAAGCTTTAATAGCCTCTACAAGGGTTTGCTCCTTAGGGAGACTAAATTCAAAATGGCACAAGCCATCTGTTGTGGTGGGATTTTTAAAGTTTCCTTATGCAGCATCTCTCTCTCTCTCTCTCTCTGTCTCTCTCTCTCTCCCCCCCCCTTCTAAATCTCTCTCTTTCTGTCCTTATTTTTTGGTTGTACAAAGTGACAGCTTTATAATCCATTCTAAAATTTCAGGTTGACTAACTCATAAAAATATAGCAGGTCCACAAACCTTTGTAGAGAGGCACATTTAAAAAATCAAATTTGCAACATTGAGTCCAACAATCAATTCAGTGTCTATTGAGGATTCTCCCTATTGCTTTGGCCACGGAGCATTTGGGGGCATAGGGAAGCTCTGAGTGGGCTCAGACAGGTGACTGTCCCATGAACCATTTATTCGTATACACCTCTAAGTCCTGATTTCAGAAGTCTTTTCGTTGAGCTGGAATTGATATTAAAAGCATTTTTAGAAAGAATAATGTTCTTTGGGTTGAACTTGGATATTTTCCAGAAATTCAGAGGGCAGAATTTGTAAAAGGAGGTATTTAAATCCTCAAATCCAGAGTGCACTATTACCCCTTGCAAAAGTAGAAAAAAATTATAAGTTAGTATCTGTTTTTACTAATAGATTATAAGCTTAATGCAAGCAGATACTATCTCATTCATTCTACAGCCCTAGTCTCAAATAGGATACCTGGCACATACTAAGTGCTTAGTCAGTATTTGTGTAAGGAAGAAAAGAAGGTAGGAAGGAAAGAAAAAAGGGGGGGAGGAATTAAAAAAAGAAAATTTATGATGAATAGTGAAAACTCTTTAAAAAAACATTAAACCGTATAGATTACCAACTGTAAACTACTGAAAGAATGGTATAAAAATAAGATCTGAAAATTATTGAAAATGTTTTAAAAACTAAATATCAACACTATAGTAAGTTATACTAAGTACCATACAGATTTGACCTTTAGATTTGACATTCTTACTTTGAGTCTAAAATTGAGTTAATTTTTGAATAATTTATAACCTGAGCTTGTCTAAGAAGATTATGCCCACAATAGGACTGGGCAAAAGTATGATTCTTCCTGTTTTAAAAATTTTTACAGCATGATGAGAGATCCTTTAGTCACCAGTAGCTCTCAAACTTTATTCAAGAATGGATGTTGGACTATGTCTAATTTAATTTTCTAGACTGTATTGTTTGATTCAAATTAATTTATAGTGAAAAGATTTGTAGGATCATGACAAAGTATGTTAAGTAACACCATATGAACAATGGTATGCTTTTCTGTATGAGGGCAATATTTCCCCGGTGACACATGCCTTAATTTCCCCTGTTTTGTTTCACTAGATGGGCATGAGACCTAGAAATCACAGGGTGTGTAAGCAGTGCAGGAAGTATAAAATGAGATTTTCATAAGTAATCATGGAAGGACAAAGGCCAATATTCAGGTGTTTCTCTTTGTGGCTCCTTAATCAATCTTCTATATTCTGTCTTATTTCCATCTGGTTTAAGTCAGACTAGCATTCTAGACTCATCCTCCCCCTACCTGGTGTTATGCCACTTCTCTGGACTAAAATAGACTTCCAGGCCAGTAATCTTGGTCACAGGGACACCATTTCTTGCCACTCTATCATCTTTCACCTTAGTTTTCTCATCAGTAAAATGTAAGTACAGGACCAAATCGTACCGAGTGTCACTTTATGCTTCCTAGAGCTAGGATAAAATCCAATTGATGGATTGGCTCGATAGAAACATAAGGTTTTTCACTTGATATGGACTAGAAAATGATTCCACTGTAATTCCTGGAGACACGGGGCTGTTTAATGGAAATATGAAGGCATTGCTTAAATGGAAGACTCCCATTCATATCTGAATTCCATTCACAAAAAAGTTAGGGGAACACTGCCCTTTGTTGTTGTTGTTGTTGTTTGTTTTTAATTATTTCCCTATAGGTATGCTAGCTGTCCACTAAAATCTATTCTCTTCCTTCTGTTTTTTCCTTAACATATTTGACTGGGCACATGACTGCCCTACCATAGGCTGTATTTCCTAGCCTCTGTTGGAGCAATGGGTCCATGGTACTAAGTTCTTGCCAAGGTAATGTTAACTAAAGTGATGGGTACAAGCTACAATGTCACATATTTAAAACGAAATTGCTTGCATTCCATTTCATTTTTTATTACATCTTATGGGCTAGAATAAAGATGTGACCATGACCCAGCCTAAGCAGATGACAACGACGCCCTGGAAGATTTGGGAGTAACAACAAGGAAGTGAACTGAGTCCTGAGTAACCTCCTGAAGCAGAGTTGTGCCACTAGCCAGAACTTCCCATCTACCTCTAGGCTGATGCTTGAGAGAGAAATAAAATTCCATCTCTCTTAATTCACTATTTGGGATCCATTTGTTCCAGGGGCTTAGCCTGTAACCTGACTAATGGTGTCTGCCTCCCGGCAGGACTAGGGCACTGTCACCGCCACCATAGACAGAACACTGACTCCACTGCCCTCCCATAGCTGGTGGGCCCAGAGCAGCAGCCCTCCGTGAAAAACTCAGTTCCTAAAAACTATGTATTGATCAAGTGCCAAAGAATGTAAGATAGATCCTGAATTAAAAAAAACAGACATTGATCAACACCCATGTGTGCATATAGTAAGTAGTAAAACTCAACAGAAACCAAGCAGGTGGGAGAGCGGAGGAGAGGACAGGTAAATTCACACCTAATGGGTACAATGCACGCTATCTTGGTAATGGGCGCACGTATAACTTTGACTCAAACTGCACAAAAGCAAATCATGTAACCAAAACATTTGTATTCCCATAATATTCTGAAATAAAAACAAACAAAAAATCCCAGACATTACAGGGCAGTCAGACTGTGTGGAATTCAAGCAATAAGAATTATGCCAAGATATAAATGGGGCATAAAATATGCCTTAGTCACAGTAGTTGAGGGTTATTGTCTATTTCTTGGTGAGGAGAAACTTGAGAAGCCAAAACCTCTGCATACCCTTCACAGTTCATTGGATACATCAACTATATATTTTTATTACTGATTGAATTTACTAATTCTTAATAATTTCTTTTTTATTTCCATCTTTAAAGATTTGATTCTTCAAAGAACCCATAGGGAGTTGCAATATATAGATACCTGGTCAAGTGGACCCCATCTGATTTGGGGAGCTGATATTCCACTATCCAGATTGGGTGAAACTCAGTAATCAGCATGTGGTTTATTTTTGTTCTGGGTGTGCTAGGTTCAAATTTTATGGGCTATGGTAACCCCACACTCACTTTGATGGCAGAATAAAATCAATGTTCACTAATTTTTTCATATGAAGAATCTTTTTACTGAATGCCTAGCATTTATCCTCCCACTGTGTTATGGATAATGAGGATTCAGAGTAAAGTCAGATCTTCACGGTCTAGAGAGGGAATTGGTAGCATTCTTTGATTCTGCACTAATTACTGCCATAATATATCTGTACTTTTTACTCCTGGTTATTTTAGTTTTTTTTACCTTTTTTTTATTCCATTCACTTCAGCGATGTGTTTTCCAAGTACTTAAGTATTAGGTTAAATGTGAGGATCATTTTTGACTCATTATCCAAATGTTCATAGTTTTGTATTTAAAGTATATTGATGTTACAGTAGTATTGTGTTGATATATAGACAGCAGTATGTAAATTATAATTATGTCAATTCTGTATTGATATTACACACATTTGTTGTGTTTATATTGACGTTAAGGATTTAACTAGGATCCTCACTGGCATCCCCATATGTTAGTAGCTAATTGTAAGCAGTGGTCATCTTGGGAAATATTTCCATTGGTCAAAAATTCATTCACATATTGAAGTTGATATATACAATATACATGTCATATTTTAATGATTGATAAAGGAATTCAAGGATAAATATAGAAACTCACGGTTGTCTTTCGGGTGTCTCAAGCTCATGTACTACATTCCACTTTCTATATTGCATAGTGAAGATAAATTAGGTATACTAGTGTTCTTATTATTTGTCTGTGACTGGTTGGTAGTTTGGGAAAAATAGATTATTTCTCAAGGTAGGTTTTCCTTATCTGCATGCTCTGGGCACCCCAATAGTTAATACCTAACATCTTATATTGGCTGAGTTCCTTCTTCCATTTGATAGCTCAACTGAAGCTTGATGTTTATGGTGGAAATTGTCTTGATTTCTTTAGATGAGATGAGCATCCAAGGAGTTTGAAAATGTGTTTTAATTAAGATTCTGCTAAATTTTACCAGACACCTACTTGGAAAACAAAGCAACTGAATAATTAACTCTGATGAGAGCAGATGCTGGTCTAATGACAACCTGTTACTGCTCAAGTGCATCATTAGTTGTTTTACTGTGCTCCTTTAATATGTCCAGAGCTCTCCTCTGTTAATGAATACATTGGTAGCTGTGTACTTAAAATAGTTTCTCATTCTGGACTGTTGTAAAAGATATTTCTAGCATCTGCAAAATTCTTCATTTAAATAATTTGGTCCCCACCCACCAATCCCCCACCCCCTGCATCTATTTGGCATGTGCTTGGAACCAAACACTTCTTTAGTTTTCCTTGTGGGATTATTTTAGCCATACATCAAGTGAAGCTTACAAATTGATGAGAATCTAATGATGCATTTATTTACAGATGTGCATTTCATTTCCCTGTTATGTTGTTGAAGGGTAGGAAGAGTTTAAAGACTCCCCTTCCCCACCTCCTCCCCACCAGTGTTATGGGAATAGGCATGCATTTGACAAAATAAGAAATAGAAATAGTCTCATATTTGATTTTATGTATAGTTGTCAAACATTAATTGGTACAAATTCTCTTTAAGTGCATGATTAATCTTACAAAGTAGCAAAGTAGCAAATTATTTCTTTTTAATGATGCCATAACACTATATTGTGGTTTTTCTACTATTGCATGCATCATTTGTACATTAAAATCATAGATTTACAGTTTAAACTTAGGCACAGCACCAAACAACCTGACCAGCAACATCCGTTTTAAAACAAATGCAAAGTAAGGGAATGTGGAATCTAATTTAGATTTCATGTTTAGAGCCACAACATGCATATCCTTATCTTGAAAAGTTTAAATGTTTAATGGAAATTCATGAATAAATGAAAGATAAGTATTAGAAAACTATCTTTTAAATTACTTTAAATAATATTCTAATAAAACCAAATACAAGGTCCATAGAAATATTTGTGAAGAGGAAAAACAATGATTTATAGTGTGCTGTATGCATCCTTTAAATCTGCAAGGCAATTCTTTTAAAGTTGGTCAGATACTGTTCAGGTCTTCCAAGAGTATGCAATAGCATCTTTGGATCCTCCTCCTCACTCCTACTTCCAAAACCCAACTGCCTTCTTCCAACAGGAGTTCATTTTAGTATTCTTTAAATATTTTCTAAATGAAAAAAGTGTGCATAAAAATGGTTAAAACACCATAGTGTATCAAGTCATATATAAAATATGGTTATTTTGCCGTAGTGAGCGAGGTTTCATAATATTTTCTTTCCTTTCTATTGTGGAGGTCAGAGGGAAATGAAATATGACAGTAATTCATTTTATGAAGTGTGGGCTGGGCACGGTGGCTCATGCCTGTAATCCTAGGACTCTGGGAGGCCGAGGTGGGAGGATCATTTGAGCTCAGGAGTTTGAGACCAGCCTGAGCAAGAGCAAGACCCCGTTTCTACTAAAAATATGAAAGATTAACTGGGCGTTGTGGTGTGAGCCAGTAGTCCCAGCTACTGGAAAGACTGAGGCAGGAGGATTGCTTGGGCCCAGGAGTTTGAGGTTGCTGTGAGGTAGGCTGACGCCGTGGCACTCTACTCAGGGCAATGGAGTGAGACTTGGTCTCAGAAAAAAAAAAAAATTCTGTTTGATAGCCAAAAACATTTTAATATACATAATGTAGAGAAAGCCGTGTTTCTGTTTTTGCCTTCAATCTATCTCCAAAGCTGTGTTCAGAATCCAACATTAAAGTGGCCTTGCAAAAGCTGTGTTTCCTCCTTGTGAAACAATAGTCGCTTCACTGCTAGAACTGGATGCAGCCTGTAACAGAGGCCTGCTGTTCACTTACTCTCCCAGTAGAGAGGAACCTGATGCATTGCACGTTCCAGTTTCATCCTTTCATACACAGGGTTCCATTGTTAACTTTGTTCTAATAGATGCATGGACTATGTACAGTGTTTGCAGTTTTACTGTAAGTAATCAGAGATCCATGGAATGCTATAGAACTGGTAATAATTCCTCAGCCTCAAAGAAGGGATGCAACATAAAGGAAGAACATACGACACCAAAGGAATTGTCTTACAGATTTAAAAGAAACAGCACAAAATGTTGTGAAGTACTGTAGGTATAAATTAGTGTCCTTCCTATTCACAAATATTTCTGTGCCCTGGTGCCCCTTGACTTTAGTTTGATTAGAATGTTATTTTAGGTAATCTGAGATACCTTCTCATCTTTCATTCATTCATGAATGAGTCGATCTGAGTTTCTGTATTTGTCCTTGAATTCATTATTCAAATCCATCATTATTATTATTATTATCTTTTGTGGAACTTTATTCCTTTTTCTTCCACCTCAACCCTCTACACACCCAGGAAATTGGAATTTTTGCAACAAAATGCAGTTGTAGCTCATGAAAGCAGCAGCTTACTCACTGTCTAGGTTCTAACAGGCTGAATAATCTGAGTCAGTTTTCCCTGCTCTGCTCAGAGCTTTCCTTGTACAATGATATCTTCAGAAAAAAGTCAAGGAATACTCTCCTGAAACTGAAGCAGAATGTGGGATTTGGCATCACCAAGACCTGATGGGTTTGAATCTTAACCCCGTGATCTTGCTCACGCTGTGTAATCTCTACAGGCCTCACTTTCTCTATTTGCACATTAAAGCATTAGCACTACCTATAGCGTGAGCATAGTGGGGGGTGTGCAGATACTCTGACTTCGCTCTGGCATAGGTCTTCATACAACGGTGCCCAGGAGTTATTTTTGTTTTCCAGCTTTTCAGAAATGAATGATGTGTCACCATCACAGATACGTGACTTACATTCTACTTTAGGTGACTGAGTTTATACTTCGTCCTGTTTCAGAAAGTTTTTGCTCTTCCCCTTTTTGGGAATTGGGGAGATTGTATAAGGCCTGGAAGCTAACGTCTTTCAGGTTGCAGACAATGGGGATTGTGAAGAGTCAACGTGATCACATGAAAAGCACCAAGCACATATTATAGAAGGTATCTGTGAATGTACTTCACCCACTTGCCCTGACTTTTGGTGTTATGGGCTCCTCGAATTCTAGAAAATGCAGATGGTGAAGGGGAACACCCATTTTGCACTCAGAAGCTGGGGATCTGCAGTTAGCTCAGACATTCACTCTCTTACAACTTTGGACAAATTATCTGGCCTTTGAAGCTTTTAATCTTCATTTATAAGATAGGGACAATAGCATTTATTCCAAGTAGCTCACTGACTTATATGCAAATATGCTTTATTTGCTGTCACTTACTTTATACATATGAAGTATCATCATGAATCATGGAGCAGAAAAACACATTAGGCAGGTTTTCTACAATTATGCAGAAGAAATAGTAAGAAACAGAACAAAATATCCACTTAATTTCTGAGAAAGAAATAAAGGAAAATAAAAATATGTTTAGCCAATTTATTATCGTTTATGGTAGTGAATATGATTTTTAAAATGTATAATTAAAATGTGCTTTACATATTATAAAAGTTGTAGTAATTTAATGTAATTTTTCAGGGAAAGGAGAGCATTCTAAGTTATAGGACAGCATTTATACCTGATGACTAAATGTCTTAGTTTGTGTTGCTATAAAGGAATACCTGAGGCAGGATACTTTGTAAAGAAAAGAGGTTTACCTGGTTCATGGTTCTGCAGTCTGCACAGAAGAATGTTGCCAGCCTCTGTTTCTGGTGAGAGCCTCACGCTGCTTCTACTCATGGTGGAAGGCAGAAGGGAGCAAGTATGTGCAGAGATCACATGGGGAGAGAGGAGCAAGAGAGAGGTGGGAGACACCAGGCTCTTTTAAACAACCAGCTTCTTGGGCACCAGTAGTGTGAGACTCACTCATTACTGCCAGGATGGCACCAAGCCATTCATGAGGGATCTGCCCCCATGACCCAGACACCGCCCATTAGGCCCTCACTTCCAACATTGGGGATCAAATTTCAACATGAGATTTGGAGGGGTCCAACAAGCCATATCCAAACTATAGCACTAAAGGTATTCTTTATATCAATCATATAAAATTTCAGATTTGTTACATTTGACATTTTCATACTGTGTAAGGATGTCTTAGGGAGAAGACTCCTTTAGGATAAATTTTGCTAATGAAACACCCAAAATGGCATTTCTGGGAGAAACTGGCCTGCCCTATGACGTTATCTCAGTGGGGAAGCTGCAAAGAAGGTTTAGAAGATGGATGAAGAGAGAGAGTAGTGATAAATGGAAGAATACAATTTGCTACCCCATAGAAGTCATCCAATAGTATGTTTAATGGAATTAAGTCAATTTCCTCCTTTGGTACTTCCTACTTTACTTGTTCACATGCAACCTAGTGGAGAGTCTTGAATGTCCATTTAGCAGGGCCAGCTCAAGTGTGTGTGACCAGCACAGGACCCTTGCTCAGAACAGTCCACCACTTGGGATTTAATGTTCTGTGGGGCTGTCTTGAAAATTCTTAATAATTTTTACCTTGGAATTTGTGTTTTGTAAGTGAAGTTAAACAGGACACTGGAGCCTTGCTGGGAGTTGGGAGCCTCAGCTCAGGTGTGGTCCAGTCCCCACTCCCGTTCCATGCCCCCTCCCTGCCCCATCCCCAACAGGTTCTCAGCTGCCTGCTCTCTGCCCCTGGGGCCCAGGGCCCTGCCAAGCCACCCTCCACACCTCTGCCCTGCAACCTCTGCCACCCTCCAGAAGGGATGGCTATGGTTCCCACAAGATGGGAGTAGGATGGAGGAACCTGCATTCTGCCTCCACTCCCTGCCCTGAGGGGTTCTGGACACAAGAGAGGGTGGGGTGTCCCATGGTATCCTAGCCATGGTATTGCTAGCTGGCACCACTGTGGCACATTTGGCTGGATACCCACCCCGGATCTAGGTAGGTGTCAAGTGTTTTCCACACAGAGATGGCAATTCCTCAGGGTCTCCCATCCACTATGGATGGGGACAGGGGCCTGTGGTAAGGTGAGACTGACTTCCCAGTTGGCTGGGACATGTTTTTTTTTTTTTGTTTTTTTTTTGCACTGGGTACAGGTAAGTTATGTAGCTGGCCCAGCCATTTAGCAGTTTCTGAGACAAGATCTAAACTCCTCAAAAACAGTCAGTTATAATGACATGGTCACGTTGTAAAG
Source organism: Cheirogaleus medius (assembly GCA_008086735.1). NCBI lineage: Eukaryota > Metazoa > Chordata > Mammalia > Primates > Cheirogaleidae > Cheirogaleus > Cheirogaleus medius. The sequence continues at coordinate 39,770,923 of VBSM01001562.1, forward strand.
GAATTGCTAACTAAATCTATACAGACCCCTAGTGCGTAATGGCTCATACACATCCAAGAGACCTTGTGATCAGAAAGATCATGCAGGAATTTCTTATCTGTCTTTTCCATTTTTTGGTAAATACTACTTGGTCTGAATTGATCAGTTGTTTTAACTTTGAATACACTAATGAGACTTGGTAGTGGGGAAGTGTAGAAGTCCTTGTTTCTTTTTGTAGAAGACTCACCATCAGCAATAACAATAAAACAGGAAAAATAAGTTAAATGCCTAAAACATCCACATTTGCCTGGCAGGTTTACCCCACTTTGGGGGGCAATACAGTGCTGGGATTAAAAGCAAGTGAGCACTTTCTTACCCTCACACTAGAGTGGGTGGAGGTGGGGAGGTGTTAGCTGAGCATCATTTAACTTCTGATAACTCGGTTTTCTACATGAAAATGGGGGTGACAAAAACCTCATGAGAGTTGCGAGGATACAAAAAGGATGTTCAGAAGGCACTTAATGCCGTGCTCAGTACAGGGTAAATACTTCATACAAAAGTTAATTATCTTTAAAATATGACCACCACCATCCTCATCATCCATATCTATTTACTAAAGAGAAAGCCATCAAGAGAAAGAAAAGGTATCAGCTCAGACTCTGGCTAAATTTTAAGTAATCTAGATTTTGCATAACTCCTCTATGTGCTAAGAAAATAAACATAATTACTAGCAATTCAATAGAAAATTGATGCATACTGTAGATGATCACACACACACACACACACACACACACACACACATATCTCCCAGTGGATTTGCAATAGAATGAAACTGTCAGGAACCTTAAAGATTATCTAGTTGGTGTGTGCAGTTTATAGAGAAGGAGAGAGGAAAGGGGGCTTATGTCTGAGCACACAGCCCCTAATTGAGGAGAAGGACTAAACACATCAGGTCATGGATGTTGTGATCCCGCCTCTACTCAGTGTAATGTGCAATGTGCATTTAGGACCTGAAGCATAAGTAAACCATTCTAAATTTTTACAGTGACTCATAACTGTTGCATTTTTATTTTATAGTCTATTTTTTGCCACAGATATGATTTACGAAATATGATCCTTGGTTAGGAATGCAAAACTCCAGTTGTTACACCTTTCCTCTGCAAAAACATCGTCTACTTTATGCTACTTGTTTCATGACAGTTTCCAGAAATCCCTTAGAAGCAAAAATGGGGACAGCTTGTATCATTAACTCTCTGAAAAAATAGTTACCATTTCTGCAATTGATTGTTCTTCTAGTACGCATATGAGGGTACTAATATGCCTGCCTTTAAGTCTGATGCTATGTGTTAGAGTGGCCCATACAGAACAATGTGTGATTAATGCAATGCGACTCAAATCATTTTAGCTTTCATTTGGCCAGGCTATACATCAAGAATCTGAAATCAGCAGCCTGATTCTCATTTCGCTCCTTCCCCTCGCAGGTCTCCTCTAGGTTCTGGGCTGCCATTTACTTCAAAGGGAATGCTCTACATAGAGGAGGCATCCAGGAAAGGAAGAAAAATGAGAATTAAACTCATTATTTTAGAGATGGTTAAAATAAACAAGTCGGCAATGCATGTTTTCTTTTATACTACTCCAGTCGGAATCTTTTTTGTCAAAGCAGGGCAGTTTGTAAGGCTTCTATTATCTGATCCCCATGTGAAGGGGATCAAATATATTTTTCATTTAATGAAGTTGGGTAGAAGTTGGACTGAACTGAATTACACTGATCGCTATTCCCCATAATTCCCAACAGACTCTTAAAATACATTTACCTATTATACCCCTTCGTTTTCTATAGACAGTAGCTGCAGAAGAAAAAAGACTCGTGCAAATACAAGGACTCAAAAAAGCAAGCCAGTCACTTGTTTTTATACAGAAACCAGCATACTGACATTTTAATGATGCTGGGATACTGCCATAGTGTGAAATTTTGTATTCAGAACATTTAGAAATGGAGTAGGGAAAGATAAGTAGGCATCCAGTGAAATGTATTCAATGAGCTCGTGCACAAGACAGGTATCATATAGTGATCTGACTCCATAGGTCACCTTTCCTCCTTAAAAAATAGAGGAGGCCTTTAAAATGATGGGATGCACAGCTGAATGTCTGCCTTTTATGGAGACCTGTTTGGGTCTGATTAATTAGTAATTGGGGCGAGAGCTATGCACTTCAGTGACTCTTGCTGCCTTGATTGTAAATCGCAATCTGGTGTTAAATCTCAGCAGGTCACATTGCTGTTTTTGCTGTACCCCAGTGACACAACTGATTAAATCTGTGTAAACAGTATCATTATGAAAATATTTTTGTTATAGGCATGAGGCATTAACACATTTTTATTTTGGATGAAAATTAAAATTATTTGTGGGAGCTTGGTATGTTTTCATCAATTGTCAGTCATCCCAATAGAGCATGTAGCGAAGTAACTGTTTTAATTTTCACAAAGGAAAAAAAAAAGCTCTCAGACAGAGAGGGCTTTTAAAACTGAGAATTATGATAATTATGTCATTCATAATACGGATAGCTACATTACAGGCAAGTATTATGTCACTTAATAGTTAGTTAAACAAGTAAACAGAAATATGGGAATTAGCCCGCATATTCCCCTTACAATGGGGCACTGTTGAATGAATAGATATGTTTTATTAATAATAGATGTCAATACACATGCACACACACACACACACTCTCCCAAATGCTTCCTTTTTTATATTCTACATATTTCCTAAGTTAACTGTAACAGAACTTTAATTGAGTTAGTTACTTCTGGACAGGAGTAAGGGGCGCTGATGTGTAGCTACAGAATGCAGAGACACAGGATGATGACTCAGGGGTCCCAGGGACCTGGCGAGAGTTTCAGTGGAGGGATAAAGGTGGGCCATTAGATAGCCTTGAACAGTTTGTGTAACATTGTTTGTTTATGCTTGATTCTGAAGCACTCAAGTTTGAATTTTACACTATAGCTACTTCATCGTTGGTCCACTGGCACCATTGAAAAATTTCTTTTGGAGGTGTAGTAAGGTTAAGCAAATGTGTGATTTTCTAGGATTGTAAACTACATAAATCATAATGTTTCTTTTTTTTTCTTTCCTGAATGATTACTACCTAATTCTAAGTGAGCATTAAAATTGTATTTGATAAGCCCTGATGGGGCCTGATTTCACCTCTGTTTGCTGAGGCTGGTAAGTCATCCCCATCAAACGGATGCTCTCCTATTTGCTGCATTTCACAGAGCACTTATTAGAAAAGGCTTACATGAACTTTAATCAAATGTGCCTATTAAGTTACTGAGACTTAAGTTGCTGATCATTTACTTGCTAGCAGCTAAAGCTCAGATAAAAGAAGAGTGATTATTCTCTCTTTCTGTGAGCCCACAAAAATCATTATTGAAATATCAAGGTGAAAAAGAGGGACTGAACAAATCGGCAAATTTGCCATGTGCCAACTTTTAAACAAAGGGTGGGCTGTACACATTTCAAATGATTGCCTTCATAGTATCTAGGCCAATCAAACAAACAAACAAACAAACAAAAACCAAAACTGCCTTTGAAGAGGAGAGGAAGCATTTACTATACCCTTTAATGCTATACAGATGTTCCACATGCTGTTGCCAAGGTGGGAGGAGCTATGTATGTAAAGAACTGGCTTCAAAATATTGACAGTCAGTAGAATATTCAGAATGATGGAATTACATTCTATTATTTGGGGCACTTGTGCTTGCCTGATTAGTGAATTGGATTCGGGTTTCCAGAGATCTTTGGGCACAGGTCAGTCTGGAGAAATCTGATATTTGCTAAGGACTCTCCATTTTTATTTATATGCCATTTGCCACTGCAATATTTGCCCTAACCGGGGACTTGGAGGATTGGTTGATTAGATGATTTTAGTAATGCTTTTCGTACGTCGGATATTACAGCTATCTGTCCAAGCACCAAAGGGCAAGGATGTTTAAAAGGATAAAAATAGAAGAGAGTGAGTAGGAAAGAAAAAATTATTATTTATATATGTATATATTTTTTTTTTACTATTCATTCCCTAGTGCAAAGCATACAGTAAAATGCTAGAAAGAAGAGATTCAGGAGAAATAAAGTGAAAACTTGAGTTGTTTAAATAGGAATGAAAAGTAGGAAAATGTAAGGGTAACTTATTATTGAGTATAAACAAATTCAGAGTCATTACATTTTCTTGTCAATTTTTTGCTAATTCCAAAACTCTACCTTGTATACAGCATAATTTAAGCAATGTCAATAAAATTTAACCCATTAAAGTCTTTTGGAAATAACATTTTACAAAGTGTGAAATGCGACTTTTGGGCAGCATTATATGCAAGATAATTTTTACTGGCCTATCAATAAATCAAAAGTAATCTTGATTTAGAAAAGTAAAAAAAATCATCACTCTTTCCTAGTAAATATTTGAAAAGTAGTTTTTAGAATATAATATACAGAGAAGTGAGCACACACACACATACACACAGAACTAAATGCATAGACAGTATATACTTGCATATTTTCTTCTCTAGAAAAACAGCGATGTGCCTTGGAAAAAGAAAAAGTAGCTCATAATATTTCTGTCTAAAAGTATTATTTTCTGTTATAAGGATAATGCATGCTTATTATACAAATATTGGAAAAAAAATAGTAAAATATAAACTAATAAATCACCCATGGCTCCAAATCCCACAAATAAACACTGTTAACTTCAGCTGTTTTCTGTGCATTGTGTATGGATGTGTTGGTCACACTCTCTATAAAAATCTTGACACTTCTGTGCTGAATTCTTTAGTTCTCTAAGTTCCTTTTATTATGGATAGTTGAACTTCTTTTGACACTTCCAGATGATCCTTTATGTTTTCTCGTTTCATGAAAGACAATGTAAACAGGCAGAAATATGATCATCTTCTCAAAAGTGTTTCACACTTAAAAATGACAAAACTGTTGTTGAAACCAGAAGTTACATGTAGGAAGGAGACTGATGTCAAGGAACAAGAAGGAACCCCTCTTGTGTACGTCTCCACTTTGCTGCTACTTCTCGTGTCATTCACACTCTTCCACTCCTATCCTGACTAAAGACAATTCAGGAGGCAACTCTAAGATCTAACAAACACAAAGAAAGTTCTGAAGCCCCTGAATCAATTAGCCACTTTGTATTTGTGGAAACTTGCAGAAATAGGGATATTTGTATATAACAAAATTTAGAAGTGAAGAACAAATCAGTGATTTGGGGCTAAGGACCAGGGAGGGAAGGATATGGGTATGAAGAGGGTACAAAAATGACATGAGGGACACTTGTAGTGGTGGGAGTTTCTGTATCTTGTCTATATATATTAATAAATAAATATCTTTGTTGCCATATTGCACTATAGTTTTGCAAGATGTTACTGTTGGCTAAAACTGAGTAAAAGGATATTTGAGATCTCTATTGTGTCTTACAACTGCATGAGAATCTATAATTATCTCAAAATAAAACATTTAATAAAAAATAAGTTAGAATGAATAAGATCTAATGTTTGGTAGCACAACAGGGCAACTATAGTTAACAATAATTTATTGTATATTTCAAAGTAACTAGAAGAATGGAATTGGAATGTTCCTAATACAAAGAAATAATAAATGTTTAAGATGATGAATATCCCAATTACCCTAATTTGATCATTATACCTTAGAGGCTTGTATCAAAATATCAGTATCCCATAAATATATAAAACTGTTATGTAGCCATAAAAACTAAAAATTTAAAAATTAAACAATACATATTTTTGGAGAAAACTCTAAAAATATAAATATACACATATCTACATGCGTATGTACAGGTGTCTCACCTAAATTCTTTTAGGACTATGCATTTTGATTGTAGCCATACTTGCTTGTGTAGAGATTGCTTATGTTAAATATGCTTAATTTTATTTGATATTTCATTTAATTTTAATAATTATATATTATTTTCAAAGACATAGCAATAAGAATGGTTGTTTCTGAAATCATGGTAGCATGCAGTGGTTAATATATGGGCATGGGAGTCAGATTGCCTGGTTTGAATCACCTCTGTCACTCATAAATAGTGTGAATTTGGACAAGTTATTAATCACTCCATGTTTCAGTTTGTTCATCTCTTTTTTTTTTTTTTTTTTTTTTTTTTTTTTTTTTTTAGAGACGGGGTCTCGCTCTTGGTCAGGCTGGTTTCGAACTCCTGACCTTGAGCTATCCACCCGCCTCGGCCTCCCAGAGTGCTAGGATTACAGGCGTGAGCCACCGCGCCCAGCCTGTTCATCTCTTAAAATGATGATAACAGTAGCTATCTCATAGCATTGTTGTAAAAATTAGAAAAATGAAAACATGTAAGACATATGGCATATAAAACATATTCTATAAATAGAATAGAGCCTGATACATAGTAAGAACTATGTGTGTATTAGCTGTTCTGTGATGATAGCGATGACAATGACCTATAAGCATAAGCTCACATAAAACTCATGTCAACCTTCATTGTAGGTACTGTTATTAGCCTCATTACAGATGGCTAAGGGGGCTAAGTGCTTTGTCCAAGGTCACAAAGCTTGTAATGTTTTAAATCACCCTAAGTTTGTTAGAGTGATAGTCTAGAATTTTGTTTTATTATAATTAAATAATGTTATATTTTATTAGGCACATAAACATCTAATTTTCTAGTTAAACAATAGTGATTTAGAAATGACACTAGAAATAATAATAATAAAAAAACCCAGCAGATATGCTTTCTAGATTTGCACTATTGCTTGACTTTACTGGGCCTCAAATGGCATCTTCCCTCTGGTATTTTGGTCATTCAGTTGTTCATTCTGGACAAACCCAAAGAGTGAAGAGGAGTATAAAAACAAAAGAGAGGAAGCCAACCCAAAGTTCATTCTCAAAGCTTCAGAAATGTTGAGGTTTTGGGTTCAGTCCAGTAAAGGGTGAAGATTCAGGTCAAATCTTATTTTATATAAAATGACTACCTTTGTTTTGAAACAGTCTAGTAGTTAGGATTGTGGCAGGTTCTGGTTTTAGCTAGCCTTTGATGAAAAATGCTGAAATTAATCTTTTGAATGAAGAGGGGACACAACAGTTTACCACAGCTACTAAAACAGGGACTTCCTGGAAAGGAATAACTATTTGTTAAACTGATTGTCATATCAAGTAAAGAGACTTTTTTTTGGTTGTGTTGAATATGTGGGAGTGGATATGTGTATTTGCATGCTTGCCAATTATATGTCTATGTGAAAAATTGTTGCCAAATTGGAAAATTAAAATTATTCATCAAATGAGAGGTACTATAGCACAGTTATTAAGAGTACAGGGTTTGGGACCAGACTTATTCAGTTCAAATCTTGGCTTTGACTCTTAAAGATATATGACCTTGTACCTTCGTATTCTCAACTGTGAGAATGGAAACATAATAATAACAACTGTCTTATAAAGTGGTTTTGAAAAGTACGTAATGAATATGTTTATGTGTGTGTGTGTGTGTGTGTGTGTGTGTGTGTGTATAGTGAATCAGAAATGCATTTGGCTACAGATAACAAAACAGTCTATAGTTATTTATTTGTTTATTTATCTTTAAATAGGGATATACATTTCTTATATAGAGTTTTGGGCTAGACTGTTGCTAATGTTAGATTATTGACTAGTACCAATACTTTTGCGGCTCTCTCATCATTTTTCTAATAGTTGCAAACCATTGCATTTTTCCTTCAAGTCAGGAAGAAATTAGAAAGGCAGTGAGTGAATCTATTTAGGAAAGTTAAAGCTTTCCCAGGAGTCTCTAGCAGACTTTTCCAAATGCTTTTCAAGATCCATAACATAAAAATTCAAATAATATTTTTATTTATCTAAGTCACATTACCACACTTAACTGAAAGGTAATCTGGAATAGTTGAAACAGTCTGTCCCAGGATTGCCATAATTGGCCTAACTCAATCATGATCCATTGTTTTGGGGCTAGGCAGATATTCATAACAAACAAAATCAGAATTCTGTTAGAAATTATAGGAAAACACTACTGACTAGGCAACCAATGCTGTTTCCCATCCCTGGCCTAAAGCAAAAGAGAGAGTGTAGGTTAGTTAGGTGAAAGGGTAGGAGGAAGGATGTTTTAAACGAAGTGATGATTGTGGATTAGCAGAGACCTCAAGACAAGACAGAGTCAGGAAATAGCTCAAGCAAAACCAGGCAGGAAAAAGTAAGATATGTAAAGGAAGTTAGGATAGAATAGAGAAGAAGCCTTAAGAATTGAGAATGGATAAATTTGGAGAGATATAGAGGAGTCAGTTGATGGGGAAAATAGCTTATTAGTTTCCTCATTTTACTCTACCAAATTGACCAACCAATAAACTCTCTGGACTTGGAAACCCTAACAAATTTGGAATATATACCCTCTTTTCAAGTATCCACAGAATATTTGCAAATATGAAAAAACCTCAATAAATTCCAAAATTAAGCCATACTGTTTACCGCAATAAAATAAAACTAGAAATTAGTAGCATGTATAAAAATACTCCAACTTAAATATCAAATATAAACATATATGTATACATATATTACATATATATGTATATATAAATGTATGTTTGTAACAATCGAGTCAAAAGTAAATCAGACCTATAATTATAGATTATTTAGAAAATTAAAAATAATTTAAAAGCCTATGTATCAAAGCACAGATATATGGCTAAAAATTATTTTTAGAGGATTATTCTTTAACTTAAGGGCTCTCATTATTAATCAAGAAACCAAAAAGAATCATTATTAAACAAGGCAAAGGGAAAGAATAGAATTAACTGAACCTCCCTGGAGATGTTAGAAAAAAACAACAAACAAACAAACAGACAAAATAGCTGATGAAGGGAAAACAGAAATATTCCAAATACAACTTAAGAAGTTTGTGTAATTACAAATAAAGAAGAAATAAAGTTGATTTTAAGAGCACTTTTAACAAACTGGTAAATTTTAATGAATTTAACTTACATAAATTACATATAACCAAATAGTATTAAAAATTATAGTAAAATCTAAATAGATTAGTAACTATAGAGGATGTTAAGAAAATTATCAAAGGAATTTCTCTTTGTAAAAGTTGTTAGTCTCACAGTTAAGCTAACAGAGTTTCTTGGAGAACTTCTTTCAATAAAATCTCAAGAGACAGACATTCTTAAAACATTTAACATCTTTTATAGAATAAAAGAAAAAGAAAAAATATCTCCCAATTATAAGAAAAGTCTAGAAATTCTGATATCAAAAATGCTATTTCCAGAAAAAAAGGATGAGTAAAAGATATAAGAAAAAAGAAAAAAATAAAGAAACTATGGATTTAGCTCACAAATATAGTACAATATAATTTTAGCAAATTATCAGAGATGAATTTCAACTATTCATTCAAAGATAGTTCATTATTAGGAAATTTATTAATATAAATAATCATACATCTAGGAAAAAATGGGAAAAAATCAGCATGATTATTTCCTTAGTTGCTGTCAATATATTTCATAATATTGAAGAACATTTATATTTTAGTTAAAAGATACTTTTACTGCACTGTAAATAGCATATTTTCTAACAAAGTGAATAAACTTTATAGCAAGCCAACAATAAGCATCACATTGGTGTAACATTAGAAGAACTGCCTTTTAAGTCAACTTAAAGAAAAAGACCAGAAAAAGATGATACTTGCTATCATCATTTTTATATCACTATGCTAAGAAAGAGCCAGCCAGTAAAATCAATTAAAAACTTAACAATCGGTGTGAATATTGGAATGGAAAAATTGAATTATTTGAAGATCCATCTAGAATACCAAGAGAATAAATATAAAATAGTTGTAATAGATAACTTATAATAGCATAGAATATTATACAAAATGAAGTTTATCATTGAATAAATGTGCAAATTTCCATAGGTATCCTGTATGTCAATAATTGCCTTTAGAAAATGACATGGAAATAGATATAATTAACAATTATAGCAAAAAGAACTAAATGTCTGGTGACAAATTAATTAAGAAATGTCCAAGTTTTATCCAAAGGAAACAATTTAATTTCCTAAAGAGATTTTTAAAAAAAGACATAGTTAAGGCAAAGTATACCTTGTACAAGGCTATAAAATTTTAATGTTATAAATATATGAAATCTTCCCAAATTCAACTACAAATTTAATTCATCCCTGATTAAAACTTAGATAGAACTTATTTAAAAACTTGAAAATATACCTGACATTTGTAGAATATATCTAGTCAAGAAAATTCTGGAAAAAAACATTAATGGAAAAGAACAAATTCTCTCTAATGCCCAGAGTTACTGTATACTTTCATGATATCCTGTTTCTTCCCTCTCAAAGACTTGCCATATTTTGTGGGTTTAGATTTACCTATCAGATTATTTTATCATTGTCTACCTTCCCCATTAAAGTATAAGCCTCATAATGGCAATAGCTCTATCTCTTTTGCTAATTCTATTTAATATAAAGTCTTAAAAATAATAGATCTGCAATAAATATGTGTTGACTAGGTAAACAGATAAATGTTTTCAAAATATTGAATTATAATAATAAAAGCTTTCTAATATTGCCATCACTGTAGACCAGGTAAACCTATGGACCAGAGCAAAATATACAGAAACTCATATAAATACATGTTTTTGTTTTGTTTTGTTTTAACGTTTAAGGTTTTATTGACATCATTGTGGATAAGATGAATTATTCAGTAAATGGTGTTAGGACACATGAGTAACAATCAGTAAACAAAATAAAGTTAAATCTTCACACATTACAGCAAAATAAATTCTAGAGTAGAGTACTTAATTTTATAAATGTGAAAATAAATTAAAATTTTCAAGTACTGTGAAAAAAATACAGGGATGGGGAAGTCTCTCTAAATCTTGTTTTGCTTTATATTAACATTGCTGAGAAGCACTAACTTGTATAAATACATATGCCACTGATTCAATTGCTTTCTTAGGATAACTTTCTGGAGGCAGGATTGCTAGTTTAAAGGATGTGCACATGGTTAGAAACCTGCAAATTTTCCTCCTTAAAAGCTGTAACTATTCATACACCCATTGGAGGGCAAAAAGGTGTCCACTTCCTTGTTCTTCTAAAGACTGTTCTTCTTCACATCGCTGGTTTAAGGTAGTTCAACTTAAGGTTTTGTCCCTCTCTTTAGATCGGTTGCTGTCTGACAGTTCTTTAAATCCAATCTTTAAAAAAACTTTTAGTGAGAAGAACCAATTTCCTTTCAAACGACCAACAATTAAATGGTCAAAAATATAGAATTTGTAGATGTAGATTTACTTGTCAGACTGGTTTAAGTAGTGAAAGTGTATCTATACAACTGAATACTATACAATCCTCAAAAATGGTGTGCCCTCTATATCAAGTGACATGAAATACAATTTATAATTTAAAGTATAATGTAAGTGATTTGATAAAATATGTATTTATATGAATAAATTTCCATTGAAACAGTATAAGCAGATGTACAGCAAAATAGTAATAAAGGCTATCTTTAGTTGATAGCGTTTCAAGTGATTTTAATATTAATTTCTTCATTTTGATTATTTCTATGTTTAAATTGCTTCTTCAAATGATTACATACTACTTGAGTAATGTTAAATTTTCTTTAAAAGGCATATCTTGTCTTTAAAAGGAGTACCTAATCTGTTCCCAATATTTTGATTTATTTATTTAACTAAATTTATTTATCATTGCTAATACCATGTAGTTTTGTCCTGTCATATCATATAAATCTATATGTACTACTTCAACCAGAACCATATATATTGAGGGCTGTTATTTTGTTGATAAATTATGTATAGATCACTTTAATAAATTTGACATGGCTTCTACTAAAATCTCAAGTATAGCAGTTAATATCTGAAAGAGAGATTGAATATTTATTAGTAGATTAAAGTGTGTGTTGGTGGGGAATCAATATCAGCTGACCATCTATTATACACCAATTCCTTACAAGGTTCTTCAGCTAGCTATATTTCTATAATGATGGGAAAATCATGGTGGGAATAGGTGGGAAACAATTCTGCCAATTTTATTAACTTTAATTATAAATTGTATTATACTTGTTTACACAAAATTTAATCATGAGATCCCTGGAAACCACAACAAACAGTATGATTATTTATTAAAAGTAAAAAGTAAGCACACAAATATATTATTTTTTCAGGAGTGACTTTTGATATCATGCTTATTTAAGAGAAATTTTTGTGTGTATCATGCATAGAGATAATTAAATATCATAATGAGTGTGTTATCTAATAGTTTCCTGGCAATACAAAATATTTTTCACATATGTATGTCTTATATTGACTCTGAATTAAAACAAAATTTAGCCAAAATATTTTCATAGAAAGATAACTTTCTTAACCCTTTTATCATTAATCAGAGACTAGCACTTAGAGCCCCTTGGGGAATGAGTGAGCACTCTATTTTGTTTCTCAAATGTATTTTTCCAACTGAATGTTGGCAGGAATTGAATGGCTCTCTGTTCAAGTCTGAGCTTTCTGATGTGGGACACCAGAATTCTGTGTTATTGGTTAAAACAAGACTCAAAACCCAAATGCCAGATTTTTAGATCCCAAGGTTGACATTCTGTTATGACAATTAAAGATTTGACTTGCATTCTTTTCCCACAGAACAAATGATCCCTTCTCCACATGGAGGGATCATTTTTCTCAGTAAAGATTTTCAACGTGATCAGAAACCAAATGAGGACTAAATAATAGAACACTTATTTTTAATTGGGGATAGTCACATAGTAATAAGCTGCATCTATTAATAATAACCAACATTTATTGCATTAACATGCCAGGAAACATGCTAAGTGCTTTACATACATTGTCTCATTTAGTCCTCACATCCATCAGTGAAGTCGGGATATTTTCCTCATTACTTCACAGATTGGAAAGTAAGACAAGTGCTTGAATTGCATAGTTAGCAAGGGTTGGCGCTGAGATGGAACCCAGGTTGTCTGTCGACAGCACTCAGGGCCTGACAATTTTGCTATCCCGCCTCTTATAACCATTTATCTCCAATCTCCTGCCACCACCTTAGTTCAAGTCCTCATCACCTCTTGCCAGAGTTCTGAGCCAGAGACACCCTTCATAGGTGTACTGCCAAAATTTGAAATGCAAATCAGTTTCACGAACATTATATTTAGTTAGAAGATATAATTTTTTTTTTATTTTTGGGTCCACAGAATGTTCTTACAAATTTATCAGAGTTTCACATTTAAAAAATGTCATGATTTTTATGTTTTTGTTAAGTATAAGGGAAAGGCCAGAAATAAGAAAATTAACATTATTGAGCCCCTAATAGGTACCAGACAATATTGATTTGTTTATGAATACTGAAAATATTCCTGCTAAGGGAGATTGGGACTGTTACCTATTGATTGCCTCTTCTGGGACTCAGGCTATGGAACTCAGCGGCCTTGAGAGTCAAACCTTGATATTCTTTTTTTGGACAGAGATTGTATTTTGCTTTGTCCATGTTTTGTCAACATTGGGTTTGCTTATCTTCAGACTTTGTCATCCTTTTTCTTTTTCTTTCATGTCCCCCATAGCACTTACGCACTGGTGAGCGCAGGGTGGTGTCTAATGAGGAGCTAAGGTTTGCTTTGGGAAGCTCTTAGATGATCTTTAGCTTTTAGAATTCACGGAACAATCCAGAGTCAATCATTCCATCTTCCAACCAGATCTCATATTACAACAGTGACTTTTTTGGTCACAAATATTAATAGCTGCTTATCTATTCTTGTTTTGGACTCTTCCTCTGAAATTGCCAGTTTTGGGCAACCAAGGTTGAGGATGGGTATTGGGTATACAGTAAACACACATGGCTGATACAGGTATTTCAGAGAATGCCAGTCATGAATTTCAGTTTTAAGGATTTAGGCCTCATTTTGGTGCTAGCTCTATGAAGTGGCTATTGATTTTTCTCAGGATTAAATTTCAAGCATTGATTTTATTTTCATCGGTCTCTACTAGGTAAGACACATGCAATCAGAAAAAAAAGAGTAACCTGTGACTTGTTCAAGTTTATTTTCTTATGATGGCACTCACCTCCACTATCATATTTAGAAATACTAGGATAAAGTTCTAAGCAGAAGGTCCCTGACTATGGAAACTTCTACCCTTTTCTGAATTACAAGATGACATTAAATACCATCTTATTGCCCCACATTTTAAATGGGGCTTCTTAAAAGTGTTATCTCTCAGTCATCTGTAGAATCTAAAAAAGTTGGTCTCATAGAAGTCTAGAGTAGAATGGTGGTTACCAGAGTGTGGGGGGAGAGAGGGTTGCAGAGATGTTGGTCAAAGGATACATGTTTATAGTTAGGTGGAATAAGTTCAAGAGATCTATTGTGCAGCATGGTGACTTTAGTTAAAGATGATATATTGTCTTGAAAACTGCTAAGAGAGTGGAATGTTGTTTTCTCACCACAGAAATGATAACTATGTGAGGTAATGCATTTGATAATTAGCTAGATTTAATCATTTCACAATGTCTATATATTTCACAACATCATGTTGTACACAATCAATACATATACTTTTAAGTGTCAATTTAAAAAATAAATAAAAATCTAAAAGTTCTTCTCTCTCTCTCCCTCTCTCTCTCTCTCTCTCTCTCCACACACATACACAGGGAGGGTAATTTTCTTTTGGTGCTGTGACATTTTTGTACTACATAGGATGCTCGTGGCCCCACATAAGGCTACTGCCAGGCAATACAGAATGGGGGCCAGAAGTTGGTTGGAAGTGAGGGGCCAGGGGGGTGAGGGATGTCAAACTAATTATTGATCAATTTACTGTGTCTATTTAGTAAGTCAGTCAGTCTCCAGATACTTTTGTAGTCTTTAAGGAAGACAAATGTTCACAGTTTAAATATCCCTAAATATATAACAGATGAACAAGCATGCTTTGGTGTGTAAATGCTGCATAGATTCAGAACCATCAAAAAGCCCCTCAAAAATGCTTTTCCATCTGCTGCTTCTAACTACATGTCGCACATCCTGGCAGCGCACTTCACAGTGGTGTGAAAGATAGGTTCAAAGCCAACCTGGCAAAATCTATTTATCTTTTTTTTCTCCCCAAAATGTGTTTCTTTGTGCAGTAAAACTAGCAAACATATATAGGAACAAGGTGCCAGGGCTAAGAGGAGGCACTTGTCAGGCCTTAATCATTCAGTAGAAAACCTGCTTCGTATTATGCCCTGAAACACTGATGTCAAATGGCGTCTTCTTAGAAAGTAAGAGTTGGGGAAGGCTTAAATTCTGTGTTCTCAGTAAGACTTGCCTTTGAGTGATGCCTCAGTGACCAGGGGGACTGTGTAAGTCACCCAAACAACCCCACAGACGGAGTGGCCGGGAGAGCTCCCTGCAGGAAGTGTGGGATCGCTTTCCTCGCAAGAATATTCTCTAGTTTTCATGGAAGTGACTATATGCAACTCAGAAAGTGAATTTGTGAAAGGAATGCTCTGTTTTTTTATGAAACAGGGCTCTCAAATATAATCTTTCTCATGCCCTGCTCAGAAGTATGAACTTGTGTAAACAGTGTGACGATCCATGTCAACACAGTGGTGGGAGTTAGCAATCTACTAATAAATTCATCTTATTTCTCTAGTCAATGAATAGTCTTATTTCATGGAGTAAAAAAGTCTCCATAAAGGTAATATCTACAGCTACCTTTCAGATTATGATATGTTGTCAGATTATGTTAACACAGCATATAGATGATTCCTTTCTCTTTCCTGATGTCTATTACTGACGCTCTAGTAGAGGGTAGGAGGATTAGTATTAGAGGGTTTTAGAAGCTCACCCTAGTTATATTTTTCAAAATGGAATGAGTGTGTATACAGATGTTATAATATTTATTATTGCAAAGATAATTTCCAAATTTAATGTTAACCATATAATCATGTATGTAAATAATACTTATTTGCAAATATATAATATAAAAAAAACAGATTGGGGGAGCCTCTGTAGGAAAGGTGACAGGTGGCAGAGTCCTAGCATCTGCAGTCCCCAGTTGCCCTCACTCCCAGCTGCATAAGCACCACTCAGGATTTTAAGAAGTATGGTTTGAAAAGGGTTGCAAGCTAAAAGACTTATAGGGTATAGCCAAGTAAATAAGTTAGGGAAGAAGACTAGGTATTTCTTACTAAATTTATGGGCATGTTTTTCATTTTCATATAGAAATACCCAGGCTCATAGAAATATATATGGACTATATGTATTTTATATAAAATATAATATATGTATACTATATAGCAATATATATAATTAATGTATAAAATTCTATAATATAGAGAATATCAAGTCACATAGAAAACATAACCTTCCAACTGCATTTCTTATTTTATAACTTTTGGTGGTGACCTGCCAGCCCAGACAATAGTGTATATGCTACTTCAAAAAGCAATCTACAGCCTCAGTTTAGGGGAGGCATCAGGACAGGTTGAGAGTTATGGTAAATAGAGCATAGGCCCCACCTAATGAGGACATCTCCTCCTTAGCTCCAGCGAAGTGTTGGTCTGTGAGAATGTGAGCACAGTGCTGCTAGAGCCTTCTGAAGGTTTAAAAGGAGTTTCAAATCTAGATTTTTCTATAAAATCTCCTGATTTTTAAATATTGGCTCAATATTTTAAAATATTTTGCTAGCTGAATTAAATTATATATATATTTATTTATATGTAAAATTTAACCTAGTCTGTGAGCTACTAGTTTGCAACTTGCTTTGAAAGAACCTATATTTGCCGGTGGGACATAAGAAAGCCACCTAGAAAACCCAATATTTAGTTTATTTGAGCTGAGTTCTTAATATAAGTTGTAGGAAATTCTGGGTAACAGTTTTGAATTATAAACCAGGTAATGTAAACCACATAATAAAAGAAAAATGACTAATTCAGAAAGATGAGTTCAGTGCCTAGGCCTATCACCTGGGCCTGAAGGGGAACGTCAAGTAGGTTGAGCCCGTATCAAAGATTTCCTGTGAAAAATTCAAGGGTTCATTAGACACTATTATGAACAACTATATGCCAACAAATTGGAAAACCTAGGGGAAATGGATAAATTCTGAGTTGCATGTAACCTACTAAGGTTGAACCAACAAGAAATAGAAAATCTGAACAGACCAATAAAGGGGAACAAGGTTGAATCAGTAACAAAACGTCTCCCAACAAAGAAAAGCCTAGGAGCAGATGGATTCGGTGCTAAATTATTCCAAAGTTTAAAGAAGAGCTAATATCAATGCTTCTCAAACCATTGAGAACTTCAAAGAAACTGCAAAGAAAATGAAGAGGAGGGAATTCTTCCCAATTCATTCTACAAGGCTAGCATTACTCTGATACTAAACCCAGACAAGGACACAACAAAAAAAGAAAACTACAGGCTAATATACCTCATGAACATAGATGCAAAAATTTTCAACAAAATAAAATCCAACAGCACATCAAAAAGGTAATACATCATGATCAAATGGGATTTATCTCAGAGATGCAAGGATGGTTCAACATATGCAAATGAATAAATGTGATACATCACATTAATGGAATGCAGGAAAACAAATATGATCGATAGACACAATTAAAAGCATCTATTGACAAAATTCAACATCTCTTCATGATAAAAAGACTCTCAACAAACTAGGCATAGAAGATACATTTCTCAAAATAATAAAGGTCATATATGACAAACTAACAGTTAATGTCATACTGAATCAGGAAACGTTTAAGGCTTTTCATTTACAAACTAGAAGTAGACAAGGATGCCCACTTTTGCTACCTATTCAATGTAGTACAAAAAGTTATAGCCAGAGCTATTAGGCAAGAGAAAGAAATAAAAGGACATTCACATTGGAAAAGAGAAACTCAAATTGTCCTTATTTGCAGATGACATGATCTTACAAATAGAAAAACCTAAAGACTTCACCAAAAAGCTCTTAGAACAGATACAAGAATTCAGTAAAGTTACAGGATACATCAATATACAAAAATCAGTAGCATTTTGATATATCAATAATGAAATAGCTGAAATATAAATCAAGAAAGCAATCCCATTTATAATAGCTACAAAAAATAAAATACTTAGGAATCAATTTAACCAAGGAGGTAAAAGATCTCTATAAAGAAAACTGCAAAACATTGATGAAAGAAACTGAAGAGGACACAAAAAAATGGAAAGACATCTTATGTTCATTATTTGAAAGAATTAATGTTGTTAAAATGACCATACTACCCAAAGCAATCTACAGATGCAATGCAATCCCTATCAAAACACCAATGACATTCTTCACAGAAATAGAAAAAACAATCCTAATATTTGTATGGAACCAAAAAAGATCCTGGATAGCCAAAGCCATGATGAACAAAAAGAACAAATCTAAAACTTCATACTACCTGACTTCAAAATATGCTATAAGGCTATAGTAACCCAAACAGCCTGGTGTTAGTATAAAAACAAGCACACACCAATGGAACAGAACAGACAACTCAGAAATAAATCCATGTACAGGCATACTTCATTTTATTGGTGATATTGCATCTTTTACAAATTGAAGGTTTGTGGCAACCCTGTGTTGAGCAAGTCTATCTGTGAAATTTTTCCAACAGTATGTACTCACTTTGTGTCTCTGTGTCACATTTTGTACTTCTTACAATATTTTAGACTTTTTCATTATTATTATATTGCTATGGTGATTTGTGGTCAGTGATCTTTGCTGTTACTATAGTAATTGTTTTGAGGTGCCATGAACCATGTCAATAAAGTTGGCAAACTTAGCTGATAAATGTTCTGTGTTCTGACTACTCCACTGACCAGCCATTTCCCCATCTCTCTCCCTGTCCTTGGGCCTCCCTGAGGCATGTCTACAGCTGAGTGTGTTAGTCCATTTTACATTGCTATAAAAGAATACTTGAGACTGGGTAATTTACAAAGAAAAGAGGTTTATTTGGCTCACAGT
Source organism: Cheirogaleus medius (assembly GCA_008086735.1). NCBI lineage: Eukaryota > Metazoa > Chordata > Mammalia > Primates > Cheirogaleidae > Cheirogaleus > Cheirogaleus medius. The sequence continues at coordinate 39,789,923 of VBSM01001562.1, forward strand.
TCTGCAGATTGTATGAGAAGCATGGTGCCAGCATCTATTTCTGGTGAGGTTTTCAAGAAGCTTCCAATCAAGGGGAAGGTGAAGGGTAGCAGGCATGCCACATGGCAAGAGAGGAGAAGGTGGGGGCAGGCTCCTTTGAACAACCAGTTCTCTCAAGAAATAATAGAAAGAATTCACTCATCACTCTCATTATGCCCCACCTCTAACACTGGGGATCAAATTTCAACATGAGATTTGGAGGGGCCAAATATCCAAACTATATCACTGAGATAGGCCTCTTGTGCCAAACAATTAGCCAAGTTGTGGATGTAAAAGAAAAGGAAATTGAAAGTGCTACTCCAGCGAACATATAAATGATAAGAAAGCAAAATGGCCCTATTGTTGATATGGAGAAAGCCTTAGTGATCTAGATAGAAGATCAAACCAGTCAGAGCATTCCTTTAAGCCAACATCAGCCCTAATTCTCTTCAATTCTATGAAGGCTGATAGAGATGAGGAAGCTGCAGAAAAAAAAAAACAAAGTTGGAAGCTAGCAGAGTTTGTTTCATGAAGTTTAAGGAAAGAAGTCATCTCCATAACATACAAATGCAACGTGATGCAGCAAGTGCTGATGTAGAAGCTGTAACAAGTTATTCAGAAGATGTAGCTAAGACAATTGAAGGTGGCTACACTAAACAACAGATTTTCAGTATAGGTGAAACAGCCTTCTATTGGAAGAAGGTGCCATCTAGGACTTTCATATCTAGAGAGGAGAAGTCAAAGCCTGTCTTCAGTGCTTTAAAGCAGAGGTACCCAACATTTTTGGCACTGGTTTCATGGAAGACAATTTTTCCATGAACAAGGGGTGGAAGGGGGTGTGGTGTAGAGCTCAGGCACTGATGTGTGGCCCGTTTCCTAATAGGCCATGCACTGGTACTGGGACACAGCCCGGGGGTTCAGGACTATAGCTTAAAAGGACAGGCTGAGTTTCTTATGAGGGGCTAATTAAACTGCTAACTTTAAGTTGAAGCCAGTGCTCATTTACCATTCTGAAAATCCTAGGGCCCTTAAGAATCATGCTAAACCTACCCTGCCTGTGCTCTCTAAGTGGAAAAACAAAGTCTGGATGGCAGCACATTTGTTTATATAGCATGGTTTACTGAGTATGTTAAGCCCACTGTTGAGATGTACTGCTCAGAAAAAAAGATTACTTTCAAAAATATTATTGCTCATTGACAATGCACCCAGTCACCCAAGAGCTCTTATGGAAGTGCACAAGATGATTACTGTTTTCATGCCTGCCAATAAACATCCATTCTGTGGCCCATGGATCAAGGAGTAATTTCAACTTTCAAGTCTTATTCTTTAAGAAATACATTTCATAAGCCTATAGCTACCACAGATAGTGATTCCTCTGATGGATCTGGGCAAAGTAAATTGAAAACCTTCTGGACAGGACTCACCACTCTAGATGTCATTAAGAAAGAATATTTGTGATTAATGGGAGGAGGTCAAAATACCAGTATTAACAAGAGTTTGGAAGAAGTAGATTCCAACCCTCATGGATGACTTCGAGGGCTTCAAGATTTCAGTGGAGGGAGTATTTGTAGATGTGGTGGAAATAACAAGAGAACTAGAATTAGAAGTGGAGCCTGAAGATGTGGCTGAATTGCTGCCATCCCATGATAGAACTTGAAAGGATGAAGAGTTGCTTCTTATGGATGAGCAGATCAAGTGGTTTCTTGAGATGGAATCTACTCCTGGTGAAGATGCTGTAAACATTGTTGAAATGAGAACGAAGGATTTCGAATGTTACAAAAACTTAGTTGATAAAGCAGTGGCAAGGTTTGAGAGGACTGACTCTAATTTTGAAAGTTCTACTGTGGGTAAAATGCTATCAAACAGCATGGCATGCTACAGAGAAATCTTTTGTGAAAGAAAGAGTTACTCTATGTGGCAAACTTCATTGTTGTCTTATTTTAAAAAATTGCCACAGCCATCCCAACCATCAGCAACCACCATCCTGATCGTTAGCATACATCTACATCAAGGCAAGGCTCTCTACCAGCGAAAAGACTATGACTCACCAAAGACTCAGATGATCATCAGCATTTTATAGCAATAAAGTATTTTTAAATTAATGTACTTTTTAAAAAAGACATAATGCTATTGCAAACTTGATAGACTACAGCATGGTGTAACATATCTTTTAAATGCAGAAACCATAAATTTTGTCTGATTTGCTTTGCTGTGATATTTGCTTTATTGGAGTGGTCTAGAACTGAATCCACAGTATCTCTGAGGTTTGCCTGTATTTACACCCAACTGATTGTTGACAAGGGCATCAAGAACATACACTGGAGAAATGACACCCTCTTCAATAAATGGTGCTGGGAAAACTGAATATCCATACTCAGAAGAATGAAACTCGACCTCTATCTCTCATCATAATCAAAAATCAACTCAAAATGGGTAAAGGACTTAAACATAAGACCTGAAACTATAAAACTACCAGAAGAAAATGTAGGGGAAATGCTTCAGGACATTGTTCTACACAAAGCTTTTATGGGTAAGACATCTAAAGCACAGACAACAAAAACAAAAATAGACAAGTGGGACTCTATCAAACTAAAGAGCTTCTTCTGCACAGCAAAGGAAACAATCAACAGAGGAAAGAGACAACCTGTTGAATGGGAGAAAACAGTTGCAAGCTACACTCTGACAAGGGACTAATATCCAGAATATATAAGAAACTCAACAGAAAAAAAAACCCTCTAATAATCCAATTTTCCAAATAGGCAAAGGATCTGAATAGATGTTGCTCAAAAAAAAATACAATGGCCAAAAAGTGTATGAAAAAATGATTAACATCACTAATCACCAGGAAAATGCAAATCAAAACCACAATGAGGCATCATCACACTCCAGTTAGAATGGCCATTATAAATAAGACAAATAATAACAAATGATGGTGAGAAAGTGGAGAAAAGGGAGCTCTTATGCACAGTTGGTGGAAATGTAAATTATAGCCATTATGGAAAACAGTGTGAAGGTTTCCCAAAAAACTAAAAATAAAACTATCATATGATCCAGCAATGCCACTACTGGTTATCCATTCAAAGGAAAGGAAATCAGTATATTAAAGAGATATCTGCACCCCACATTTGTTGCAGCACTATTCACAATAGCCAAGATATCAAATCAACCTAAGTGTTCAATAGATGAATGCATAAAGAAACTGTGGTAGATATATACAACAGAATACTATTCAGTCACAAAAAAGGTAAAATCCTGTCATTTGTGGTAACATGATTGAGCCTGGAGAACATTGTGTTAAATAAAATAAGTCAGGCACAGAAGGATATATGGATAAATGGATATATGGATAAATACTCCATATTCTCACTCATATGTGGGAACTCAAATAAGTTGAGTTCATAGAAATAGAGAGTAGAATTGTGGTTATCAGAGGCTGGGAAGGATAGTGGGAAGGGGTGGATAGGAAGAGGTTGGTTAATGGATAGAAGACTACAGCTGTATAGGAGGAATACATTCTAGTGTTCTATACCACTGTAAGGTGACTATAGTTAACAATAATTTGTTGTATATTTTCAAAAAGCTAGAAGAGAATTTCAAATGTTTCCCACACAAACAAATGATAAATTTTTGAGGTGATAGATATGCTAATTACCCTGATTTGATCATTACACAATTGTATATGCATATCAAAATATTACTCTGTATCCCATAATTATGCACAATTATTATGTGTCAACTTAAAATAAGAGAAAAAAATTCCCTGTGAAAGCAGAAAATTTACTGTCTTGGTATTTTGGAAAGAACACTTATATTGGTAATTGAAAGGGAGTTTTAATCGTAGATCTTCTACGTGACTTTGGGCAAATTTACTTAACATTAATCTCAACTGTAAACATATCATAATTATACCTTTTTAATGAGTATGTAAAGATTAAAATAGGTAATAAATGTTAATATCTGACATTTAATAAATGCCCACTAAATGGTAGACAATTATGACAGATTATATCTTTATATGCATTGTTCTCTCACAACCTAACACATTCACAAAGTTTTCTAAGGGTTGGTAAATTACAGAATCTATATGGCACATTCAATACAATGCCTGCTAAACCTTCAATCAATGTTAGCTAACTATCATTATTATTATATGTAACAAGAGACGCATGTTTCCCAGAGGTGTGCAGTGAGTCGCTGTATACAAAGCACAGCATTATATCTCTGGTCAGTGGAGTCCCAGTTCTGATTAACCCTTACAGTACTTAGTATCCCTATTCTTATGACTTGCATAGCTAGTAATCATGCACTTTTTCTAAAATCAGGGATGATTTTTTTTTCTTTTTTTTTCTTTCAGCATATTATGGGGGTACAAATATTACAGTTATGTATATTGCCCATGCCCCCCCCTCGAGGCAGAGCCTCAAGCATGACCATTCCCAAAATGTTGCACATCTCACTCATTATGTTTGTGTATACCCATCCCCTCCTCCCTCCTCC
>VBSM01001562.1:39794537-39819282 GCA_008086735.1 Cheirogaleus medius
CATTCTTACTGGAGATAAGTGATATCTCATTGCAGTTTTGATTTGCATTTCCAAATCAGGGATGATTTAATTGTTTGCTTGTTTTTGTTTTTCATTCAGTATAGTTCTCCAAGGACTGACTTGCTAAAAGCTCTTAGGAGACTCCGATTTCTCAGGAATATCCCCTGTATCGAGAGCTATTTTTGAAAAATTCAAAATACTCCACAAACAATGGAAAACAATCCTTTTAGAAGTTTCCACACAGAATGACCAAATCTGTTATTTTGTCGCTCATTTTACAACCATTACAAGACGTGCTGAAAAGGCTCTTTTCCATTCTGTCTAGACACCTTTTCCTAGACAACATCCTGAAACATAAGAATAAGCACAAAAATGAACATATTACATCAAACGTGCCACTGAGTGGAATGAGAAGTTTAACAGTTTCCCATGTGGGAGGTATATTGATGGTAATTATCTTTCCTCCTCCTTCACTCAGCTTTATGGACTCGTCTGTCGTGGTTGGGAGGGTCCAGCTATGCTTCACCATATATTTGAAGCATGTTTTAATTGGCTGGAAGAGTACTGTGGCTTGGGGGGAGAGGAAGTTAAAGGGAATTGGTACTTTTTTCTTTTGGTGGATAGGCTCTGTGCTGCTCACTGCTAGTATTCATGGAAAATTTATTCTCACAAGGACCTAGTGACTGATCAGCAAGTTTAAAAATAATGTTATCAATTAGCAAGATTTTTTCAATAATATGAAATTTTTTTCAAGGACACCTAACTACCTATGGGAAATTATTTATTCTTCATGGCAGGTTATGTTTTTCTAGATACAGATTACTATTTTAAGTCAGCAGAACACCAGCTGACATAGAAACCCTCTCCTCTTTGAATTCTTTCTTTGGATGACAGACACGAGATGTTAGCTGTCTAGGAAGACCTTCACACCAACATCTTAACACAGAGAACAGTCCTTGAGTGGAACCTGAAGTCTTTCTAAAAGCTGTGTGCAGGAAAACAAGAGGCAGTTCACACGACCATGTAACACCTCTTCTTGAAAGCAAATTCTTGCAGGACTGGCATTCACATCTTTAAGCAGATTAGATACTTTATGCACACCACATCTAATATGCTAAATACTACTAAATATTTCAAATTTTCCCAAATTTTAATGATTGTTGCTGCACAATCACATTTTCCTATACAATTAAAGGGATACAAATACACTAGCATTAGGAAAAAGAACACCATCATTACTTAAAATCTTTAAAACATTTTTGTTTTTATGTCACTGAAAGAAAAATTAAGATAACTTAAAAAATTAACTGTGACATTCCATTTATTTTTAGGAAAAGATACATCCTCACATGGAGACTTTTACACATTGTAATGTTCATAAACAGCTCCTCTTTAAACTTGCCACTATTCTGAAGCCTTTTTTTCCTCCATTTTCTCTCATATATTTATGCATTCACATACATATATAGACCTATATATTTATATTTAGCAGGTATAGTCTATTACGTGCAAATCTAAATGTGTATCAGATATAGTAAATTAGAATCTAGCATGATACTAGCCATATATTAGGCATTCAATTAAAATGGTGGCTATTTATATATTATATGTACCACACTAGTGAAAAGAAAAACCTGCCTATGTGTGACTTTCCTTTGATTAAAATAATGATGAAAGAAAGAAATGTCACCAGGCTGAGTGACAGGGTGTAATTTATGACATTCACTGACATCATACGGTAAGGTTTTCCATGCACACAATTTTCTGCCACCTCCTCACTGCCTTTGGGAGTTGAAATACAATATTACATTTCTTGCTACAGATACTGCACCTCATGATTATGGCTCTATGGAAATAATTCTCTTTAAATAAACCTGGAAACATATTTTTAGGGTTATATTTTCTTTTGAGACTGGAAAATGCTCCAGCTTATCTCATTGCTTTATTTCATCCAGTGAATTTTTGCCAGGGGTGGATCTGATTGAACTCACTGCCTGAATCAGGTTCTTATGAATCATTACAACTTCCTTGAAAATGTAGAATACATGAATTAAGTTGGAAGTTACTAATGGACAGCCTTGGTGAATTGAGTTTCTCATCAGCTCCCTTGAATTCGATTCCAGCATAAGGGGAAAATCACATCTGCTCATCGTATACCTGGAATCTGATTTTAGGGCAGATTCCTCAGCTTTTCCCAAAGAAATACATCAAACTTTAAGATATGGCATTTCTTTAGGAAATTATATTTTTATTATCTTATATCTGGTCATCTTAAAGTCAGATGAAAAACATCTTACTTTCTTCCTGTTTTTGTTTGTTTTGTTTTGTTTTGTTTATTTGTAGGCAGGTAAAATCTCTGGGTCATTTTTTTTTTTTTTGGTCCATCAATGTCTCTCATATACAAAAAGCAATTGTAGAATTGCTTGACAAACAAAATATGAAAGAATTAAACAATTAACAGTGGTCATATAATCCGATAGTCATGTAGCCTCAGATTTAATGTTTCAATTAAAACTTAATAAGCATGCATGAGATGTATTTACAGTGTATGTTGAGTAGTGATAAAAAAAACTTGTTTTGCCCACTTTTGCAAACTGGTAGATAGAACATATTTGTTTACTTGTAACATGATAATTCCTCGAGGTGTGAACACTGGGGTATGGAAGAGGTGAAGAGACAAACATTATAACAGGTATTCTGCAGAAGTGTCAAGAGATGCAGAATGTTGCAACACAAACAAAAGATGGTGAATTGAAAATGATCTGTCCAGGGGTTGAACTAAAATTCTAAAAATGGCAAATAATCACATTATGTTGCCTGATTCATGTATCTTTAGAAAAATTCAAGATGGAACATTGAATTGTAATTTTAAATAGATATTATTTTATTATTAATGATTAGTATATATTAAGAGAAAACAAGAAATAATGTGTTTGTCCTATTACTTAAAGCGAAAACAATAGCCATATTCCATTGTTGTTATTTAAAACATAATTGTTTTTACACAGTATGTAAAATTATCACCTATTTAACTGAAGTCACCAATACAGACTTCTATGTGGTACCCTTTAAAAAAGTTAAATGATGATACATGTGAGTATAAATAATATTTTTAAAATATAAAATCTTTTACCTTTATTTCTGATTTCTAATATTTAAGAGTAAACTATTTTATTTATCTTAAGTGAATTGTCATGCACTATATTTTTTCATTTTGAAATGCTATGGCTAGTATCGGCTATTTTTAACATATTTAATAAAAGAGAATCATGACACACTGCTTGATGTTACTCAAACCCTACTTTCCTTTGGTCCTTTCAGCATCCTAAAGTCACTTTTAAAATAAAGCCAACTAATTTTTGTAAAGTTATTATTTTCCTCAATAATTGCTCAAATTTTGTTTTATTTTCTTCTCATCTTTTGATGTATATAAGACATTTAATTTTGAAAAGAGAACATATGCTTAAGAAAAAGGACAAAATCTTACTATTCATTAAGTATGTTTCAAAGAGAAAAATGATGTCTCAATATGTCAAGGAAGTTACTTGATTTAGAAAGCAAATGCCATTATTTTCTTCTACTAATTCAGTCTTTAAACAACATTTTTGAAAAGTCTAATTCTTCAAATTAAAGAAAATCTATACAATTGAGTAATGCAAACTCTTAATTTCTTCAATCTACACTGTGTATATATATTTTTCCATAATGCCAAAAAATTTCAGTGGAAAAGTGAAACTAGCAACATGTAGCCAAAGCAACCAGGCAAGTTAATGATTTTTTTTTTTCCCTCTCTACCAGGTTGATTTGGCACTTTGTAGACACTGCTAAGCCAGCTTATGTTAGTGCTTGAAGTAAAGTGTTTTAGAGTTTTGCTTAGTTGTTTTTTCTCATTTTGATATAACTTTTGTTTTCTGGAACTCTTTGAGAAATTTGTTATGCAACACTACTAAAACAACCTGTTGCATTTAAAAAAATAAATATTATAACAAAAAAGAATAAATCAAATGTGAGAACAGCTAAGCTTTTTAAGAACATTTCAATCTTTTGCTACAACATAACATTAGTTGCAATGATGACAATGAAAACAGAAAAAGATTTGTAAATTCTGACATAAGAAAAAATGTCTCTACAGGTTAACTTTAAGACATAACTTCATGTGAAATAAAAGATTATTTGCTGTGGTAATAAAGGCATGAAGTATTTACTAATGAAAGTCCTTTGTTAATCTGTAATCAATTTTAAACAAAAAAATCACCTGCAACTATTTTTAAATAAATAAGTTCTAAACATGAAAGTAATGGATCCTTTAGGTTTTTACATAAAGTTAGAATCTGTTATTAAAATATTTATCTTGATAACAATTTGCTTTTAACCTTTAGCAATTTTATGTGATTTTCTTTGGTCTCTTAAGAACATGAACACTCCACCACACATATTCACACACAAACACACACATTCTGACGCATACACAAAACCTCATATAGTAAAGCATCAGACTCAGACATGCACGTATTTATTTGCACATACATGCATACACGTGTGTAGTGCTGATGGACCAATTACAATGAAATCAAGAGAAATACTGACAAGAATAGACATAAATTTGTTGGTGATGATATACTACTTAATCTTACATCCAAAATAGAATGTCATATTTGGGGAAAAGATATGACTCATTTGAATGTAGCTAGATTCGGAGTTTAAAAAAAATAATTAAAAATATAACCGGAAGATAATAGGTGTTGTCATGTAGTAAATTAAGAATATAATATTCTCAATAAAGTTTCACTAGTATTGAAATGAAGGAGCATGCATTCTGGAAGAAACTTAGTTATGTACCCACCATGCTTAAATGGTGACAGACGTTCAGATGATGCCTTGGATATTCCATTGATTTTGAAAATTGCTAGGTTGGGGCATCTTAACAATAACCTGCAATTGAATTTCTGTTCCAATCAGCACCACAGACAAAGTGATCTGGCTCTGATAATGATTACCAAATTTTTCAGCATATTCTTCCAGATTTCCAAGTATTCTTTGGCAGAAAAAGAGAGTTTGAAGATTTTCCCTTTAAGCCATTGAAATTTTGGAATTCCCCATTCAACATCTTGTCAATGCACTCACATTTCTAACCTCACCAACTGCTTACCAGCTCAGGATATTTCTTTGAAAACCTAGCTCTTAGTTCTGAGTAAGAATTACATCGGTATTCTTAGTGTTTCCTTAAGCCAGCAATAATGAACATGGATTGCTAGGCATTAATTAATTCCATCATAATATTAAATGTGTTTCAACTTTTGAACTAATCTTTTACTAATAATATGAGGTTATTTAAACCCCAAAATATAATCTCCTTGCCTTATATTATCTCTGTGATAACTGAGAGTAACTGGATTTGGGGCGTTTTCTGGTTTCCGTGGATGTATATCCCTTTTGAACAGGATCCAGACTTCCACTTTACTTACCTCTCCTCCTCATAATGTTGTCTGTAGTAACCAAGGCATATAACCCAAGACAAAGCCATCTGATGCTCCTTCCTTGATGTTTGAGATCTTTGGCATGAAAAGTAGATCCTGGGGGATATTTTTTTCTTTCTAGTTTCCATTTCCTACGTAATAAATAATAAGTATATTCATTGAGAAAAAAGTTTTGATATTTTGAGAATGACATTGATCTAGAAGGGAGGCAAGTAGTTTCTGCAGTCTGATAGAGGTAGAGGGGGAGGCAGAGGGGGGGGGTTGTGAGTACCTCAGCTGTATTTCTTTATTATGGTGTTGTTACAGAATTAACCATGGTGCTGATTCAAACTGACCCATGGAAGTGTATTCTATGAGTTGGAGTCAGAGATCTGCATTTATTGTATCCTGTACTGGAGCTTATACACACAATGGCATTTGAGAACCACTGCAGATTTACCTAATAGTGAAAGGCATGAGTTCTGAGGTCAATTCAGTGTGGATGGTCCTACTGGGTAGGTGGTTTTCCATTTGCAGGGATACAAGGATCTGAGTTCTTCTCATTTGTGATTGCTGTATCCTGGGGGGCCCAGAGTCTTCTATTTTCAGATGGTGAATAAGGACAGGGATAAAGGAGAATGCAGACCCACTTCTTAAAGACCTTACTTTGAAAGTGACACTCTTCATTTCTCATAATCTATTGACAAAATCTCATCTCATGGTCATACCTGAAGGCATAAGAGCCTGGGAAATTCAGTCTTTGTCTGGACAGCTGACTTTTTGCAGCAACAAATACACACTAAGGAGGGTCAAGCCCAGCTATTTCATGTATTGTTTATCTCCAACACAGCAGTCACTTTTTCTATCTGAGCCTTAAACATTTTAGCTGTAAAATAAAAGAGATAATAAATACCCTTGTGATGGTTAATTTCAGATGTCAAGTTGACTGGGTTAAGGGATCTCCAGATAGCTAGTCAAGCATTATTTCTGGGTATGTCTATGAGGGTGTTTTCGGAAGAGTTTGGCATTTCAATCAGTGGACTGAGGAAGGAAAATCTGCACTCATCCAATGTGGGTGGGCATCATCCCACTCCATTGAGGGCCTGGACAGAACAAAAAGGTAACGAAAAGTAAATTAACTCTCTTTTCCATAGTTGGGACACCCATCTTCTTCTGCTCTCATACATCAGAACCAGCTTCCCTGGTTCTTGCTTGCACTTACAGGTGGTATATTGTGGCACTTATAATGGCATAAGCTAATTTCCATAATAAACCCCCTCATCTATATCTGTATCTATAGATACATCCATATCTATGTTCTTTTGGTTCTGTTTCTCTGGAGAATTCTGACTACTACAACTCTGAATGATTGCTGTATGATTAAATGATATAACACACAGAACCATTTGTAATTCTCATGTCACTAGATAATTGCATAATATATATTTTTTGATCTGTTAAAATAGATCCTATGTGTACTCTTAAGATTGAAACAGTCCTTTATGTATTTGATATAACTAGTTATATTCTAACTATTAGTGATACGTTTTCAATATAGTACAAATACCTCTTCAGGAATATTTTGCCACAGCATAGATGGCAGAAGATGAATTATTAACATTTTTCCATGTTACTTATTTTTAGAAAGAAGATGAACAGAAAGTCTTAAAGACTTGAATCTCATCCCTACAGTGAAAGCAACACAGACAAAAGAATCTATCATAGAATTTATGAAAGGAATCTTGAACAAGGAAATAGATTCATTTTTGACCTTGAGAAACCCATGGGCTATGCATGATACACAATAATTGTTGTGCTTTCCTAAAGATAATTAATAGGATTAAATCTTCTTTTTCATTACCTTGTTGAAAACAAAGGAGTAAAATATATTCCACTTAATGAAAATCTTCCTTCCAGGCATAAAACACCTGGTCTGAACTATGGGAAAATACAGCTTTTCAGAGATGTTAGATACCATCCTCCTCTGAGATACATTTTAATAATATCAGGTAATATTAAGACACCTGAATTGATTAACATCAGTTTGTATTTATTTATTTATTTAGTGGATAATAGGAACCACTAACTCAAACTAAGTTTATCTTAGAATGTTATAGATACGGAGGCAGAATGTACCCTTAATCTCAAAGTCTTCACAAAAGACCTCTTAAAATAGGGAAAAATACATTGAAACAATAACAAAGTTTTAAAATTTGATACAAAAGCACTCACTGATTGATTGTCATGTGAAGCAGCTGACCCTATAAATTTTGGGTGGTGAATAGCCTTTAAAACAACAACCACCACCACAGTGACAATTGACATTAATTGAGTGTCTTTTATTTTCCAGATATTTTTCTACATGGTACTCCCATGTTTTTTTCTAAGAAGTTTAGAGTTTTAGTTCTAACATTTAGGTCTTTGATTTATTGTGTATTAATTTCTATGAATAGCAAGGGGCTGACTTCATTCTTTTGCATGTGGAATATATTAATAAAATCTCATTCATCTAAATAGTAGTTGTACTGCTTTGTCTTGCATCAGGTTTCCTGGAGCAGACCCTGAGGTGAGGATTTGTGTCCAAGCATGTCGTTAAGGTGCCCCAAGAGAAGACAGGAATGGGGGGAGGGCAGTGGGAAAGCAGGACAATGGAAGGGAAGAAGCCAAACAGGGTGCAATTTCCAGTCAAGTTCTAGCTCCAGCCTCATTCTCCAGGAGAACTTTGGAGGGCAGATTTCACCTTGGAGCTTGTCCCCATAAGGTAAAGGCTTCTGAACTCCTCCATGGAAGGGTTACCCTGGGGGTGACATAAACTCCCAAGCTTGTGCTTTGAAGAGTTATTGGACACATGTCAAGAATATGGTAGATGGAATGTGGCCGTGATGAGCAGCTTAAATGGGGTAGGCATGTACTGATGACTAGGACATCATTAAGAATCTTTTCTCTCACACCCCCCAAAAGCTTGGTGTGAAGTGTCATAAAGACACGCATTAGAAAAGGCATGAGAATTGAAGAGAGTGGTAAGTTTTTAAATGTCCATGCTCTTTCAAAATGGTGTTGTCACAACTGGATATCCACATGCAGAAAGGAAGGAAGGAAGGAAGGAAGGAAGGAAGGAAGGAAGGAAGGAAGGAAGGGAGGGAGGGAGATGGATTCACTATCTTACAACATATATGAAAATTAACTTTAAATGATTCGAGACTTAAATGTAAGCACTAAAACTATAAAACTCTTAGAAGAAAACATAAGGTAAATATTTGTGGCTTTGAATTTGGCAATGGTTTCTTAATTATGACATCAAAAGCACAAGCAGCAAAAGATAAAAACTGATAAACTGGATTTCATCAAAATAAAACTTTTGTGCTTAAAAGGACATTACTAATAAATTAAAAAGAAATTTCAAAGAATGGGAGAAAATTGCTTCTATCTAGAATATATTGTATATATATAATATAGATACACACACATACACCCATATATATTATAATTCTTACAACTCAGTAATGAAAAGACAAATAATAATTATAAAATGAGAAAAGAGCCTAAATGGACATTTCTTCAAAGATGATAAAAAATATGGTCAATAAGCACATGAAAAGATGCTCAACATCAATAGCTATCAGGGAAACACAAGTCAAAACTACAATAAGATATCAGTTCACACTCTCTAGAATGACTTTAATAATAATATTCTAATAAAAAGATATGTAATAACAAGTGTTTGAAAGGATGTGGAGAAATCAGAACCCTTATCCACTGCTGGTAGCAATGTAAAATGGTGCAGGTACAGTCTGGCAGTTTCTCAAAAAGCTAAACATAGAGTTACCTTTTGACCCAGCCATTCTACCCCTAGGTATATACTCAAGAGAAATGAAAACGTATGTCCACACAAAGCATACACATGAATGTTCATAGCAGCATTATCCATAATGATCAAAAGATAGAAACAAGTCCATTGATGATGAGTGGATAAACAAAATTTAGTATGTTCACAAGTGGAATATTATTCAGTCACAAAAAGGAACGAAGTACTGACACATGCTACAACATGGATGAACCCTGAAAACATTATGCTTAGTGAAATAAGACAGTCACAAAAGACCATGTATGTTATGATTCAATGTATATGAAATATCCAGAATTGGCGAATGTACGGGGAAAGTAAATTAGTTCTTGCCTTGGGTTGCGGGAAAGGGAGGTTTGGCCAGTGATAGCTAAGGGTATTGGGTCTTTTCATGGAGTGAGAAAAGATGTTCTAAAATTGATTGTGGTAATTGCTGCACAACACTGTGAATATACTAAAAACCCTTGAATTATATACTTTAAATGGATGAATTGTATATGAGTTAGAGCTCAACAAAATTGCAGGACAGTAAAAAAGCCCATGCTCTAGTATTAATTGAAATATTTCTTGTGTATTAAATATCCAGGCTGATCAACCTGAAATTTGCAAAGTAAAGTATTTACGTAGGACCATGCTGGCAGGTGTTTTATGATCCTTAAAGGCTACCTCTCAGCTTCCAGTGTGAGCAGAGCTGGTGTTGGGTTGTGGAAATGCTCATTGAGAGCAGTTACCAAAGTGCAGCAATTTCAGCACAGTCCCTGCCTCCCCCATCATGATTGCATGCCCCGTCCAGTCCACTATATGGGACAAAGTGAATCCTAGAACAGTGTTTGCAAGAACCTAGAGGCTCTCCCTGCTCCTACACCCAATGCACAGGTTGGAGGCAGCAGGGGGCCTTGGCTGAGCCACTCCTGGACTTGTGTGAGACACAGTGCACATCACTCCCACAGCGGCCTCCAGATTGAAGGCGGATTCTTGTGAAATCAGCAGGGTGGGCAGCTGAAGAGCGTGCAGATATTGTGCATTTGTAAATATTTGAGCACATCTGCTTCGCTCCCTCCCCAAAAAACCACTGGGAAAACCCGCCTCGCATTGTGCCATGCAATGCTGTTACCCTGCTCTAATTGTCAAATCTGTTGAGTGTTTTTCTCATGCACACAAAAATTAAACATTGCTCTCCTCATTCATGATTAATTCAGCTGCAGTGCTGCACTGTGTCACAATGCATTTTTTAAAGTAATTGTTAAATTCTACCTCATAATCAGAGCAGTTTTAATTAACTTTTTGTCAGTTAATCTTTTTTTCTCATACATTTTCCATATCTAGTGTGTATATGGTGAGTCTCTGCCCAGGGGTTTGCAGCCCCTCAGTATGAATACTTAAGCCCTGTTAGAGCCAGTGAATGTGCCATGTGCCGGTGCAGAGCCGGGGCCTCCCAGGCTCCTTCTGCTCAGCTTCCCGGGGCTTGCCGGTCATGTCATTTGCATTAACTAGCTTCTCCACAGCAAGCTCATTTACAAATTTCAAAGTTCAGGCTTTCTTTTCTCTTTTTCCTAGATCATATCTTCTATGTCTAGTAGAGAGATGGCACATAATAAAAGTGAAAAAGGTAGACATATGGGGCAAGAGGGCTGAGATCCAACTGGAATGTAGAACAAACCCATGGCAAGGGTTGGTCAGGTTAGAGGCATCTCCGGGTGACCCCTGTCTGCAGGGCTAGCCTTCACTCAGCACACTTCCTTCAGCATCTCTGACCTTGGCAATATTGCCAAAGTCTCGTTTTCACATATTTGAACTTTTTTTTTTTTTTGGCATAGTTCATTCATCAACTCTATGTGCCCTGTCAACTTAACAGTTCTACTCATCCACATCTTTTGCTCCTCAAATAATAGTTTTCATGTGTACATAACAAAGAGAATCCAATTTCATATTAAATTGTGCCTATGCATATTATTTTCTTTCTCACAAGGTGTCTTGCATCAAAGCAATAGTGTGTATCTTTCCTAAAAGTTTAAAAATGGTCACATCTGTCTAACAGTGCCATTACTCCTGCTACTTTTAGCTAAAGCAACCACTTTTGGATATTTATAGGATATATTTTTCAGGATATCGCATCAGTTTTCCAGTGTTAAAAAGCATAAGATTGAGGAAGTAGGAACCGATAATTCCCTATTTTAGAATCTGATGCTAAAATGCTGAGAGATTAAATAAACACACCAGATGCTCAAATTGCCAGTTAAGTTATTTAAACACAGTGTGGCCAAACCCTAGAAAAGGGAATACATTCACTCTATGAACATTTGTGCTGAGGTGTCGCCATATTGAATTTGTTAATTAACCTGTTCTGTCCAGAGTTTATTTTAAGGATTGCATGCTATTCAGATAAAAATTTTGCCAAAGAGTTACCTACTAAAGAAGTACATTAGAAAGTATTTCTAAAACAAACTGTATTTTTTATGAAATGTTTTGACCTCAGAAAGATTCATAGTGTGTGGGATTCAGAGTCTGTATTCAAATCTTGAGTGTGCCATTTGTATAAGGTAACTGGACAGACAAGTAGCTTACCCCCTCTAAGTCCCATTTTACTCATCTGTAAAATGGGGATGATAATATTTCCTACATCATACAGCTTTTCTGGTGATGAAAAGAAATGAGTTTAATGTACACAGCACAGTGTAAGTTCCCTCCTGGTGCTGACATGTCTTGTACTTTTCTCTGTGCCTGATGTAAGAGCAGTTACATCACTCTACACACACAGCACAGTGGGCCAAGTACCTGCTGCAGCATTTATCACGAGCTGCTCTGCCTCTGTCTTCCAGGAGGAAGCTCCTTCCTGTGAGCTCCAGGAGGACTAGTTTTATGCCTTGTTTAACTAGTGCCTCCTATAGCCCTAAACATGTCTGTGTTGTGTGAGTGTTCAAAAGATCGTTGCTGAATCACAATTGAATTCTGGTTTTTGTTCTTTTACCTATTCAACAATATTTAGAACACCACATTGCTGAAATATTAATAAAGTATGATTCCTGTCCTCAAAGCATTCAAAATCGAGTGAGGAATGATCTATGTAAACAGGGTGATTATTCAACTTCAGGGAATATGGTTGTTTGGCTCCCTGCAGCTGGGACATGCTTTAATGAGAAAGCAACATGTACCTGGGCCTTGAATAAGAGCAGTTTTCCCCAGATTGAGTCTGAGGGAAGATCAATCAAGATAACCCAAGAAGAGTATGTATGCCAAGGGACAGAATCATGGATCACAGCATGTCAGGAATTTGTGAGTGCCCTGTGGTTGGATTCTAGCACACAGAGGGTCAGTGCCAGAGATTTGTGGCAAACATCACACTCTTGTCCTATCAGCCCATTCCTATCATCTACATGCTAAAAATCTACAGAATCCTTGGACTCGGGTGGTGTTTGTGACATTGTCAACTGTGGTGGTTGCACAAGACAGGAAGGAGGGAAAAATACAAAGTAGGTGCAAAAGTTCTTGGTGAATGCCTCAGAGGTGAGAAGAGTAGGAAGTAGTGAGAAGAGAAATGGGGGGAAGTTAAAGAGTCAGGGGTAACAGAGACAGGCTATGGGACAGCCCAGAGATAACTTTGTAATTTGTTATCTATAAAGAACTAATTTATATTACCCTTGTTTAATCTTTTTGCTGTGTGTATGTGGGTGGAAATGCACCTTCATTCTGCTCCCAGTGTGGTTGGGGAATTCAGCTCTCTGTGCTTTTCCAGAATTCTCTTATTTTCTCTTTGTATTCAAATACAAGGCAGAATGGCTCTAGTACAATTTTGACTTGGAAAGCAAGTATGATGAGAGTGTAGATGTCACAGCATTGTGTCCAAACTTACCTTGTTTTTGAAATGTCATAAATATGTCATTTAGAATTATTCACCAATGGCATTCATTTTTCTACATAGAAGTATTTTGTGCTTCCTTTCCTTCTTATGATTAGAATTTTCTTAATTTGTGAATCCTCATGTAAAATGTGCTGCTGTATCAATGTTATTATATTAATATGTAATTCCTTGGATCTATATAATTTATAAATATTTCTAAATTTATAATTTAAAATATATATGTTAAAAGAGACTACATAAAACCATCAAAGCCATTAAATCAATACTCAAGAATATTTGAATTTCCAGAAATTCCGAGTGGTAAAAAGAGCATTTATTTCCTGTTTATAGAGACAGGGAAAATATGTTAAAGCTTTACTTTTCACAATATTTAATTTCAAATAAATGTAGCTGTGCCATAAAATATCAAATAATTTTCCAGTTGGATTTGTAGCCAGTAATAAATGACCAGTAACTTTTAGACTGCTGAATTTATAAAGTATTTTGGCATGATCATTTTTCATATTTCAGGTAATATAAGCTAAAGACAAACAGAGATAAAATAGAATTCACTGCTATTTATTTTTTACTGTTTGCAAGCATTTATACTGAGCCCATTTAAAATCTGTTTTTCAATGTTAGAACTTTATGACCTGTCTTAATTTCAATTTTCTCAGCTTATTAAACAAATCATTTTAATTATAATTTTAAAATGAATAAAATTTTGCTAGGTTTGTGGAGGACTTTGGATCGTGGACATATGTGATTTGACCACAAACTCAATAAAATTACTAATTACAAAGAAGAGATCCCTAATGGCTTCCTATTAGAACTGAAAGCCCATGGTGTTAGAATGTATTTAGTAATTGGGTATTTCCAAACTAATATCAAATAACAAGTTTTTAATTAGTGTGCATAAAATTGAAATTTACTTACAGAGAATTAAACTAGAATTTGAATTTCTCATAATCCAAACCAATATGAATCTGAGAAATTCAATTTCACAGCCTTTTTTCTTTCATAACATATAATGACTTTTGTTTTTCATTGTTATTTCACTTAGCAGATCTTTTTAATGAAAAGTTTGTGAAGAATCATAAAATATGTAATTATCTTTTACATGAAAATGTTTGGAGTAAAGAGATCTCAGTTTAGAATCTGGGCCTTATACATTCAAAGTGGCTGAGTTTGGGGCAATAAATGGCACTTTTAATATCTCCTAAACTTCAGAATCTAAACTCCATTTACCCTGTAGACACATATAACAATTGAAAAGATGCCAGATTTCCAAAATAAAATCTTTTAGCATTAATTAAAAGTGTGTGAGCCATTACTATCTAAAAGTGTCAGCTGAGATTAGAACAAACAGCCAACAAAAAGAAAGCAGCTATTGTAAGGATAAAAATAGATTCCAGAATCAACAGTAAATAAATAAATAAATAAATAAAATGTGCTGCCTTAGTTTATACTGCACTAAAGATACAGTTTGCAGAATTTTTATTGGCACTCTGCCATACTTATTTTCATTTATCTACCTCAAAGCACCATTTCAAAAAGTGCAAAACCATGTCGTTGATAAAGTAGATTGTTTATAGCTGAATTGAAAATTTCAGCACAACACGTATTGTAATAAAGTAGGGGAAGGCAGTCCAGGAAGACTGCAGCTGCAGCTTTTTGAAACCTATGTCAACATCACTGTTAGAAATGGGAAGATGTGTTATTTTGCCCTACAAAATTTAATAAGCAAATTTTTATAAAATGTATTAAGTGACAAGTATTACCAAAAGCCATAAAATCTACTGAGTCTTTATTTACTGAAATGCTTTCCCAGCACATTGTTCCCATATTGCAGGCTCCTTTATAGTGTTGTGTTTTGTAATGTACTCAGCTACTCAGGGGTGATTTCAGTGATAGTAAATCCTGTGCCTATGAGTCCCCATGTGTACCATAGTAATTTTAATACTTCTACAGTTAAGTACTGTCGGGTATAAATTTCAGCACCAACTTTAGTTGCTTCACTGTTTTTTTTTCTTTCTCATGACTGGTTTGGAAAAGCACAGCCAGTTACTATTAAATAAGAAAAATGCTTAAACAAATGACAACAAGAAGAGAGGTAGTACATTTTTTTTATTTATATGGTTGAATGTCATTGTTGAAAAATAAAATATATTCCACTCAATAAGAAACTTATGAATCATTATTTCTTTTTTTGAACGAAAACACTGACTTTCCCAAACTGGGTTCCCTAGACCACTGGGATTCCTAGAAATGTTACTTGTTATTCTTGAAAAAGAAAAGCATTATGTGGTCAATTGTGTTGAATATGAAGTGCTGGTTAAACAAAGTTGAATTTCTTTTTAGATTTTTTTAGTCTTTTTCTATGCAACATGCAATGTTAATCTCTAAGAAGATGTGTCATTTCCCAACCTAAGTGTCTTCTTTTTTTCCTTTTAATGAACTTATTCAGCGCTTGTGGAACACCAGTGTTCTGGGAGTACAGAATGATGCAATTCCTTTAGTACACTGGGATTTAAGCAAAGCTCTTGCATGTAAATTTTGAGGATCTACAGAGATCAATGCCTAGCAGAACACTTTGCAAAACCTTACTAAATATTTATTGAATAAATTAATGAATTCTTCAATGAAGACTATCTTACTAGTAAGCAAGTATCTGGCAAGCTACCTGGTAGTTTTACTTTGCTTCTGAAGCCAGAGGCTTTTGTATCAATCTTAAGGATTATGTTGAATTATCTTCTTGTCCCAATTCCTGCTGGAATTCTGGTTCTTTTGCTTTTGTGTATGATCTAATTTTTTCCCCTCCATTTTAGAACTTCTTAGAATTTATTTTAGAATTTTTCTTAGAATTTCGTTTTAGAATTAGGTATTAGCCCTTAGAATATCTTTCTCTTTGCTACTCTTCAATCTTACTATTATATGTCTTTACTAATCTCCTCCTCTTCTGAGGTCTTTCTTTTCTGTTTTATTATGTGATGTTTCCATCATCATTTATTCAAATATTTTTCTTCTTTTCAATTATTATTTTCTTATGAGTGCATTATCTGTTCATTTACAATATTACTTCTATGCTCCATTATCATTTAAGTTTATTTTAAAATTTGTCTTCCTTTTTATTTTTCCAGTATCTTCTAATTCAACCTGAATTTTTCAGTAAAAGAATTTGTGTCTTAATTATATCCACTCTGATTAGAGTTTCCAGATGAAAGGTAGAACACCCAGTTACATTTGAATTTCAGATAAATGATGAAAATATTTTTAGTATAAGTGTGTCCCACTTTACCTTTTATGCCATCTTGGACATTCTTATACTAAAAATAAATGTAGTTGTTCATCTGAAATTTAAATTTTACTGGGAATTTTCTACTTTTTATTTGCTAAGTCTGTTTCATCTGTGTAATCTAAACACCAATTTTCTTGATTTTTTTGCTTCCATGATCAATAAACTTACTTATCTCTAGAAATCCTGTTTCTCAGTGGCAATAATATTCTTCTGTTTAAGAAATGAACAGATATAAATCATTAATATGAACTTTTAAGGAAAATACTAATAGAGATTCCTGATATATTGAAAATAAATGGAGAATATCTTGGGTCAATTAATCATTATGCCACTCAAAAATACAGCAAATTGATTTTCAAACATTTCAGGATGGCTATCTGTATTATATATGATAACACTAACTTCTATAACAATGAATTCCAATTTCTATAATGTCTCAAAAACAGTAGATTTTTTTTTCTTGTAAAAAACCCTGAGTGGGTAAAAAGTCTAGTATTTTCAGCAGCCTGACTGTTCATTTCTTCTATACCTATATTTCATGGCCACCATGGTCACTTCCATTTTGGTCAGTCAGAAAAGGAGAAATGCATGGAAGAACAGGCATGGAAGTTTCTAGTGGATGAAAGGTGAAAGTGATATACATCATGCCTGCTCACATTCCATTGGTTGAAATTAAGTCACAGAGCCATGCCTAATTGCAAGGGAGTCTGCAAAGTGTAATGCAGCTCTTCCCAGGAAGAAGAGAAAATGATAGGTTTCAGTAAGTAGCCAGAATTTGCTGTCAACAGACATTGCTTAAAGTGAGGCATAGTTATGCTAAAGAAGTATGAGAGCACCTTCATGGATCATGGTTGAAGGACACTTTATTTTCTTGGAACTCGTGATTGGAATTTTTGCTTCATTTGTAATTATTTGTTGAAGTGATTAAATAGCACAGGTGCCTCCAGGAGAAAAATAAAATCAAATAAAATGTTTTGACATTAAATTGGCATTTCCCATGATTCAAGGAATGAACAAATTACTCCACCTTTACTCTAGTGCTTAATAGATTGATTATTGGGGTAGATATCCAAGATGGCCTTGGAAAGACAAGGTAGTTAAATGTAGAATATGGGTAAACCATTCAACAAAGCAGAGTGAGGAAGCCTGCCAAGGTATGTGAGTACTTCTTTAGCAGATGAATCGGAAACTTCTGTTTGCAGAGCTGTCAACGTAGCCCCTCTCCTAAATACTAATTGCTTAACAAACAAGATATTAAGATCTTTAAAATAAGTGTTTCTTTGTCATATATGTGTATTTATAAACATAGAACGGAAATCTCTACATGCAAAATATTTAGAGTTAGATGCTGTTGTAGGTAATTAGTGAGAAAGGCTGTATGTTTTCTCATCCACCTGCTGGTAGAAGCAGATGGTAGTTTATTTCTGCCCATGTGACCTACAGATTCTTCAGGTTTACCACAACACTATGACTATGGTAATATCATTGTTTCCTTCACAGGTATGATTAGGACTATGGTGTATATAAATAATTTGCTTTTCCTTCTTTGCTTCACCAACTTTTTGGGAAGAAATACAAGTGTATGGATATTGCCACCTTAATTTTTTTTAAATAAAATTAAAAATATATTTAAATAATGCTTTTAGAAGCATATTTTTCTCCTACAAGAATAGAGAAAATGCTATTATATTCCATTACAATGACAGGGAACCCTTTGGAGTTTATATTTTGTTTGATTTTTGCAAAAAACAAAACAAAACAAAAAACAAAAAATGCAGTGCTGTGCAAAGTCTCACTTCAACCCACAGCTATTACCCACTTTCTCTAAACTCTGTCATATGCCTAGACATTTAGCTTTTCATTCTTTTACTACAAACCCTTGTGTACTTTATAATTTTATCGGCATCTTACAGAAAACAAGATACATTCTGTTGATTCAGCACATTTTATTTGAGTATGCTAAATTCAAATAGAGTTAATTTTTACTTCTTTCTTTTAATTATTCTTACCTAGTTCTAAACATGTGCACCAAAAGATAAAATGGAATAGAAAAGACATTCTATGCAGCATCTGCTTAATATTGGAACTAAAATGTGTTTATGAAACTAATAAGATAAAAATAATTCATGAAAAGATGCTAGACTATGGTTGTAAAATCAGTACCTGATAGTCTTTTTCTTTGGCAAAACTATTACAGTGGTAAATACAACCATTTGAAGCCTGCTATACCTCAGATAATTGTGCACTTGTTATTAGAGAAGCTTATCTTTTCTTAAAAGACTATTCCGGGTGATTTGTCTTGCTAACCCTCAGCATCACTTAATGTTAGTTTGTTTTAAGCTTTTCCAAGGCTTTTTTTTTGCCTTTTCATTTTAGTGGAATTAGGGTCTACAAATTGAATTCTGCTATATGTATATATTGTACAGTGGTGAAGTCTGAGCTGTTGTATCATCAACTGAATAGCGTACATCGTAATCCATAGGTAATTTTCCATCCCTCACCCCTCCCACTGCCAAGGCTCTGGAGTGAAGTCTTCTAAAGAGTTATTTACATGTGGTTGGCAGAATTTGAAATGTTTTTTCAAAAGCTCTTTCTGATGCCTAGAAATGTGGTTATTTCAAAATCAGACTTTTTAGGCACTTTAAACAAGTTTTAATTTTTTAAATAAAGCTTTTGGTTCCCTTTATTTTATTGAGTTGAGGGCTGCATAGTCAGCTGAAAAGGCGAATAAATTAAGAAATTCTAGTCAGGTGTATTGAAGATCCAGTGAATGACTCTTACAAGGCCAGGTCTCTCCTCTATTTGAGACCATAGACACATCCATTCATTGCGATGTGTCTGTGCTTCCTTTTGGGATGGTGTTGCCTCCCCTCTTTTTTCCCAAGGGCTATTTTGCAAGCCCCAAAAGAGTAATGTAGAAATATTAAAGAAAACCATACGTGGAAAAAGGCAAAATGTTATTATTAAAATTAAGTGTCAGTTTAGTTAAGTGTACACTAACTGCTTTGAGAATTTGAAGCCTCACAATCAAAGCATGTCACCTGGGAGGTTACGAGAAACTCAGAATTGGAACCCTACTCCAGACTTACAGAATTGGCTTTGTATTTTATTAAGATTCTCCACATGTTTAATATGCACATTGAACTTTAAGAAGCACTAAAAAGCAACCTTGAGAAATGTATGGGTTGATCTCAGTTCTACAGATAAGGAATTTGAGGATCAGAGAGGCTAACTTGTGCAACTTGAGAATTTAAGCTCAGGTCTGTTTGAAGCTCACGTTCACACATTTCCAGCACACTTCACTGCTTTCAGTGCACTGTAGCCAGTTTTTAAAGACAAGTGCAAAATTGTCACCTATTTTTTTTTTCTATTTTTACTAGCTTTGACTATGTTGGCAACATTCTCCAAAAGGACTAACACAAATTCTGATGACAGTGAAGTCATGCATTGCTGAAGGAGAACAAGTTTGGTGGAAAGATCAATAGCATGGATTTTTGTGGCTTTGCACAGTTCTATTTTTGAGTGCTTGGAGGATCTTATTTATTAGAGTGTGTTTGCAGAAACTGTCAGTAAACATCTTTTCTTTGTTACTATTTAACCCACCAACTCTTTCAAGCTTCCATTTTTTTCCAACCTCACGGTCCCACATGCT
Source organism: Cheirogaleus medius (assembly GCA_008086735.1). Taxonomy (NCBI): domain Eukaryota; kingdom Metazoa; phylum Chordata; class Mammalia; order Primates; family Cheirogaleidae; genus Cheirogaleus; species Cheirogaleus medius. The sequence continues at coordinate 39,814,626 of VBSM01001562.1, forward strand.
TTTTAATCCACTAATAGCACCAAACTGTCTCCATGGTGCAATAAAAGTCTTCTATTTTATGACTTCCTTGAATTACTACCCTAACTTATAATTTGCCAGATTTGTTTTTGCCTTCAAATCCTTTACTTCATTGTAGCCACATGAAAAATGTTATACCCTGTGCATTTTCTTCCCCAAACTCTAATGCTTATTTTTAATATACTAATAGTTCTTGCCCAGAGTAATTTAGTCTTGCTGCCATTCAGAATGCTTTATTTACCATTCAAAAAAACTTTTATAAAGTTTCTCTATAAAATATTGAGAAATATTTGAAGTAGCTCTAATGATTATTGAAATCTAATAAACTCTAATTAGATTGCATAATTGACAAAAATCCCCCAAAGAGTTTAGGGAAACCAAACAAAAAAAGGAAAAATATTAGATTAGTCATTTAGATGCTTCTTATACTTACTTTTTAATATTACAGTGTTTCTAGAGGAAATGTAGACTGTGTTTTTAGGAGCCAAGGAAGTTTCTTTTTGAGTGGCAGCCATAAATACCTTGATTTTTATCTGAAACAAGTGAAAGAGTATGATTTGAGTTGGAGATAATTTTATTTTTATTGTATTTATTTAAGAGCCATAAGGTGGAGATGGGTTTAGTTTATAGCTTCCTCTCCTAAGGAAGGGGATATAAACTAGTAAATATGAAAAGTAACTAATTGTCATTCTCTTTTCTTTTACCATAGCTCCAAGTATTGACACCGTGTGTGTGTGTGTGTGTGTGTGTGTGTGAGCTAAAAGACCGCGCAGAAGGGAAGGACAGTGCAGAGGTGACAGTGATGGGTATCCCCTCCATTTACCATAGAGATTGTAATTTATATAATAATTGATGAACTTCCCAGTGGGTCTATGTCTAATAAGCCTTGGTCTCTGAATCAAAATTTGATTCATACCTTTGTATATTTCTTCTCTTGCATCACCAACGATGCAGATTTTTCCAAAGTAGAATAGTTGGGCAGGTAGTGAGTTGGTTTCAAGCTGTGTACCTCTCAACTTAGAACTTTTGCCCAGGATGCTAGGGGACTATGCCAAGTTGTACACAGCTGAACTCTCTGGAGTTCTAACTCAGAATTTCAGAGCATGTAAGGCAGTGAATAGATGGGGCAGGGTCAAATACTCTTCACCACATGTAAAGCTGCTGAGTTAGGCTATTGAATGTAACAATGTGCAAACTGAATTACTATAGAAAATATGTCTGTGCCCTCATAGCTGGATATACCAATCAGGAAATACATTAAGTTGTATCTTTTCTAACTCATTTTACCTCTGAAAGAGTAAAAGAAGGCATGAAACATTGATTTGAAAATATCATTCTGATTGAGAACATCAGACTTGCCACTGATATAATTTCAAAAAACCTTTTTTATTTTAGTTGATTTTACTAAGTACTGATCATGTATCTTACATAGTTTCTGGTATGTAGCAAACCCTCAGGAAATATTAACTATTTTATTTTAAATTATAGTAATAAAAACATTAATATCAATGTAGGATTTTTCGGCATAAAATTGATCCCAATTATTGGGGAAAATATTGCCATAATCTATTAAGTAATTTCCCCTCTCCTAAGCCTGATAAAACATGACTCTTTGCTGAAAAACACAGCCTGTTTTTTAATGAAAAATGTTACAACGCATTAAGATATTTTTCCTTATATTGTAACATTTGAGATTTCTGCAACTTGCTTAACTGAATTTAGCATTATAATATTTATTCTTACCAGAGAAAAATAAAAATACAAAATGAAACCTAGACTTCCACTTCCAGATATGAGTTACTAGATTGGACCAGAACAACCATTCCACTGAAGACTAGTACAAAATCTCTTTGAAGGAGAGATTATGAAGCACCAAGAACTAGACTTGATAAGATAGCAGAGAGAAAGGAAGGACAGAGAAGTGATTTTCACATTCAGCTCTGCTTTTACACTGGAGGTATTTGTTGATTATCAAGTAATGACAAATAGGCTCTAAAGATAAATGGAGCTTTCAGTATTTTCAGTGTACTGACAAAAGAAATGATTGGAGTTCAGGGCCCACTAAACCTTTTTACTGAGACCCCTAAAGGGCTATACTTTAGTTGGGAGAGGAAAAAACTGAAATAGACAAGTCTTTGCAATGACTGAAACTAGGGATCAAAGCTCAGCTTAATCCCAGATTGAATTAAAGTGATATGCCCACCAGAAGCAAAATTAAATCTTCTTCAGAGATAGATCACATCCCCCAGACTCTCAAACATCCTGTTATTTTTTATATAAACTATCCTACAGTCAAAAAATAAAAACATTCTGAGAGATAAGATTAAATGACCAGAAATTAAGATAAAAATGGACAATAAAAGCAATTTACCAGAAATCTGCATATTGGAGTTACTAGTTAGGAATATTAAAATAACAATAAACAAAATATGAAAAACAATGAATATTAAGATAAAAATTTTATGAGATGATTTTACTATACTAAGGAATCAAATGAATATACTATTCCAAAACCATTAGCTAACTAAAATTAGAAACCCCATAGATGCTTTTAATAGTAGAGCAGATAAGCTGAAGAAAAGAAGAGTGCACTAGAAGATAGCTCAGTAAAACATATTCAGACTGAAGCACAGGGAGAAAAACATGTTTTCAGGAAAGAAGTTAAGAGATATTTATGACATAAAGAAAGAGGGTAACATATGTGTAATTAGAGTCCAAGAAGAAGAATAGGAAAATAAGAAATATTATTTGAAGAGCAAATAGCTGAGATATAGGTATCGAGGAACAAATTTTACAAATACTATAAGCACCAACTAGTATACCTACAATAAATTCATATCTAGAAACACCATGATGAAATTGCTGAAAATCAAAGACAAAGAGAAAATCTTAAAAGCTGCTGGATATAACAGAAAGAATGTGGAAGAAGATTCGAATGTTATGTACCAAAAACCTGCAAGTAAGTTTTCTGCATATCTGACCTCCGCCATATTCCCAGCTCTGGACTTGAGGCATCTTTAAACTTAGAAGCTTTAAAAACCATGGCCCTAAACCTGAAGATCTTCCAGGTTAGTGGTAACAGTGAACATATAAAAATAACTGTAATATAATGGCTCTAACACATTAGTTTAAGTATGGATATTTTGCTATGACACAAAAATGGCAGATTGGAAGTACTTCCTCCAAGTCAAGATCTCAGTATTAAGGTACTTAATACTCTTAAGTACTTAATACTTACAGCTTTTTCCCCCATGCTTCACAATAGTATTTAAAAACCTCGCCATGCTCTTCAAGCCTCTTAAACTATATTCTCCTCCCTCATTGAGACTATACTGTCTCAGCATCAAAAAACAAAAACAAAACCCAAATGCTTTAGTAATATGCTAAGTAAAGCATAGTAGATAGTTCTGTAGAAGCAATTGTATCACTAAAGTCTGAGAACTGCATTTTTCTTGATGAAGAGGAAGCGAGACTTGATATGTATGACAATTCCAGCAAAGCATTTGACACAATATTTATCAAACCTTGAATGAATTAAGATGAATTTTTGGTTGATTGGTCAGCCTTATAAATTTAAAACTCTATCATTCCAAAAATAATAATAATAAAAAAACATGACAGTGGCAGATGAAGAAGGAATTTATACATTTCCATTGGACTTGGCATTAAGTTCTATTTTGTTTTGCATTGATTTTGGAACTTAAAATTGCTAGATAAAATCCAATAGACTCTATCAACACATGTCTAGAATTAATAAGAGAATTCAAGCCATGTGCTGTGGCTCATGCCTGTAGTCTCAGCTACTTGGGAGGCTCAGGAGGGAGGATCACCTGAGGCCATGAATTCAAGACCAGAAGATCATCTTGCAACATAGCAAAATCTTGTCTCTAAAATAAATAAATAAATAAATAAATAAATATTTTAAAAGGAATTAATAGAATTTAGCAGGACTGTTGTAAATGCATTTATTTATAAAATTAATTGTATTCTACACCAAAAGCCAAAGTTAGCAAACGACATTTGACTACATGTATAATATTAAAATAGAATTTTTAAAATGACAGTATCTTAGAAATAAATCTGGCAAATATATTTATCATTTTTAGGAAAAAGTAATACAAAATCTTATTAAAAGACTAATAAATAACAAAATTGACAAATATTTATGGTCAAAGATATTAATTTTCTCAAGTTAACCTATAAATTCAATAACATTTTATATTCTAATTCTAAACTTTATATGGAAGAACAAACAACAAATGCCAAAATATTTCTAGAAAGAAGAGCAAGAAAATAAATCATCATATATCAAGAATTAGTATAAAGTTGTAGTAATTCACACAATATGATATTTGCACAGATATGAACAAGTAGAATAAAGAACCCAGAATACACTCACACATGTAGAAACTTGATATAAAGAAAATATGGCATTGCAGATCAATGGGAAAATATGAACTACTGGCTAAATGTTTCTGAAACAATTAGTTATCCCTGTAGGGAAAAATATAATTGGATGCCTTCATCACACCACACAACAAGAATAAATTTAGCTGGATTAAAGACCTAAATATGAAAAGCAAACTCTAAAATGTAAAGAGAATATATTTGTATCCACATGATACTATTTCCTAAATGA
>VBSM01001562.1:39834450-39906249 GCA_008086735.1 Cheirogaleus medius
CCTCCAAGTTGTATACCCAGTCTATTTCTTTCTCATCCTTTCCATTCATACAGGCCCTCCTACATTTTCAACCATGAATGACTCTCAAAGATTATACGTTTATGTATCTTCCCAATGTCCAACATAGATTCATATTTCCATTTGCCTGTTGGTTAACTCTGATTTTAAAAATAATAGTTAAATTTTTCCCTAACTAAGAAAAGTCCCAGAATGATTTATTAATTCAGTACTTTCTTAATGAATTTATGAGCCACAAGTTATCATTTGCATGTAGTCATACTGTGAGTGTTTGTAAATATCTTGTTTCTAGAGTTTCCATTCTGTTCCAATGATGTCATTCCTCATTGTTATAATTTTTATTTCTGATAATGTAATTTTTGTTCATGACTTGTTCTTCATTTCTTCTTCTGACTAATTTCATCAGTGTAGTCTTCCAGATAAAATTAGAATTATTTTGTGAGATTTCTCAAAAAGGGATTATGATTGCATTACTTATGTAAATTAATCTTAGGGTAATTAATATGTTGACTATTAAGTCTTTCAATATGTTGACTATTAAGTTAGTAATGTTTTTGTTTCTACATTTATTTGTAATTTTATGTTCTTCAGTAAAGTTGTGTACTTCTCTGCATGTAAGCTCATTATTTGGCTAAATATTCTAACATTTTATGTGTTTTGCTGCTATTACAAATAGAATAACTCCCTAGTATAATTTTAGAAATTTTATAAGCAACAGACCTAATTACTGCTACTATATAGGAAAGGAATTTCCCTTATTATTTCAATAATATTTAAACTGAATTTTTAGCTTTTAAAATTACATTGTTTTTAAATATCAATAATTTTATCAATTTCCAGAAAATTTGTTTCACTTTTTTTCTAGTCTTAGTTACTTGATCAGAACTTCCAAAACAATGTTAAATAATAGTAGTGCTAGAATTTGAGTTTGTCTTAGCTTGGGTTTTGAATGATAGTGTTTCTAGTAGTTACATATTAACCAATTAAGTGTTAGTTTGGGATTTAAAATAAAAATATTTTTGAGGATGTATCTGTGTAGTTCTACTTTACATGATTTTTTCTAATTAGGTATTTCTTTTTCTGTATACTAGTTTTTGTAACTTTGGAGATACATATTTCCTTTACTTTCCACTTTCACATGGTGAAATAAAGATTGACAATGTGTATAAGGGAGAAGGTATGGGAAAATATGTGCACTCATCAAAACATTTGTTATTCAAGCTCCCAGAGCTCGTAAGATTACATAAGAGTACAAAAGTCATTGAAATACAAAAACATTTACTAGCAAACTGAATGCTTTTAAATTTAGTCCCTTTCTTATGAACATTACACTATTAAGTTATTCATGCTTTTAGACAGTAAGCATCAAACAATACAAATCAATTGTAAACTGAAAGCAAATGTTGTGAAAATATATATATGATTTCATGAAATTAACAAAAATAATGTTGGACAATTACTAGAATCATACTTAAATCCATTGATACAAGAGGTCTAAGTGATTTAAAACAGTCAGTATTCAAAGAAGACACCAAAAAGTTTGATGACATTAAATGCATTTAAGAGAAAATGCTTTGACTCTCAGTGGATCAAAAGGCCCTTGGAAAAATGAATGGAGCACTCCAGAAATTTTTCCAGAAGGACCTTTTTATGATAATTATGAAAATATGATCTTATAATTTTATTGGAGAAATATTTTTTAAATTCTTAGTATTTGATTCATTTTTATTTTATTCTAGAAATTAGCTCATAATTTCAATTCCAATTATATTTGTTACATAAAAACAAATAAAATTCACAAATTTTAGTTTTATTTAAAGGTTAATTCCTAATAAAATTTTTTATTTTAAAAAACTATTTAACATAAAAGTGTGGTTCCTATTTTAAGTGAGTTTACTTTTAAAGATCAGTTCCTATTGAGATAATGAAGACCTCCTAGACACTAATGAATTTTCTGATGTTCAGCAATCGATATTGACTGAAATGAACCCTACTTGCTCTTGCTATATTATTCTCTTAATACTCCTTAGGGTACTAGTTGCTAAAATTTCATTTTAAAATTATTTTCATTGTTATGATATGTATTACTTTTGGTATTAAAAAAAGCATTAGGAAAATTTTTAAAAAGATTTGTTAGTATTTTGTATAGAATAATTTGTGTCTTACAAATGACATCAATCTGTAGTTTATGTGGTATCCTTGTCAAGTTTTGGCATCAAGATTATATTGACTTTATCAGTTGAGAAGCTGAAACCGTTTGTAATATTCAAACAGTACAAAAATTATCTTTTGTATGAAAATTTGAAATAATTTCTTCATAAAAATACCTAGAATTGTGACCTTGCATTTAATAGCAATTTTTTGATAGCTATATTTTGTCTTGATTATTAGATTATTTGAATACCTATTTTCCTTAAATCAATTTTTGGAATTCCTATTTTACTAAAATTTTAAGCTTTATATGTATACATAGTATTCTATTAAATTTTCAAAAATACATGCCATTAGTAAACTTTCTTATGGCAAGTTTTGTGTAATTGCACTTTTTATAATTTTTTTATGACTAGACATATCAATATTTTGTTTTCTTGTGCTCATATAAGCTGTTGAATATATTAAGCATACAATTTATATATTTTCTATTTCATTCCTTTAAGAAATACTTTTTAGCATTTGTATCAGGCTTGTGTTAGATTCACAATTATTTTGATTTATTTCTCTGCTTAATTGACTTCAGCGTTCACAGATTTTTAAAAGACACCTATATTATTAAACTCTAAAAATATTTTTAATTATTAGGGGTACATAATAGTTGTATATATTTATATGGTACATGTGATGTTGTGATACAGGCACACAATGTGTATTAATCAACTCGGGATAATTGAGGTATCCATTGCCTCAAACATTTATCATTTCTCTGTGTTAGGAACATTCCAATTCCACTCTTTTAGTTATTTTAAAGTATACCATATCATATCATTGACTATAATCACTTTGTTGTCCTATTAAATATTGTTCATTCTTATTATTAAACTTTTAATTTTCCTTTACCTCTCATTCTATTAAAATGGATCTTCAATTTTTTTCAATAAGAAGACTGAATGTTGAATTTCTTAAGTGTCCATTGTGTTTCTTTGGCATTCTATTACTCCCTTTTTGTAAAATTCACTATAAGATATTATAATGCCTATTTATTTGGCCATATCTCCACGTAGAGTGAATCTGTATGAAGGTAGGAATTATGTATGTCTTATTTTTTATAGACCATCAGTGCCTGGATACTACCAGGCACCTAATAAATATTTGTTGAACCAATTAACTGAATATAAACTATTCTACTATTTTCCAGACATCTGTTTCACCCTGAATCTTCAGAATGATGTTTTCATTGTCCTGTTCTGCAGTATTTTTTTCATACTACCCATTCTTGCCTCTTTATGAATCTACAGAGGAGGTGGGTCATAGCGAGATGCATCTTAATACAAAACACATAGCTGTCCCTTGCCTAGCCCACTGTCCACTTAGATGACCAGCTCTGCGTCTGGAGAGAAGGTTGCTGAGCACTAGTCCAGGCATGACTCTAGGTTTCTGTTTGGGATTCCTGCATGATTCTGATTAGTCAAGGTGGGATCCTCACCTGCTCTCCTTTCCTGGTTCTCTGGGACCTTGAACCAGTGGAATACATGAAAAACCACAATTCCCCCAATGTGTGACAGCCAAGACCCTTCACCCTGATCACTACGACTCTCATCAGGCAGCTTGCCATTGCTTTGTGCTCACTCCTACTTTTTGTCACCTTGTTTCCTGGTGGTTCTTATCTCTTGAAGGATATAGAAAAAAATGAGAGTTAAGAGGAAGATACTTGTGGGCTGATAGCCTCAATTTTCACAGGTTTGATAGGAAAACATCTGTAGAATTTTTTTTTTAATTAACAAGAACACAGTTCTCTGAAGCAAGAAGACAGACTACCTTGACGATGGTGTTTGTAGCAAGTGGGCTGTTCTCTGCTGGTTTTTTTTTTTTTTTCAGGTAAATTCTGTTCCTGCATCAAAGCTAAATATGTTATACAACTAAATATGGACCATTTCTCCCCCCTCAGTCCTGCTGCTTTAGGGTCAGATTTAGTTGAAATCCAGGCCTGATTCTGGCAGTTGCCTGCTGGCCTTCATTTTTGGTACTAAGGGAATTTATCTTTCTCACTCTCTTATTTATGATTTAATCTTAAAGTTGGTGGCTCCTAGATATAAATTGTTTTAAGCTAAAAGACTACTTTTTCTTTCTCTGATGTCAAAACAGCATGGTTTCTTTAGAACATTGGAAAATAAGAATTGTATTTAATAACCTCAGTTTGTTAATAAGGAGAGCATGAATAATTTTGCTATGCTCAAGTCACTGAGCGTCTGGTGAATTGTAAATATTCAAAGCAATGTTGCTCTACTTTTGTACACCAGCCTCCAAAATCATATATTTACTGGGCATTCCTCATGTAAATAAGCAGAACACCTTCACACAGCTACAGTGCTCAGTAATGCAATGTTTTTTCTTTGCTGAGTGGCTGATTTGTCAGCAAAAATAGTAGTAGCAATTGACTCTGACTCTTCTGAGAATGAGACAGCTACTGGATAACTAAGATATTGCTTTCTTATAGGAACAGACATTTATTATGGAGTCAGCTTTGATTTTCTTGCCTGCCATGTTTGTCATCTCCCAACTTACCATCTGTGAACTTTCTCAATGTCTTAGACACATGAAATATCTCACACAAGAATTCTTCTGATCAAGATACTTGCTTTCCAATAAAAAAAGGCAGTTGATCAATGTCAATGGGATTTATTGCATTTATGCACCCTATCTTCCAAAACAGGAGACCTTATAGATTAGTAAAATGGCCATTCAAGACTGTGTTGAGGTGTCAGATAAACACTTACTCTGTCACGTTGGAACATTATCCTGTAGGATTCTGTCTATCCTCTAAACAAATGTAGAACCAGAACTAATAAAAGTTGCTGTTTTTCCCCAAACTCCAAGGAAATGGCAGTGGGGTGGAACCTCTCATAATTAAAACTAATTATCCATTGGCACAATGTTTGCTTCTTCACTCTGTATTTCTGTGCTCAGTTGTTTAGAGGTTTTATTATCTAAAGGAGTAATGCTTCCAATAGGAGACATAAAAGTGGTTCTGTTGAATTAGAAATGGATTAGCCTTTTTGGAATCCTCATGTCAGGAAAAATATGAAAGAGACATGCTAAAAACAAGCAAACAAACAACAACACAACAGGTAATCTTGTATGATCCTTCTTGGTACAAGCAGGTCCAGTGGTTCAATTTAACAGAACCCTATATGAATAGGAACATCAAGATACAGATCCCTCAAGAATAAAGGTTTGGTGTTACGCCATTGAGTAAAGAACCCCAACTGAGAGAGAGGCAAGTTGAAGGTAAAAGAAACATGGAACAGTTCATAGAGGAGGAATGTCATAAATGCTGTTGTGACCAACTGTTGAAAAAAATACTGTAACTTTATCTTCTCTAGCCTTCTTGCTGTGTCATGTGTGTATTTTAACTATTTTTTATTTGTATTCCTCTTCCTATCTCCCACTTTTGAATTTGAAGGGATTTAGTCATAAAGAACTCTACAATTTAATATCGTAAGTACCAGGATACAGTTAGACCTCTGTATACAGGGGTTCCGCATCTGTGGATTCAACAGACAGCTGATCGAAAATATTCAGGGGGGAAAAACTATAAAGAATAACAATACAATACAAAATAACAATTTTTAAAATACAGTATAACAATTATTTATATAGCATTTACATTGTATTAGGTATTATAAGTAATCTATAGATGATTTAAAGTATGCAAGAGGATGTGAGTAGGTTATATGCAAATGCTATGCTATTTCATATAAGAACTTGAGGCTCCATGGGTTTCAGTATCCCTGGGGCCCTGGAACCAATCCCCCATGGATACTAAAGGATAAGCATATGCTCTAATGATGGAAAGGACATCATCCCAATGTTCCACACTTGAGCTTGAGACATTACCTAATGACATTTTGGTTTGTCTTGTCTAAAGAGTAGGTGAGTGTTTTTAATTATATAAAGGAGTAGTGGCATTATATTTTTGGAACTGTACATATGAGAAGAAGGGTGTATATAAATGTTAGAGAGCCAAAGTGTTTGGGCTTAGAGAAATTTGTCAAATTTTGGTGACCCAGAAATTAAATATATTTCCTTTTTGAGAAAATTTCAAAATCAGTGAGAGGAAGAGCTTCACAATCCATTGTGGATTGTGGATGACGTAAAGCAGTTGTTCTTGCTTTTCATGAGGTAGGGCATGGATATTTGACTTAAGTTTCGCCAATCAGCACTTTGAATCTTTATGCATGAATAAGAACAAAAACAAAAAAAACAGTGGCTATAGTGGCAACAAAGTCGAGGGCCAACGCAGGACAATGTCTACATACAAGACTAGCGAAGTCATTTGGTGAGTGTTTCAGTGGCTGCATTCCCTGCATTTCCTGTTGCATCATCCTAAACTAGGCAATTTCTATGGCTATAAATCTTGCTCTCTGGCCTCTCTTTGTTCTCCAGTTTTCTTAGGCTAGTTCTCTAAACTTCTTGTTAATTCAGAGAACTATCCAACATCCTTCCAATTAATTCTTTATTCTGCATAAATATGGCAGAGTCCATCTCTATTGTTTGCAACTGAGGTTGCAGATCAGGATAAGTCCTAAGCACAGGGCCTAAAGAAGAATAGAAAAAGGCTAGAGTTAGAGCAAGCTGGCCAACAGAAGCAAACTATGGACATAGGTTCTCTGTTTGTAACCACAGTGCCTACCATAAAAATGCTTGTTATTTGAGGAAGAACCTCTGGGTTTTCCTATTCTTTCACATTATTGAAAAAGAAACATTTCAGTTCTCATTGTGAACTCTTTCCAAAGGCTTTGCTTAACTCTTTGTAAAAATTAAGACAAGTTTTATTTTGGTGAAGGAATTATGCCTATAAGTCTTAATTGCAAAATAAGATCCACTTTTATGAAAGAACTTATCAGATGGGTACAACCTTGGCTTTCAAAAAGAGCAGACTTATTGTTGCTGTAAAAACATAAACTAGTAAGTAACTACACAACCAGGCAATTTCATCTCCCATAAATACAATACCCCAAACAAAGGAAGAGTTTAGTGTTTCAGAAATAGTCTGAATTTCTGTCTAAAGAAAATCATAACCTGTCTACCCTATAAAAATGCAGCAAACTTCCAAAAGAAGAGGGTAGTGAGGGGAATTTCCTGTTCTGATTTGTATTTGCTCTAGAGATAGAAATTTGTGAAAATCTGCAAGCTGAATTTGTATAGATAATACAAAAAGCTCTTCATGCAATTTTAATAGTTATAATTAGCTACTTAGAAAATTTTCTTTCATCTCCCAACTCATTAGAGAGACAGATTTCAAAGTGACAACGAAATATTTTTTTAATTTCTTAACCTAAAATGTTCAGTTCAATATTTTTCCTAATTGCTGGTAGAACTTCACTTTGTTCCTTTTTTACAAACATACACACATAATCACATTCTTATATTCCAAGAAAAGTTAAAAAATTGATATTTTGTAAACTCAAATCATCCTGAATATTTTACAATTTTATCTTCCTTTTAATTATTTATAGTGCAATATGCAGAATAAGATGTGTATGAATGAAGTTTGACTAAATATTCACAGTTTGGGAATATCTGAGTTCATTTGATAATGATTTTCAAAAAATTCAAGCATGAAAATACTCTTCATTACAATTAAAGGGCTGCAGTACTCAGAAGCTCCCATATAAGTCTGCACTGTGGTGAATAAACCTGGAGGGCTTAGTCACACGTAATATTAATACATATTTAAGTGTCAGGACAGACCTGGTGAGGGAAACAGGCACAATAGGAATTTGGTGACAGCTAACAGTTTTCTTAGCACTTGTAAATGTAAGTAGTCCTAGACCTGGTCAAATAAGTGGCTTAAGCCTTAGGAATACACAGCCCACAACATTCAGAACAGAAGCAGGTGAGATCTCGAAAAAGACTGAGACAAAAGTTGCAAACGTGGGACCCATTGGCTGAATCTGGCTTGTAGGTACATTTTGCCTGGACTACCCAGGGATAAAACATAAATTCGAAATGGTCGCTAACTTTGTAAAATCAGTAACTTGTATGATGGGTTGAATTGTGTCTCCCCAAGATGTTAAAGTCCTAACCTCCAGTACCTTAGAATGTGACCTTGTTTAGAAATAGTTTTGTTGCAGACGTAATTAGTTAAAGATGAGTTCGAGTTGGAATAGGGTGAACTTCTAATCCAGTATGACTAGTGCCCACATAGAAAGGAGAAATATAGACATACACTTTCACATGGGAAGAACAAGGTGTGAAGATGAAGACAGAGATTGGGGTGATGCTTCTATAAGCCAATGATGCCAGTTTGCCAGCAAATCACTAGAAGCTAGGAGTGGAGTATGGAACAGTCTCTCTCTCAGTCCTCAGAAAGGACCAACAGTGCTGACACCTTGATCTTGGACTTGTAGCCTCCAAAACTGCGAGAAAAGAAATTTCTGTTGTTGTAATCACTCAGTTAAGTCATTAAGCCATACAGCCCTAGGAAATTAATGCAACTTACATATAAAAATTCTGGGTTTTCAACTTTTCTGAAAAGTAGCCAACTTTGGTAACATTCAGCTGGAACAAAGCAGTGGCTGCCCCCTTTCCCTGGGAAGTTCTCCAGCTCACCAAAGCCCCAGCCAGTCCATTTTAATAACTTAACTTACCTTCTTGATGCCTGATACCACCTCAAAGGAATATGGATCAGGAAGTCTGGAAGAACCTCTATAAACATATCGTGATTGTACAATTTCCTGTGGTTTTTAAAAATAAAGTAGAAAGTACCTAAATGTAAAACAAAGAAAATTAAAAGGAAACTTAAAAAGTTACCTAGGGAGTTTTCTGATAAGAGGTTTGAAATATTTCTTACAAAGATAAAAGGAAAAACATAAAAACAGAAACAAATATGGAAAATGCAAGTGCAACTATGATCATGAGGCCAGAGAGGGCTCTCAGACCACCTAAACTGACCAAGAGGATGGCAAAAGGCATGTCTTACTGCTTGAGGGAATTGTTCAACGCCAAGAGCAAACTCTGGAAAAAGCAGTACGGACATGGCAGAAAGGAAGATAGAACACAGACTCTATCTGGTTAAGGGGACGCTTCTGCACTCAAGTTCCGCTTTGAGTAAGTCCAAGCCGTGAAGTCGAGGCAAATTACATCTGCAGATTCCCGGAAAGGTTGAACACAAAACCATTGCTGATAGCCATTGCAGAATAGTAGGGGCTGGGAGAAGATCCAGAAGACTAGAAATGGAAAATAATATTCCAGTTTTCAAAGAAAGAACCATGAAAATGTTTAGAAAATGCAGACCAATATGCCTGATAGCAATCCCTACTAAAATTTTAAAATGAGTGATCATTCAAATGTGTTTGAGACATTTAAGAAAAAAAGTGATTATTAAGATTTAGAATTAGTTAAGAAATAAGAAAGCAAGGGATAATAAAGGTGCCAGGGAGGTGACCCACTTCCTACTATTCTGCACTCCTCTCACTTTTTCAAGCCACACTGGCCTCTTGCTGGTTTCAGTCTGGAATGCTCCTCCCAAAGGTATCTGCAAGCCTCGCACCCTCTTCCTTTAACGTTCTAATCTAGTGTCACCTTCTCCTGGAGGTCTTTTCTGAGAACCCTGTATAATGTTGCAGCCCCCCACTCACCTTCCCTATTCCCTACCCCAGCTTTATTTTTCTTCATTGCACTTACAGCTATTTTTTCTTTATTTAATGAACACTACATGCACTAACTTGTGCCAGTCACTTTTTTAGAGGCTTTTCAAATATTAATCCAGTTAATACTCCTAATAACACTGCAAGGAAAATTCTAGCATTATCTCCATTTTGCAGGTGGGGAAACAGTGGCATAGAGAATTTGCCCTGAATTTGCAAGGGGTAAGCAGAGGAGTTGAGTTTGAGCACAAGAAGCCTGGCTCCTGAGTCCCTTCTTTACTCCCCTGCTCTGCTGCCACCAGCGAACAGAGCTTGTATTTAACCAAACCTATTTAGGGCTTTGTTTCTCTACCCCTACGTGTATAAAAATGTAAGCTCCATGAGAGTAAGATTTTACTTTTTTCTCTGTTTTACCCCAGACTTTAGTCTGTGGCACATAGTAGATGCTCAGTAAATATTTTGTTAAATGAATAAAATATAATAAGATCTTGGATATGTAGGAATCTCCCTTTCTAGAGTAAGATTCTTCTCTTAATGAGATTAGGTATTAAAGATTATTAATCTTTGAATCCCAGCATTTGGCAGAATGCCTGGCTTGTGAAGCGAGAGTGCATAGAAAACAGAAGAGCTGGAAAGGAAGTCGGAAATGTGAGATGCTTGGCAGAACATGAGCTAGAATAGCTCAGCATCTCAAAAGCCCAGAGAAGAGAGGTTTATAAAAACTGAGAGAGTACTCCATTATGTGAAGGCAATGCCATTGAATTTTGTGGTCAACTGCTCAGTTTCTGAGCCACAAATAAATTCTGTCATCACATAGGATAAAAAATTAATTGTAAAATATGTATCAAGCATTTCCCACATTTGAGTCACTTTGGTGAGTGTTACGAGTTCTACCAAGAAGTATAAGAAACATCTTGGCTCTGAACAGGCTCACAGTCAAGTACGGGAGGCTTCAATACTCAACATGGTATCAAGGAGAAAACAAATAACAACAAAGGACAGCAATGTAAGCAATGGCATCAAGTTCCATGTGACTATTGACAAAAAGATAAATGCTTTCAGGAGGGGATTGGGGTCACAGTAGGCTGCAAAATACATGTCTGGAGAGCTCTGTCTTTCAGTGGCATAAATGTGTGACTTCATGAGAACAATTAACTTCAGTCAATCACCAAAAAACAGGATTACTAAAAATAAATGAGTGTAAGGAAAATATTAATAACCAAATAGCATTAGACATCAACATAATCCTACCTAATGCTGTTAGCATTTGAAAGAAAAACATTCAGATTCCTAATCTATTGGGAAATATTAACATAATGTGGCTTTGAAAATTTTAAAAAGACCTCATAATTAATTTAATCACCATTTTGCATAGCATTCCCACTTGTAATCTGCATTTTTGCTTTAAAACTCTTACTATATAACTGTCATTCTGATCTAATGAAATGCCTCTTACTTAGGAAGAGAGGAAATTTTCAAATGTTGAGGCTACACAGAAATGAAGAATGAAACATGTGTCTGTCGCTGCAATTTCACCATGGTAGACTAATTGCAGAGGCCTGTGGGTATGGATTGATGTTGCTGAGTAGTCAGCCTTTACTGCCGTCGCTTTCAGGGCAATTTGCATAGCATGGCTCATAGTGTTTTATGATTTTTCTTTTAAAAATAATCCTACTTGTTAGTCACTAAATCTGTTTAACTCTTCAAGCACTGACTAGCTTCTAGAGCACGTCTTGCAGAGTGTGTGCACATATCTCTCACTTGGTGAGTGCCAAGAAGAACTGGAAGGGAGCTTGAAAAGGATATGCTAGCTGGTGAAGTTCACAGGCTCTTTTGTCCTCTGGAAAGATGACTGTTGTAGGTTGGGTTTCCTAAGCAGCAGACAGCGAAGGTTCATTTTATGTGTCAACTAGACTGGGTTAAGGGATGCCCAGATAGCTGGTAAAACATTATTTCTGGGTGTGTCTGTGAGGGTATTTCCAGAAGAGATTAGCATTGGAACCTGTAGACTAGGTAAAGAAGGTCACTCCCCACCCCCACCAATTCGGTGGGCATCATCCAATCCTTTGATGGCTTGAATAGAACAAAAAGGTGGAGAAAGGGGGAGTTTCCTCTCTCTCTGTTTGAGCTGCAACATCCATCTTATCTTGCCCTTAGACATCAGTGCTCCTGGTTTTCAGGTCTTTCGCTTTGGACTGGAGCTACACCACCAGCTTTTCTGGGCCTCCAGCTTTAAAATGCAGATTGTGGGACTTCTCAGCTTCCCTAATTGTGTGAGCCAATCCTCATGATAAATCAGTCTCTCTCTGTCTCTGTCTCTGTCTCTCTCTCTCTCTCTCTATATATATATATATATGTACTTATATATTATTTGTTCTGTTTCTCTGGAGTATCCTAACACACAGATCTTGAGGCAGACATGCAGACATGAGTGTTCAGGAGGTTTATTGGTGAATATTCATGGTATTAATGCCTAAGGAAGAGAATGAAGCAGGCTTAGACAGAGGGAGGAGGTGGGCTACAATGCAGTCAGAATGGAAGCCTGAAGGTGGGCCAGCACCTCAGAGTCAGCCCAGGTTGTGGTGAGAGGGCTGTGCTTTATACCCTCTCACTGATCAGTGTGGGATGGCCCAGCAAGGGGCCATGACTTTGCAATCCCTGAAAATGTCCACCAGCTGAGACTATCTCCCAGAAACACTCCCAACAGCTGGAAATAAGTTCCCCATTCCTGAAGGGGATCCTGGGGCACATCACAGCATCCACCTTGGGCATCACATTTCTCCTAATGACAGAGGCTCAGTCAGACACCACAGAAGCAGCATGCTATAATCTGCTTGACTTTTGTGGACGGTCTTTCTGTGGAATATTCCTTAAGAATATATTCCCTATTGCCTAATTCCATACATCATTAATTATCATAATAAATTCCATAACTAATTAACTATAAACAACTTAAAGGGAGTCATTGGATATTTTAGTCATTTGTATCACACCCGAGAGAGTGAGAGAGCGAGAGAGAGAGAGAGAGAGAGAGAGAGGAATCTGTCAGCTGATTATATTACTGCAAGCTTAAATAAAACATATTGATTTTTTCTATTTCAACGAAGCTTGAGTCCTGAAGTTTAGTGTTTGCATGCTCATTTTGTATTGGAGATGATATTTTTCAAGGGACTGACTTATTTTTCAAGGGTCAGGTTTTTCTGGTTGTAAAGTTTATTTCCTTGGACTTCACTGAAAGGAAGTTTGTATAGTGTGAGGCATATTTCCTTCTACAGTTTTATGAGTTTTTACCTTCTAAGTCAATTAAATTACTCTTTTAGGAGATTTCCAAAGAAAATAATGGAAGAACAGTTTAGATATGTCACATCAGTCATAGAGACACTGACTCTATAGTTTGGTGTGATATACAAAGAAAATTTGCTTACCTCATGGAATCTTTGCATTTGAGTCAAGGGGAAACATCTAAAGCTAGCCTAGTTGAAGGCTTAGACCGTGGCTCAGATTTAAACACAAACAAAGGATAATCTGGCCTGGCACAGTCTGGCCACTGCAGCAGTGTATCTGAAGGTTATATTTTATGTTTATTAGCTCCATCCAGATGGCGTTTTATGTCCTTAATAACTTTGTCCCTGACTAAGCCATGAACCTACCATTTGACAAACACAGTAGGAAATGTCTATCAGCAGAAACATCACTTGAATTATTTGGACAACATTTTAAAAGAGTTTGATTTGTTTATGTCAGTGCCTACAGTTATTTGTTGACAAATAGAGCTTTTCCCAACTGGACCTAAATTCAATGAGCTCCTGGAATGCCTTTAAAAGGAATGCATATTCATGCTAATATTTTATATGAGTAATAACTTTCATTCTAAGAGATTACATTGTTTTGATGCACATGTATTCATCTATATACATCCATACAAATTAGTGTAGCATGTATTAACATTCCAGTATTACAAACAGACACTGAAGAACAGAAGGTCTGAAGCCATCTAATGAATTTCCTATAATCCTGGATTCTCCTGGCTCTTGGCTCACAAATCTATGTCTAGATCAGCCTACACACCGAGTCTCTGCTGCTCTTTGGGGAACTTCATAAGTGGGTTTTCGGTGATTGTCATTTATGCAGCTGACTAAATTCTGTTTCCAAATTTCAACCTCCTTGAGGGCAGCTATTATGTTTTGTTTATCTTTGTGTTCTCCAGAGCACAAGTTTTAGACACTCATTATAAATTTATAGATTTTATTAAAATAAGTAACTGCTTTTATGATTAAACTCTGGTCTTTAACTCCCTAGTAAAAGTTTAAGGAACTATTTTTAACCTATTAAAAAAGAGTTCTGTATTACTGTTTTGTGGATTTCTCAGTGGGAACAAAGATTTTTGTCTGGAATTACTTTAGAAAGGAATTTAGACTAAAAAAGTAGAAAAAATAGTATCAATGTCTATTTAGTTTTTAATAACTTTAATTTAAAAACATTTAGTGTAATTAATACCATTTAGATTTTAATTTCAAATCCCATCTCCTCCTTCCTTTCTTCTTTCCTTCCTTCCTCCTTCTCCTTCTTCCTTCCTTCCTTCCTTCCTCCTTCCTTCCTTTCTTCTTTTTTTCCTTCATTTTTTGATTCAACCAATATTTACTAAAGCATCTACTATGTATTAAGAGCCATGCTAGATCCTGTGCAGGCACATAATCATTTAAGAAAATTGTCAATGTTCAAATTTTTCTTAAAGCATTTTTTTCAAAAACACTTATTACACATCATAAACATCTATAGTATGTCATGTACTATGATACCCATTTTCCTGCACTGTACCTCACCCCTTTAAGTCTTAGAAAGATTTTTTTTCTGTATTTTTATATTCCCTCAAAAATGAATCTGAAATGTACCTAAATACTACAATCACGAAATTCATTGGAGTTAAGCTTCAAATTATAATACCACATAATTTTTTAAATTGTGCTATAATAATAAAACACTATCTTTAAGATTATTCCATAGTTGTTGGTATTTTAGAAAAAAGAGGCCTAGATCTTATGGGACAGAATCCAAAATAATTTTATGGGGCATATCATGCCCCTTAGACCAGAGTAGATAACCATTCACACATTTGATCTGTCAACACTATCCAGGATGCATTTTTTAATGATTGAGTTTTAACTCTAAGGGATTAATTGACTGTAAGGGAGCTTAAAAACATGGCATTATAGTAGTAGTAAGTTTAAAATCTCCTTCATTAGCATTGTCAAGAAAGACATAAGACATGTGTCTTCCTTGCAACGTTTTTACAATCGTCTGCCAAAGATTATTTCCTACTGTAGCCTCAAATATGGCATTACTATTGAATAATATTTAAGAACTTGTGGATAGTGGCTGTTTAACAAAGTTTAGGAAACTAACAACCTGAAAATATTTGGTGAGAGTGATATAAAATAAATACCAACTAT
Source organism: Cheirogaleus medius (assembly GCA_008086735.1). NCBI lineage: Eukaryota > Metazoa > Chordata > Mammalia > Primates > Cheirogaleidae > Cheirogaleus > Cheirogaleus medius. Next base: position 39,849,725 of record VBSM01001562.1, read on the forward strand.
TTTTCTTTCTTTCAGTTAATAAGAGTTTTTCCACCAAGATGGTAGAATCAAAAGAACTTGATTTATTCATTAAAAACCAGGAGGACAACATAGTAGAGGACAAATTTGATTTCCCAGACAGCTGTAGGCTTTAGACAAGTTACTCAAGCCCTCTGCACCTCAGACTCCATGTCTATATCATGAGGATAATAATAACTACAGATCACGAGGTATGGGGAATATTAAAGGAGATAAGATTTGTTCTTCACCTGCTCAATGTATGGCGCGGAATGAGAACACAACTGTTAATGTTTTTCTTTTCCTTTGAAAAGAAAGTAGACTTCCTTCACATGATAAAACCCCTATTCAGGCTTTGGAAATGGCCAAGGTTGGATTTATAGGTCATACCAATTCAGAAATTATATTGGAGAATGATGCACAGAGCACATGATGGACTATAAGAAGGGACCAGCAAATAAATTGCTGAACCACCTTTGTAAAGAAACCAGATTTGTATTAATAATATGAAATATTCAAGGAAACTGTAATATTCCCGAGCTTATGGGAACCACAGGGGCCACACGGGCCTGTTCAAAATAGTGCTCCTGTATCTCATGCTTGTTTTCAAATGATTTTGCAATTTTGTTTGTGTTTAGGGGGAGCATTAAAAACAAAGAAACAAACAAAAATTAATGGAATGTAAGCTGAACACAAACTGAGCAGAATGTTTTTGTTAGCTTGGATGTTAGAATTTCCAAGCAGAAGAAACAAACTGAGGGCAGGAAAAGGCCCTCTGCCTTATCTGGAGTTTCTTCTGCCTAAGGAAACTGGAAAATCTGGACCCTCAAAGCTGCCCACCCCCACCATTCTAGTCCACACCATGAACAAGCTTGAATTGGCAACTTTTCTAATATTCAACTTCTTACGCAGAGGTATTGAAACCATAAACTCCATTGGACTCACCTTGGCATGCTTGTTTTCTGAGTAACAGTTTGGGAGATGGATGAAGTTCTTACAAATTGGGCTGTCTTTATACACAAAAGCAAAACCGAAGAAACTGCTCTGAGTCCTGACTCAAGAAAGAAGTAAATGGACTAAAAAATGTTTTGTGTAATAACAGATTTGAACTCTAAGTACCTAATTTAGGCCAATTCACATTATATAGCATCATTATAAAGTGGTAGCAGAGCAACCAAATTATTCCAAAGGCATCTGAGGCAATGGGACATAAAGATATCTCTTTCAAATCCAATGGACCAAATCAGGAAGGATATGGTGACAGCTCATCTGTGGTCAGCAAGGACATGCCATCCCCATGGTCCTTCAAGATAAAGCTTTGATGAACTTTGAAAATACCCTTGTTCAATGGGAAATGGAAAATCAGCCCTTTTCTTTTTATCTCTAAGTGCCTTTTGTTGAAAAGGTTAGGAAAAGGAAGGCTTAATGTTTAATCACTTGATGAAATAAAGTCTATTCACGTTCAATTTGTAGTTTTAAATATGGAATGATCTGACATGTTGCTATTGCCTTGTTGTTATTTAGAAATAGTGTGTTAGCCACTTTCTTTTCATTTTATTATAATACAGCTTCTAGGAAAGCTACTTTACCCCAGGAACTAATTCTTGTTAGATTTCTTCTCCCCAGCCACCACTGGTTCCCAGCAATTTTTGTTTTCACATAAAATGAAGACCAATGTGGTGTTTTTCCTACACTATTTCAGCACATTACATTTTAAAAAATAATTGATCATATCTTTGTAATTGTATACTTTTCTGTTAAAACAGAATATGTATAGTCGTTGCTCAGCATGTCCCTTGAATTATAGCTTATTTCGGATTTATTTTTAATACAAAGATCATGAAGAGAAAGCTGGTTAAAGCATTCTGAGTGAACTAAACTTAGTGTGTATGGTATGTGGCTAAATATATGGTTTTTTTGAAGTAATAAGGGGAAACTACTATTGAAACTGCAATTATCTTTCACAATAAATACTGTTTTTCTTGAAGGCTGCTATACAATAAAGTCTTAACAGTGCTTGTAGACTTTCTACTTATAATGAACACAAATATACAAGAAAACATTCTTATGCTTTCTTGAAAATATTCTTTGTTCATACTAAAATACAAAGTATAATTCTACATGGGATAGTCAATAACTTCTAAAGAAAACCACCTCACTGGGTGTGCAATGCATACACTTTGAGGCTTTCAAAAGTTAAATATTTAAATTGAAATATTGCTGTTATTAATTTACTGAATTTGCAAAAGCTGCTGAAGTGCTGTGGATTTTAAGGAAGAAACTGTGAACATGAAATCAATAAGTTTAAGAGGTAGATATATTGTTATTTCATTATTGTATAAATATATTACTTATATATTATGTATATATAGAATAATATAAGATATATTAGTATAATGCATGTGGCATAATGTATGTTAATAAAATATATAACATACAGTATAGTGTGTACTGTTTGATATATAATTAAGTATAATTTATCATATAATTAACATTATGTAATCACATGCATTTGGAACATATAGAAAGTGTGTTTCTAATATATTAAACCACGACAACAGCCTAACATTATAGTAATTGTATCTAAATTATCATGGATTTCTTAATTCTCAAGTGGAAAATACTCTTTAAATGGCATTTTTCATAAATGGGTAAAAAATGTACACCAACTGATTTTAGGAGTCCTTAGCACTTTGGAGTGCCAGGAGCTCTTGGCTCTTTGCTAAACATCTATGATGGCAGAAAGACTAATAACCCTGAATGATATTTACCCTTTTGTGTTTTGTGCAAAGAGTAAATGGCCTAAAATTATTGAACTTCCTAGGATCATTTCTCTACCACCTTTTGCTATGGGTCAGGGAGGTATGAGCTCTGAAGCCAGATTCTCTCCCTATAAATATTTCTCTTCTCTCTCAGAAATAATAGAAAGTAAAGTGACAGAGTACTGGCGTTTGGCGTATCTGCCATCGAATACTAAAACAACAGTTTGACTCCATTTTGATGTTGTTGTTTCCTGGAAATGCAAAGCGCATCCCGTACCAGCACGCATCCGACCACAAGCTCGAAAAGAACCAGATATGAATTAGCTAAACAATTTCACTGCACCAAAACGTTTTTGCTCTGAGTCATAGAATAGCTGACATGAGCTGAAAAATGTACACCTTAATTAGTTGATGCAGTATAGCATACTCAAAAGATGGTTTGTGACATGAAGTAACCAGAAAGTTCGTCTGCCTCTCAGCCCCGCAGAGCTTGCGATGTGGCATGTCACAGAGTTTCTTTTAGCTTTTGCGATTGCTCGCTCCACATGCTGCCATTTACAGTGCACGGTATACAGTAAATCTATTTTTTGTCAAGATGGGCTGGGTTTTCACAGCTCTGCACATGACATCCAGTCACTCTTCTTGGCTCTTAATGCTTAACATGGTGTAGTCTTGATTTTTGGCTGATTGCCTCCAATATGTTCAATTTTGGATGGTTTTTAGAGTAGGTTTGTGAAATGATGCCCTAGAAATGTGAAAAATGTATAGGTTTCCTTAAAGGGCTTGCAAGAATCATTCTGCTTCTATGGGCAACATTTTAAAACTATAATATTATCTCAAGCATTTGTGACGTGACCTCAGTGGGCACTGAGAAGATTCAGAAGGCAGAGAAAAGAAGGAGATTGAAGGAAACACTAGTGGCTGCCTCTGGGGAGTGGAACCAGGGGTGAGGTGGGCAGATGCTCACTTTTCATTATGCAGTTTATTCATTGGCACTGTTATTTTGTTTTTTATTTTTATTTTTTTTGTAATTTGTTTCCCTAGCACATATCTCATTTTTACAATTAAAAAAGAAAGTAATATTTCCAATGTTATTGTCATTTTTAAAATCACCTCCTGTCTGTCACTCACATTTTCATAACACCATTAAGTTCTATACATACAATCTCTAGCCCATTATAATGTGCCTCTTCCTGAGCTTTAACTTGCCGATCTCATTTCTAAAGCTTTTTGTATATGGATACTATGTTTTGCATTCCCACTTCCATTCCCCTGGCCTCCTCCAACCACAGGGCTATTTCTTTTTCTATGTAAAATGTGTTATCAGTGTGTTATTGATACGATCTTGGGTTATCTGAATTGCCTAGGATAATGTCCCAGGATGCACCCTCAACTGAAAACCTTATAAAACTTACTCAACAATTTAGGGCAAATAGTTATACATCACCAGTATCCATACTACCATGACACTAAAATACAGTAACCTAAATTTTAGTCAAAGATAAGGAAGCTCAATTGATTTATAGCAAGCTTGTCTTAATTTTTTTTTTAATATTTAAAGCTTTCACATATAAAAATTGTCTGAGAGATGTCAAGAATAGACCTGTAGGAAATTCAGTATTTAGTACTTGGTCTTTCTTCTCCTTCATTTTTCTATTTGCGTCTGATTTTCTTTGAATATTTATGAGGAAATTCTGCATACAATTTGTTTCTTTTTTCTTTTTCCTGAATCAGAGGATGTTAAAAAAAAAAGTAAAGATCCGAGTGATGAGAAGATGGCACTGACACGTGCAGAACTTACGTAAATTATGTCCTTCAAGTTAACCATCTTTAATGGGTCTAAAGAGAATAAATCTTTTAACTTAAAAAAAGTAGATGGCAAATCATATTGCAGTATGTGGGGAGTTACCTGTCTCACCAGTTGGTAAGAGAAAGTGAAATGGAGACACAGTGGGAAGGGGACTGGAGACACTATAGGTTCCAGCTCTATCCTTAACTTTCTAGGGCAACCTCCTAAACTCTCATCTGCTGGTTAAGGAGTTGGACTAGATGATCTTTGATGTTTTCCCTAACTCTAAATTTTATAAGAAAATCTGAGGTCTACATCTGGGGTGCTCTCTGGACGGTGTCAAAACACATTGCCAGATACAGTGGCACTTAATAAATGTACATTGGAAGAATAAACAAGGAAGAAGCCATCAGCTTTCAACTTTAAATAATAGATCCAGAAGGTTATGAAAACTCCACTAAGCAGATTAAACAAAATCCCACTACGCCAAACTCCCGAGCACAATTACACTGGCAACACTCTCATTCTCTTTCTCTCTCTCTCTTTCTCTCTCTCTCTGTGGTGATTCATCAAGGGCTTTTCTTTCTACAGAAATCAATGGAGAGTGCTCCAGGCAGAAGTACAAGCTGACTTGGAGATTTCATTAAAATCTGTGAAACTCATGAAACTCTTTAGACCAATCCATTTGTCAATCACCCAGTAATTGAGAAGTAGAAACTGTGGTTGTGGATTATTATATTTGCAGCCATTCAATTAGCCAAATTCCCCGAGTCTAAGAAAAATGGATAATGAGACAGGCTTAAAAGCTCCTTCTTGGATCATCTGGATAATTAATCTAGACTTCTAATTTTCAGAGCTATTCTAGTAATCATAGCAATAAACATTTTATCTGTGTTTACCAAGAATGGGCCAGGCACCGTACTAAGTGTTTTACAAACATTTTTACTTAAGAGGTATGCACTGTGATTTGGGTCCATTTTATGGATGAGTAAACGGAGGTTTCACATTTATTCATTCAACAGATCTTTATTGAGTAACTGCTATGTGCAGGGCCTGTGCTGAACACTGAATTGATGGTGATGAATCTAATAGGCTGAGAGAGATGCTGGTCAGGGCTGCCCTGTTCAATCCCTCCTGGGTGAAGTTATGTAGCAGATAAATCAGTTCACAGGTAGCTGGACTGGTCAGTGTGAAGTCACTGCAGTGCACCTTGCATACATGAAGGCTAGTGGTTGTTAGTTAACTTGTGAATAATGTAACATAGTGAAATTATACTCGAAAGACAAAGCTTAGATTCACACAATATACAATTGGATGCAAACATATGAGGTGATTTTGAGTGTTTCAGGGTGATGTGGCAGGGAGCACAGGAATCTGATTAATGTCTTTGTGCAATGTGACAGTATCGATCTCATTTAGCTTAATTATCACAACCACCAAGGTACGTTTCATGAAGAAACTCAGATTTATTTGAGAATCACAGTCACTCAACTTAGATTATCTCCTCTCCTTGGTTCTTTCATGCTTGCTGCTGTACAGTGTAATTTTCGCCAAATCAATTTATCTGAGTAGTCTTTCTTATCAATTCTTAAACCCAGTCTCTCATTGACTAATCCAATCCTTGATCTCAAGGAGCTTATAGTCTTGTTGGGGAGATAGACAGAGAAGAAACAAGTGACCAAAATAAAAATCCTAGAAAAGGCAAAACTGTAGTGATACAAAGTAGAGGGAGGGAATTGACTATAAATGGGCACAAGGAAATGGGTGATGGAAATGTTATATATCCTGATTGTCATGGTTGTTATAAGACTGAATATATTTATCGGAAATTATAAAAATGTATACTTAAAATTGCTAAATTTTATTGTATATACATTAAATATCAATAAATCTGGCAGAAATGTACCATAAACCTCGTTATTTTAATACTAGTTTAAATCAAAAGATAATTAAGATATTTCTAGTTTGGTAAAAATTGTACATACATGTATGTCTATATATACATACAGACAAATATGTATACATAGTTTTAAACAAACATAACAGAAAAAAATGTGTATGTATATATATATATACATGTACATTTTAAGACATTTATAATTTGTTAAAAATTATATATGTATATGTGTAGTTACATATGTATGTGTATATACATATGTATATCACATTTTGAAAAAGTGAAATGTAACACTAGAATTTAAGAGGTCTTGAATAAAGGTCCTTCATCATATTTAATGCAAGTTATAAACCCAAAATGTATTATTCTTGAAAACAATCACAAAAGTTACTAATACTTTTCTGCACTGAGTACAAAAATAATTTTAAAAAGAATTACTAGACTGACTTGTAAAACTGACGAGGGTCAGCTGTCATAGTATATTACTTATTAAAATGTTTACACATAGTTAAGAAAAAAAAGATCATAATTATAAATTTTCATATATGCATTGAAAGAGAAAGACCAGAGTGTTATGAGAGAGACAGTCAAAAGGATTTGATCATTTTTTTAAAAAATAATATTTTTATTATTAGTGTCTATTTACTTAGTAAAAAGTTCTTAAAAGGAGAAAACAATGCTATAAAGCAAGGCTTTAAGAAGTAATCAACTTAGTATTCCTGTGGAAACTTCAGGAGATTTGGATGTTCTAAGCTTGCTTAGAGTTGATTTCCAATGAAGATGCTGCTCAGATTTTTTTCTAAACTAGCTTTGTTATATTCCAGATCTCTTTAACTGAGTTTCACCAGATCACCCAACAACTGAGCACTAATGCTAATACAGACACATCATGAATAATTCTCACTAGTATTTTTGTTGCTTTTTATAAAAGCAATCACACAAAATATTAAATTTATTTGAAAAGAGTTTCCATGTTTCGCAGAATGTGCTAATAACTATCACACGCTTGCCTGAACAAATGCTAATGACATGGAGACTCTGACTTCATTAGACAGTGACTATTATGGAGGGACACAAGTGCCAGTGCCTCATAAAAAGGTTACGATGTACTGTGAAATAAAACAAGGTAATACTGTGTGATTTTACATAGAAAAACATAATAGGGTAAAAACATTGACATGTTCAGTTAAAAATAATCCTTCAAAAGGCCAAAGTTAACAGTTAAAACCATTTTTTATCTAGAAATTGGCAAAAGATTTATCTAAAATGTTTATATTTTTGCCACCCCATAAATCAAAATTAGTTTTCCATTAAAAAAATTGGATCAGAGATGATAATCTTCTTGCCAATTTTTTAGCTAAATGCAAATGGAAACATCTGAGATTTTAAACTGAAAACTGAAGTTTATAGATATATAGTAAAACTACTGCCTGTGAGTGTTACATTGTGAGATCTGACTAGCATATGAGGTTATGAATTAACAGTAATTTCAGATACATAAGCCCTTAGCCTTTAATTTCCTTTTACTAACCCTATAAACCCAAAGCAAAAGCCTAGCTTTGTTATTAATGTGTCTGCCTTATTATTTCTACCCTTTAATGTTGATGTCATGATAATCTAATCTCTACTTGTTCTTAAGTCTCAATCAAAACTTTCAGGATGCCCAAGCAAGGCCATGTCCTTATTAGCTGACTTCATAGCACCATGTTATCTTCCCTTTATAGCATTTGAATTTATTTTTAATTTAAAAATAATTAACTGACAAATAAAGACTGAATATATTCAAGATGTACCACATGACAATTTAATATACATACCCATTGTGTAATGATTACAACAATCAAATTAATTAACACATACCTCACCACCCATGTGGCATATCAGATATGCAGAACTTGCTTGTCTTATAACCGAAAGTTTGTACACTGCAGTTGTGTTACTATTTTATGAATACCTGTCTTACTCACAAGTTGTAAGCTACACAAGAGACTGTGTGAGGTTTTTATTCACTATTTCATTCCTAGGCCCCAGTATACTGTCCAGTGCATAGTTAACACTTAACAAACATTTATTAAGGAATGAAATCTGATTATCTAGAGTAGTTTCTATTTTTTTTTTAGAATGTGGCCATTGATTTATTAAATATCCTACTGACATTAGGTTTTCTTTTCTGTATTTTCCAAATTTTATCTATCTAAATGTCCCAAACCAGGAAATTGCACCCTGTTCCTCAGAGTAGTTGTTTTGTTTCTCCCTTTTTCTCTACTTTCCATCCTCTTTCCCCAGCCTATGAATCTTACAGTACTTCCATGGGCCAGGAATACATGGGGAGTGTATTAGCTTTTCCTCCCCTATTATATTGCATGGTGTTATTATGAACTCGACTCCCTGTTAGAACCCTTCCCCTGTCTCTAGTGAGGTGTCAAAATTTCTAGAAGAGGAAACACAGCCCTTTCTCCCCAAAACAGTTTTGAGATTTTGGGATTCTATGAAATTACAGGAAAATATTATATAAAAATGTTTTTTGGTTTCTTGAGAAACACTATGCTTTCAAAATGAAATAGCTTCAGATCACCCTGGTCAAAATTCACTAATTATCAATGGAAGCTACAAATTACTCTCAGAATATAAATGGTCTTATAGCTTTAAAGAGCTTGTCTCAGAATTCTACTGATATCTTTTCAATTAAAACCATTAAGTCAGTGGATGCAGCATGTATTTACATGACAGGGTGTAACCAAACTGAGGATGTATAAAATAGATCACCAGGTACTAGTGTCTTAATGGCCAAACCATGTTTTATGAGGTGGAAAGTCAATGAACATAGAAGGGATTATTGGCAATAGTGTAACAACAATGAGATTCTTCTCTCTTTACCCTGGGGACAGTAACATAATGCTAACATGGAAACCAAAATACAACTTTACCTTGGGCCATAAAGACAAAGCCTGCAATAGAAAAGCTTCCTTCTTCATGATCAATTTCATTTGCCCCATGTAGTTTCACTGTGGTAAAAATGATGATTTTTACCAAAAGACAAACTATGAACAAACGAGCTCATTTCCATCATGTTTACAAGGTCTTAAGTCATGAGATATGCTAAAGTATGTATCTCAAAGCTTCATTATAAAATCATTAAGCTGATTCCCTCATCAAAATATATACTTTTTTTTTTCTCTTTAAATTTTAAGAGAGAAGACAGGTGGTTAAAGACTAATACATTTTAAAAGAACTGATGGTATCTAGCCAGCTCCCCCCTTGTCACACAACTCTTTGAATGATTGGGGGTACTGACTGCCAAATGTGTTTAAAAACTCATTTGAAATGAAGAAAAGACTCAGAAATAAACAAAAAGGGGAGGGAAGAAGAGGACATTTTATTTTTACATTTTTTCTTGCTTTATTTTTAAGATGAGAAGTAGAACTGTTCTTTTATTAAAGAAATGACAAAAGTTGCATTCATGCAGGCTGAATACTCACATTTCAACTCTAAAGTCTGAAGGAATTTTATCTTTATCTATTGATCCACCCACTTGAAGTTAGCAGGAGAATTAATTATGTGATTTTAACATTTATAACACTATAGAACTACTCTCCTGTAGATTAAGATTTTTTATCTAAATGTCTGCAAAAACAATAGCTGTGTAATTAAAGTATGTATGATAGCACTGAGGTATCAAGAAAACAATGCTTTTTATATGTTTAAATATATAAATTACATGCATCAAATATGTGTCTGTGTTGAAATGCACAATATAAATATACCAATGCAAAGGTTCATTGACACAGTATAAAAAAATTTTAAAAATCATTATAGGTGTGTCCTAAAACGCATAAAATGCCACCCGTGTCTTTTCCAGAATTTATATACAATTCAATAGCTGTTCCTCTAGCCCAGAAGAAAGGGGAATATTTTTGAAGACAAGTTATAAAATATTTAAAAATGAACAGAATGTAACAAGGGAGAAAGCACTGGAGAATGTATTTGAGTAACTACTACTGCTGTAAGTGTAGGGAGACAAGTGCCCATGGGTTGGAGTCAAATGTTATTAGTGCCCCAATGCGTAAGACCAAAATCTGTCATGGCTGATTTGGACTGTGGCACCTCGTAAAAAAAAATAAAGAACATGCTCTGCGATTACCAATCTGCCTGGGCATGTACATAAAGAGAGCTGACAAATGATAAAGGAAATTGGAAAGGTTGAGAGGATGAAGTCAATAATAGATTTATCTCCAGACATTTAGCACTTGAAGTGCATCTGTTATACAATATGTAGACATATTTTACAGCAAATTTGGAGATACTGTGAGCCCACTGGGCAGGGACAATATCTAATTTTATATTCTATATAATTCTGAGCATAACTTTGGTGCTTAATCAGTAAGAGGAGGAGGTACCCCCCTGTGCTTACAAAAGGAGAAATACGTGAAAAGGACATGGACACAACCTAAGGCTTTGTGTGCGGCAGCAGTGTGAAGGAACAGTGCAACAAAGAGCAAAGCCAAATCCAAAATAAGAGAACTACATTTCATGTACAACACGAGGCGACTGTACTCAGAAAGTTCTTTTGACCTTTAAAAGTCAAAATTTCTATTTTTTCCTCAAACTCAAGGAAAGTTATTGCAAGTTTTTATTCTGAAAGCATGCAAAAGTTCTGTAATAAATTGAAAAAAAAAAATTTAAACAGATCTCATTAAAAAGCATTTTAGGAAACAATTTCTTGCCAACTTAAACGGTATTTCCCCCCAAAGAATTCATCTGGTTTTTTAAAGAATTTATTTTATTTCATGAATACTGTAAATGCTACTAGCCATAGCTATCATAAAGTACTAGCTTTTATAATCCTTGTGTTTAAGATAACATGGCCTCATTTATAATATCCATGCAGAAAAAAACAAATCATGCCTATTTGTTTAGTCATATAAATTGATATATATGTATAAGTGAGAAATTTCTATTTTACTATCTATGGTTTTTCTCTGCACCTATCTGTTTTCTTTCCTCAACCACACATGTACAGAAAACCGGACATATCTTCAGGCTTTAATTTTGCTTAATTTTGTGTAAATTCATTTGTTAAACTTAAAAATCATATGAAAAGATTAAAAGGAGAAATAATGCTTTTTAATTAAATTTTTAATTTTCTTGTCTCATAGCTTATTGCCCTATGAAAGGAAATATATATACTTAGCCCTATTGTTACTTGTTCTATTATACATAAGGCTAAAGTAATCAGTCAATTCAGTTAAAAAATGTTTATCCAAAGGAGTTACCTATGGTCCTTTAACTTAAAGAGACAGTTGGCTAACTTTTGCCTTACCATCTCTACACACATTTTTTTTTAATTTCAGAATATTACAGGGGTACAAATGTTTAGGTTACATATATTGCCATTGCACCACTCGAATCATAGCTACAAGCGTGCCCATCATTTAATTTTGTGATCACTGTGTGAATTTCTAAAGTCTCTGTTTTGTTTTCAATTAAAATTAATTATTTCTCCCAGTTGTTGAAGAAAGTTATTTGATCAGTATGAACAAGACCTGGTACACAGACTCTTAGTATAGAAGGGTTTTATGCTTTTACTGTGGAACCGATTGCTTAAATCATTCTTTCTATACACCACAGGATTCTGTCCTGTTTTTCAAGTTCTTGGGTATACATTTTTTGAAGCATTTCACACCAGAATGAATTGTCTTAGGTGGTGAGTAACCCCAGGATGGAGTGTGGATAAACATAGCTTACAATCTTTTCATTTACCATACTGCTACATACAAAATGACAATCTCACCAAAATTTAATGCATACATTTAAAAAGATTCACCAACCTTGTTCTTACTTATGTTTTAGTGTCTTTTACAATTATATCAAATCATTTGTTTCCTATACACTCTTCCTCTGAAAAATCAAATATATGAACATCGTTCATTGCATAAACAGCAATGAAAAAGCTTAAGAATAACTTTAACATCTAAGCTTTACATTTGGGGAAAAACCTTCAATTTTTATGATTTTAATATCTATAGTAGGTATCACAATCAACACTTTGGCTAAAATAAATAGCCTCTCTTAAGAAAAAAACATTTTAAAAAGAAAACCAGATCCTGGCATTATCTCAGCAAAGGTTAAATCTAACAACCAGGAAAGATGGAGAAAACAGGAAGAGTTGTCTCGTTTTTTAAAGATATATTGCAGCAACCCCTTTGGAACTTTTATGCTAATAAAATCCAGCTACCTTACTGGACAGTTGTCTGAAAGAGATGGACGACATTGTTTTAATGGAACAGCTTTCTACCGGACTCAAGGGCATTCTCTCCTCTGTAAGGAAAGGATTCCAGACAACAGTTCTACCATAGTTTAACTGTATTTTATTTTGGCTTTCAGTAGTCATGTGAATTAACGTAACCTTCAGACTCATAATCCCCAGTAAATCATGCTTTTAAAACAGTATGAAAAAGAATAATAATATAGTCAAATGTTCAATAAAGAAAATACAATAACCAATGGAATCCCTTTTACATATCCCTTTTTAAGACATAGAGATCTCTAAACTTGCTTTTAAAGAAATCTACATGATTTAAGAGACCAAGATAACAGCAGGGAACTAAGGAAGATATAACGTTTAATTGTGTACTAAATACTAACCATATTTGCAGCTGTATACTATTATTTTTAAATAAAACATGAGAGAAAAGAGCCAAATACGACTTTCTGAAAGAAATAAAGAGAGAACTGAATAAATCTTCAATAAGCTGAGATTGTAGTGTGTTTGACATAAAATAAAAACGCACAACTGTGATTTAGAAAATGGCTAGGCAAAAGATTATTATGTGCTCCTGTATATTTAGAAAACTGTGTCCAGGTTCATCTTATGTTATAGGTCCCTAAAGTCCTGTGTGTGCCTTCTCATGTGAGCATGAAGAATTCTGAACTAGACATTGCAATGCACCAACATGGAATGCATTTGGACTTATTTTATAAACAAAATTTCAGACAGAAAAAGAAGCAACGTGAATTTTTGTCTTGGAATTGTGCAAGTAGATAAGGAAGAATGAGCCAAAATAGTCACTTCCAGCCTTTTTCATTGATCAATTTATGGTTGCAAAATAAAAAATCTTTCTTTAGATTCTCATAATGAAAAAATATGGATATATGTGTATGTATGTTTTTCTGCATATTTCCAATATTAGCAATTACAAAATTTTTAGCAATTGCTTCTCCTAAGATGGACTCTACTCCTTCCATGAGTAAATATGGATCTACAGGAATTTTCTCTGACCTTTATAAAATGCATGGCAGATTATATTACAGCATTTTATTCTTCTATATACAATGTGAAGGTCACTTATGTTCCGTAATGAGGGAAGGCCCTATTTTACTAATGTTTTCCATATCATATTTCCAACTTGATCTCTAACTTTATCCTTGTAGTCTGGAAGTCATTGGGCAGACCAATTTATTGTCTAGAGTTAAATGAAAACAATTCTAAGAAAAAGTTGTCAATATTCTAAAATATTCTATAGTGCCTTTTTCTATGTTCACAACTCTTTCACTTCTTCCAGGAAATCCTAACCAGCACTTCTTTTTACTCTGTGTATTTCCTTCACTCTTTTTATTCAGTTGCTGTCTTTGATCCCTCCTCCCTCATTTAGAAACTTGCTTTGATTCTTCAGACTCTAGATGAATCAAAGAGGACCTCCATGGATGCATGGTCCTCCCAAGTTTAGAAATGCTAAATGATATGGCTTGAGTTTCTCAGCAAATAACATCTTGTTCTTTCACAGACTCTATTGTGACACTTGCAAAAAAAAAAAAAAATTAGGAAAAATTTTAAAAGCTAAATAATTACACATGCTAAATATTAAATTACATAAGAGAAGTTTATTGTTGATAGTGTGGCAAGTTATTCTAGTGTGGATTTTTTCCCGCAGGTTCAGTGAGAAGAGAATGAAATAAGAATCCATATTATTGCTACCATCATATCTTTTCCAAATATAGCAACTTCCTTGTGGTTTGCAATGAAGAAAATCAGGTATTCTTTGGAAAATATGAGAAGACTATATGCTAAAAATTCTTTTAAGCTTTTGATTTGAGTGCCAAAAATGTTTTAAAATTGGTCAAAATTCAGGAAAAATCTTTTTTATTTTTTATTTTGGTCATTTTTCATTTCTAACCGGAAACCCAGGATGACAAGAGCATAAGATCAAACTCTGAGGGAGCATCAACCTTAATCATTCCCATGCACATATATACATAAAATGGCATTTAACCATATACACTCCAAGACGTACAACTTTCACAACAAATAGAGGAGGCTTGTGCAATTTTGAAGGGTACTACAGGAAAAAAAATGTGGCCTAGGGTGTCTAAGGCAGTTGCCACCAGAGGGCGATTATTATAGGAAAGCCTCATTCTACACAATTGCTATTCTTGGTTGTTGGCTTTTTTTTTTTTTAATCTAGTTATCAGAAAGTATAATATACTCACAACGGAACCATAAAGTTTATACAGCATAACTGGTTGCAGGTTCTTTTTCAACTTGAAAAAGAAAGCAAATATTGTTGGTGTTAGTTAACAAAGGAAGGCAGAAGAAAAATGAAATTTCTTAAGTTAGTAGATTAGCTAGTTATATATATATGGTATATTAGCTAGTTATATACATTAGCTAGTTTATATGACCAATTAAAAGAAAAAAGTAGTGCCTTAGTAGATGTTTTAAAATCCAATGTACTTCCTCCCAAAAGATATTTATTTACTCTGTTTTACTCCTTTGTTTTCCTTAAGAGTGACAGAGCAAGTTGATGCCTATTGCCAGTGGTTTTTGAAGTCATTAATTCTTAAAGGACTTTTTTCTTCTCCTTGCCAAGAGGCATCTTAGTAAGATATTTTGGATTTGGCCCTAAACACCCTTTATAGTTTTGTATACATTTTATTTTGGTCTGAGCATCAGACTACATAAGGGATAGAGCGATACATTTAAAAGCATGAAGTGCAACATAATGTAAGCTTTAATACCTGAAATATAGTAAACCAGTAGATTTGAGTTATATTACCCATCATAAACTTTTTTAACCTGTGGCTCATTTTCAAAATAATAAACGTAACTATTCCATAAAAATATCTCAACACAGAAGAGCCAGAAAAGTGAAGGACATGAACAGATGGTACATCAATCTTCTGCATTTATACAATTTGTTTTTTAATGCAAATAGTGTGGGTTGCCTGCTCATGCCTTGGATATTTGTTCCAAAGATGAGCACATTTTCTTATCTTTCTGGATCAATGTGACATTTGCAGTTATCATAAAGTGGGAGCCCATTTAATGATGTTAATGCTTCCTTAATGTAAAAATAAAATCACCTTCTTTATAAAAGCAAACAGATTAAAAGTCCCAAAGAGACCATTGAAATCTGTGACATTTGCAGTTACTAGTAACTAGATGGCTTGATTATACCCAGGTAAAAAAAAAAATCTTAAAAGCATTGTTTATGCTCATTAATCAGAACATTAAATACGAATTCTAGATTCTCCTATGAGCAAGAGAGTAAGAATATATTTGTATAATGAAACCTGTAAGTTAAAGATTTTTTTAAAAGTTACTGCAGTTAAATGCTAAATTAATAAGCATCTCTAAATTTTCTGAGAACTTGAAGATTTTTTTAAACCTTTGTGTTTCCTTAAAAACAAATAATAGTATTTCTAAGATGTAATTTTTTCTAAAACAGAAAACATATTTAAAAATAGTGAAGTGGCTTAAAAGGTGTGGCACTTACTATTTTTTAATCATAATTCATAGAATGGTTCCAGTGTGTACATGCCCCCCCCCATACATTTAAACTCTCATGGAGAAGAGATATTTATAGAGAAGAAGAGAGATGTTTCTATGATTCATTCAGTTCCATTGGTAGAGCCCGTTTGGCTACTTTATGGGGAGCCAGCTCTAGGGATTTATTTCTTTCTCTTGTGTATTGTTGTATCTGTTTTCCATGTTTCATACACATGCCCAAAGGCCTTTTGGCAGCAGATACATTTTTGAAAGCCAATTTGAAAAAGCAAATCATTTTTCCTTCCTGCTAAGACAGCTGGCTGTTGCATGCAGCCTTTTCCACTAGAAATGAGTTATGGTCACTGACTATTTCCAGAGGGTCCAAAGAGTTGGCATTTGATGAGAGCAAATTTTGATCACTATCAAACTGGCATCAACTCCAACAATAGGCTCACTCGTGAAATGCAGGGCAAAAGAGCGTCATGCAAGTAACCTAAGACACTCCGTGTAGCTTCCCCAAAGAGCTTGTGGAGATGAAACAAGAAGACAATACCTCAATAATGTTCTCTAAAACAGGTGGAGATATGTCTTAGGTATTTGTGACATTTTATAGATCTCATTTTATGTGGAATCATAATCTAACCCTTCACTAGTGGGTGAGGCTATGTTGGCAGGTGTTGTCTATATAATTGCCATAAGATACACACGCCCAATTTAATACATAAAGCTGATGGAGTGAGGCAAACTTAAATTTGTGAAACAAGACCTTTATTGCAGCAATGAAATATTTTCAGGCTCAGGTCTATGTGCCCAGGGTTAAAATGAAATCATGGCAACTGGAAATAACTGAATCGTATTTTGAAAAGAAAATGATGCTAGCTGGAACTTCAGTCCCTTAGAAAGGTTGTCAATCCATTTACTTATTCAATCATCCATATACCAACAAATATTTATTTACCACCTATTATGAGAGCCAAGCACACTTAATGGTAGGTATGAAGGATACAGCAGCAAATAAAATGGGCACAGTCTCTATCTTCACAGCATTTGTAATCCATTGGGGAAAACATATTAGACCAGTAATTATAATAAATAATACTAAAGATAATGACAGAGGCTATATAAGATGTTATGGAGTATGGGGTTGTAATCTAGCCTAGAAGTCAGAGAGGAGAGGAAGGAGAAGAATGTTTCTAGCAGAAGAAACCTAAGTGTAGAGTCTCAGTGACCAGAGAGTGGGTGATGTACTGGAGGAATTGAAAGTAGTTCAGGAAGACCTGAATGGGTATAATGGGAAAGAAAGAGGGATAAACAATGAGGACGGAGGTCAGGTAGTCCAAGTAGTAAAGGACCTTGAGGTAAAGGGCCAGTAAAGCATTTTATGATGTGACAATCAGCATAGAAGGAATGGAAAACTAATCACCAGGATTTTCTGGAAGCATCTGGGATTGTTGCTGTGGTAAAGGAAAGACTATATAATGCTTGTCATGTCTACAAATAAGCTTAGATAGTAAGTCTTTATTTTCAGTAGCTAAAGAATATTCAAGAGCCTCTTACATTTCCAAAGAACTGGTTAAAGACATATTCACCTTCACATACTCTTAAACCCGTTCATGATTTGCAAATAGCTGCTCAATAAAATGCTGTAAAATAGAATCCAGAGGAAGTATTAGTAGTCATATTAGTTTTCTGTGACTGCTGTACCAAAATACCACAAATTTGGTGGCTTTAAGCAACAGAAATGTATTCTCTCACAGTTCTGGAGGCCAGACACCTTAAATCAGTAACACTGGACCAAAATCAAGGTATGGGCATTTCTGCACTCCCTCCAGAGCTTCTGGGGCAAGAACCCTCCCTTGCTCCTTCCAGCTTTTTGTGGCTACTAGCATTCCTCAGTTTTTGGTTGCAGCACTCCACTCTCCATTGTATCTTCATGTCACCTTCTCCTCTATGAGTTTGTCTAATCTCCCTCTATCTCTCTCTCTCTCTTTATAAGGACATTTGTGATGGAATTTAGGGTCTGCCTTCATTATCCAGGGTAATCTTCCCATCTCAAGATCCTTACATTAATCACATTTCCAAAGACTCTGTCATGTGAGGTAATATTTGAAGATTCCAGGGATTAAGACCTAATCTCTTTGGTGGGTGGCGGAGTGGGGCATGCATTTTTCAGCCTACTGTAGTACTTATTCACAGTTCTTAACATCTTAAGTATTGAGTGAAAGGGTAGAATAGATTTGTATGCAACTATTCTAGGGTTTAAGTATTGAACTCCAACATAGAAGGAACCATTCAACCTTGGTCTAGCTATCAGTCTACAGTGCTGACAGTTCTGTGCTGTAATCATGTAGGCAACAGAAGAGTCCCTAGCAACAAAGTATCACAAAGATGTTTTGAGTGATTTAGGGCTTACTTGTAGCGTTAAGTGGATTATAAGAAACTTGAGGGCAAAGTCATTGTCATTTCATAGTTCTCATGGGGATTAAATCCAAAAGACATTTCTCTGTGGTCTTTGGAAGGCCCTAAAATAAAGGAAGTTCATTCAGAGTTTTATTGAGATGGGTTAACTTCCAAATTAGGGTATTCATTTGAACCATATGCCCAATGCTGGGGATGTTTTTCTACATATATATGTGTGTGTGTGTGTACATATATGATATTGTTTTATGATATACATAAAAATACCTTCTATGTACCAGCCACTGTCCTAAATTCCAGTTCACAATTAATATCTAGACCTCTTAGGGAAATTCCACCTAGAAATAAATGGATGAAGTAAAATAAGTTCTAGGTATTCTTTGGTCCAGCACTTTATCATATGCAAATTATGCCATTGATCTTGGAATCATTCCTAGCCCAGAACATGCTAGAAGGGAAATTCAGAAGTATTCTAAGCACTTCACGTGAGCCATAATACTCAATTCTCACAACTCTGTGAGATGATATTATTATCCCCATTCAGCAAATAATAAATCATAGCTCAAAAAGTTCAATAAATGTATGAAACCAAGCAGCTAATTTGGAGTGATCTGTGGTTAGAGCTCAGGTCTGCCTGGCCCCAGTGCTCATGATTATTTCATACCAATCTTATTGCTCAGAAGCAGAACTGGAGGTTAGATGTCCTTGGATCCAGTTTTGAGTTTTGCTGTTATGCTACATACCACAGGATACGTCCTTGAAAGAGGTCATTTCAGGATAAACGGGAACATATCATCTTACCACTACATTTAAGGAGTTTATTTTTAAAAAAATAGAGCATAGGTCATCAAAACGAGCAAGTTCAGTACAAGTAAAGTTTAGCTAAATCAATGGGTCACAGGGTCATAAGGATCAAGAAAGCGATCTTCGTGGAATAGTGCTCACCTTGGAGGCTGCTCTCATGGAGAGTGGTCACAGCCTTGAACAGAATATCCTTGGGGACGCTGATGGTGACAACCGTCTTTTTTATTTCTTTTGTTTCGGATGAGAGATGAGAAAATTGTGCCATCTTGTCCCTTATAAGTTTAGTGATATGGCTTGCTAATATTATCAGGACCCTGAGAACATATTTTTCTGATTTTATATGGCTTTTAAGTGAGTCAGAAGTACAACTACAAATAGTCGAATTCTCTTATTAAGTCATGGTAGAATAAGCGCTCTGGGCATGCCAACACCATGGCTACTGCTTTCTCTTCTCCAACAATCCTTGGCATCCTAAGGATGTCACACAATTTCTTCCTACAGTGAAGGACAGATTCATGCTGTTACTTTTTTTTTTTCTTGAGAAATCTTGGTTGAAAGCACCAACAGTGATACAACTTGGTTCATTTTGTCATTTTTTACTCCCTTGAATTACTACATAAATATTAATAGCTAAACACATTGCAAACAGGTGGAGCTCATTCTGTCTCTGGAGCGCTGCCACCGTTATGTGATATCTCAGATGGGTGACGAGATTTTCCATGTGGGGAGGGCGGTCTGTCATTCCATGCCAACCCCATTGGACACACCCTTGGCTTGGAGTCCTTTATTTCCTGTGATATCTCTATGACAGCCTTCTTGGTCTTTTAACAGTTCATTCAGTAGAGTGGGAAGGAGTAACACATTCCATTTAAGAACCACATTCACTCCACTATGTATCTGGTTACTTTTTTTCAGACAGTGGCTGTTACTGATAAAAACATGGAAGAGAGCCCCCAATATTTAAAGGTGCACATCAGCTATGCATGAAATATTTGTTTGTAACACATCCAAATTTGTGTAAGCTTGGTGAACTATTCAAAATGAGAAAGTCACTGAGTTATTATGGTAGATAATATCATGGTAAAGTCTCCCCTTTGTCCCCTGATTTGCAAATGCAGAGCTGGAAGTATAAATTCATTCAAAGTCATAATTTATTATCTTACAGTTCATCAATGTGTAAGTGGCATAATTGTTTTCAAGGGCCTTAGGAATGTAGGCATAATATTTTCTACCTTTTATGCTGAACGATTTTCTTTATATCTATTTACCTTCAATGCAACAAACATATTTCAAAATAAAATTCAGAAATCTGGCTGACTTCCATTTTGCTAGGCATAATGGCTAGTATGTTCTTCCTGTGTCAGTAAATGATCCACTTAAATATAGTTGTTTTCATAGGAAGCAAGCACATTTAGAACTGTCCTGGAGTGTGTTGAATGTATGTGATTGTATGTGATTCTTTAGGGCTGGAAAATGCGTGAGGCTCAGGGTACTTTAATTCCTCTACTGCTTTATAACTGATTCACTAGTAAATTTTATTATGAAATTTAAAAACCTCATTTATGGCCTGGTGCAGTGGCTCTTGCCTATAATCCTAGCACTCTGGGAGGCTAAGGTGGGAGGATCATTTGAGCTCAGGAGATGGAGACCAGCCTGAGCAAGAGTGAGACCCAGTATCTACTAAAAATAGAAAAAACTAGCCAGATGTGGTGGTACATGTCTATAGTCCCAGCTCCTCAGGAAGGTGAAGCAGGAGGATCGTTTGAGCCCATTGGTTAGTTATTGTAGGTTAATGAAAAGCAAAATATTGAGGTAAAATGATATCTTAAAAGAATGAATTTCATTGAGGTAGAGGCAATAAATATCTTTTTTGACACTAATACTTTTACTATCCATGTAATAATCTGCATTAAAATGGTTTAGTATTCTGTTAAATTTAAAATGACTTGATCAGTTTTTATGATCTTTTTTCCTTCTCTACTTGTAGCTTAAACTCGGTGCCTTCTCATGTTCTCTCCCTATCACGGCACTGCCTGGGACACTTGGGCCCTCTTTAGGGTGGTTTCCTTACATGCTCTGCTTGGAGAAAAAGCCCATTAACTTCCATCAGTTTGTACAGAAATCTGTGACAATAAACTATAGGAACATATATACTTAAATGGTTTAAACTGAAGTAGAAAGTGTCCAGAGAGATTAAAAATAGCAAGTTATAGGAGGAGGGAGACATAGCTTCATTTTCATGAGGCTTAATATGTGCAGATAGTTTTCTCACAGGGAAGGTGAGGAGCACCAGTGGGACATGACTCACAACGCTAAACATGGCCTTTTGCTCAGAGGGTTACACAGACATGTGATTGTATCACAGGTCTTCTTCCCATTTACTGATGTCTCATAAAAACTGAGTTTTAAGTTTAAATCCAAGGCCTTGAGTTGCAATAATTATACATGAATGTAACAACAGACTTCAGAGAGGTCCCATGTTGTGAATTCTTTTTCCTGATTGGAGGTGGGGGAAAAAAAAACACAGTGGAGAAGAATAGATGGCTTCCTAATATGATAATTTGAAATTCTCCTCCAAGGCTTTCCTATTCATCTATTCAAATATGAGATATAATTTAAATAGCTAATAAGAATAAACTATTCATCCTCCTTGAGGAAACAATTACTTGTTTTTTTCTGAAGCAAGTTTAGTTTTTCAGTTGCTACCTGCTGGTTTTCCCTTATTTGCCTGTGAGTTCATAGAATACTGGAGTGGTGTCCTGTTTATCTTTGAAGCTCTAGTTTAGGACAAATCATGAAGACAAGATGGTAATTGTCAAATATTAGCTGAATGCTGAATGAATAAATGTCTGTACTTATCATAGTGTGTAAGTGTGTGTGTCCAAAGTGATATTTTAAACAAATATAACAAAGTATTCCATTGAGAGTTTATGAATTTTATTTTCTAATTAACAGGGCTGATAAAATATTGAGGAGTAAGTCTATTGTTCAACATTAAGAGACCATAAATCAAGTGTAGTTGTTGACATCCCTTTAGCTACCAAGATCAGATGGAAAAGAGTAAAAAACTGTGATGTTGGAAGAGATCTTAGAACGTGTACAATGTGGACCTGTATATTCTAATTTGGAATGTGGCACAGTTTAAATTGTTTTGAAATAATAGTCTGTATGAACCAACTAATCATTTAACTCTCTTGCCTTCAAAAACAGCCCCCTCTGCCATTTTGAACACTAAGGAGACAGTAATCCATACACAGCATACCCCACATCCCTCAAGAGAGTTAAGGCAGGAGCTCAGGAAGCACCTCTTCCTTTCCCCTTGCCCCTGAAGACACACACTAACCCTTTTGGAATGAGCCACAGTGCCGCAGAATCAGAACCGACATACTCTCCTGCTGCATGCCACTTTCAGACTTCTCCAGAAAGTAAAACTGAGTGTCTGTGGATGTCAGGGGGTGGGGAGTAGGTGGGATGGTCATATGTACAGGTATAATCATAAGCTCATTCACTCCCATTCTTGAGGTTTTGCACCCCAAACACAGACACAAGGCTCCGCTACAGACCTCCATGCTTCCCAGACTTCATGATGTCATACACCCTTCTTTGAGAATGATGACACTGATATGTTAATATTCTCATCTTGACTTATTTGGCAAGAACAAGTCCACATGCCAATACAATGTGATGCTTTTACTGTAAAATATAAAATGTTTTATTGGCCTTTTCTGTGAAGAAAGTTTACGAAGAGCAAACTTTCTTTTCTTTTGTCCATAGCAATATCCATTGAACAGCATGTACCATTCAACAAATATTTATTGAGTGTTTATGATGAGCCAGGCACTCTTCTTTGTTCTGGTAATGTTTTCGATATTAACAGTAAAGAGGGGATAAAAGAAGAGAAAGGACATAAAGAGGAAGAAATGCCATCTTGATAAATTATAAGATGACTTTCCTAAACTGGCAGCTCCCGTTTTTCTCCTTGCCTTCCCCACCACCAGAAAACGATCTGGAGACCTAGGAAATGTCCTTATTGCTGTTAGAAATATTTGTAATCCCTTCTACACCTTGACAGTCCTATTTGAAGATGATAAAGTCAAAACGCAAGAGAGATGTTAAGCCTTCTATGAGAGGAGTTTTGTAAGATTTCATCTGTAAAGTTTATAGAACACTAGCCAATCTGTTTCAGTGAATTTTGTCAGCACTAATAAAGCATCAGAGTTGTAGAAATATTCTATCAGATATTCAGGAGTATTTCAGTTATCCTTATTCTCATGAATGCTGTTAAACCTGTCTGTTCCTAAACATGTGTTGAACCAACTTTCAGAACCATAATTTCTCATTTAATACTTGGCTGTGGCGTCATGAGCCCCCCTCTCAGAAACAGTAGGTATAATACAGTACTGATCCATTCATCAGAGAGAGAGAGCCTGACTCTACTGTTGATTAGTTGGTGTTTCTGAATGTCACCTTTGGGGTCTTGGTTTCCTCATCTGTGCTATGAGGAAGATGCTGGACGGAATTGGATGTAACTGGATTCAAATTCTAGGCCAGTCACTCACTACTGTGTAACTCTGGACAAGGAACTCATCTTCCTGCTGTTCATTTTCCCCATCTGTCGGAGAGTATATACATTGTGGGCTTATTTCAGGAAATAAATGAGGTAATACAGATAAGAGGTTAGCTTAGGGCCTGACACATCATAAGTATTGCAATTATTTTCCCCAAAGGATCGTTTAATAACAGCTCTTAAGAATTAAAGTTTTGTTTCCAGAGTTCTAATCCTCTTATTATTTTATTTTCTTCATGAGCTCAAAGGAGATAAAGAACAGAACATCACTTCCTGTAACAAATGATTATCCTTTTCTTCCACACATTGATTTTGCTTCTACTATGTACAAATCCCAAAAGGGCACTTTCTAAATAAAAATGGATCATGGTCAGAGAAGTGTAAGAAGAACTGTGAGTGAAGGGAAACCATGCTACAGGACAAAAACCTGGTTGGCTGACCTGGAGATGTTTAGCCAGAAGAGGCAGTGGCTCAGAGCAAACATAAGACTATTTCATCAGTATTTAAAAAGACACTTTATGGAAGTCTCTGCACATACTGCCGTGATGCTCATGGGTAGATGAGTGACAAGGTAGTGGAAGCTACATGGGAACAGAATTTGGCATTCTATAAGTAAGATCACCTTTAATGTCTGAGCACACCCTAAAATGGAACAGACTGTCTCAAGAGCATCAAATTACTCAGGGGCACACTATTGTTAAATAGTCATAAATTTTAGACCTGACCCAAGCATTGCCAAAAAATTTGCTATTGAAGAAAACTTTTCCTATATTCAAATCAAATCTTTCTTTTTATATTTTCTGTTTCTTCACTTTAAATCATTCATATTGATTTTCTAAAATAATCACTTGATTGATTTTTTGTGAGAATTTCTAGTTCTTGAATCTAATAAAACTTTCATTATTTACACATATTACATCTGGTTTTCAGTGGGCACCCAATAAATTGTGTAGTTACAACCCTATCTCATTTCTACAGCCTGAGACATTGCTGTAACTGATCTTATTTTGTGAAAATTTTCTTTCTTTGGTTTTCCCAAACCCATTTGTGAAATTCAGATTTCAAACATATCTTCTAACCTTTTTGGCTATTCTTTTCTTGGGTTCTTTTGTGAAAAACCTAAGAAATATAGGAGGATGCAGCTCTTAACTCTTTCCTCTTCTCCCTGGGTGAATTCATCCCATTTCAGCCAAGGATGATGGAGAGAATTAAACCCTAATGCTCCAATTCTCCATTCTATGGCATGAATTAACTTCTCTCATATGCATTCAGAAATGGTACCAGATATGTACCATCCTTAGAAGAATTGAGAAAATAGCCATTCACATCATTTTTTATAAAACTTAATTTTCCCATGGAACTCAGAGTGAGAATGACAACTCTCCAAAACCTCCCTGGTCCAGACCATTCAAGACCCATGCTTCCACAGCTTCTGAGCCATCATCACCTGGGCAAACTAGGGCCCCTCAAATCCATCATTTTCCTCTCATAGATTTCTCTTCATCCCCATGCGTAATGACACACAACTCTCTAATCATTTGTTCGAGAAGCTCAGGAGGAACTCTGATCTCTTTTATTTCTGAAACTTGTAGAGATTGCATGCTAAAAATGTCATATATCAGCCCCCTTCTTTTCTATCCCACTGGCTAAATGCAGCTCTTTAGTATATTTTATTTTGACTGTTATTAGAGGAAAATAACTCATTGCCTGAATTTCCTCCTGCATGCAGTATCATTTAACCACCACCACCATCTTCAATCTATGTTTCACAACTGTCAAAATGATCTCTTCAGAATGTAAATAAAATCTTTTGTTTATTTGCTTCAATCTTGGTGTGACTGTTTCTCTTCCATTGCCATGGCACACAAGATTTATTATTTTACAGCCCAGGTTAATTTTCCCAACCCCCTAATTCAATCTGTCTTCTCCTATTAGACCATTTGAACCTTGAATGCACAACAATTTTTTTTCCCTCTGAGCATTTACCTTTCCTTTCCTGAATACCATTCTCCTCTTTATCTATCTGGTGAACTTTACCCTTCCTTCAGTATTCAAGTAAAAGTTGCTATTCTCATTAATGCTCTTTAATCCTCAGTTGATTTGTATCTATCTAGTAGAGTATTTAGAACATAATAAACAGTTAATAGATGTTAAATTTTAAACATCATATCATTACTATTACATGTTATTTTACTATAATGCTATTGAAAATGGGATGTGGGCACTGGATGACAGGTTGTACCAATAAAACTGTAGATTTCTTTCAATTCTAAGATTATATGAGTTTATGATTTATTTTAAACTAAGTTTTTAGAAAATCTAATGTCAACCCTGTTTCTATGTTCTTTTTGTCAATATAACACCACCTTATTAAGGCCTCAACAATATTGTTTCAATTGAGTAGGCTTGAATTCCTGGCATTAATTAATATTGCAATCCTAACTCCAAGGCCAAAATATTATATTGACATTTCAAAAAATACATCCTTTAGCTCACTAGTACTTCAATGGAATTCTTTCCCATTAAAGTTTCTCATTTATTTTGTGCCCAGTGTAAGGCATATTTTATAGGATTTAAACATGAAATCATATTTTCTTATTTCCCTCACCTACCCCTAGGACCTCTTTTAGGTTTAAACAAGTCCAAGTCACTAACCTCTCCACTTTCCTTACCTTAGGGAGAGAAAAGCCTGGAAGAGAAAATCCTTAATTTTCTGAGCACAATGAGACTTTAAATCTCTCTGCCCTACCATAGTGCTGTGTTTTTACTTTCTCTTCTCTTTCCCTCTCCCTCTCTGCTGACATTAGCATAAAAATGTGCTACTCTAACTAAGCAGTCTGTTAACTGATAAGCTATCAAAAAATCATCTGTTATTTTTATAGCTCAAAGGCAGATGCCATTTCAAGAACTAGGGTTGAATGAGTAGGATTTGTTAATGCTTTTTATATTCATATTGTAAACTTGAGGTATTTTAAAATGGAATGATTGGAAGCTTAAAATATTATGCCATGAACAATCAACATATAGAATATTGGTTGCCTTAATTTTTGTCTGCATAAAATCATTTCATATCATATTTTATCATAACGAATATTGGTGGTTGTCTAATGCTTACATTGAAAATCTTTGCTACATTAAATTCACACCAGTGTAATCATCAAGAAAACTCAGATCAGAACATCCCCTTATATTCCAGCAGGGGCCCCCTTTGCTGTAAGATACTTTTCAAAGGGTCCCCGAAGCAGCAGACGTGCTTTGTAAGTGATTATTCTCTCAGGTTGCAGTTCTAAGTTACTTTGGGCACAATAAGGTGGCACTAAGGTTAGAAGTGGGTCTGATCCAGGTCCCAGGACTTGAGACACCTGGGATTGCTCACGGAGGCATGGATTAGAAGTCAATTTGAATAAAAGTATTATTAAAAAAATGAGGGGATTCATGTTGTCAAGATTTTTTTTACTGTGATAAACTGTTTTTGATTTACAAGATCTAGTCACCTATTTAAAGATGACAGAAATGGAAAAGGAAACTGTAAATGATGAAAAGAAAGATGAGCTATTTAATAACACAGGTATTAAAGCAGTGAACATGACATTAGATCAAGATATACATATTACTGTGCTGCAATATATTTTATATTGTATAATCATTCAATAGTAACCTGACAGGTTGAAAATTTAAAATGGTTAATTCAATGATTCAACTATTTGAAGTAAATGATCTCATCAGTTCTTAAATTTCAGGCCTTGTTGACATGGATCAATATATAATTTTTCACAAATAACCATCAACATCATACAGAGAATAAACTGAATAAATATACATATATTTGTGTGTATAATGGTTAGATGATTACTTTTAAACTAAATAATTATTTTTAATTTTACAAGTATTAAGTGAATAATTCTTGCTGTAAAACTTTGAACAATACAAAAGAACAAATAATACAATGTCTCTCCCTTTCCATTTATCCAAAAGCCAATATTTTAATACTTAATATAAATCTTTTGAGGCTTTTTACCATGCATTCATAACATATATGTGTATACACATACATAAATATTGTACACATACATAACTATACCTGTACAGTTTTAGACATTAAAAAATTTTATTTTCTTTATTTAGTTTGTAGAGAGGCATCATTTCATATACACAGAAGACTCAAGAGTCAGGCATCCTGTGATCAAAATCTTTTCTTTTTATTTATTTACATAGATTAATTTATTTAGATTAAATTTTTCTCCCAGGACAGTGAATAACAGAGACAAGTGCTTTATACAGAATTCATACCAGCTCTTCTACCTAAGTAATTATGTGCATTAGGATCTCATATATTTATGAATTACCTTTAAAGTATGAATGGAAAACCAAGCAAAAAACAACAAATCCCCATAGGATTTGGAAAGAATTAACTGTTTCTTTATCTTCTTCTCTTTTTTTAATATTAGAATATTACGGGGGCACAAATGTTTTGGTTACATGGATTGTTTTTGTACTGCTTGAGTCAAAGTTATAAGTGTGTCCATTATCCAGATAGTATACATTGTACCTGTTAGGTATGATTTCACCCATCCCTTCCTCCCCCATCCCACCTGCTTGATTTCCACTGAGTTTTACTCCATCTGTGCATATGAGTGCTGATTGGTTAGTTCCAATTTAACAGTGAGTACATGTTCTGTTTGTTTTTAAATTCTTGAAATACTTCACTTAAGAGAATGGTCTTCATTTCCATCCACACTGTTGCAGAGGGTATTAATTCAATTTTTATGGCCGAGTAGTACTCCAAGGTATACATATATTACATTTTATTAATTCACTCATGAATTGATAGGTTGATTCCACATTGTTTTGATTGTGAATTGTGCTGCAAGAAACATTTGAGTGCAAGTGTCTTTTTGATCAAATTACTTTGTTTTCCTTTGGGTAAATACCTAGTAGTGGGATTGCTGGATCAAGTGGTAGGTCAACTTTTAGTTCTTTGAGGAACTCCATACTATTTTTCTAGAGGTTATTCTAGTTTGTTGTCCCACCAACAGTGTATAAGTGTTCCTTTCTCTCCTCATCCATGCCAGCATCTATGGTATGGGACTTTTTGATAAAAGCCATTATCACTGGGGTTAGGTGATATCTCACTGTGGTTTTGATTTGAATTTCCCTTATGATTAGTGATGTTGAGCATTTTTTCATATGTTTATTAGCCATAAGTCTATCTTCTTTTGAAAAACTTCTGTTCATGTCTTTTGTCCACTTTTTAATGGTGTTGTTCGATGTTTTCTTGCTGATTTGCTTGAGTTCTTTGTAGATTCTGTTTATCAGCACCTTATCAGATATATAGCATTCTAATATTTTCTCCCATTCTGTAGGTCATCTATTCATCTTTTTGATAGTTCTTTGGCTGTGCAGAAGCTTTTTAATTTAATCAGGTCACATTTATTAATATTTGTTGTTTCTGTGATTGCTTTTGGGGTCTTCTTCAGAAATTCTTTGCCAAGGCCAATATCTAGAAGAGTTTTTCCAACTTTTTTTCTAGAATTCTTATGGTTTTGTGCCTTAGGTTTAAGTCTGTGATACATCTTGAATTAATTTTAGTGAATGCTGAGAGATTAGATCCTGTTTCAATCTTCTACATGTGGCTATCCAATTTTCCCAGCACCATTTATTTAATAAGGATTCTTTTCTCCAGTGTATATTATTGTCTACTTTCTCAAAGATCAGATGGCAATATGTTAATGGTTTTATATCTGGGTTCTCTGTTCTGTTCCATTGGTCTATGTGTCTATTTTTGTGCCAATGCCATGCTGTTTTGGTTACTATGGCCTTGTAGTGTAGCTTAAAGTCTAGTAAAGTGATTCCGCCTGATTTGTTCCTTTTGCTCAAGGTTGCTTTGGCTATTTGGGCTCTTTTCTGATTCCAAACAAAGTGTGGAATTAATTTTTCTAGATCTGCAAAATATGACATTGGTATTTAATATTGCCTTGAATCTGTAAATCTCTTTGGGTAGTATGAATATTTTAACAATGTTGATTCTGCTGATCCATGAGCATGATATGTTTTTCCATTTGTTTGCATCTTCTGCAATTTCCTTCCTCAGTGATTCATAGTTCTTTTTGTACAGATCTTTCATCTCCTTGCTTAAATATATTCCTAAGTATATCATTTTCTTTTTAGCTACTATGAATAATATTGAGTCTTTGAATTGATTCTCAGTTTGACTGTTGTTGGTGTATGGGAATGCTACAGATTTGTGTACATTGATTTTGTAGCCTGCGACTTTGCTGAATTTATTTATCAATTTATTTATTTATCAATTCCAGGAGTCTCTTGCTGGAGTCTTGGGGTTTTCTAAATATAATATCATATCATCAGTAAGGAGCGATAGTTTGACCTATACTTTCCCCTTTTGGATATCCTTAATTTCCTTCTCTTGCCTGATTGCTCTATCTTGGATTTCCAGCACTTTGTTGAACAGAGGTGGTGACAGTGGTGACATTCTTGTACCTGGATATCTAAATTTATAGCAAGATCAGGGAAGTTTTCCTCAATTATTCCCTCATATAGGTTTTCCAACACTTGTATGATTTCTTCTTCACCCTCATGAATGTCTATATTTCTCATGTTTGGCCTCTTTACATAATTATATATTTCTTGTAGGCTTTGTTCATTCCTCTTATTTGTGTGTTCTTTATCTTTGACTGCCTTGTTTAATTTGAAGGTATTGTCTTCAAGCTCTGAGATTCTTTCTTCTGCTTGGTCTAGTCTGTTCTTTAAAGTTTCCACTGTGTTTTGTATTGTTTTGAATGCATTCCTCACTTTCAGAAGTTCTATTTGATTATTTTTTTAAAATAATTTGGTTTCTTTCTTGAATTTTTCATTCATTTCCTGTATTGTTTTTGTGGCTTTTGTGTGTTGGTTTTCCATCTTCTCTTGTATTTTGTTGAGCTTTCTTATAATACATACTTGGAATTCTTTATCAGTCATTTCAATATTTTCATTTTGGGTTATATCCATTGGTAAATAGTTGTTGTTTCCTTTTGGGGGTGTCATTTCACACAGATTTTTTCATACTTATGGAGTTCTTTTGCTGATTCTTTCTCATTTGGCCTCTCAATCAAGCCCTGGGAATACTAGGCCTGTCTTGCAGGCCTGTTCTTGGCTTCCTAAAGATCAATCCCTGACTGTGTCAGAGAGAACGGTGCTGGTCCTGAGTTGCCTATGGGGTGTTCCAGCAGGTTTGATTATCCTTCTGGATTTTCTTTTTCTTGCTGTCTTCACCTCTTCCAAGCAGTGTAAATTATGTTGGGTCCCCCAGTTTAATCTCTGAGATGGTGGGTGGTTCTTGGGAGTACAAATCAGCCATACCCTGTTTCCTTGAGTTGAAAGGCACTATGATGAGCTATAGTGTTGTTCTCCCTGTCACTGGTTGATGTTTGAGTGAAGAGGCAGCTTCTGAGATGTTCTTTTGTGCCCATGGTAGGCTCTGGTCCCCCAAGTGGAATACTTGAGTGCCCCAAGCTTTAAGGGAGACCCTGTAGCTCCCAGGGGGTTGCTTGATCTCTACTGCTACTGAGGTCAGGGGGAGGAGCAAGGCAGTTCATAGCTATGTTGTAAGAACCTGATAGGCTTAGCAAAGCCTCAGTGGGGCTCAGAAGTTGCTTTTCCAGCCACTAAAGGGAGCCACTGGTCAAAGGATCAGGACAAACTCCAAACTGGGAAGGCTGTTCAAGGGAGAGGGGTCTAAATGCTTAAGTGTTAAGACCCCTGGCTGGGATCTTTCTGCCTTTATCTGGTAGTATAGTTTTTCTGTGAGGAGGGATGGGCACTCTCTCAAATCACTGTTCCTTGGACTCCAGCAACACACTCCCATCAATTCAGTCCATGTGTACTCCCTCACCACCCAAGTCCAGCTCTCGAACCTCCCCAAGTCTGTGTGTCTGACCTACTAGCATACATTTCTGCAAAATACCAATAGGCAGGGAGTTTCCAGATTTTGCACCCCTGTTCCACTACAAGTCATCAAAGGAAGATGTCTGAGCCCCTCTATCTGTGGGGACCTCAACCAGGAGCATGTGCCCACCAGAGAGAAGCAACCACTCACAAACTCCTTGGTGCAAACTGCTCTCCCTATTTTATTGAGTGGGGACAAGGGCCACAGTACCTGGTCAGCCAGTGTGCCTGAGTGGGAGATGTTTGGCTGCCATGGAGCCAGGGGCTAGTCTATTCTTCTCTGAATGCCACACCTTTATCCAATGTGGCAGTTGTCCTGTGGGGGGGGATGAATGCACTCCCAGGTCTCCATTCTCAGAACCCTATTGTATTCTCTAGTCAGATATTTCTGTGCGAGCTTCCTTGATACCTGAGTCCAGCTCCCAGACTTCTCCCCTGCATTCCCCTGACTCCTCTCATGTCTGGGAGGCACTGGGACTGGCTTGCTTATGTGAGCTGCCAGCATGTGAACCTGTGAAATGCTGGCGGGGAGGGAGTTACCAAATTGTGCACCCTGTTCCAACACAAGTCTTCACAGAAAGATGTATGGTCCCCACTCTCTGTGGAGACATCAGCCTGTAGTGTGTGCCCACTGGAGAGAAGCTGTCATTAGTAAACTTCTCAGCTCAAAATACTCTCACAGTTTAATGGTTGGGGAAGGGGCTATGGCTCCACCACAGCCTGAGCTCAAACTGCTTTCTCAGTTGCTGTAGTTAGGGGAGGAGCAAGGGAAGAAGTGTCTGGAAGAAAGAAAGCTGGCATTTTGGCCTCTCAGGGTACTATCATAGGGGGAGCCCCAGGACTGCCTAGACTCCTGGGGTTCACTAGTTCAGCCCACTAGCTCATGGAGGGTGGAAAAGCCTTCAATAATCTTCATGGCCTGCTGTTCACCAAAGGTATTTAGGAGGGCATGGTGAATGAATTCCCTCTACCCTTTCGCTGGGCTCTGAGCTTCTTTGGGTTTGATCTGGCTGATATCTTCTCCTCTTTATCTTCTTCCTACTCAGCATCACAATTTTTCTCCATTGGGTCCCCAGTCATCTCTGTCATCTCTCTCTGTGATCCACACCTGAGCTGTTATTCTTCTCCCCTCTCCTTAATCTGATACCTTACCTTCCCATCAGGAAGGTGCAACAAGTGATTTCTCTAGTTGGCAATCTTGGCTGCTTCTTTTTCTTGGGATCAAAACCTTTTACCTTTCCCAAATCACTAGACCTCTCTATGCCTCAGCTTCCTTGTATTTAAAAAATATGGATAATAGCAGTACGTACCTCAAAGAATATTGTGAGGACTGTTTTGTGTCTATGTTCCA
This sequence comes from Cheirogaleus medius, assembly GCA_008086735.1. Lineage (NCBI taxonomy): Eukaryota > Metazoa > Chordata > Mammalia > Primates > Cheirogaleidae > Cheirogaleus > Cheirogaleus medius. The sequence goes on from VBSM01001562.1 coordinate 39,883,020, forward strand.
CAATTTTGAATACTCCATGTATTCATTATACATGAAGTACTTAGAACTGTTGCTAGTACACAGTAAACATTATGTAAGTATTGTTATTATTTTTACTATAAAATTCTCTTTTCACTTAGTATATTAATAAATATACCTTATGATCTTCCTAGATCACTCCATAAAAATCTATCATATTTATTTTAAATGTTTAATACTATTCCAGACTGTGGCAGTAGTTTATTCTCCTGTGTAAATGGACTTTTACTTTTTTTTCTTTTCCTTTTTTTGGCAATTAGTATAATGTAATGAGCAGTGTGTGTGTGTGTGTGTGTGTATCTACCTGTGAGTATGCCTTATAACTTAAATTCCTAGAATTAAGTTGTTGGATCAAATAGTATAAAACTTATTTTTTTTGGAAACTCCAAAATTGTCCTCCAAAGTGCTTTAGAAATTTATATTTGTACCAACATTAAGTACAGGTGTCTTCATAACCTCCCCTACACCCTGCACTCCAACAATTCTATACAACCTTTTAAAAGTTGTAATTAAAAAAAAATAGAATTCTCTCAGTGATGCAACTGGGCATTACCAACTAAATAGAATATTATAACCTCTAAATTATATGTAATCTGATGGGCAAAAAATAGTAAAGCCTTTTCTCCTTAATTTTGCATTTTTCTGATTAGTGGTAAGGTTGGGCATCTTCTCATGGATGATATGTATTTCTTTGTCCATTGTTGGGTTTTTATCTTTAAATTGATTATCTTATAGATCTCACAGATATTAATCATTTGAATCATATATGTTAAATATTTTCATATATTCTTTTTCTTGCTTTTCAATTTTATTAATGTATCTCTTATTATTTTATTTATTTTTTATTTCAAATATTAAGAGGATACAAAAGTTTTTGTTACATGGATATACTCTATAATGCTGAAGTCAGGGCTTTCAATGTACTCGCCACAAGGACAGAGTTCATTGTACCCAACAGGTAAGATTTTTCTCCCTCAGCCCTGTCCCACCCCCTCCCTTCTTAGTTTCTAATGTCCTTTGTGTATTTTTGTGTCCATGTGCACCCATCATTTAGTTCCCAGTTATTAGTGAGAACATGTGGTGTTTGTTTTTCCATTCCTGAGAGCCTTCACTTAGGATAATGGTCTCTAGTTCCATAGTTGCTGAGAATGATATTATTTAGCTTCTTTTTATGCCCAAGTAGTATTCCATGGTATATACATATACCACATTTTCTTTATACACTCATGAATTGATGGGCACTTATGTTGATCCCATATCTTTGCAATTGTGAATTGTGCTGCAATAAACATTCAAGTTCAGGTGTCTTTTTGATAAAATGGTTTCTTTCCCTTTGGGTAGATAACCAGCAGTGGAATTGCTGGATCAAATGGCAGGTCTACTTTTATCTCTCTGAGGAATTTCTGTATTGTTTTTCTTATTATTTTAAAAGCTATAAATTTTGATGTAATAAGAAATATAATATTATTCTTAATGACTTCTAAATTTTCTGTTCTGTATAATATGTATTAAGACTTTCCTATTTTTGATAGTTTTTAAATACATAAATCTTTAATCCACCTGGAATTTATGTTTCTATAAGATACAGTTTGAGAAGTATCTGTCTTACTTTCTCCATATGACTAGCCATGCCCAAAACCATTTTTCAAGTAGCCTATATTTTCCCTAATTATTTGAAAAACCATCATATCACATACTAAATTCCCATATATAATGAGTATAAATATTTGTTCTCCATTCTGTTCCATTAATATGTTTGTCTATATATGCACCAATACCACACAGTTTTAATTAAAATAGCTTTATAGTATGTTTCAATATCTATAGGGCATTACCATTATTACTAGTTGTTTTTTCAGTTTTTTCAGTTATGTCAATGCATGTTCTCTTCCAAATTAAAAACCAACTTGTCAAGTTATATAAAACCAAACTGGAATTTTTATCAGAACTTAATTAAATGTATAAATTAATGTAGTTTAACTCATTTGAATTATTCCATTCAGAAACATGTTATTTATTTTTACTTCCATCTATTACATAAAAATTAATTTTCATCTTAGTTAATTTGAGTTTGAATTTGAATTTATCTATTCTGAAACATGGCTTTTATTTCTATTTTCATTTATTACATTGTATGTCCTTCATTACCATTTTATAATTTTCTTCATGCAATAATAACAATAATAATGATAAACTAACCATACCATAGAATTTACTTGGTCCCAGGCACTTTTCTCAATACTTTATACATATTCACTCTTCAATTCATATAACAACCCTATGAAATAGTTATCATTATTATCTACATTTTTAACACAAGGAAATTGAGGCACATTAAAAAGTTACTCAGCATCACATAGCAAGTAAGTTATGGAGATGAGATTCACATCCAAGTAGCCTGTCTCCAGTGTGTATGTCCTTAAGCACTATTCAGGTATCTTATCGTTATTTACATCTTCTATGTTATGATACTTTGTAATTTTTATTGCAACTGAGACTGTGATCTTTTCTTGTATTAAATTTTCTAATTGGCTATTAATAATATGTAAAGATAAGGTTTTTAATTCCTAAGGCCTGCTATTGTAAAAATAACTATTGGAGAAAGTTTTGAATATTAAATGTACTGCTGCTTTAAGTTCAAAATCAGGCAAAGGCTCAACCAGTGAATATTTAGTTTCAGTTCCAACTTACTCATGGAGTAACCGCATTACACCTTGCAGCTGGTATCTTTTAGAGCACATCAATAAAATGAGAAGAGAAAGAAGCCTGTTTCTTACTCTTCATTCTAAAAATGATGGAATTTTTTACTCATTTATCAAACATTTATTAAGCACAAATTAAATATATGCTCATTGTAGCATATGGACAATATGACTGTAAAATATAATTGCAAATTGGTAGCTTTGTGACTAATGAGGCTTTTAAAAATTCAGCATTGAAAATCATGATGGTATTTACATAGGTATTTTTTGTCTTATATTTTAAAATCAACACTTTGTAACCTTATAATGAGTAAAATAGGTGGTCTGAAACATTGTGACCTAGTATGGGAGAAGGAACATCCATGACTTTTACCTCTATTATTCTTTCCTCTTAGCCCTATTTCTATTACTTTTCATAAGTTTTCATTTTCTTTTGGACACTTTTATGCTTAGTTGAAACCTCAAACAAACAATGTGAATTCCAATAAAGAAGAAAAATCAACAGTAAGGGGGCTGATGTCAGAATGTTGGTGGAATAGGAAGCTCCAGACCCTCCTTCCTCCAGCAGAAACAATGATTCAACAACAATACATTGCCCAATTCCCTTTGTGAGAAATCTAGAAAACAGTTAAGTGGTTCCTGAACCATGGGCAAGTGTGAGACCAGACATATCAAAATTGGCAAAACATTTGTGGCATCCACTCACTGTAGTCCCTCCAGCTTCTTCAGTGTGGTCTGATCAGAAGACTTCCAGCTCTAGCTTCTCCCTGGGGAGGGGAAGAAAACACTGAATCATATGTATAATGCATAGATTTTTTTGCAGGCTACCCAAGGGATTAGTTTCTGTCTTACATGAATTTAAATGCTGATAGGAAAGAGCACCAGGTTAGGGGCTACAGAAAACAATGAGGGAGATTTGTACCAGCATATAGTTACTCAACCTAGTCCCTCCCTTGGCTTAGCATGAAACAAAAGAATACCACTAACACCTAACTTCTCATCGAGGAGGGAAAGAATTGGAGCATACTCTATTATTCTGTCTTTCGGGAGAGCTGCCTGACAGGTTGGTTTCTACAGGAGCTGCCTGAAGGACTGGTTCCTGTCTCACCTGTCTTGGAGCATTAATGGGACCTGACATACTCTAAATACCTGGGGACTGCTGTGAATTAAAGAAAATTGCTGCTGCAGATGACCTACAGCACATCAGACAGAGGCCAATACAGCTTGGTAGCCTCTCCCTTGGTGGGGATGAAAAGAGTGTAGCATGTAGTAAATGCTCTGGCTTTCCAGAGGACTGTCCAATTGGCTGGTTTCTATCTTGCTCAGCATCGAACACTGATGGGACCAGCATGAGTTTGAGAGGCGCTCATAATCTCTCGCTAGGCTTATGGATGAAGGTCTTTCCCTGGGAGAAACCAGTCTGTAAAGATTAGGAGAAATGGCTCTTTTTCTCAAATATGTAAATCCCAATCCAAAATCACAAGGCACATGAAGAAATAGGGAAAATCATTCAATTAAAGGAAGAAAACAAATAACCAGAAGCTGAGCCTAGAAAATTGGAGGTATATAAATTATCTGACAAAGAATTCAAAACAACAATCAGAAAGATGCTCAGCAATCTCAGAAAAATGATGCATGAACAAAATGACAATAACAAAGAGATAGAAAACATAAAAAAGAAACACATAAAAATTTTGGAGTTAAAAAATAGAATAAATTGAAAAATTCACTAGAGGAGTTCAAAAGCAGACTTCATAAAGCAGAAGAAAGAATCAGTGAACCAAAAAAAAAAAAAATTATTCAGTCTGAAGAGAAAAAAATAAAAAAGTGTGAAGAAAACCTAAGAGAATTATGGGACACATCAAGCCAACTGATACATGCATTATGGAAGTATCAGAAGGTGGAGAGAGAGAGAAATGACAGAAAGCTTACTTGAAGAAATAATGGCTAGAACTTCCCAAACTGGGAAAGCAAGGGCATCTAGATTGAAGAAGGTTAGAAATCTCCAAATCAAATGAACCCAAAGAAGTCCACGCTCTCAGACACATTATAGTCAAATTGTCAAAAGTCAAAGAGAAAGAGGATTGATTATGAAAGCAACAAAAGAAAAGTGATTTTTTCATGCAAATATAACCCCCCATAAGATTACAAACAGATTTCTTAGCAGAAACCCCCCAGGCCAGAAGGAGTGGGATGATATATTGAAAATGCTGAAACAAAAACAAAAACAAAAAAGCCTGCCAATTAAAAATACTTTATCCAGTAAAACTGTCCTTCAAAAATGAAGGAGAAATATTTTCCCAAATAAATACAACCTGAGAGAGTTCATTACCACTAGATCTGCCTTATAAGAAACATTAAAGGGAGTCCTTAAAGTTGCAACAAAAAGATGCTACATGGCAACATGAAATAATATAAAAAGCATAAAGTTCACTGATAAAGATAAATGTATAGACAAATACAGCTGGTTTGTACAATTTTAGTTCTTGTATTGATGTTAGAAAGTAAAAATATAAAAATAACTATAACTATAAATTACATTAATGGCTATACAATATAAAAAGACATAATTTATGACATCAAAACATTAAGTGGGGGACAGAGTTAACACAATCACAAGAGGCAAAGAAAGATATTATATAATAATAAAACTAGTCAATTCACCAGGAAGATATAACAATTATAAATGTACCAAACATCAGAGCACCCAAATATATAAAGTTAACTAAAGGGAGAAATAGACAGCAACACAATAATAGTAGGAGATTTCAATACCCCACTTTAATAATGGATAGAACATTCAGAAAGAAGATTAGTAAGGAAACAGAGGATTTGAACACTGTAGACCATGGGGACCTAAATGACATATAGAGAATATTTCACCCAACAGCATAATACACTGTCTTCTCAAGTGCACATAGAACATTCTCTAGGAGAGATCACATGTTAGGCAACAAAAAAATAGTTAATAAATTTAAGAACATTGAAATTATACCAACTATATTTCTGACCCCAATGGAATGAAGCTAGAAATCAATAGCTTAAAGAAAACTAGAAATTCACAAATATGTGGAAATTAACAACACATTCTTGAATAACCAAGGGTCAAAGAAAAATCAAAAGGGAAATTAGAAAATATCTTAAGACAAGCAAATAACAATAACAACAACAAAAACAAACACATTAGACCCAAATGTGTGAGATGCAGAAAAAGCAGCATTAAGAGGGAAGTTTATAGTGGTAGATGCCAATGTAAAAAACATAAAGATCTTAAGTAAACAACTCAGCCACTTGGAAAATAGTATAGATGTTCCTAAAAAATTAAATATAAAACTACCACATGACCAGCAATCCCACTGCTGGATATATCTCCAAAAGAAAGAAAGTCAGTACATCAAAGAGATACCTGGATACCATGTTACTGCAGCACTATTCACAATAGCCAATATATGGAATCAACCTAAGTTTCCCAACAGCGGATGAATGAATAAAGAATATGTGGTACATATACACAATGGAATATTATTCAGCCATAAGTAGTATGAAATATTGTCATTTGCAACAACATGTATGGAATTGGAGGACATTATGTTTACTGAAGTAAGCTGAACACAGAAAGAAATATATTGAATGTTCTCACTCATATGTAGAAGCTAAAAAAAAAATCTCATGGAAGTGGAGAGTGTAATGATGGTTGCCAGGGGCTGGAAAGAGTAGTGGGGAGGGGAGAATAAAGAAACGTTGCTTAATGGGTATAAAAAAATACAGTTAGATAAAAGGAATAAGAGCTGGTGTTCAGTAGCACAATAGGGCAACTATATCTCACAAAAATTTATTATACATTTAAAAATAACTAGAGGAGTGGATTTGGAATTTTCCCAACAAAAGCAATGATAAATGTTTGAGGTGATTGTTATCCCAATTACCCTGATTTGATCATTACACATTGTATGCTCATATCAGAATATCACATGTTCCCCTTAAATATGTAAAACTATTATGTATCCATAAAATTTTTTTAAAAACTAGAAAAAGAACACACTAACACAAAGTTAACAGAAGGAAGAAAATAATAAACATGAGGGTAAAAATAAGCAAAATTGAGAATAGAAAAATAATATGAAAAATCAACAAAACTGAGTTGATTTTTTTTTAAATGTCAACAAAGTTGGCAATCCTTTAGCTAGCTAAGAAAAAGATAAAAGACACAGATTTAATACATGAGAAATTAAAAAGAATACAACTGATGCCACAGAAATAAAAATAGAATGTAAAAGACTACTATGAACAATGTTATGCCAACAAATTGCATAACCTAGAAGAAATGGATAAATTTCTTGAAACACACAACCTAACAAGACTGAATCATGAATAAATAGAAAATATGAACAGACCTATACTAGAAAGGAGATTGACTCAGTAATATAAAATCTCCTAATAAAGAAAAGCCCAAGATCATATGGTTTCAGCAGAGACTTACACAAACTGTAAAAAAATGCCAATCCTTCTCAAAATCTTTTAAAAAACTGAATAGGAGAAAACACTTCTAAAAACATTTTATGAAACCAGCATTACAGTGACGCTAAATCCAAACAAAAACCTTACAGCAACAAAACTGTAAGTCAATATCCCTGATGAGTATCAATGCAAAAATTCTCAACACCACACTAGCAAATCAAATTCAATAGTACATTAAAAGGATTATACACAATACCGAGTGGGATTTATCCCTGGCATGCAAGGATCACTCATTATACAAAAACCAATGAATGTGATATAGCACATTAACAAAATAAAAGTTAAAAATCACTACGTCATCATAGTAGATGCAAAAAAAATTAACAAAATTCAACAGCGTTTCATTTAAAAATATTCAACAAACTAGTAATCAAATAAAATTACCTCAAAATAATAAAGGCCATATATGAGAAGCCCACAGGTAACACACCCAACAATGAAAAACTGAAAGGTTTTCCTTTACTGTCAAGGACAAGGCAAGGATGCCCACTTTCACCACTTCTATTCAATATAGAACTGGACGTCCTAGCTAGAGAACTAGCCAAGAAAAATAAATAAAAGACATTTAAATCAGAAAGGATTATTAGAACTAACAAAAAACATTCAGCAAAGTTGCAGGACATAAAATCAACATACAAAAATACGTTATTTCTATACACAAAGAGTGAACAATATGAAAAAATAATTAAGAACAATTCTATTTACAATAGCATCAAAAAGAATAAAATACTTTGGAATGAATTTAACCAAGTAGGTGGATGATTTGTATACTAAATCTGCAGAACATTGCTGAAAGAAACCAAAGAACACACTAATAAATGGTAAGACATCCCATGTATACAGACTATAAGACTTCTATTGTTAAAATGCCCACACTGCCCAAAACAATCTATGCATTTAAGGTCATCCCTATCAAAACCCCAATGACATATTTTTCAGAAATAGAGACACCAATCCTAAAATTCATATGAAAGCACAAAGGACCCTAAATAGCCAAAATAATCTTCAAAAAGAAGAACAAAGCTGGAGGCCTCACACTTACTGCTTTCAAAACATATTACAAAATGACTGTAATCATAACAGTGTGGTACTGGCATAAAGACACATATATAGACCAATGGGACAAATATAAACCCATACGTGTATGGTCAAATAATCTTTGACAAGGGTGCAAAGACTACACAATGGGGAAAGGATTCAACACAGTCCAGTTGGGAAAAGTGGATATCCACAAGCAAAAGAATGAAACTGAACCCTTACGTTATACCATACACAAAAATCAACTCAAAATGGATTAAAGACTTAAAAATGTAAGAACCTGAAACTATAAAACTTCTGGAAGAAAACATAGGGGAAAAGCCTCATAACATTGTTCTTGGTAATGATTTCTTGGGTATGTCACCAAAACACATGCAATAAAAGCAAAAAACAACAAGTGGGAGTACATCAAACTAAAAAGCTTCTGCTCAACAAAGAAAATAATCAACAAAATGAAAAGGCAACCTAAAGATTGGGAGAAAATCTTTGCAGAAAATATCTTATCAGGGTTAATATAAAAAATATATAACTCCTACAACTTGATGGCAAAAAAACCCCAAATAACCAGATTGAAAAATAGGCCAAGGACTTGAATAGACATTTCTCCAAAGAAGTTATACAAATGAACAAGTATATAAAAAGATGCTTAACATTACTAATCATCAAGGAAATGCAAATCAAAACCATAATTGGATATCACCTCTCAGTAGTCGGTATAGCCATTTATATGTATATGTATGTGGTGTGTGTGTGCACACGTGTGTGTGTAAAATATATAAAATAACAACTGTTAGTGAGGATGTGGTGATTTTGGAACCCTTGTAAACTGTTGGTAGGAATGAAAAATGGTACAACTGCTATTGAAAACAGTATGGAGTTTCCTCAAAAAGCTAAAAATAGAACTACCATATGATTCAACATTCCCACTTACTTCTGGGTATTTATTCCAAAGAACTGAAAACAGGATCTTTAACAGATATTTCCATTCCCATGCACATTGCACCATTATTCAGGATAGTCAAGATATGGAACAAACCTAAATGTCCATCAATAAGTAAATGGATAAAGGAAATGTAGTATATACATACAATGGAATATTATCCAACCTTAAAAATGAAGGAAATCCTGTCATATTCTGCAACACAGATGAACCTGGAGGACATTATGCTAAATGGATAAAGCCAGTCATAGGACAAATACTGCACGATTCCAGTTACATGACATCCCTAAAGTAGTCAGACTCAGAGAGGCAGAAGGTAGAGTGGTGGTTTCAGGGAACGGGGGTAGGGGAAAATAAGGAGTTGTTGTTCAATGAGTATACAGTATCAGTCATGTCAGATGAAAAATTCTAGATATCTGCTGTACAACAGTGTGCACACAGTTAACAATACTATACTGTATACTTAAAATTTTGTTAAAAGAATAGATCTCATGTTTTTGTCACACACAAAAAAAGAAAAACAAATGAAATGCTTACGATGATTTGCTGCCAGGTATTGTTTCTTGTGTAACAATAGCAGAGTTGTTTGGTTTTAGTGGTTTCTTGATCGGTGATCAGCAAACCACTGCCAATGGAACAAATCCAGCCTGCCATCTCCTTTTGAAAATAACTTTTATTGGGAACAGCCATGTCCATTTGTTCATATGTCATCTATGGCCACTTACGAGCTATAAGGGCAGAGCTGTGTAGATGTGACAGAGACCATGTGACCCACAAAGCCTAAACCATTTACTGTCTGGTCTTTGCATAAAAAGTTGACCCTGTTCTGGATGGTGGGAATCTTTACTTTAATGACTCTTGCTTACTCCCATTTGAAAGCAAGCATATATATGTTTAATAAATATTTGTGGGTCATGCTGATAGCACTGCTGCTGCTAATATTGAAATGCAAACTCTATAATTCTTTGAAACATAAAATTAATATAAAGAATTAACATAGAATTTAAAACCTGAACTGAAATTCAATCTCATCTATTCCAATAGACAGGGAAAATGAGACACAGAGGGCAAATTCTGGTAAAACAAAACAAAAGAGTAGCCTCTTATTATTTCTTGTGAGTCTATGGCTTGACTTAGCAGATCTGCTCCCTGGCTGGGCTCTGTTGATATCACCTGGGCTTGCTCAAACATTTGCAATGAGCTGATGAGTGGGCTAGGAGCTGGCTAGCCTGGGATGGCATCAGCTTGAGAATTAGCTCTGTTACAGAACCCTGCCCCACATCTTCCTTCAGCAGGGTAGTCTGGACATATTTTCATGGTTATGGTAGGAGGGGTGGGGGCCTCATGAGACACAATGGAAGTGCATTTTTTGCAGGCCATTGTTTTCATCAACTTTGCTAATGTATGTACCAAAGTTAGTCATATGACCAAACCCAGAGTTTGTGCAGATGGGCACCAAGAGTGTGGATATTGAGAGGTATGAAAATGTGGGGCTGTTGGTTAATCAGTCCAACTGAGACACTAAATATCTTGTGCCAAACCATAGCACATTTTAGCATGTGGCATCCATCTCCTAAGCTCTAGCACACCAAGTAAATATTACTGAAGTTTGTCATTATATAAGTTAAATGAGAGTAATCATTTTAGGTAAAAAATAGTAGAGTTTAAATTGTCTGATCATAATTACATACACCATGGTTCTAATAGATATATAAGATAATTGAATATATTTCAAAAGTGAACTCATTCTTATAAGCCTCAAAGAAGCTATTTCTAATTGGCACTAAAAAGAAGACATCATTTTTTATTCCTGTATACACTGACATTTTCCATAAACAGTTGATGTGATGCTTATATCGTGAAGAATACCATTAATCAGTGAAGGACCCCTTTTTTTCTATCACATGTAAAAGAAGTGGATGATGCTGAGACTACTTTTGTCTTATGGATATTTGAGCCTTAATGATAAAATAAAAGGAAAAATATTAAATATCTTTAATATTCAAATATTTGCCAACCTAGTATATAGAAGTGATTCACAGAAGGAAACGCAACAGAGAACCTATGCAGCACGTGGCCTTATTGGTTCACTTCAATACATCTTAACTGAGCAGTTGCTAAGTAGCACCACTTGGTGAGATGAGCAGATGAAAGCACACACATGCACACAATATGTCATCGATATTTCTTCTGAGAAATATCGTAACTTAGTTATGCTAGATGTGGATGATCAGTGTGTGTTTCAATACTAGCAATGCGTGAATTGATTCTGTGCTCACACTTTAGAGTTAACTTCCCTGTTTTGGAATTCTTACTCTACTCCCTCCTAGCTGTGCCCTTGAATGAGCACCTTGGCTTCACCAACCCTTGTTGTAAAGAGCTCAGCTGGGTGTAAAGAGCTCTGTAAACAATCAATGAGCATTAGGTTTTTAAAGCAACGGCACTAGGATTTATTGAGCACCTATTTTGTACCAGATATTGTTCTAGGTATCATGGTGCAAATAATAACAATTATCACTAATAGGTTTTGATTTCTTTCTGTGTCACTAAGCAAAAGTACTTATCTGAAACTTTTGTTGTCAGATATGATTCAGAAGTCGAAATTTTTAAGATGCTTGTAAAATATATAACAATCTAAGGGGATCTGGGGCAATACCCTTTAATCAATCCTATTAACTTTTCTGCACTGAAACATGTGAATAGTCACAATAAATGAGATTAAAGTCTACAAAGAGCTTCACATTAGTTTAGGCCATGTTTTGCCAAATGGGATTGCTATTAATACAAATTTATGAAAGAGTTTTCAGTATTCAGAACATTTTGCATCTGAGTATTTGAATAAGGGAATGTGTTTCAGTTTCACTCAAACATCATACCAAACCTATGAGGTTGGTACTATTATTAGTGACACTTAAAGTTCAAGGAGACTGAGGCACAGTGAGGTTAAATAACTTGTCCAATTTTACTAGGAAAAGAAGAAGCAAACAAAGGCAGTCTGGTTCCAGAATAACTGTCTAAACTAAATCATGCTGATGATAGAGTAGACTAAGAGGAGCACAGGAGACTCAGAGTCTATTTGGGTGAGACAGATGAACAGCTGCAGGTACAGCCAGAGGTGGAAGAGCAGGTGCCTGGTGTCCAGGGTGCTGTGGGACCACATGGAGGTGCAGAGGACCTGCTGGGGTGGAGGGGAGGTGGCCCACAGCCATAGCACACAATTCAGACCACCACATCTCTCAAGTAAGTAGGAATCTAAAATTTAACTTAACAGCTGCCATTTCTTGTGGTATTAGGTTTGCAGTGTCTGAATCTTGACTTCTAAGAGATATTCTATTTGTTTAAAACAAAACCTGGAATTCCATTGCTAAGGAAAGCAAGCCAGAAAACCCGAGGCTTTTGAGGGCAGCCAAGTTAAATATTGTATCTCTTTTTAAGAAGTTAATCCCACTGGGTCTTCGACCTTTGTTCTTTGCTCCCAAAGGCAGCGACATATGATGTTTATCTTGCCAAAAATAGTTAAAAGTAATCTAGGCGCTCTCCGCTGAGTGGGCCAACCCACTGTGACCTTTTTGACTAGACCAACTCTTGTTACGTTAACCTCTGACTCCAGTCCTCTTAATGGCAATACTCCCCAGCACTGTAATTTCCCTCCCACTGTGTTCTCTCAGGCAAATATTTACTACTGAGGTTTCACAATTTATTTTTCAAACAAAGTGGCAGGGACCACCCCATGCCACCACATCCTCATTTCGTATTAGAACCCATCATTCCCGAGATATAATTTTACCAGAACAAATGTGCTTTGGGGACTTTTGACATGAGATGAAGGCTTGACTTCCTATCAAAACCAAACCCGGCCCTTGTCAGCTTCGAGATGGATATAAACAAGAAATGCAAGCCTGTAATTGGTGATGGAAATCAGATAAGACCTTTTTAAATACAACCATTGATACAAAAATGTGAACTCGAATTACCTTTGATTAAGTCACTTAAAAAAATAAAGCCGGGGCGGGTTTAAAAGAAAGATTCTGAACACGCTTGTGAACAAGATCTTGCAGTTCTTCAGCCTCTCAAAAGCAAACCGAAGAAAATTAAAGTCAGAACCAAAGGCTTATTAAATGAAACAGAACTCGGAATAGAGCACCCCTCAACCCTTAACATTTCTTAAGTCCCAGCAACGATGGGAGTCCAGTAATTATTCCTTCTCAAGCCGCAGAGTATCTTTCTATGCAATAGAAATTGAAATACCGATGTAGTCGTTGTTTGTTATTTATATACCTTCTTTGTGTGCTGTGAGAAATTCAGCCCAACCAGTGACAAGCAGCCCTCTGCTTAACTGCTTAACATTAATTTTTCAATAATAATCTTTATCCCTGATAAGTCATTGTACAGAGAGACAGCCTTTTCTAACCCTGGGGTGGTCTGTCATTGGACATTTTATACTTTTCTCTACAAGAAACAAAATACAAAAGAGTGAAGCTCCCTTCTGCCTGTGTTTTTATTGTTTTAAACTTCACAATACACTATCCTCAAGCTCTTAAAAATAATTTTCCTATTCATTGGTGTGCATGAAATTATAATCCAAAATTATAAATTTTATTCAGTAAAAAATGTTCTAAGTTCTTTTCAAATGCCAAAGAGAATTTTGCAGCATTCTTTTAATAATTGTCTAAAATCCTTTTGTAAGGTGGCAGATACTAATGTAAGCAAAATCTTTTTTCACAGCTAACAGATATGTAGACAAATATAATAAGAAAACAAATATACCATATGAAAACATGTTTTAAGCTCTTTGGATTTTTTGAGTATTGTTTTCCTATCGTTATGTTATAAACCAAATCCTATCATCATATTTGGGCTCTGAAAAAAAATTAGGAACATTCTACAATGCATATGTAACTTTTCAAAGTCTGCTTAAGGCTTCATAGACAATACAAAATAGAAATATTACATATTTTAAAAGAAAAAAAAAGAAAGAAAATGACAGTATCGGTTAACAGATGGCAATCTAATTAAGTTGAAAATTTGAAACTATATATTTAAAGTGTTACTTTGAAAAAAGTAAATGCTGCATAACCTACTCTCACTATTTTTAACCCCTACTGGTAGTCTACATTATTACATATTTATAGTTATTATTAGAAAATAATTATATGCTGTGCTTCAGTATACAAACATATCATATTCATGGAGTAATTTTCTACCAGAATAAAACTACATTTCCAGAAAGCAGTGGTATGAGGACAAGTTTTGTGGGGGTAGCTCACAACATACCACGTGAAAACATCCTCAGAATCACGGAGAAAAGCATCACACAGGCTCATTTTTTTACACACAACTGTAATCAGTGGAGTAAGGAAACACACATTATATATAAGCAAAAGTAGATTCTCTAATTAAATAATAAAGTACACTTATTTATATATATTTTAATAGTTACCACAGGAAGGTTTTATTCTTCTCTCTCCTCCTGCTTCTCCTTCTCCTCCTCAATTTCTTCTTTTCTCTTTCTCTCTCTTCAGTCAGAGGCATCATTAAGCCATTGTATCACAGCCTTCCACTTTGCTTGGGGCTGCTGTCGACACCCCTGAAGAGAGAAAGGATGGGGAGGAGAAACACCTAATTTGGTATTTATTTATTTTTGAGACTCAGTGGAGCTAAGTAGCGACTCTACTGGACTGTCACCCACATCCCACTGCCTCACACCTCCTGTGCTGAGGGGCCGGGCAAAGGAAATGTACAACTACTGCTGGGCTGCCTGTCTGCCATTTTTCCCTAAAAACTAGGGTGAGTTATGAACATGCAAAGGCCATCCCTTCCCCAGGATAGAGTTAAAATAAGACATGGGGAAAATACAGGTGTTATGTTAAAAAATTAAAGACCTTGTGAATGTCTCGTTAAAATATATATGTTTATTTGTTCAAATAGTAAGCCCTCAGATTTTAAAAATTAAACCTCTAATTTTTTGAGGAAAGTGTTTGAACAAAATTTTTTTTTTTAAACAAGAGAATCCTGGCTATAATCCTAGTGACCACAATAATGACTCTTGTCTGGAATATAGTTAGTGTCATGTGCTACTTTATCACACAGCTCTGCAAATCTGTTCTGCATAAATAAATGTAAAATCTCTAGGAATTATAATATTTCCAAACTATGCAGTTAAGGAAAACAAGTTTCCTCTTATCTTTTTCTAAAAAGGGCCATTTACAATAGAAAAATATCTTTAGAATACTCAATTAAAATACAACTATATGCACAACTGAACTCCAATTGGTCCCTTTGTGCAGATAAAACTAAGATTCCTTTTTTCTCTCTTTCCCCAAATTGTTATTGTATTTGTGCCCAAGGACTGATTGTGGGAAAAATTGCATTCTCTACCATAAAAATAAAAAGAAAATATAATAAAACAGTAATTGGTCAATGACAATTGAAGCGACAACTTTATAGTGCCAGTCAGACACGCATCATGACTGATCTTTGTACTCTGCACAAGGTACAGTGCTTTTCATAAAACAAATCCTACATTATAAAGTTCTTATTTTACACCAGGTCCCTTTATCCTCAGGTATGCAATACTATATTATACAGCTATTAAAGTTGCTCTTTTGTTCTATGGTACTGCCATCAATTAAAGGTCACTGATAGTAAAGGTGAAAGTAGATTATCTTAGAAATAAAAAAATAAGATGTTAATTCTATGGCTTTCAATATAAAGAATATGAAAGCATGTACATGATTAATAAGAACTGGGTCACCATAGAAGGAAAAGCAGGACTGACTTTTGGTAAGTGACGTAGCCAACTTGGACAAAGATAGTTAATTTAAGTTAGCATTCAAGGATTTTGCCACTGAGTTCACCCCTCCAATTACTCTTCTTACAAGTTTTTTTGAAGATTATTTAGAAATTAGTAGATCTCTCATAATGCCGTGCTCTGAAAGAAAAAGAGCTTAAGTCACCACTATCATAATTGCTGGCCTATTTGATTTACAAGGTATCCCTATAAATCTTTAAATATTATGCTAGTCATTTCTTTACTGGATTTTCTTCTTGAAAAAGAACAGAACACACTTGTGTTAAAAGATGGGGTAAAAACTATGAAAATGTTCTAATGGAGTTTGGGGAGCTGCTAATCACAAAAATGTCTTTTGGGGGGCCACCAGCATTAAAACAGACATTGTAAATACTTGGAAAACATGTAAACTAGTTTGCTGATTTACCTTTGAGAAATGACCACAGAAAAAATGTGTCTTATGGTTACATTTTCAATAATTTGTAGAATGACAAATTTTGAAAATAAGTTAATGTTAGGAAGACGAGCACCATGAATTAATTGTTCATGAATTGAGAATTGTTCCTATTCTCTCAGAACTTACAGCATTGTTTTGCTCATAAGTATATAATAAATTTTTATTTAATAAATGTTTCTAAATAGTGATCTTTGATTCTCATTGCTTAGTTTGTCTCATGTCCTTTTTTAGAAGTCTATTTGTTTTCATTTTGATCCTTCATGCACATACTTGACAAATATGTGCTGATAAAGTAGTGCTTAAAGGAGCAAGTTCTGTAGTTGGACTGCCTAAGTTCCAATTCTGGCTCTTCTGCTTACTAGCTGTGAGTCCTTAGATAAGTCATTTAACCTCTCTGTGCTTCATTTTAGTAGTATTAGTGTTTACTCCATAGGTTTGGCTTAAGGAATTAAATGAGGCAATATATGTGAAGCACATAACACAGCACAAGCACATAGTAAGCACTCAATTACAGTAGCATTTACCATCAAGATTCAGGTTGATAGCAATGTTGATGAGGGCAATTATCTGTCAGGCATTGTAATAGTTTCCTTATAAGCTATAAAGGAGAAATTACAGCCTTTAATTTCAAACAACTCAAAGATACATAAATTCTGTTGCAATCATGAGTCAACTGATAAAGCAGTTGACCCATACAGAGTGCTCAAGAGAAGTATGTTGTTGAGCGCCTTCTGTGCATGACAAAGTCTATGCAAAGGTGAGTTGGAGAGGACTTTAAAGCACACTTCCATTGATGCTCTAGAATTTTAATTCAGGCAGCAGTATAAAGAATATAATAAAGGGAAAAGAAAGATGGGGCTAGTAGAATATTAGAAACCTTCTAAACCATCTAAGAGAGAGATAGTGGGGACTTGGTATACATAGAGACATTAAGGAATAGGACAGACAGAAGCAGACCAACTGGATTTGAGGAATGATTTAAGATGATTCTGAGATTTCTAGCTGGTTATATGATATTGCTCTTCACTAAACTAGAACAAGTACAGGTGTAGGGGGGAAATGTGAATTTTGTTTTATACATAGGGGTAGATGTTCAATGAGCAGTGAAAAAGATAGAAAGCAGGAAAAAGAGAAAGGGAGGAGAAAGAGAGAGAGAGAGAGAGAGAGAGAGAGACTGACTATAAGTATTAGATGGGACGTCTTTCACACATGATATCTCATTTAACCTCAAAATAATCCCATAAAGTGAACATTAATATCACCATTTTCTGATGATAAAATCCAAGGTATCTGTGAATCCAAGCTGTGGCCTCAACCATGATGTTATTATATTGCTCTGCAATAACCTAGAAGCAGCTGGAAAATGAGTCTGAAGCTCAGGGAAAAGAACTAGATCTAGCAATATAAATTTCTAAGTAAGTGTGTGAGGTCAATAGAAAAGTATGTGGTACAAAGAGAAAAAGAACTATTAATAGTAGTGGAAGCTTGAGGAACAATAGCATTCAGCAGATGGGTAAGATGATAGTTACTGATAGAAAGAGGGAGATGAAGTCAGAGAGGTAGGAGAAGAGCTGGGGACTGGTGTTTGGGAAGCCCAAGCAGGAGAGGAAGGGAAGATGGGGCTCGTGGGAGCAAATAAGACATGGACAAGGGAAAAAGCATGGTTGTTTGGCAAGTAGTTCATCTGCAGAGGAAATAGGCGTGATGCCAATCACAGTAGACTGAGGACTAGAAGAGGTTGCGGGGACGGGATGTGTGAATATAAAGTACTCTTCTGCCAGTTTTGGCAGGAGGAGCTGGCGGAAATGTGAGAGGGTTTCAGGGGTCACTGGGAATAGCACAAAATAAAAAGACCAATTGATTTTATCCATGCCAGAGGCTGGCGGGGGAGGGTTGGGGTCAGTCTGGCTGGTCCACTGGGACAGGGCTGGATTGTACATTGAGAAGTGGTGTGGTGGGCAGTGAATGTCACCCTAGAAATGCCAGGTAATGTTTTGGAGGGGTAAAGAAAGAACATTAGGACTACGTTTTAAAAAAAAATTAAAATTCTTTTATTTGAAAAACATGAGTAAAAATTAAGCCATTAATAAAATTGAAACCTCTCATCTAAAATAATCTTTGAAACAAGAAAGCATATCAAACTGCTATAGAATATTGAGAAAATAATTTCACAATAACATTGTGCATTAGGTTGATCCATATAAAATGATGGGTTTTGTTATGTAAAAAATCATCAACTATGGTAGTCAATTTTATTGGTTCAACCTAATATAGCAATAGGTAAGATTTCTTACAAGTTATAATCAAAGAAAATTTCAGTTTTAAATGTTTTTATCATTAAATAAGAAATAATAAAAATAAAGTGGCTAAAATTAAATTCAAGAAGCTGAAATGATAGTAAACATAACCCTAAGTATGAGGATAAAAACAAAATAAATAAATTTTTAAAAAATAGAATAATTTTAAAAATAGAATAATTTGTTAATAAATCCAGGAACTGGTTTTCTCTATATAAAATAGACAAATCTCTGGCAAGACTAACATAAGAAAAAATAAAAAATACAAATATACATAGGTTGGGGGTTGGGAGGATGATTTCTGAAGTAAGACAGCCTAGGATTGCATTGACTGCTGCCATAGTGATCTATATTGAGCAAGGCTATCTCAATATTGGGAGATCTGCTATTATTTTTCATATATTAGTCCATCAAAGGAGAAATATCTAGCCATTGTAATATATTCCTCAATTTTCTCATCCAAAAATGGGGAACTGACAGTATCTATCTCCTAGTACTACAGTGAGGATTAAATAACACAATAGTTTTATTACTATAATTTTTAATATTTTTATTATTACCATAGAAGAAGTAGGAAGACATAATCAGGAATAGGAAAATTTGAAAATTATTACTACCTTCCACATGAGGCTCTAAACTAATAAGTTTTAAATCTCAATAAAATGGATAGTTTAAATAAAATTAAAATTGCCAAAGTAATAATAATAGAGAACTTAAATATATTAGTCATTATAGAAGAAATTTCTAAGCTTATCAATGATTTTCAAAATTTTGTCAAGCCAAGATGATTTCATAATACCACTAAAATTTTTTTGAAATCTTCAGGGGACAGACACTCATGGAAGTATTAAGTCCTGCTCTATTTGAGCTATTTTAGGATGTAAATAAAGAATAAAAGGCTTCCAGATTTATTTTTCAAATTTAGCATAACTCAGGTCCCAAATCTGAAAGTGATAGCATAAAAATGAACACTATGAACCAATTTCACTTATAATAGATATAAAATTCCTAAATAAAAGTGCAATATAAGAATACTAAAAGGATTTTTCTAGGATTCACAAGGCATGTTAATATAAAGTACACGTAAAAGGAGAAAAACAAAACAAAACAAAGCACACCTTGTGGCCAGATTAGCAACAGCATATCCATTTTTAAAATACTCCTGTCCCCTTCCTGCTTTCCTGTGGTTATTACAATATTTTTCTTTAGACATATGAAAACATTCATGTCCTTATTCCCCACAACATTCTATTGCCAATTACTTTCTTACTCCTTTGCCTTTCTTTATTCTAGTGCTCTCTTTATGATGCCACATATTTTAAAAGCTTTCAGGAGAGGAAAAATGGCAGACCAGTGGGGGCCAGGCAGCTGCCTAGGTGCAGATTGCTCACTCTGGAAGCAGCGTTGTGAATTCTCAGAGAAGCAACATGGGATACTCAGTGCCAGGAGGAAAAAAGGTGACGGGGAGATACATATAAGAAGATTGGAGAATGTGAGGAGAACAATAGAGAATAGAGCGAGGGAGGGCCGCGCTTCCTTGCCAGAGCAGTGCAATAAACCTGCAAGAGGACACCCACCACCCGTAAGTACCTCCTACACACTCAGACAAGCCGGGAGTTGGTGCAGAGACTTTGCACTAGAAAACAGGCTCTTTGGAGAAGAGGCAATAGCCAGGGCCATCCTTAACTCTCAGGTGCTCTGTGCTGGGACTACACTGGGCTGGGGAGGGTCTGGTCTGACCTGTGGCTTCCCTGAGCCATACCCCAGAACTGGGAGCCAAGAGCCTCGCCCCTAGAGAACAGCAGAACCAGAGTGTGAGACTTGAGCAGAGAGCGGCAGGTGCTGACTTGAGGGGCTTTTGGGGACTGCTTAGGCAAGTTCTAGACAGGGTGTGGAGGGCTGTGACATCTGCACATTTGACCTGGCATCCGCATGTCCCTCGTGCCTGGGAGGCAGCCTGCAGCCTGCCTGTCCCTAAACCTGCCCTCCAGGTTGGGTTGGAATGCCATTTGCACAGCTCCAACTTCAGAGACTTCAGTCAGAGCCTTTTCTTCTGGCTCTACCCTAGTTCCAGATTGGGCACAACAGGCTCTGCCCTGAGAGGCCTCAGGCAGACGCTTAAGCAGGCTCTGGGCGGTGAGAAGACAGCTGCGTCTTCTATGTGTCTGACCTGCATCTGCAGGACCTTGGTGCCCAAGAAGCAGTCTGTGGCCTGTCCACCCAAGCCCGCCCTCCATGCACTAGCCTCCTCCTGCTTGCCTGGCCTTGACCCCGCCCTCCAGGCCAGGCTGAACTCAGAGACTGCTGCCGCCAGTGAGCTGGGAGCTGCTTCGGGACGAGGCACTAGTCTCCCAGCGCCTCCTCGCCCCCGGCTGCCTCCCGTCCCACAGACCTGAGCCAATCAACAGGTGCCATATTGCTTCTCAACCCCCTGGGTGACTTTGTCCTCCCTAGGGGGCTTCAACTCCTCAGGTTCAGTCTTTCTCATCCCCACACAGATATTTCTCAACTCTGACACAGACTGCAGGAGCTATAGGGGTCCAGTGGGTCCCAGGGTGTTCTGCGTGACTGGAGAGCCCGGTCATTCTGGGCAGACTCCCTCCCAGAGAAAGGGTTGGAGAAGACCTGATTGCTGGCTTTCCTGCACCCAGTCTCTTTTTCTCCCCTGCCCCTACCACACCACAGCTACAGAGAGGAATAGTTGAGCTGCCACATGGAGGCTCCCACAGGGAGTGGGGATCAGACTTCTCCTTTTGGGGTCCTGCAGTGGACTGGGGGGTGCTCAGACTGGAAGCTCTCTGCCTGCCAGCCCTCCCTGCTGCTGCTTGCCTGGCAGCCACTAGTGGGGCTAATGAGGAAGACAGGCCCTGAGGCAGAGGGATATAAAACCATCTCGGGCACCCTGTGGGTGACACTGGATCAGCATCCTTATCTCTAGTACGGTCAAGGATTGATCTCCAGGCCCTGGGGACAGGCCCACAGATTAGATCCCGCATACCCAGGCCTCAAGTGCAGTACCCAGGAGCACAGCAGGGATATTCCTGACCTAGTCTTGGGACGTGTGTTTGCCTGCAGGGGCAGATGTGAGGGGAGAGTGCATTGAGGGTCCTAGCTGTAGCGTGCTGGTGGGGCACCCCTCCTCCCACAGGAGGGCTATGCTCCCAGCTCAGGCCGGGATCCTGGGCAGGGAACCTCCTTGCCTGCATCACAGTTGTGGGGGAGCTTGGCTGGCTTGATGTCCTGCCTACTGGCAGAGGCCCGGAGAAACTGAGGAAGAGGGGAGGATTGAAAGGAGCAAGGCCCACACCAGACTGCCAGATTGCAGATCTCAGACAGCCCTGCCTCCACCCACAGACTTCTGGTTGAGTGGGGCCACTTCAGCCCCTCTGCAGCTTTGCCCAGGGGTATGAAATGGACTTTTGACCCCTGCACAACCCTTGCCAGCATTTGTGGAGCTTGAAGGCAGGCTTACCCAACCTAACCCTGCCCTAACCCCACCCCATAGTTAAGTCGTCTTCTTCTGGAACATCATCATAACTCTCCAAACCCCGAATTACATCCCGAATTTCTTGCAACTCTATTTCCTTTAGAACCATTGGCCCCAATCTCTCATGTTGAGCAATAGAGCTCTCATGGGGCAGATGAGAAGGGCTTTTCGTCTTCTTTACCGCTCCACGACAAAATGCATGGGTTGTGTAGATACAGTATGTAACCAAGCCCATCACTAGGTCTTATTTTTGGGGTAGGGCTTATATTGCACAAATGCTTAGAAATCTTGCTAGGGCTTATTTTATGGGTAGGTCTTATTTTCAGGGTAACATGGTACATTGGACTATATAAAGAGACCTAACATAAGAATCATAGGCATCCATGAAGGTGAAGAAGAAAATACACAAGAGTTGGATAATTTATTTGAAGGAATAATTGAGGAAAATTTCCCTGGCCTTGCTGGAAATCTAGATATTCAGATACAAGAATCTCAAAGGACTCCTGAGAGATTCATCACTAACAGGCAATCAGGCTGACCAAATAAACATGAAAGAGATGTTCCCACAAGCCATAAGGCAAAAACAGAAGGTAACTTATAAAGGAAAACCCATCAGACTAACTGCAGACTTCTCAACTGAGACCTTACAATTCAGAAGGGATTGGGGTCCCATTTTCAGTCTTCTTGAACAGAATAATGCCCAGCCTAGAATCCTGTATCCTGCAAAACTAACTTTCGTGTATGGGGGAGGGGGAGTGTTTCTCAGATAAGCAAACACTGAGGGAATTTGTCAAGACAAGACCTACCTTGAAGGAGGTACTCAGAGCTGCATTATTCATGGACCAACACAATAAACACTAATCAGTGTAAAATCATCCAAAACCTAAATATCAAAGTCCAGATATCACTGTGGCACAAGAGATAAAACAAAGCAACAAAGTTCTACTCAACAGGATGAACAGAAATCTACCCCACTTACCAAT
>VBSM01001562.1:39906349-40056092 GCA_008086735.1 Cheirogaleus medius
AAACAGCAGCACCATAATAGCTGGGCACTTCAACAACCCTTTGACAGAACTAGATAGATCTGCCAAACAGAAAATAAACAAGAAGCAATGGATTTAAACAGAATTCTAGAAAAAATGGGCCTAACAGACATTTACAGAACATTCTACCCCCAAACCATGCCATATACCTTCTTCTTATTAGCTCATGGGACATTCTCTAAGACTGACCACATGCTAGGCCACAAAACATGTTTCAACAAATTTAAAAACATAGAAATTATTACATGAATCTTCTCAGACAACAGTGGAATAAAATTAGAAATGAATTCCAACAGAAAAACTCATCTCTTCACAAAGTCATGGAAACTATACAACCTAATGCTGAATGATAGTCAGGTCAAGGAGAAAATTAAGACAGGAATCAAAAGATTCTTCGAAATAAATGATAAAGGGGACACAAGTTAGCAAAATCTGTGGGATACAGCTAAAGCAGTCATGAGAGAAAAATGTATAGCCATAAATGCCCACATCCAAAAGACAGAAAGATCACAGGTCAATAATCTAATGAATCAACTCAAAGAACTGGAAAAGGAAGAGCAAACCAACCCCAAACCAAGCAGAAGAAAATAAATAACCAAGATTAGTGCAGAACTAAAGTAAATCAATAACAAAAGAAATATATGGAAGAGTAATAAGACAAAATGTTGTATCTATGAAAAGATAAACAAAATTGACACACCTTTCACTAGATTAACCAGCAGAAGAGAAAGGACTCCAATAAGCTCAATCAGGAATGAAAAAGGAGAAATTGCAACTCATACCACAGAAATACAAAATATCATCTCTAGATACTATAAAAATCTCTATGCAGATGAACTTGAAAATGTGGAGGAAATGGACAAATTCTTAGAAACACACAGCCTCCCTAGGCTCAATCAGGAAGAAAAGAATTCCTGAATAGACTGATATCAAGTACAGAAATTGAAGCAGTAATAGAAAAAAACCACCTTCCTAAAAATGAAGTCCCAGACCAGGTGGTTTCACATGTGAATTCTACCAGACTTACGAAGAAGAACTGATACCCATCTTGCAGAAACTATTCCACAACATTGAGAAGGAAGGAATCCTCCCCAACATGTTTTATGAAGCCAACATCATGCTGATAATAAAGCCAGGAAAGGACTCAATAAAAAAAGAAAGCTATAGACCTTATGCCGTATGAATATAGATGCAAAAATTTTCAGTAAAATCCTAGCAAATCAAATTCAGCTGCTTATCAAAAAAATAATCCATCACGAACAAGTGGACTTCATCTCAGAGATGCAGGGATAGTTTAACATACGCAAATCTATAAATGTAATTCACCACACAAATAGAAGCAGAAAAAAGACCATGTGATCCTCTCAATAGATGCAGAAAAAGCATTTGACAAAACTCAACACCCTTTTATGATAAGAACCCTTTACACAATAGGTATAGACAGGGCTTACCTCAATATGATAAAAGCCATATATGACAAACCCACAACTAACATCATACTGAATGAAGAAAAATTGAAAGCATTCCTGCTTGGAACTGTACAAGACAAAGTTGCCCTCTATAATCATTTCTATTCAACTTAGTGCTGGAAATCCTAGCCAGAGCAATCAGACAAGAGAAAAAAATGAAGGGCATCCAAATGGGGGCAGAAGAGGTCAAACTATTGCTCTTTGCTGACAACATAATCTTATATCTAGAAAACTCTAAAGATTCTGCCAAGAGACTCTTGGAATTGACAGATAAGTTCAGCAAAGTCTCAGGTTACAAAACCAATGTATACAAATTAGTAACATTCCTATACATCAAAAACAGTATGAGAACCAAATCAAAGACTCAATACTTTTCACAATAGCAACAAAGAAAATAGACTACCTAGGAATATGTTTAAGTAAGGAGGTAAAAGACCTCTAGAGGGAGAACTATGAAACACTGAGGAAATAAATAGCAGAGGATATAAACAGATGAAAAACTATATCATGCTCATGGGTCGGCAGAATCAACATTGTTAAAATGTCTATACTACCTACCCAAAGTGATCTACAGATTCAATGCGATCCCTATTAAAGTACCAACATCATTTTTCATAAATCCAGAAAAAATAATTCTACGCTTCATATGGAATCAGAGAAGACACTATATAGCCAAAGCAACCTTAAGCAAAAAGAACAAATTGGGAGATATCAATTTACACTACAAGGCAGCATGGTATTGGCACAAGATCAGAGACATAGACCAACAGAACAGGACTGAGAACCCAGATATAAAACCATCCTCATGTAGCCATCTGATCTTTGACAAAGCAGACAAAAACATACACTGGGGAAAAGAATCCCTATTCAATAAATGGTACTGGGAAAATTGGATAGCCACATGTAGAAGACTGAAACAAGATCCATACCCCTCACCTTTCACAAAAATCAATTCATAATGGATAACAAACTTAAACCTAAGGCAAAAAACCATAAGAATTTTATGGAAAAACACTTATTGACATTGATCTAGGCAAAGAAGTTATGAAGAAGCACACAAAGGCAATCACAGCAACAACAAAAATATATAAATGGGACCTGATCAAATCAAAAAGCTTCTGCACAGCCAAGGAAACTATCACCACAGTGAACAGACAACTACAGAATGGGAGAAAATATTTGTATGCTACACAATTTTTTTGCATAAAAAAGGGGCTGATAACAGAATCTATAATTAACTCAACCAAATCAGCAAGAAAAAAATCTAACAACCCCATCAAGACATGGGCAAAACATATGAACAGAAACTTTTCAAAAGAAGACAGACTAGTGGCCAACAAACACATGAAAAAATACTCAATGTCTCTAATCATCAAGGAAATGCAAATCAAAACTATGAGATATCACCTATCTCCAGTGAGAATGGCTTTTATCCAAAAGTTCCCAAACAACAAATATTGGCGTGGATGCAGAGAGATAGGAACACTCATACGCTGCTGGTGGGACTGCAAATTAGTACAAACTCTACAGAAAATAATATGGAGATACCTCAAAGGAAAAAAATGACATTCTATAATAAAGAAGATCTGCACTCAAATGTTTATAAAAGCACAATTCACAATTGCAAAGATCTGAAATCAGCCCAAGTGCCCATTAATACATGAGTGGATTAATCAAATGTGGTATAGGTATACCATGGAGTACTATTCACCCATAAAAAACAGTGGTGAACTACTACCTCTTGTATTATCCTGGATAGAGCTCGAGCCCATTCTTCGAAGTGAAGTGTCACAAGAATGGAAAAACAAACACCACATGTACTCTCCATTAAACTGGCATTAATTGATCAACACTTAGTGCACATATGGAAGTAACATTTATTAGGTGTTAGGCAGGTGGGATAGGGGAGGAGGAGATGGTTAAATTCACACCTAATGGGTGCGGTGTGCACTTTCTGGGGGATGGACACACTTGTAGCTCTGGCTTGGGCAGTGCATAGGTAATATATGTAACCAAAGTGTTTGTACCCCCATAATATTCTGTAATAATTAATTAATTAATTCTATATGGGGGAAAAAACCTTTCAGTCCTGTTAAGATTAAGAGCAGAAGCTTGGTCAAGCCAGATGGGATCATACTTACCCACTCAGGGCAAACCATTCCTGTCCCAATTTTTTCTATTCTTATCATTCCTACAATAAGTGATAAGTGAAAGCAAGTTAAAACAGAGTCAATGGGAGAGGTAGGTGGGAGGACCGGTTTATCAGTCAGGATCCCAGCAGGATACGAATAGCACATGCATATTGGGTAATTGGAAGAGACTTTAGCAAAGGGTTTATACATGGTGTGGACAAGTTACAATTGCATGAATAAGATTAAGAAAATGAAAAACGAGTAACAAGCACCTAAACTTGAAGGAGTAAAGAAAGAGAGTTGATATGGTACTGGGTTGAATAATGTCCCCACTTCCCAAATTGATGTTCACCCAGAACCTGTGAATGTGACTTCATTTGGAAATAGGGTTTTTGCTGCTGTAATCAAGTTAATATGAGATCATACTGGGTTAGGATGATTGGTGTCTACTCCGATGATTCGTGTCTTTATATGAAAAGGGAAATTTGGTCAGACACTCAGGGGAGAAAGCAATGTGAACACAGAGGCAGAGATTAGAGTGATGTACCTACTAGCCAAGGAATGTCAAGAATTGCCAGGAACCTTTAGAAACTAGAAGAGGCAGAAAGATTTCTACACCGAATCTCAGAGTAAACATGACTTTACTGACACCTTTATTTTGTAAGTCGAGCCTCCAGAACCATGAGAAAATTCATTTCTGTTGTTGTAAACTACTCGGGTTTGTGGTACTTTGTTATTGCAGCCCTAGAGGACTAATACAGATATAGACAGAATGGAGGACAAACAGCACCTGTCCAGCATAGCAGAGGGGTAGTGGCAATAAGAAGCATGTGGTATGGATCTGGAGCCTTTTTCAGTGTTCATTGAGCCATCCGTCTCTCTGCCATTGCCTGCCTTTTAGAAATGCTGTCCATTCAAATCAGGGCAACACAGGACCTTCAGCTCCCTACCATAGTGCTGTCCCCTGACCATTGGGACTACAGTTGGAATAAGATGAGTAATAAATCAGTCTGGAGGGTGCTCGTACCTCTTTAAGGAAAGATCAGAAGTGCTCTAGGATGTAGATGATGTGCTGGCGTTTAAGACAAACAAACAAAATAAACAAAACATACTGTTTCGTAAATGAAGGGAGAAGGTACAAAATGGTGCTGACCATTGAAAGAATAGGAAACTCAAGCACAGGCTATGGAGCCACAAATAGAGAGGGTGCTCAGCAAATTTGCATTCAGTGTATTCATGGGTGGCTGGCTAGCTGGCTGAACAGATGGATGAATGAATGAAGTGCTTATCTACTTTTCTCCTTCAACACCAACTCTATTGCAAAGTTCTGAGTAGCAAATTCACATAATCTTATTTCACTCATAAAAGAAAGACTTTTGACTATGCTTTATTATAAATTTTATTCTTGTCCAGAACTAAAATGAACACGAACCAGAAATTTTATTCTAGTTCATAGCTAAAATGTCACAGAACAAATTCTCTTATTCACTTAGACAATTTAACCTTGAGACAATTTCAGATCTTTTAAACTATTTTACTTTATTTAACAAAAAATATTTTACTTTTCAAAAGCACCTTAGTTCTTAGGGGAAATGAATATTTACTTTCCAGAAGTGAATTATAATGAATAGAGCTGTATCACTTCCACTTAGTGTTTGCCAGAGAAAAATAATGGAACCTGTATGAGATAATTTTTTAAATCATGCACGTGGCAATTTCCAAAGAAATGCTTAGGATCCTGGAACTGTTGCATCACTGCTGGCCTGACCTGCCTTTGAGACCACCCGAAGGAATAGAAAAGGTTTCCCTTGGGAAATACATTAGTCTCAGGAGCTCCTCGGTGGCATGTCACTTGCATTACTTGTCTCAGGATCCCCCACCATGCCCTGCACATGTCCTGGCACATAGTAGGTGCCTGATAAGTGTGCACTGAGTGGAATCAAGCTAATTTTATATGTGGCTCTTCGGAGGAAGCTTCTTTCCTTTTACCACTGTCTCTGCTTCCAGCCTTTAAACTCAGAACTTAAAGGGCAAAACATATAAATATATGCAAAGCTACTTCTGTTTTCATTTTACTAAAGGTATTTATATCATAAGGCATTTAGAGTCATCTGCAATGCTTTGTGAGACATTTAACTAGTGCTGCCTTGGTTTCTCACTAATTAAAAATCAAGTTATTAGAATATAAATCTACTGGCTGCATATTTAGGCAAGCACATACAGACATGGTATAAAATATAGGGAGGGGTCAGTGCTAACTTTTATGACTTTGACACACTGAAAATAACTTCCTCATTAAGGAAACATCTTGCCTGAAAGTGCAGAGGCTAGTCTCAGAGTCTCAAGACCTTAACAGTAATTGCCCTGATGACAATTTTTTTTCTGTACAAAAAATCTTCCATGTTCCTGAACATCCATGAAGCGAATCTAGAGGGAAAAAACAAACACACAAAAAAAGTTTTATCAACATAACTGTTTATGTGTTGTGGTTGGCCATGGGGAGGAAATAGACAAATAATTAATAGAGATTACCACACTGTTAAGCAGAAAGAGTAAAGGTACTGTGGTCACTGGGGTAAGGTATAGGTTATCTTGGCCCATTTGATGAGCTATGATGTCCCTTATCAGGTAGTATTATTTCACCAGCAATTCCTAAAGACCAATCTGCCTGGTCGTGATACTATTGAAGACACTAACATGGATTCAGCTAAAATCTAGATATATATCCAGGTTGAGATTTCCTTTTCAGTTCATGCCCCTAAAAAACCAACATAAGCTGAAAATAAATCAAATAAACAATAGCTACTGAGCAGTTACCAAAGGGTTTATTCCTCTGCAAAGGTGACTTTGTAATGAGGTTCATCTTGGCATAGGTCCTGCAGGTATAGGAGTAGGTGCAGATTGGGGCTTTAAAATGCCCTCTGTTAGGCTATCAGTCTATTTATGTAGGTGGAAGAATTGCATAGATAGACTGACAGCTGTTCTACAAGATGGTGTGTTAAATGTGCCTCAAGCATTCATTTCCTTAAGAAACAGTTATTTAGCAATGACCATGTGATTCCTGGACCCTGGGAGTACAAAGTTGGGTGAGACTCCATACTTATGACAAAGCTCATAGACAAGGCATATCCCATTGTTGCAATGTGATTGGTCCATGCCCTGAAGCTGGCTTGGGAAACCGTGGGAACACAGAGGAGTGCCTCATTCACCTAGTCTGGAAGATAGGGATTCAGAGAGGAGGTAACACCTAGGCTACGTCTTGAAAGATAAGCAGTACAGTGCAGCACAGAGCATGATGGTCAAGGACTTGTTAGGCAGAAGAAACAGTGAACTTGGAAGCATGGAGATGCAAGAAAGTACAGCGTATAGAGAAAAGAAGTAGGTAGCTCATTACAGGTGCAGCTCCAGGTGCTTTGTGGGGGAGTGATAGGAAAGGATCAGGGATAGGATGAGTTCAGGTGACTCCATGCATGTAATATAAAGCTTGGGTTTGATATGGCAAAGAATAGGAAACAATTGAAATATACTAAGTGAGCACAAAACATAACCAGAATTGAATTCAGAAAACTTACTCTCTATTTGTGGAGAATAGAAAGAAATATATTCCTTTTCCATTCTTACCCATCTCAATAAATGGTACAATTAGCCAACTAGATGTGCAAGCCCCAACTCTAGGTGCCATTCTTTATTTCTCCTTTTGTCTGGCTCCCAATATCCAAAATAGATCCTTAACCTATTCGTTTTCTTCATTTCACTTTCTATCACCATGATGCAAGCCACCATCTTCGCCTAACTTGGAATGTTGCAATAGTCTCCTAAATCACCTTTCTGATTTAGGCTTTGCTTGCCTGCAATCATAAGCCTAATAAAAATTGAATTTATATGGTGCCACTTCCCTGCTTAAAACTCTCTAGTTTCTTCCTATTGCTCCTAGAATAAAATCTAGACTCCTTTTAATTTCCTCCAAAACCGTATGAATTGCTGCCGGTCCACTTTCTATCTCAGCTGCTGACACTTTTACCTTTCCTGTGCTCTGCCCATGTGGGTTTGCTTTTACCTGCGTCTGAAAGACTTTGTTCCAAGCTCTTCAGATGGCTGGCTTCATTTCATCATTCAAAACTCAGCTAAATACTATAAACTCAAAATGCCTTTTTAAAAAAGACTCTTCCCTTTCTACCTGCCAGTCAATATCACATCAGTTTATTTACTTATTTTTTTGTGGTACTTAAAACCACCTGAAAGTATCCAGTTTATTTGTTTGTTTTCTTGATTATTATTATCTGTCTCTGAATATCATAATGGAAGCCTCATGACAACAGAGGTCTGGTCTATATCCTCCAGTACTTAGGAAGCACCAGGTATATAGTTGGTCCTTGATAAATATGTGTTGATTGAATAAAAAGCAGATGAAACAAAATCAATGTGGAAGTTCTTGAAACAATCCAGGTGAAAGATGTGAGGGTCTGAATTTGGGCAGTAGCATTAAAGGTAGAGAGAAAGAAGTGGATCTGAGGGCTAGGTGGTAGACGCAATTGATAAAACTTGATAACCAGTTGGATGTGGTGGGAAGTGAAAAGTGCAGAGAGTAAGAGTTGCTCACTTAGCACAACAATGAGGCAGACAGAAAGTGCTCTTTGGGTCTACCAATTTAAAAGTATGAAGCATTTCATTTTCTAAATAAAAGGACAAACAGAATGTTCTGTTGAATGAATGAAAGGATCATTCTAACAAAAGAGTTACTGAATTATTCATGTTACCTAGGAGAACTTACAAAATATGTATTAAAATTGCACTGAATGCCAGCACTGTGTAGGATATTATAGGGCATATGAGAGAAGTAAAAGATGCTGCCCCTGCCCTTTTGTTAGTTGGGGATATAAAACAAAAAAATAATAAAACAATTAGAGAGTAATCCAAGATTATATCATCAGTTTTGAAAATGTGTGATACACCGGCGTTTCAGGAATCACAGATCAGGCACAACATCTTCCTTCAGTGGCATTCTAGGGCAGAAAATATCATTCCAATTTTACCTCAAATCCTTTCTTCTGGCCAAGAATGTTCCTAGCTTAAGTGAGCTATCTCTTTTGGGGCTGCAAAATTATTAGTGTTTTGAAAATTGATTTGATAACTTTCAAAGGGGGAGTAGCACAATTCATTCTTTTGAGCAGTAAGTGGATTTAGTATTTTTAGACAAGTACCAGTTTGGCACAGATTGCTCTAATGCTCTGTAGATAGCATAGGTCCACTTTCTAACAGGACAGGTCAAGAAAAGAAGAATGGATTGAAATTGCTTCAGGAAGTATCACCTTATAGGCTGCTTTGCTTTTCTCTGCAATATCTTACTTAGTTTCCCCCTATTAGACTGGGATCTCTCCCAGGATTTAGCATGGCAGTGTCGTCATTTCTGAAAAGATGTTTCATAGCTCAACACAGATCTTTGCTCAATCAGGACTTGATAGATGAGAAAAATATAGGCCATCAATCCTAAGGAAGTAAATTGAGGATTTTTGTTTGTTATCTGTATGTTAAAATTGAAATGTCTGGAAGTAGAACAAAATAGTCGACGTGGCTTCTGAAGATACGTCTGAAGTTGGTGGGTCTGAATATAATACAGATTATTTTGCATCATTACATAACCTGTGCCAATACAACTGACTCATTTGAAAAACCACTGGATTCTTTAACAATAGTGCAGTGGGCTTGGATGAAGGTCAATACAATTGTACAGTTATGCTTTAGAACTTTATATCATTTTCACATGTGTTACCTAATTTTTTTTCTCCTAGTAACCCTGTAAGTTAACTTTCTACTAGCAATGGTCTAATTTTTTATAAGACTGTTGGAGAGTTCATTTGGCTCATAGAGAGTCATCATAAAGCTTGGGTGAGATTCTGGTCTTTTGGCTCCTTGCTTGTTTCATGCTAAATCTTGAGGGCATTATTCTATATACAATAGTGATTGGTAGGCATCAACAGCTTAGATTTGAAAAACCTGCAGCCACTTCAAAGCCTTACTGTTCTTCTAATACTTGGAATCATAAAAGCGTTCTATAGCCTTCTACTGACAGTCAGTATTATGAACACTTACTGTACTGATAAAAATTTATATTTACTCTGTGCACTTGGCAGTCTCAGCCGTGAACGCTTCTGTTACAGAGCAGTGCCAAAACACATAAAGTTAAAGGCTTGACCAAGCACTAAAGCAGAAGCTTTCACCCTTGAGACTGTTGCATGGGAGAATTAAGTAAACACATTTATATTATATCAAAAGCATCTCTCACCCTGCTAATTAAAATCAAATTGAAATAATAAACAATTGCACTAGTGTGTCTCCAATAACCAATAGGTGTATTTTAGATACAAATTTGGGTTAATTTGCAGTTCTAAATGGCAAAATCCTGCAAGGAAAGGATATCTTTTAAAGCCTAATATATAATTGATATTCTAAAGAATCACATAAGGAATTCAAAAGCAGAGAATAAAGAGTTCCACATGTCTGCAGTTTATGCTATACGAAATCCTTTACATGTGGTATCCCTTTTAATCCTTAAAACAGCTAGTAAGGTTGGTATTGCTATTTACATTTTAAAGATGAGAAAACTAAGGTTAAGTTTAGTTAAGCAATTTCTCTAGAATTGAAATCAATGCTTCCCCAACTCTGATTTTTTAACCCCTACCTATGTGAGAAAGTCCATGCATCTAGAGTTTTCTATGGGGCACTGAAAGACCTACCAATAGTCATATCAAAGGGCCTTGACTTTCAGGACAAAGACAAGGGAAGAGATCCCCTAAGCTGATGGGAAATCCAGAACTTGAAGGAATAAAAATAGCAATAGCGAGTGACCAATGCCAATAGAGTCAGTGCTTAACAGAAATAGAAGCGTTAGTGAGCAACCAATGAGTCTGAAGAAATCAACAATGAGATACAGAGCAGAAAACCTAAATACTCAGTTGGAAAATTTCACTCAAGTTTATGTGAATGTTGAAACCCATGCTTTGTATTTGTTGTTCTCAAACTTTCTGACTGAATGCTCTCCTTTTACAACAAATAATTTTGTAAATCTCCTTTACTACTATGAAATAGAATTCAGAGATAATATAACAGAATTTGTAAAACTCACTGTAGTGCCCTAGCTGTAATGTAAGGAAGAAAAAAGAAATATATAACTAAACAATATATTTTAATATGTAAATACATAGGAACACCTATTCTGGAAGACAAATGCACTCTCCACATTTCCAAACTGTCCCAAGGGGTAGGCGCCCCAAATCCCATAGGTAAAATGAATCCAGCTTTACTTTCAAGGAAGCTACTGGTATAGAGGTAAAGTGAAGTGGGACTCAGTAGAAACTATGGTTTCTAAGATGGATGTCTCTAATGGGAAAAGACACACGGTTATTAAGTTAAAGGGAGAGGGGTTAGTTGACCCAAAGATATCCCACACTTATTCTTCAGGTAAACGTGGGATGCTTTTTTCAGAAGGCTGTAGGAGGAGATTTCAACTCTTAGCCTTTCTCTTGATGGAAGCAGAGTATCTTGATTTAGTGGGAAATTCAGCACCCACATGGAGCAAATGATCCCCTCTCCCTGTAATTTTGTCTTTGAACCAATGTGCCATATTTTCCTTCATTATAAAAAGAAGTTGTTATTAATCCACTGTAAGTTGTGCAGAGTAAAGAGGGTGAAAGATCTCTCTGATCCTAGCACAGGCTTTCAATAATCCCTAAAACACAGGATTTGGTAACTCTTAAATCACCTCCACTTTGACTGGCCAGATATATATCCAATTGAGGCCTGTCAAATTCTTTCTCAAAGCTGGCACTCTGTCAATGACCTCCTGGCAATGGTCTCAGTGGGGTGAAGTGTACAATGAAAGGAAGTATTTCCTTTTATTGGTTCTAAATTTACTAGCCTTTAGCTTCATTGAATTAAATTATGGCACAGGGTGAACATTATAGTTATAACTGACATTTACAAACTACATTCCATCCATTAATCCTGAAATGCTATGCAAACTGATTTAACAAAATTAAATGTACAGATGTGTGCTCCTTTAGGCTTCTTGATGACTCTCTGGATACTTTTAGGTCTTTTGCAGTTTGAGTGATGCAGAAGTTGCCTCTGTTACCTCAATTCTTACTCCCCACCTTCTTACCAGACAGAACAGTTCTTGTCTAGAGTTGGCACAGTTTCCTAAAAGCTTCTAATTCTTTCTCTGACTTGGGCAGAAGAATGTATTTGCCAGCAAATGCTATGATTGGCCAGTGACCCTGTAGATTCCAGCAATATTCTGCTTCACCTGCACATACTGGCTTTTCCTCCCTCCTTCCCTACTTACCTTTTTCCCTCCCCCTTCCCTTTTCCCTTCCCTCCTTCCATTCTTACTTCTTTCTTCTCTATTCCCTTCTTTCTTTCCTTCCTCCTTTCTTTTCCTCTTTCTCTACCCCCCATTCCTTCTCCTTTCTTCCCTCTCTTCCTCCCTCCTACTCTCCCTTCCTTCCTTTCTTACCCTCTTTTCTGTATGTCTGTCTATTTGTCTGTTTTTTACTCATCTCTTGACTCACTAGGAACTGATTCTTAGTGTTAAGGTTTCCATTTCCTTTTTTTCCCTTACTTCTAGAAGATGAGGGAGTAAGTCAAGTGTTTGTATACATCTTCCCTCTGTGTAACCATCTGTGGTACAAAGAACAAGTCTCTGAAGTTAAGGCTGAAGCCTGATCACTGGGAGACTTTTCCAGTTTATCCCACCTTAGGATGAGTCTGAGACTATCCTAATAGTATAGTATAGTATAGAGTATAAAGGGAAAGCCAAAGGGGTTGGTGATGGAAAGACTAGGGTTTATATGGAGGCTCTGACACGTACTCCCTGTGGTCTTGGGTGAATCATTTAACCACTTTCATATGTCATTTTATCAGCTGCAAAATTAAGGATTTGTGTAACATGGACTCTAAAGTTCCCTCAGTGAATTTCCTAAGTTCAATGCTGCTTCACATCTTCTCAGATTGTGTGACTTTTATGAATCCTACCTCTCCCAAATCAACCCTGGATGGATTCGCTTTGAATGAAATCCTAAACTTAACAATACGCCTGACGCAGAACCAGGGAAGAGCTGAGAGCCTTTCTGCACTTATGCAAAAATATGTGCATAAGTAAGCAAACTGCAAGGTTCTGCTTGGGCTGTATAACTGTGGAGAATATGGACCAGGTTCAGACATCCATACAGGGATGTCAACTTCTCCAAAATATTAGGTTTCAAAATTATAATACACTTTGAGGAGAAGAAAGTTTGTCTTAGAGCAGACACAAGACAATCAA
Organism: Cheirogaleus medius; assembly: GCA_008086735.1. Taxonomy (NCBI): domain Eukaryota; kingdom Metazoa; phylum Chordata; class Mammalia; order Primates; family Cheirogaleidae; genus Cheirogaleus; species Cheirogaleus medius. The sequence continues at coordinate 39,919,288 of VBSM01001562.1, forward strand.
TAAAGTAAGAAGTTATGTTATGATTGTCTGGGCAGACAGCTGGTCAAGAGTAGCTCTTGGATACTCACTAGATACACATAAGGTACTAGGTGCTTTGTTTACCAGCCAAAGAACCCCAATGGGCCCTGACATGGCCAAACTGAACTAAATGATGAGTTACACCAGGAACCAGACTCCAGGTGCAAATGTAGGCAGGCAGACATTAGTGGACAAAAGGGATTAAGTTGCTAGCCAGTGAAGCCACAGGACATCATGACAGAGTCTCCATTCTCATCTCTGTCATCATAGAAGCCACACCTAGACTCATGTTGGGAGGGAAATAGGAGAGAGGCTACTTGAAAGATTGTACATATTTGTATGAGAGACTGATCTCTAAATGGACTATTTAAATCATTGGATGAAACCAGACTTTAAGCCATATTTGAGGTTTTTTCTTTCTGCTAATTAATGTGTGGGAATTTAGAATGGGGGTGGTGGTGATTGGCGTAGGACAACTAAATTAAATTTAGGCAGAATTAAAAGTACTTTCATTTTTCTTCAAATCCAAATTATAGAGTGAGTTAAATTTTGTGACTCCATTAAAAAATAAATGGGAAAAGTAAAGATAATCCTAGTACACTGATCTCATAAAACATTTTCAGATGTCAGACACGAAAAAAAGAGAACGAAGACAGAACTTTGGTGGGTGGAAATGTGCAAATACACCATTAGTTTTAGTGTAGGCTGAATCCTAAAATCTAGAATAACAGCAATTATTATTTAAATTAATTCATTCATTCAGTTAATATAGTTTTTAATGGCTACCATGTGCCAGGTACTATGCTAGGCCCCGGGGATGCAATAATGAGCAAAAAGGCTCATTTCCCTGCCTTTAGGGAAATTAGTGTTGTGGGTGAGACAGAGAGTAGTCAATGGCTGCACAAAGGAATGTAAAATGACAACAGTGATAAAGTGCTTCAATGGACAGATAGTGGTGACGTATAAGAAGGCATAATGGAACTGACTAGGGAGAGGGCGGGCTCTGCAGGGCTAACATGTCTGGGTAAGGCTGGGACTGTGAGTCCAGGGGCAAGGCCAGGACAGAATGACAAGATCCCACGAAGAGCAGCCACACAGGAGAGGTGAGAGGGAGGCCTGGCCCAGGCTACCTGAGTGAAGTGGGCGCTAAGAAGGCAACTGCTCCTTATCCTAAGAGGAATGCAAAGCCACTGAAATGTTTTAAAGGGGTGCGTGTGTCTTGAAAAGATAAATAAATCATTTCCACTTTTAAAACTTACTCCCATCCACTCACACTTTGTTTTAGGTGGGGGTCAGGCAACATTGTGCAGATAAGTTATGTGTAACTAGGAGTTTTATGTTTATTATTATTAATTACTCAGAAAGTGCCACCCAGTATCCCAAAGAAAAGAAAAGGTTTGCAAATTCTCTGAGAATTTACTTGTATATTGAATGATCTGTACATCCTATCATGTGATTATTTCTCTTAAGGTTACAATGGTCATTATCATTTTCTTTCAACTGACAGATTTGTCTAATTTAGTAATGGGCTTGATTAAGAGACTGGATCCACAATCTAGAGAATTCGTTAGGTTTCCTGAAAATGTTACCTTATTTAATTGGGTATATATTAAATACTTCTCTGTGTGTGTGCATGTGTGCACATGTATGTGTCTATATGTGTTTGGGCATTAGACAAGGATCACTGAGCAGTGATATAATCTCTTATCCCCAGATCTCAACCACATAGAAAAGCCTCAGTTGCATTTCTAAGAGTTCCACTGGCACTAAGCAATATGCACACATTATATTACTAAATATAATATTACTAAACCTCTTTTAATTATAATTTTACAAACAGATAACTAACCCTTAAAGGCAACTGCAGTTCTACCATAACACATGCGTGTATGTGCAATATCTTTATTGCTATACCTGATTATAAAAGGAATGAATATTTATAAATAGGCACCCATCACATAAGTGAAGAAGCAAAACAAAACATGCCAAAAAGAATGTCTCCTTTACTGATGGGCTGGAAAGGAGGGGTGAGAGGTTAGGCATGAAGTACAGGCCACTGTGGATACTTAGTCAATAATAAACAATGGTGCCTTTCCATTTTTAAGGCACCTTTTTTTTTTTGGCACATTTGCATTAAAATGGTCACATCTAAACAGCCAAATGTTAAATTCCTTTGTCAAAAGAACTTCCTTTGAGATAATCTAACAAATATATCCAATGGTAAACTATTTTCTTGCTTTTTAAAAAATGTTTTTTTTCCTTTTGTTATGTTTCTGATTGTTTGATGTTTGTTGTTTATTTTATACTGTACTGTCTGTCTCAAAACAGGAGACTCATAAACTTAAAGCAATTCTGTTCCTGGCTCAATAATGCCAAGTTTTGGTCAATGTATTATAGGGGGTGAAATGTTTTTACTTCTCCACTGTCCGACCTGGGGAATTTGGAAGGCTTGCTATCCCGAAATTGGTTTCTGGAAGACAAGTTCTACTTGTGGTAGCAGAGTAGACTCTATTCTCAGTGACGTATGCAGACATCCCTCTACCACCTGTTTTATGTGGGTACCATAACCATCACACATACACGCTAATTTTCTCCAACCATGGAAAAAATTATAAACCATTACATATAGTAAACCAACTTTATCTGTTGTTGGTGGTTCCTGTGTCCATATCAATTATATTTACTTTCTGGGTAACTCATGTGTCTTGCTTTGAAAATTAAAAAAAAAAAATTCAACAAAATTCAAAAAATAACAAACAAAAACCCAAACTGTTGCTATTGTTGTTTCATTCCTTTTGTTTTAACGTCTAGAAGAATATATAGGTGACTATATTGTAAGATTAATTATAATTCCTTTAAAGATACTTATTTTTAAATACCAACAAAAATATCTAAGTTCTCTAATATTTTTGATAGTAAAGAAAAAATAGAACAAAGAAAAGTGTCATAATTACCATACCGTCAAGATTTTTGTTGTCAAGGTTAAGTAGGTACACATTCATGAAAGGTAATAATCTTATACTATTTTTAAAAATAAATGTGATTTTCTAATAATTATTTAAAAGACTTGTGGAAGAAAAATAAAAGACTTTAAAATAAAAAGTTTTAAAAATCCTTATTTGTATCATAAATGTCTTTTTAAAGGTCACATATTCTTCCTTTTAAGTCCATACCTTCCAGGTAGCAGTTTCCTGACACACAGTCATGTCTATGGTTGCATGGATGACAAGATGATAGTATATCCAGGACCACCCCTAGACAAAATGGCTATACAGTTTTATCTTCTTTTTAGGAAATGCTAATGCTCTTGACATACTCAGATGACAGCTCCTAAAATACACTGTGTTCTCTGCTCAGGTCAGAACTTACTCTTGTACTTTTTCCAGTCCTGGAAAGAGAAATTAATGTGGCCGTGTCTTTGAGTGGTTGTGTTTTCGCTCATACCTCTACTGGTAACAGATACTGCTTCCTGGCCCCAAAGAGAGTGCAGCACAGGACCCAGGCTGGGCCACACTGTATCTGCTTCAGATATCTACTTCTGCATAACAAACTGCTCCATAACTCAGTGACTTACAACTACAACTGCAACTTCTGTGATTTTATCTGGGGACAGCTTGTCTCTGCTCCAGGTGGTGTAGGTGGAGTTGACTAAGTCACTCAAGCAGCAGCATTCAGCTGGGAGCTTAATGGGGGATGAAATGTCCAAAATAGCTTCAGTTGCATACCTGATGCCTCAGCTGAGATGGATGGAAAGGCTGGTGTGCCTTGGTTTTCCTCTAGGTACTAGAGCACTCACCATTCACTCCTTGCCCAAGCTGCTTCACAGGGCAGTTGGCCTCAAGAATACAAAAGCAGAAACTACCAAGACTCTTAAGACTTAGGCATGCAACTGGCATAGCATCATTTCTGTCACATTCTAGTGGCCATAACAAGACATGGTGTCAGTGCAGATTCAAGGAGCAGGGATAGACGCTTCCTCCTGATGAGGGGCATGCCATGCAATGCACAGAGATGGAGGGAATGGTTGGTAGCCGTGTTTGCAAACAGTCTACAGTTTTACTTTCGATGGTTTGTCACCCTTGTCACCCTCCCTAGGGGTAGACATGACGAGAACTAGGCAAAATACCTCCCTGGATTTCCAAATGGAGGGTGGGAGAGATAAAAAAAAGAGCAGAAAGCAAAAATAAGAATAAAACTTTTCCCTCCCAGGTTACTGATCTGGAAGGATACAAGGTGAGTGCTCTTAGTGTTATTTGGACACTAGTGGAACATGTCTTCCACTCCAAACCTGAGTTCTGAATAAAAATATGAGATTATGAGATTGAAGTTTTAAAATTATCAGGAATGAGTCTCATATGCTTATACGAATACTATTCTGATATACCAAAAATAAGTTATTCTGTAATCAAAAATGACTTTGAACTTAGAGAATGTGACTATCATGTTATCAAAGGAACCTCCACAATTTAGAGAAAGATAATTATGGAAAAAAGGGTGAAATTGATTCATGTTTATATACCAGTGAGTTGAGATAGAATAAATTTTATATACACATGATCTTGGTTAGTCTCATGAGGTAAATATTATTAAATCTATTTGACAGATGAGGAAACAGAGACTCAGAGAGGTGAACTAAATAAACAGCTTCAGGTGGCAAAGCTGGAATGTGAACTTAGATCTGTAAGATGCCAAATGCCTGAATTTTTAAGTCATGAACTACACCAGCAAATTTTGCCGGTTGGTTTTGTTACTAATATTGTATTTTGAACATATACTCTCTTCCCTAAAGATTTCATTTTAATTTCCATGTAAATATATAAAGACTTGAGAGATCATCTCAGGACTCTGATGCAGCAGTTGAAAGGGCAGGAGCAATCTTAGGTCGGGGCAGATTTGAACCCAGGGTTTCAGGCTCCTTGGAAGAGTCTGTTCTAGTTTGTCACATCATGTCTTTAATGTTAGTCATCACTATCATCTGTTAATTTCAACCAATCTTTTTTTACGTAAGAAAGAGGTTTGTGAGTACCACCTTTGTTGATAAAACTCAAGCCAGGAACCAAGAAGGCAGGGTTTTAACCTCAGTTCTGCCCCTAAACAGTTTGAGCAGCCTGGGGCGATTTCCTTAACCATGTTTACTTCTAGTTTTTTATGTATAAGATGAAAAGATTTGACTGAATGAGTCCTGCGTTCCCTTCAGTTTTAACTTTTCAAATTGATGTGACAAAGTCCAATCTTCTTTCTGCAAATAAATTTTTCTTACACTGTACAGTTTTATTCCACATAAAAATAATCTTGAAGGAAACAAAGTGATGAAATTGCCAAGTCTCTGACTCCTTTTTGAACCATTTGAGAGATGAAAAATCTGAAGCCCAGGGAGGATAAAGGATTGTAAACTTACTTTTAGATGTATATTTAAAAAAAATACTTCTCAAATAGAATTAGAGCTTGGCTTTTTTATGTGCTTTTCTTTGTTTCCTGCCATCAATAGGGCTAATATGTGAAAAAAGCATAATATCAGGTAGAAAGTGTGTAGACTGCTAAAATTTAATTTTGTTTGAAAGAATATTTCATTGAAATGATTAAATCACTTTTTTTTCTAAAAAATGACAGGATGCATCATCTGTCATGGGAGGAAGTGTGTTTTGGTTACCACTTCAGAACTTCTGTTAAGATTGTCCAAGGCATGTGTTATGAGAGGAAGAAGCACTTCCTAGGTCACTGAGCATTTGCTGCTGAACATATGCTATCTCACAGTGGCATACATCCACAGCTTTTTATTACATAGTGATCTGAATATTTTATGGATATTCTGAATGGTGAGATAATTGATGATAGAACACTGGAGGAAAGAGCTGATAGCTTTTTTTGTTGGTAGCATTTATCAGATTGTCAATTAAATGCTTGTCATGTGGTAAAGGAAAAATATTTATTGCTGAAGCAGACATCTAGACAGACCTTAAACCGAAAGTGTGGTACATGTGAGAAGGCACAAAGATATGCACCTTTTGGAATGACGGATTGCTCTTTTTTGTTAGCTAGAGGGCTGAAATCTAGCCACAAAGATCGGGGTGGCTTGTCTTGTTTAAAGTTTATTGATAAGAGAAAGGAAAGTATGTGCATTTGTTTTATAGATATGGAAGACTAATTTGCTAACTGAAATATTAACTGCCTCAAATCATTTTGGGGAGGAGGCAGGATATAGTAATTTTAAAGCCTTGAAATATTTATGTGCAACATGCTGAAGAAAACTATGCACTAATCCAGGAAAATCAGTTTTAAGGTGTTTCTCATCTACATGTATTACCTGTTTTTATTTGCTGGTCATTGGTTAATTCCCTGGGATGGGCTCCCATGGTGCTCTGTACTCAATTTTTGGTAAGATGCTCAATTGTCTTGTAATTACTCACATTTTGCACACCCTCCTCTGTAGACTACAAACTCCCTGGGAGCAGGAACCATGCCTGTCTTATTTATGTCTGTATCTGCCAGTGCCAAGTACTGGGCTAGACACAGAGTAGGAGGCTATAAATATTTGATGATTAATTGATAGTTGCCTAAAAGGGAGTTTTCCAAAATACAAGGAATGCATATTTACCATTCACTTTTAGTAAAATACTGCCTCAAAATCCTTTAACAGTAGGAAGTAGTTATATTATTTTTCAGTGCAACAATGGTAATACTAAATCAAAGACCTATTCAGTATATGAAAAGAATTGTTTTGCTTTCTTCAGAGGAGGCTGCTCTGAAAACTCTATTTTGTAATGATGAGCCTAGCTAGTGTTAAAAGTAATGGTTAAGTTATTAAAATTTCAGTCTGAAAACTGTTTTCTATGTCAATGGACAATGGATTTTTTCTTATTTTGTAACATTATCTGCCCAGTTGTTTTGATAATATTCACATATAATCATGTTTGTGTTTTTGGACTATGACTAATTTTATTATAAAAGGTACAAATACTCAGTTCTTTAAATCGCAGGATCTATCACTCTAATCTCTGTATATACTTGTACTTTAATGGTTACTTTTTTGTTGATATTTTTGCAAATTTTGTGCTCTCTCTAGAAAGTCTGATAGTAATTCAAATTTTTATTGCTTTCTGAATGCCAGGCACATGAAATAGGCTTAAAATTATAGTTTGCTAAATAACTTTTGAAAATAATCCATAGATAGAAGTAATTCACTAATGATATCCTCATACGTAGCAGCTTTGCCATTCATGTTGGCAGCCTGTAGGGCACGTTCCGTGAGGCAAGGCTTTCGCGAATGCTTAATATGGTTCTGAGAGCTGGGGCTGTGGTGGGTTTAATAAGTCCCAGTCTCTTTACAGAAACCAAATTCAAAGACATTGTCACGATTTCTGGAGCAGCAACTGAGAGTCACTTAATATTAGAGAGAACTGGTTCCAGGGGACCAAATTCATCCCCTGAAGTCAACTAACAATTTTTAGTTTGCTTATTCTTTCCCAACTCACTCACCCTAAATTACAGAGCTTTCATTTTTTTGGCAACCACCAAAATAATGACATCAAACCAGGCAGAGGTCATCTAGTTCATACCTTCAGTGTGTTCTTACTAACCATATTTAAAAAGAAAAAAAGGCTCAGCATTCTCAGTTCTGTAGACTGTTACTATCTGAGAAACTCTGAACTATACAATACCATTTTCCAGATTTTTTAACATATCAGAAACTGTTTGTCTTGACTTCATACCACAGCCAATTCCAAAAGCAATGAAAAATGGAAAAGCAAGCTTTCCTTTTAGATCATAATAGCATTATGATTTTTCTACTACTAATTTGCTTGTTTGTTGAATTCTCTGTATGCCAGCATCACTTATTTTTTCAGTAACTTCATGAGCTGGTACCACTCTCATCTCCACTTTACAGATGAGAAACTGAGGCTTAGTGTGTCATGTTTAAACTTACACAACTGGAAAGTGATGGGCCAGCATTCAAACACAGCCAGTCTGATGCCAGGGATTAACTACTATGGAGATTAACTACAGGAGAGTTTGTTCTGGATCATGTTAAACACAACTCATCCCAGTTTCAAAAAGTAAGTTATTGAGATCTTAAATGGATATTATAAAACCACAAAGGTACAAGATGAAATATTGAGAACAGGGTGTTTTAAAATATTCATAGACAATATTTTATTGCTGCCATCAAAATCACTAAGGGCAACTTTGTATTTTGAGTAACAGAAAAGTCGGTGTGTGACATTTGGCCTGTGTTGGGGACAGGTAGGGGAAGATAGATGTGTTATTGTTTGTGCCAACAGATGTGAGCCAGAAAGACTTTAAACAACAACAAATAAAAAGGTGCCTGGATTAAGTGCCGAGTGCCTTCTACAAACCATGCTTGGGAAGCACAAGATGCTTTGGATGCTCTGGAAATAGGAACAAATAGAAGATTGGGCAGTTTATCTCTATCAGCTGTGAGCACTGGCTTTTTACTTGTTTTCCAGCCCTAGAGCTGTGGTAATATTGTGGAGCTGCCCAGACAACAGTAAATCCACAATACATTTCCCAGGTGATCACTCCTCGGTTATTGCCATGCTCAAGCACATTTCCTAATGCAGGTGTTTCCACCTCACCATTCTGCAGAAATCCTGTCCCTTGCCTTTTGAAGGCCTTTATCTTCCTTCTCTCCACGTACCTCTCAATTTCTGTCTACAGTCATTATTTCATCCTTTCTTCCAGTGCCACTGAGGCAAGACCATTTTCCAGTCCCCAAGAACTCTTTTGCTCTTTAGCAGCTCCTTCTTAGTCCACCCTCCATTGCTGGTTCTCCCCAGGCAGGCCTATGACCCCACATTTGCATGACCTACTTACTGATGCTTCTAGTTGCTGGACTTCTTAACTAGAATCAATTACGTGATGCCTCCATTTTCCACTTAGCCCTCAGTGCTCAGACAACACTCCACACCGAACACGCCCAAACCTAAATGCCCAGAGCTCACCACTAACTGCCTCATTGCTTTGTTGTTGTTTTTTGTTTTAACACTACTCAAAGACTTTCTTATTATTTCGCCTAGGCAAAAGGGAAAGTAATTACAAAGTCAAAGTTATGCAGCAGTGGGAGAAGGTAGCAAGCACTTCGTTGTGTTTGGCAGATAGGCTGGGTGGGTGGCAGTCACAAGAGATGGAGCTGACTGGAGATACCATCAGAACATAAGTAGCATTTTGTGGCAGGTTATAGAGTTTGGAAATCACCCTGAAGCTATGTAGCGTTTTGGCCAGTGAAAGTGAGATTACCAATTTTGTGTTTTAGAAATATCACTCTGGCATCAATGTGAAGAATAAATTGGAGGACAAGAGGTCCTTTGCTTAACTTCTTCATTTTTCTCTATTAAGGAAATTCAAACTCTATGCTGGTTATTTTATACTCTTCTCTGGGAGAATGTATCCACTATTGTATAGCCAATTATCATAATAATGAGATATCTCTCAAATATTAATTTCTACCTCTAACTTTGCTCCAAATAAGGCCAATTCTCCTGCTTGCTTTTGTGTCATCTCCTTTCTGGCTCTGCTGTCTTGCAGCATTGACTTAGCCTTCACTGCACAGGGGCATCTTAGATGTCCTCCCTCCTCTTATGTCCATTGTCCAGGAACCAACAGGTTTGATTGCTCTATATATTCTATTGTCTTTTGCATTTTTTCTTCTCCATTCCTATTCTTTCCATTATAACCCAGATCTATGTTGTTTATCAAGATTACTGGTAAATATTCCTAAGTCTATCTACTCTTTCTTTTTTCTTCAGTTGTTCATTTTTATTATATATACAGTATTATACAGTGAAAAACACATGAAAACAAAACAACATATAAAACATTTTAGATTTTAAAAATCATAAAATAGCCGGGCGCGGTGGCTCACGCCTGTAATCCTAGCACTCTGGGAGGCCGAGGCGGGTGGATAGCTCAAGGTCAGGAGTTTGAAACCAGCCTGACCAAGAGCGAGACCCCGTCTCTAAAAAAAAAAAAAAATCATAAAATAAATTTTTTAAAGTTTTGCCAATCTGGTGGGTATGAAACTGTGTCTCATTGTTCTAATTTGTATTTCTCTGATTACTAATTAGATTGAACATCTTTTCACATCTTTATAGGCCTTCTGAGCTTCCTGTCCTGTTAGCTACTTTTTCATTAGCTATTTACCTTTTTCTTACTGATTTCAATGGTTCTTTATTATATATTCTGGGTTCTAAAACTTTGTACATTATATATACAGTTATATTCTGTTTTGTTTATTCCTATTATTGAATTTTTTATATAAAAACGCATGCTACCAGAAGAATTTTAAAAAGTTATTTACCAATGAAGGTACAAAATGGGGGTGTCATGTATACGGGCATTAGTTGCACACTTAAGTGTGTGTTCTCTTTTAGCACTAACACACCCAGGACAAGAAAAGGAGATAACAATCTCAGTACTTTGCACAAATATCAGTAAATAGATTTCAAGTTATATATCTGTCCAAGGCTAAACCTAGAGATTAATTTTTCCTCTTTGAAACCTTAAAAATATATAAAGATAATTGAATAATTCTAGTTAGAAAAGTGCTCTACAAAATATTAAATCCATAAATGGCAAGGCCTTGTAACTACCCCCAAAGACATAATTTTATAACAAGATATTATATATAGTTATAATATATCTTAAAATTAATAAGTTATTTTTACTTTATTGCATGTATATTTTTAATAGAATTTTATTACTAATATTTTATCCACACCACTCTTCTTTTGTTTGCAAAAGCCAACTGTAGACATCATTTTCTAATTCTGTATTTAGTAAGGTCATGTCAGTAGCTTGAAATAAGCCATGATGGGAGTTTTTATACCACAGAAATTTGAAAATGTTTCAAATCACAGCTTTCCTCCACCAGATTGTTTGTTTTGAAAATTTAACAACACACCATTGCCCACCTACCATTCCATAGAAATTGCCCTTGTTAAGGCCACTAGTGAACATAAAGTTGCCAAATCCAATAGGCATTTTTTTGTACTTATTATTTGATCTCTCAATCACATCTGATACAGTTGAACACTTTTTCAGTTTTGAAATGCTTTCTTCAATTGGACTTCAGGACTCTTCTCTCTCTTGTTCTCCAGCCACCTTACTGATCCACTCTTCCTTAGTCCCTTGACCTATTTTATCTCTCTAGCCTCTAAATGTTGGATGCTTCAAGGCTCAACCCTCAGAGATCTTCTTTTTTCTATCTACACTCACTCCCTAGGTGAGTTCACCCATGCCCATGTTTTTAAATACCCACCAAAACCAGGTTAGTCTCAAATGAGCCTCTCCAGCCTTTACAGTTCCTCCAATTAGTAGACCTGTAATATCCACTGCCAGGTTAACATCACCTCATGAATGTCAGCTCACAGTTAACATATTTGAAACCCAACTCTCGATTGCTCCCTCTGAATTTGTTATCCAGTCTTCCCCATCTTAATATATTACAGTTGTATTTTACCAGTTACTCACGTCCGGACCTGGAAGTCATTCTAGCCTCCTCTTTTCTACATGTGACCTTTGCCAAAAGGCCAAGAATTGATAGGCTCCTCTCTTCTGTCACTCCCCACCTTGGTCTAAGCCACAATCCTGTGCTTCTGGATCCCTGTTTCTTAGCTTCCACACTTATCCTTCTATAGTTATTGTCCCCATAAGGGACAAATCAAGCCTTTCAAATCACAAGTTGGAGTTTGTCATTCCACTGCTGAACACTGCAGTTGTTTTCGTCCGCCCTGGTAACCTCTGAAGTCCTTATCACAATTTACAATCCCCTCTATAATCTGAGTACCCATGACCTCTTTGACTTGGGCTACCTCCCTCTACTCCATACATAGCCCCCCTTCAGCTACATGGGCAGTTATTCATACAAGTTGAGCCCATTTCTGGCACACGATCTTTGTATGTGGCTAGTCCCAGCATCTGGAATATTCTTTCCTCTAAGAGCAGCAAGGCTTGCTCCCTCACTTGACAGCTTATCAAAGAGGCCATGCTGAACATTCGGTGGTCATTCTCTACCATACCCTCCCCACTTACTCTTTATTCTTCTTGTTCAGGACACTTCTTACAACCTGGCATGTTATTTGTTTCTTTATCGTATTAATATATCTTTCCATTATCACATAAACTAAGTAAGAAAAAATACCCTGTTTTTCTTACAGCTATATCCTAATAACCTAAAAAAATGTTTGCTCTATAGTAGGCACTCAGTAAATATTTATTACATAAAATATTTAAAATTAAATTTTATTTTATTTAGAGCAGACTAGTTTTCATATGTAAAGTAATTACAGGAAAAAGGAATTGACTGTCAATCTCTTCTGTCCATTTTCTAAAAAAGTATATTAAGTGTAAGAAAGGGATTTTGTGTAGCGAGAAGTGATCTGCCATTTGCCAAGGTATCTGACACAGAAATCAAGTGTGGAAAAAATATATAGTTAATAAAACTTACATGAATGCCACAGGTATTTCTACCTATTTAGAGGACAATCCCGGAGAACTATAATTTTTCTAGGTGTAGAAGAGTGGTATGATCAGGCACATATTGGCTTTAATCTTGTTATTCACACTGGTTACAAAAGTTTGCTCTTCACCAGAGAAAAATACCATACAGACGTCCCATCAGTTCTGTGAAAAATTTCTGAAACCCACTACTTGATATCTTCCTGCCAAATTCCTGCTGACTGCAAATGAGCACAAAATGTCAGCTTTTGTTATTTGAAGCACTAATGATGGATTTGAAATATTACTCTAACTTTGATTCCAGGACTCACTATTATGATTTAACTAATGCAGTATCCCAAGTCCCGTTAACAGAAGAATCAGATTTTAATGATTTTAATAGGGAGCATGATCAAACCTAAATAGATAAAATTTGAGGGTATTATTTTGAGAGACTTTTTTCAGATTCTAATCAAATTGTTAAAGTCATGTCTATTTCAAACATGTAGGGTTTCCTGAGGAATGAGGAGTATAATTCCATTGCTAAAGAATATTCTATTTTTTTCTTTCATGATTTTAATTTTACTTATTGACATGGCCATAATAAGCCAAATATTTAATGTTAGATCATTTAAAGAAAAAATTTTAATTTTAAAATTAAGTAAATAATTATTTTAATTGTTCTTACTATTGGACAAATAACTTTTTAAGTGAGAATTTGGTGCTTAACAGCAAAGACACTAATAAAGTAAAAAGTACAATGCCCATTATTTCTTCAATTCACCTGTCCATCTGTTTCCCTGAAGTATGATTTTAACTCATCTAAGTGTTCATTGTATTTTGTTAAGTTATACATCTAATTCATTTCTAGAACAAAGAAAAACTTAACTGAAATGTGAAGTGATATCTGTGACAGATCTCAAAACAAAAGCCTATTCTCCACAACCCTAGCTCAGTTCTGAACATACCAAAGGGTTGTTCTTGGAAACCTTGAAAAATCTGACATTATTTTCCAAAAGACAGTAAAGAGGACTGGTACATTTGTGTAAAGTCTTTATGGAGGACAATTGTTAAGTTGTGACAAATACTTCTACTCTTATGTGAATTACACATTTAGTTAGTTGTTACACATACCCATCTGGCATACTTATAACTTTTTAATTTTTCTAACATTGGTTAATTGTTTTGGAAAATAATTCTGGTATGTATTTTAGCCACAACCATGAATGTTAAAAAAAATTCCTTAAGTCCATAGTGCAAATCCATGGTGATAAAAGAGTGAGGTATACAGGTGATTTTTCCCATTATACAATAAGCATCCAGACAGAGAGCCAAGTCAATAAATTTTTAAACATTTAATTTAATCATATAAGAAGAAAAAATGTAAAAAATGTAGAAATTGTTTTAAAGTGGTTATCTTTTAATTCTAGGAATGACCATTTGAAATAGGAGGCAAAATGGATATTAATAACAGGAAAAGTCTGAATTCTGACACTAAACACTAATAAATAACTCTTATAAAGTAATAACTTACCAAAAAGTAACATTTTCACATTCTAAATTTCCTTCTCTGATATAAATCATTATGTATTTATTATATATAAACATATTTAAATAAATATTAGTATATGTTACATACTAAATATGTACTTTGTGTATGCATATACCACCTACCATGTGCAGAGCACTGTACTTGATGGTGGTGATCTGAAATGAATATAACACAGTACCTGCTCTTAAGGAGTTCATAGTTGAATGGGAGAGAGGGATTATCACAGGAATTATTTCCCAGGCCATCAGTAATAAAAAACCTCTCAAGAAAAAACAAGCCCTAGACCAGATGGATTCACAGCCAAATTCTATCAGACCCCCTCAAAAGACTTGGTACCCATAACACAGAAATTATTCCATAATATTGAGAAGGAGAGAATCCTCCCAACTCATTCTATGAAGCCAGTATCAACTTGATATCAAATCCAGGAAATGACACAACAAAAAAAGAAAGCTACAGACCAATATCCCTTATGAATGTAGATGCAAAAATCCTCAATAAAATACTAGCAAACCAAATTCAATAGTACATCAAAAAAATAATAATAATTCACTAGGACCAAGTGGTCTTCATCCCAGAGATGCAAGGATAGTTCAACATACATAAATCAACAAATGTGATTTATCACATATACAAAAGCAAAAAGAAAGATCATATGATCATCTCACTAGATGCAAAAAAAACGTTCAACAAAATCCAGCACCCCTTTGTGATACAAACCCTCAAAAAACTAGGCAGAGAGGGGAAATACCTCAGAATTATAAAAACCATATATCACAAACCCATAGCCAGCATCATACTGAATGGATAAAACTTGAAAGCATTCCCCCTAAGAGCTGGAACAAGAAAATAATGCCCGCTGTCACCACTCCTATTCAATATAGTGCTGGAAGTCCTAACCAGGGCCATCAGGCAAGAGAAGAATATTAAGGATATCCAAATGGGGAAAGAGGAGGTCAAATTATCGCTCTTCACTGATGATATGGTGTATCTAGAAAAACCCAGATATTTCAGCAAGAGTCTTCTGGAATTGATAAATAAATTCAGAAAAGTCTGAGGATACAGAAATCAATGTACATAAGTCAGTAGCATTTATATATACTAATAACAGTCAAGCTGAGAGTCAAATCCAAGAGTTAATATCATTCACACTAGCTATAAAGTAAATAAAATACTCAGGAATATACTTAACCCTGGAAGTGAAAGATCTCTACAAGGAAAACTATAAAACTTCAAGGAAATAAATTTCAGAGGATACAAACAAATGGAAAAACATATGCTCATGGATAAGCAGAATCAACATTGTTAATATGTCCACAGTACCCAAAGTGATTTCCAAATTCAACACATCCCCACCAAGTCACAGATCTACAAAAAATAACTCTATACTTTTTTTGGAACCAGAAAAGAGCTCAAATAGCCAAAGCAATCTTAGGTAAAAAGAACAAAACTGGAAGTATCACATTATCAGATTTCAAACTATACTACAGGGCTATAGTAACCAAAACAGCATTTTATTGGTACAAAAATAGAGGCATGGAACAATGGAACAGGACAGAGAACCCAGACATAAAACCATTTTCCTACACTCAACTGATCTTTGACAAAGCTGACAAAAATGGGGAAAAGAAGCCCTATTTAATAAATGGTGCTGGGAAAATTGGATAGCCACGTGAAAAAGAATGAAACAGGACCCCTACCTCTTACCACTCACAAAAATTAATTCAAGATGGATCAAAGATTTAGGTCTAAGGCATGAAACCATAAGAATTCTTTTATTAAATTTTTATATTTCATCATATTATGGGTGTACAAATATTTAGGTTATATAATTGCCTTTGCCCCAAGTGCCCATCAATACATGAATGGATTAATAAAATGTGGTATATGTATACTATGGAGTTCTACTTAGCCACAAAAAAAATGGTGATCTAGTACCTCTTGTATTATTCTGGATAGAGCTGGAGCCCATTCTACTAAGTAAAGTATCACAAGAATGGAAAAACAAGCACCACATGTACTCACCATCAAATTGGTATTAAGTGATCAACACTTATGTGCACATATAGAAGTCATAAGAATTCTTGAAGAAAACGTAGGAAAAACTCTTCTAAATATCAATCTAGGAAAAGAATTTATGAAAAAGACCCCAGTGGTCATCATGACAACAACAAAAATTAATAAATGGTATTTGATTAAACTAAAAAGCTTCTGCACAGCTAAGGAAACAATCAATGGCACAAATAGAAAACCTATAGAATGGGAGAGAATATTTGCAAGCTACACAACTGGTAAAGGGCTAATAACTAGCATTTACAAAGAACTCAAGCAAATAAGCAAGAAATAAACAAACAACACTATTAAAAAGTGGGCAAAGGACATAAACAGATGTTTCTCAAAAGAAGAAAGAAAAATAGCCTAGAAACATATAAAAAATGCTTAACATCACTAATCATCAGAGAAATGCAAATGAAAACCACAATGAGATATCACCTTACCCCAATTAGAATGCCTTTATTAAAAAGTCCAAAAACAATAGATGCAGAGAGAAAGGAATGCTTATACCCTGTTGGCGGGACTGTAAATTAATACAACCTCTATGGAAAACAGTATGGAGATTCCTCAAAGAAATAAAAGTAAAGCAACCATTCGATCCAACAATGCCACTACTGGGTATTTACCAAAAGGAAAAGAAGTCATTTTATCAAAAAGAAACCTGCACTCAAATGTTTATTGCTGCACAATTCACAATTGCAAAGATATCAAATCAACCCAAGTGCCCATCGATTCATGAGTGGATGAATAAAACGTGGTATATGTACACCATGGAGTACTACTCAGCCATAAAAAGACAAATTGATACCTTTTGCAACAATCTGTGTGGAACTGGAGATCATTCTCATAAATGAAGTAACACAAGGATGGAAAAACAAACACCACATGTACTCACTACTAAATTGGAACTAACCAATGAGCAAGCACACAAGTGCACAGAGGGAAGTAAAACTCAGTGGAAAGCAACCAGGGGGAAGCAGGGAGGTTGGAAAGGGAATAAATCTACCTAATGGGTATTATGAACACTATTCGGATGATGAGCACACCTGTAGCCAAGACTCAAGCATTACAAAAATGATCCACGTAACCTAAAACATTTGTATCCCCTTAATATTTTGAAATAAATAAATTAATTAAAAAGAATTTTAAGAGATGAGCTACAATGTCCCAGATTGGGTTCCTTCAAAAGCACAGCCTGAGACAAGGACCTGGATGTAGTTAGTTTATTTGGGAGGTAATCCCAGGAAGGATGAATGAGGGAGTAGAGAGAGCAAGGTAGGAAGGTGGAAAAGCCAATAGAAGAGTGGTTTGGGTAAACCACTGCTGTGGACAACAGGGCTTGACTCCATCGGGATCTCTGAGTAGAGTACAAGATGCATTGCATCCTTAAGAAGAATAGAAATTGGGGCACTTATTAGATGGTTCCCATTTCCCATTGGTTAAGGGGGTGGAGAGGGTTCAGATGGTGACTCCCCTAGACTTCTAGGCCTAGCATGTGTGCAGGTCAAGGAGGCTCCAGTGGCATTCTTGGCTTGGCAGGCAGACAACAAAGGCGGGACATTTGCTTGAGGTGGAGCACTGCATGAATTTGGGATTATGGCTAAAATTAGAACTAGCCCAGGGAATGAAATGCAGGACACCAACAGTGTCTGCTACAATCAGAAATTCATCTACAGTTTACGCTGTAAACATAATTTCCTAAATTATAATCTAACCATTGCAATTAAGAGGGAATCATTCACAAGACAACTGAGTAAAAAAAATATTAATTAATGCATAAATGTAATGATTTATTATTTAGAATTAAAATATTTTACTCAAACATTTCTTATCTGCTAGGAACTTGTTAACTATAAATCACAGTACTAGGTACTAGTAATGCCTTCCAGAAATATGAAATCAGCCAAAAGATGTATAGAAAGAATATAAACATTATAAATCTATATGAAGAGCAAACTTGCTTTTTACAAATACAGTAATATGTTTGTCAGTATGTTTTATATGTAGTTTTAAAAACTGTGAATGGATATTCAAACACAAATAAGTTGTCTTTAACTTAATTAGTTAAATTGGTGAAATAAAAGGAGATGGGGGGAATGAAGAAGTAATATTTATTGAGTATCCACTCTGTGAAGCTTTTAATATATGTAATTCTGTATACTTCACAACCATCCTGGGTAGTAAGTATTATTATTGCTTATAACTAAAAAGAAACTGAGGATCGAGGTGGTTAAAGGGTTTGGTCAAAGTCACACAGCTAGTAAATGGTAAGTTCAGGACTCAAGTCCAAATTCACTTTATTGTTCTCTCTTATAAGCTAGTTATTTTGCAAGGTAAAGCACTGAAATACTTGTAATTCTTTTAAAAATAAGGTTGCAATATTCACAGATACTAAAGCATATATTGAATGCAGTATTATATGCTTGTAAAATATGTACTTTGATGTTTTTATAATCACAATAATATCTATAATAGAATATATCCAAGCCACATGAAAGGAATCTCTGAAATTGTTAAAATTGTTAAAATGTGAAGTAGGTTCTTTTGACCATGGGCAAAAGTGTAGTGAAAATAAAAATGTATCAGCATATTTAGTAAAGAGAGGAAAAAAAATGTTTTCTGTGGTCATGTTTTCCAACTATAAGTATATTTGCCTATCATTTTAATATAAACAGGGTGTATTTATATAGCCTAAAGCAATAGGAACCAGATTCCTTGTTTCAGGATGCCAAAAAATATATCTTCAAGGATGATAAGTAATAACAGAGAAGACTGAATCAAAAATATCGAGCTTCTATCTGATTCCTGACCAAGATTTTAATTTTATTGCACAAATATGCCATGATTACAGATATATACAGTAGTACCACCCACCCAACCCTGATGCAGGGAAGGGTCTGCCAGAATTCCCATTATAATCTTTAAAGGGAATTCTGATGTTTTAATGCTCATGAAATTGGCATCTAGGTTCTCAGCAAAAAATGTTTTTGTTTAACAATTAAAAGAAAAAAACACTAAATAGTGTCAGCTGGCTTTGATTAGAAGGTTCATAGCATGCATACTCTGGTGAACCGTTAGACCTAATGATGTCAATGAAATGACTGCACAGCACTCATCTCTGTGACAATGAAGTGCATCAGGAGGATAATGTCAAGGGAGAGGTTTTTATTTCTGGGGTTACAGAGAAAGGTGCAGCATCCAAATTCTCCAAACTATTGCAGAAACTACTCACATAGTAAATAATCACCAAATCTTAATTTACATCACCCTGCTTTTTATTTTACAAAGCTAAATACTGTCATCAATGGGAGGGAGTATTGCATAATGGTAGATGCAGAGTCTCTGAAAATAGAATGCATGAGTTTGAAGCCCAGGTACATTTATTTCTTGGCTATGTGACCACGAGCAAGTTACTTAACCCCTTAACACCTCCATTTCCCTCCCCATAAAATGAGACTAGTAATAGTGCCTATCTTACGGTGTCACGTATGTAATGAATTAATACAAGTGAGTACTTGGAACAAATGCCACACAGAGAGCACTCATTAAATGTTGAAAATAAAGCAAAAAAACCCCACAAAACAGTTATGTTTGTACCCATTTTTGATAAGTAAACTTACTCTTGAACTGTACAGGAAGGAGGAAAGTATGAAATTTTTATGTGTGTGTGTGTGTGTGTGCATATGTGTATGAAAGTATTTTGCTCTAAATACAGGTTCTGTGGATATTGTCTTAGTTATAAATTAAAATTTTTATGAAGATAATAAAAATAATATATATATATTTCTTACAGTTTTTAATATTGTAGTGATATAAATCTACTATAGGCCAAAATGTATGGTGCTTTCAGGGTGGGGATGAGGACAAATGGACCCGCAAGTGCATTAGGTATTATGACCCATGTCTCAAGCAGCATTGTCTACTAGAAATCCAGTGCTAGCCACTTATGCAATGATTTCATGAAGTGTATGTCACAAGCTCATAGCAGCTTTAATTCCTTTGTGGATGGAAAGTGGGTATGAATACATATATTTATACAGACATTATTGTGGAGAAAAATACCAAAGGACTCTAATGTAAAGTTAGAATTTGTTTTTTACTAATAATTATTTTGTAGGTAGAAGAACATTTGCTTCCGGAAGTTGCCTGACCATCACAGTGCAGTTCCTCAACACATCAACTTTCAGGATTCCTTTTAAACACACTTCAACCTAAGAATACCCCACCAATTCAGGTGAGGACTGGGGCCAGAGGAAATCTGGAGTCCTAAGTTAGCAAACTGCAGAAGACAACTTGTAAGAAGTGGTGGTAACATACCTATGAAGAGATTCTCAGTGTTATGTCCAATAAAACATGAAAGTGTTTTTGGGGATTTTTTTGCTAAGACTTTCACATTTTCTCTAACTGGAATTTTTTCATGACATTAAATTCTGTCAGTTGTGACAGCCAGGAATAGGGCTCGGGACGTGAGCCGGGGTTGTGGGGGGGGGGCGTGGATGGTGAGACAAAAGGGGGGCCCATACATCCTGCAGCTGTTTGTCCTGCATCTCCAGGTAGTTCTTCTAGGCTTCTCTCTTCTTCTTTCTACTCCCCGTGGGTGCCCAAGGGAAGTAAAAGCATACATAAGGGCTCTTTTCTTACAAATTGTATTATTCTAAGTCTCACATTTGAATAAATTTTTAAGGAAAATTTAAGTAATAGTTGGTTCTATACACAAACTTAATTTATCATGTATATTAAAATATTTTAAACTGCATTTATTAAACTGATTTCCCTTGTAGGTACTTCAGTTAAAATTTTAAATAATTCAAATAAACTCTTCCTGATGAGTAAATATTATAACATTAAGAAGTTAAATTTGTAAATAAGGCAGACTTTAAATTCTTTTAAAAGGATTCAACACTGCACATAAACTTAAGATTCCAACTTAAAATTCTAAGTCTAAATTAATTATTAAACTACTTATTTCTCTAAGATTTACCCTAAGAAGATAACTTTTTTATGGTTTATAATTATATAAAATATCAAATATACACAGATGATTTCATAAATAAGAATACTAATAGTATGGTTTTAAGTCTTTTGAAAGTTTCTTTATGTTAAATATAAATACTCTAAGAGTTGGTAGGTACTTGACAGAAAGAAAAGAATTACCCTGGTAGTTAATTAAGGTAGTAAAGTACTGCTATTGGGACTAAGATGTTGAGGAGACTCTTATGCACGACCCTGATGAGATACACTGACCTCTATTTACAATTTTTATATCAGTGCTTCCATTACTCATCAAGGAAGTGACCCCTTTGCCTACTTCCTTGGGTTCTAGTTAAACACATTACTTCATTCTCCTGTCTACTCACATAATTCTGAAATACTTGTCCTATATGA
The DNA here is from genome assembly GCA_008086735.1 of Cheirogaleus medius. NCBI lineage: Eukaryota > Metazoa > Chordata > Mammalia > Primates > Cheirogaleidae > Cheirogaleus > Cheirogaleus medius. The sequence goes on from VBSM01001562.1 coordinate 39,940,751, forward strand.
TCATTTGATTGCATCTAGTATTTTGATTTCTAATTAGGCAAATAAATTTTCCTTTTAACTTTAAATAACTTTACATAATTTTCAAATTATTTAAAAATTTTGACCTTAGGGGATTCTCCCATTTTTTAAATTCTTTGAACTATATATTCATAAGGATATTTGAATACTTGGTTAAATTTTAATTTAATAGCTTTGTCTAGCTGGTGATCACTACTTATGCGGTGTTTCTAATGACAAGTTTCCTTTTCATCATAAGTGCCTTCTTACAGACCTATTTGGCATTCTTCAACTTTATATTATTCATTGATACAATAAATAAGTTAAAAATACCAATATGATAGAGAAACAAGATTCAACAAGGGTATGTTTTATTTTCATTAAAATATTTTAGATTAGCTTTTCTCTTTTTTGTGTAACATTGTAGATTTATGGCTTTTTATACATTGTATGTTTTTTCAATCAACCTAGTTCAGATTCTCCTGTTGACACAGCAATTTTGGCTAGTGGGAAACCCTTTAAGGTTGGCACTTGTGCACATTTGATATGGCCCCAATAATCTTTCAAAAATATCTTGCTTTTTTGCACTAGTTGTTCTAGGTTCATTTTGTCCCTTCTCCAGATTTGAAATTAGCCATTTTTCGGATTAAGCTCAAGTTTCAGTAGGAAAAAAATAGCATTGGAGATAATAATCTAATAATGTAGGCACAAAGAGAAATCATGATAAAACATTACTTCTGGGCCATATCACTGAACCTAGCTCAGGAAATATATGCATATTGATGTTTACTACTTAGTTGTAACTACAGAGCATTTCTACGCATTTAATTCTAAAATAATCTCTCTACCCTCTTTAAATGAAAATCTTAGTTCTTTGGGAAAATAAACAACAGTACATATTTATCTGACAAGCTTAAAAAAAATTCAAAATAATAGTGGCAGTAATAATATAAACAGTAATATTCCTGAATGAAATTCAAGGTTTTCTATGTAATCCTTAAAATATACACTACTAGATAGAGGTGAGGAGGACAGTGGGAGCCATCTGCCTGGTGGGAGGAGTATACTTTTACTAGCATTGTTAGACCTGCTGATGCAGATTGGTGATATAAAGCAGACCAACTTTTAGCTGTTATTATTTGTAAATTCTTTTCAGGCAATGCACTTTTATTGGCTTGACCCAGGCTCTCCTATTCTAAAGCCCTGCCCTATGCCCCCATGCATGGCTGCCCTCAGGTATGTGCAGTCAAATCTCTTTAATCTAGAGTCACTCATACATTCTCATTCAGTTTTGCTATGTAAGAGCTTCCCTGGTAGTTGCTTCAATTGTTTCAGATCCAGATGGTTTTCAATTTAAAATCATTGGCACTTGTATAGCTGACAGTTTAGAGTTCTTAGAAGGTGACTGCTTTAAGCTACTAGTCTTTTCTTGGTGGCAGAGCTCACCTCATGGAAGGGGGTGAAGTCTCACTCCCATTCCACCTGGAGAAGATGGAAAAACTTGAGCAGCTCAGTATCCAAAATTTGGTACATGAGTTTTATTTCACCACCATCTGGTTAATCTACAAAGAGATAATGTATATTTATAAGTGCAAGATTTATATATTTCAGTTCTGGCTAGCACACAAAAGAAGAAAAATCTGTTTCCTACTATTTAATTTCTAGTGATATTAGAATCGTCATATTTTCATGTATTCAAATACATAGCAACTTTTTCTAAATCCTGTTTTGATATTAAAGTTTTTAAATTTATCTTGTTACCTTTTCAAAATAACAAACTCTTCATTTTATACTATGCAACATTCCCTTATAGACACAACCTTCATGATATGTATTGTTACAACAAAGTTTGCAGAATAAAGATCCAAATGACTTCGTAAGAAGAGTTAGATCAGCAAAAAAATAAATGAAAATATTGATTCTTTAGATTTTATCCAAAATATTGTTTTGACTTTTATCATGAAAGGATATATAAACAATTTTAATTTCAGTTTATAACATACACACAACATATAAAATTATGTGACTATATATAAACATGTGTACATGTGTGTATCTATGTATATATCCTAGTTTTAATTAAAGTTAGCCCTAAGAAAAAAACCTGAAAATTTTCAGTGGATTTATCCTAATGCTTCTTAAATTGTTACTTCTAAAATCTAATTTAAAAAAAGAAAAACTGGAGTTTATCAAGATAAACTATATAAAAATAAATAAAACATGCATCACTAAAATTTTAAACAGATCATATAAATTAGTGGCTTCTGCTATAGAACTCATTCATTAAAAAATCAGTTTTTCTACTTACAAATGCTATTATTGCAATGAGTCTATATTTTACAAAATATTAATATAAAACTTTAGACATTTAGTTTTTAAATAAAAGTCCAACTCCTTCATGAAATCAAAATTTGCCCGGCCCAACATTCTCAATTCTGCTTTTTGTAGTAATTGCATTAAACTCTACAGAGAAAAAGCACAAAACAATGTTATTTAAATTTAGGGGACACAATTGATTTTTGTAATTTTTGTGTACAGTATATTTTAATCAATTTGTGATATTTAAAAACACAGATTCATGAATTAAGAAGGGAGGGATAGTTGATTTGATTTCTAACTTTTTAGAATCACAGTTTTGCTAATGGTGAAAACTTAAAGCTGCCACCTTTTTTCTTTATTTTGGCCTTAGTTTTCTATTTATTCTTTAACCTGGGAACTTCTGCTCATTCTCAAAGTTAATGTCTCCTTTCAACTTTAAATCTATGAAGATCAGGTGAAAGAATTATTGATTTAAATGTAGTTTTTAGCCTCATACATATATATTCACAATGCCAACCTGTTTTGCTGGCTTAAAACACATTAACACCTGCTAGCAAATAATCAAACACAAGCTCTTTACATTTCCTAAGGTTACCAGTTGAAACTTCATGATTTCAATTTCATGTTTCTAACAGTTTCATTCCATCATTCTTGAGACCCTGAAATCTCAAGAGATCACTTTAAATTCAATAAATTTGTATCAAACTCAGCACTCTAAACTCTTTTTGGAGAGAATTGCTTTTTGTAACACATATTTAAATTTTAGCATATACTCAAGCCTTCTTCTGAAAAAGGATCCTCACATACAAGCAACTCTTCCACTCTTGTCCTCTTGGAATCTAGGCTTATGGTGAGAACAGAATTACTCTAATTTGATTTATTTCTAATTATTTAAAATTTAAGGTTCAGCTCTGGAGATATAAATTTCAGTTATAGTAGACTTCCTCTAGGGAGGTATCATAGGTTTTCTAAGTCCATTGTTTGTGGGTTATGTCCTCTCAAGGGTCAAAAACCTGGGTGATAATACCTCAAGGACAAGATTATCTGCAAGAAGGTTTCTGCTTTTATACAGGCTTTTTAATAGGAATCTAGAAAGATTTCTCTGGTTTTCTTTTCCTTTCCTCTCCCTTCCTCTCCCATCCTCTCTCCTTCCTCCCTTCCATCCTTCCTTCTTTCCTTCCAGTTCTTCCCCGATCCCCCTAATCCTTGCAACCTCTGCTGATCTCTGATGGAAGCAATGAAAGGTATGTCTTTTGTAAGTCTCAGTTTCTTCCAATAGATGCAGAAACTTCAGGATTGAGGATTCAAACTTTTTCTTGGATGTTTGATAAATCCAACAGCCATGAGAGCTAATTTTGGGCATCCCCAGTGTTTTAGTTTCAAGTTTTAGAGATCTGAAACCACAAAGGTTCAATATGATTTAAACAGGTAACATGTTCCTCTTCTAATCCTTAAAATGAGGAGAGCCAATGGTAATGTTGATCACAGAATACCCATTTTTTATGGGATCATAAGAGAAAAATCTGAAATGTAAATATGGGTGATACAGAGGCTAGATAAAAAAATAGGCAAACTCCATTTATTTTCCTATCTAAAGTAACAACGTGTTTCTGAATTGAAATGAGCTCAGGGATAGAGTCAATCCATAGTTGAAAGGATATAAGTGAAATTATATTCTTATATCCCTTCTCAGCTAAAAGGATATATGAGAGAAAAATAAGAGAGCAGTGGGTCTTGTGGATTTCATTTGTCTCTCTGTGTGTATGTATCAGGGAGGAACTGATACACACACCCACAGTGACCTCTTTGCAAAGACTAAACTTGAAAATATAAACTAAATTTTTTAGAACATCACTGGATTCAAACCCTCCATGATACTCTTGATTGCCCAGAGAGTATAGGAGAAGAACATTTGAGTCCATGAGACTTTTCACTTTGTGGTTCAAAGTTAATAAAACATATACAGTGGATGGTGAAGGCATTGATTGAGGTTAGGTGGCAGAAAAGTCCCAGAGGAGCCCATGAAAGGAAAATGATGATAAGGGCAGAAAACGGAGGGGTTTCCTCAGATGATCTGGACTCCAAACCAAAGCCAAAGACTTTGTCATTTTGCTACATTGGGGGAAAAGGCTGCTTGTGAGTTAGAGAGCAGGACCTCCTAGATTAGTAAATGTGGGGCCCAGAGAGTTTTGTTATAAGGCCTCTGACCGAACATTACTCATGCCAAGAGTATCTTCCTTTCAACCTTTAGAATATACTCAAATTTGGCAAATGGCAGAGACTCACACCAGGGACAATAGGAGTGAGGGTAGGGGCATAGAGAGAACTAAAGCTAGCAGCCTCTTCTGGTCTTTAGCAAGAGAGCAATGCAATTCTGTCTTTAGGAAAAGTGGTACCAACAGTTGCCATCTCTATAGGGTCTACAGAGATTTGGCATGACCAGTAATTACTCTATAGCCCTCCAGCAATCCACCTCCAGCAACACCCAGCATCCACAGGTAGTGCTGTTATCAGTGGAAAACTGCAGAGACACATGTCTCTAGGTGACAGCTTTCAAAGCCTGATGTCTATGACGGTCTGTGGGTGGCAGCGGGTGAAGGACAGGGAAAGACATACATAAGGAAACTTGCAGGACTCCATAAAATGTCAAGGGGAGGACCAAGGAGAGGGACTGGACTTCTACTGATTTGGCATGGGGGCCTAAAGTTGTACAACTGCAACCTTTTGTTGACCATATCAGTTAGTAAAGTTTGTGATATTATAGTACACATACAACATTTTAGTAACTTGACGTTTTTGCTGAATGAATTACAACTTAATGTAAATATTTACCATAATTTACAAGTATTTCATGAAATGATTTTTGGCTGCAGTGTGGTGTTCTATCATATGGATATACAACATAATTCATTTAACTAATCTTCCAGATTTAAAACTTTAAGATTGTTTCTATTTTTTTCATATTTTAAATAGTTACTCCATGAAAACATTTGTAGATATATATTTGTAGATAACATTTTGTGTAAATCCCCAATAATTTACCAGTTGAAATTTTTATAGCTTTTTCCATTTTTGGAAGTTTCTATAGGTCACAAATAATGTTTATTCTTTTTCTATTTTCTGGATTTAAAGAACACCTTTTTGTTTAGTAAGTAGTGTATTTTTAAAAAACATACAAAGTAAAAAAGATTAAAAAACAGATATTGTATTGATTTAATGATTGGTTGCATTAGGCCATTCATATTATATCTATGGCACTAAAGTCTATTTTTGCATCGGCATTTGACACTGATAATTAAGCCAATTTTAACAAACTTGAGGAAATATTTTCCTCTGAAAAACTCTGCCTTATTTTTCCTTATCAAAACTTGTCACTTCCCCAAGATAGGTGAATATCAAATCACAACTATTCAAATCACATGAACAAAGAGAATTTTGAATCATCTCTTTGCCGGGTGACAATGTCCAGATATTTCAATACATTGACACTCCTATTAACTACTATAGAGATAAACTTATTTACTACATGAATTGGTAGTCATACCACAATATGAATGTAACTTTTCTACAAAAAAATTCATTTTTTTCTAAAGCATTTTGGAAGTAAATTAAATATTAAAATTCATGCCCAGATTTTTTTCATAAAGCTGTCAACTTCTCCTTACCTTAAAAGTAAACTATGTGAGACAAGAAAAATAAAAGCTGGACAAAGAAAAACTCAGCCAAGAATTCTGCATTGGAAAAACAACATTCAGCTCCTCTATATGGCTGCAAATTGCCTAGCTGGTAGTGAGAGTAACAATAGCTACAGAAAGAGTTCTATGTACTGGTCATTTAATATGCATTAATTAGTTCTCCTAACAACCTTGTGAGGGTGCTTATTATTTATAGATAAGGAAACTGAGGCTTAGAAATCTCTGGAACTTTGCTTGAAGTCATGTAGGCAGTAAGTCATCCAGGTCTATAGAACTCTAGAACATGTGTATATCCAACCATATCCCACTGCTTTCCAATACAACACTGGTATGATTGGCTACCTTATCTCCTTTGCCTTATTATATCAAAAGACTTTCTCTTCTTCAGCCTTGAATTACATTGCAAGAGGAAAAGTCCCCTTTTGTTACTTTAACTAAGACTTCATTTGGGGAGAGGGGGGTAGTCTGGTGGGGTAGGAGAGAGATCCAGAAAGGTTTCTGGAGGTATGGGGGTTGGAGGATGTGTCACACTAACTGCTTTAAAGACACACACCTGGCAAATATTCCCCAGACCATAACGGGAATGATTAGGGTGAGAATATTCACTTTTTCTCAAACTGGTTGGTGGTTTGACTATAGGCTTTCAGTCTCATGCTCATTTGCAAGTGGAACTAACTATTCCTTTGGGAAAGAAAGGATTAAAGAGGGAAAATAGGGCATTTCACTTTCTTTGCTCTGGACATTTCTTTCTAAATGAGTCTACAATGATTTTTAAAAATACAGTTCAAATCAATCCATCTTCATAATTTCCGTTTCTCATTCTAATTATTCACTAAAACCAACCAACCTATATACACCTGATATTGTGCAAGGGTTGAGACTCTAAAGATAACTCAGATATGACTCTTGTCCTGGAGGACAGTGTCATCTAAAAAGAGAGAGAGAGAGAAGAAAAAACAGAAATATTAGTAATATTTTTAAAATATTGATTAATGTGCTTTTATTTTCCAAACATTCCCGTAGGTGACCTTCCTTGTATTTGGACAGCTTTTGGTTTTTATGACAAAGGAAAACAGTCAATGTTCAGCTTTTGGCCTGCCAAATAGACTAATGAAGCCCATGTGAGAAAGCCAAAGCTTTTGTCTGCAGGAGTTAGGCTGTGAGAAGGGACAATGTTGTGAATGAAAAGGCAACACCATAAATAATAAGGCATAAGGGATATCCACCAATGATGCTCCAGAAACCAACCTTACCCCAGGGAGAGAGGGAAATTTGAGAGGTAAGGAGAGAGGTTGTGGAGGTCTTCAGTCCCTGGGATGACCTGTCAGAGAGGAGCAGTGAGCAGAAGAGAGTTCCCAGAGTCTCTAGACCAGCACTGCCCTTTGCTAACACTAAGGTCAGTGTAGGAGCTGAGCCAGCACCCACCTACCTCCAGTATCATTCAGCACACCGTGGGCCACCAACTGCTCAGGCTTAAGCTGGAAACTTAGCTCATTGCCATCTGAACAGGGTCTGCCAAGATGCTTCTGGATTGTCCTCCCCTGTTGACACCTGTCGATGCCTTAACAGGCCACACTTTAGAATTATCCCACATGGTCCAACCCTTTACAAAGACCCAGGGATGGTCAGTTCCCTGACACTGAGAGTGACAATGGTGTTGCAAAAGGCAAAGGCCAACCTCAGCACCACGCACTGTGGTTCCACCGCAGGCTGGGGGAGACCTGTGCAACCCAGCCCCTGGGGCTCCTTCTTCCCTTCTTCCCTACTCACAGAGCCCCCAGGTTTTTTTTCTCAGAATATTACAGGGGTACAAATGTTTAGGTTTCATATATTGCCTTTGCCTTGCCCAAATCAGAGCTTCAAATGTTTCCATCCCCCAGATGGTGTGCACCGTACCCATTAAGTGTGAATATAGCCCCCCACCTGCCCAGTACCCGATGAATGTTACTACTGTATGTGCACAAAAGTGTTTATCAATTAACACACGGTGACTCTATGTAGAGGTCGAATTTCTGAGCTTGGCACTAGCCCTCTGCTCTGTTCTTCTGCTCTTTTCCAAATACCAGAAATTTCATGACTTCTTGACTTCATTGTTTCTGCCTTGCTTTCATTGCACAGTACACATGTGGCCAGACATCCTTTCCAGAAAATCTAATTTTTATCTTAGAAATCTATGTTGATTAACTTTTTCCCCAAAAAGTAGTCCAGCCTCACCCTTTTCCTGGGTGAACCAGCTTGAGATCCTGATTCATTAAATTCTACACAGATGAAGTGCTAGGGGTGGAGATATAAGCTGTTTATTAAATAGAAATATGAATGTATCAATTTAAAGATTTACCATATTACTAAATTAGTAAGGTTAGTAAAAATTACATTACTCAAATGATATACCAAATTATTTAATTTCTACCAAATTACTTAGCTGGATCTTACACATGCCTAATTCTAACAAGTTTGCTGGACACCTTACCTTACTAAAGAGATCTGTCTCAAGGAAATAAATTATGTCATAAACTGAACTTATAAAGCTCATGCTACTAATAACATAATCTGAACCATATTACTAAATGTGACAGATCTGACATTAGCTGACAGATACAAATTGACTTAATTAAGTATTAATAGTAATAAATTGAAGCAAGATTTAAATATGTGGTCTAATGTGACTTTCCTATCAATAAAAACTGTGATGTTGCTGCCCTCAAAGGAGATAAATTTCTATTGCTTAGGTCAGTGTAGTAACTACTTCATAATGAGGCTTACCTGTCATCAGACAGCAGTGGTACCTTCAAACATGTGTGATGGCTCATTAACATAGTTAAGTGGTTTGATCACATACTTAGCATTGGACTATTTATTTTAAGAATACAGAAAATATTCACAGAGTTCATATAGAAAGTGAGAAGGCCTTTTTAACTCTCAAGAAACAACACTGAACTTACAAATATGTGAGTGTATGTGTGTACATACTTTATCATATAATACAGAATATAATTGTTCTATATCCAGAGACCACAAGTTGGTGGTCTTATAGTCAAAATCAGCCTACAGACATGAAGACATACTTTGTTTGGCCCATAGTGTTTTAAACATAGGACAAGTTCAGCCAAAAAGTTTGGATTTTTAAATGTCATTTTGGAAAACCAGGCAACAGTGGGCATTCTCACACAGCAACAGTTGGTTAGATCTGAGTAGGAGAGGTCTTATTTGGGTACAGTATGCACATTCAGGTTTGCCATGATCTTTCCTCCATACTACTCTGTTCTAGCCCACTACACTCATTTGTATAACCTACCAAGCCCCTGGCATCTGTAGGTATTTGAGGTTTTCACCTCTGTACTAGATGTTCAAAAACAGGCTCAACCAGTACAGTATAAAGAAATGAAGGGCAATGAAGACTAGAGAATTCAAAGACTGTTTCATGCATTAAGGGTTTAGTCTGGGAATTTAAGGCAAATCTAAATGGACTTGGGATAGTCAAAGGTGGAAAAGAATGTTCTTAGTAAGGGAAAAATAGGATGAGTGAAGGCATCAAGGCATGAATGATCATGGTACCTGAACTTCATGGTACCATGAAGTTGATACTTGATAAATAAGACTAACATTCAAAGATAGATAAGACTAACACACAAAAAGAATAGAAAGTATTTATGTTTAGTCTAATTTTGTCAGAAATGAGATGCATGAAAGGAATTTTAGGAGATAAGTAACACAATGAAAGTGGTGTTTTATTGGTAGCTGTAGGTAAATGCATTTGTTGAGAGATACTGGTCTCAGAGGGACCAGGTAGGAAGTGGTATAGTGGTCAGGTGTAAAACAAAGGGAATGTCCTATCTGGAGGTTTGTAGCAAAGAGAAATGCAGGAAAGGCTACAGATGAGATGTTTGGAAAGACAAAGCAACTGGCCTTGAAGAACACTTTCCCACAGTGGTTATGTTCTTAGGTAAATGGTTATCCTGACTTTAAAAATATTAGCTGCAAGTCTTAGATTAAACAGTGGTCCTGATTCAAGATCTGGTTCAACCACCTGCTGCATCTGTTGCCTGGCTCAGAGGCAACTAGCTAAGGAATGGATTTCATGTTCATTAAGATTTAAAGGTGTTTTAATCCACATTTTAATTAAAATGCCTTCTACCTGAATTGAAATATTGCAGTATCAACACATTATCTAATAAAATAATTTATACACGAAGATTTTATCTTCTCATTTTAGAAGATTTGCCTCTAAATATTAGTGACTAAAAAAACATTAAATATGTTTCATAAATTAGTTAATATTTAGTCTATCTTGAAATTGTATTTATGTTTTGTATTTTGGTATTCATTTAATTATAAGCTATTTCTAAGACCAGTTATTTCTCTGTTAAGGACTCCATGCCCTTGGCCTTTACCAGACCCCTTTCCCCAACATCAAGAATTATCTTTCCTGTGTCTGAGTACCTTAGTAACTCCTTTATATTATAATAGATGATGATTTTTTAAATGTAGTTCTTTAAGGAACAAGGGACATTAAGGTAGCACTTAGAAAAATAAAATCTGATCTTTTGAATTAATAAAATATCAACTAGTCAAAATAGCCTGAGAGATATTTTGAGTTGTAAAAGACCTTAATGATTAATCCAAGCCCCTTATTTTCTAACCTACTGGTCAGAAAACTGAGGCCCAGTCGATGCAAGTGATGGAATGAACCAATACAATTGGCTACTTGTGAACAATGCAAACCTGCTTCCTTCCAGTCCCAGGAATTTAGGCAAATTAGCTTCTACTCAAGATCTATTCGGATTCTTTATATGCTCATGCATGAACTACTCAGCCACACAATACTCAGAATTTCTGAGAATTAGTATCTCTCAGACTGCTTAGTTAGTATAAGGCAGAGAAAATCCATCTTCAGTATAATGGTACAGGATGTATTTGTGAGACATCCAATGTGTTGTCTGATGCCCAGATCATCAAGGCTTCCTTAGGGATAGATGTATCTACCATATTTCAGATTTGGTGGCATGAAGTCTTAATTTCAGGCATACTAAATTTTATTTTACTTTACTGAGATTACCGAAGGCCTGAAGCATAAAGTTTAAAAAACCTATGCCTTTGAGCAAGTCTTAGGTTAAACAGTGGTCCTGGTTCAAGGTCTGGTTCAAGGACCTGCTCTGTCGTTGCCTGGCTCAGATGCATCTAGCTAAGGAATAGATTTCATCTTCATTTAGATTTATAGGTATTTTAATCCACATATTAATTAAAATGCCTCCTACCTGAATTGAAATATTACAGTATCAACACATTATCTAATAAAACAATTTATACACAAAGAAGATTTTATTCTCTCATTTTAGAAGATCCGCCTCTAAATTTTAATGACTTGACTGGATGTTGGCCAGTGTAACTCTTGCTCTACAGATCCCATAAATCCAGATCTCTTACAGATGATTTCACTAGATGTTGATGGTAGCTATGCTATTGAGCCCTAGCTAAAACAAAGTACAAATTCATGATGATTCTCCTTAACAGAAAGCAGATTTGTATATGATTTATGACATAATATATTCATGAGTCTAGAATAATATATATATACAATGAACTAATTAAAATTACAAGTATGATAAATTATATTTTCCATCTACTAGGAAATCTCTTAAATTTAACATTTACAGTAGTTTCTCAATCAAAAGAGAAAACATACAATGTGCAAATAATACACATATCTACATTTTAAAAATATATGTACATTATGTGACATGAAATATGTTCCTATTAGCAATAACTTCCAGAAAAAATATGAATTAGTTGCGTTCAGTGATATATTTAATGCCTTTTAAAATTATTTTCAAAGTGAGTTGTTCATCTCATTTAAAATACTGATGCTCACTTTAAGAAACTGAAAGTTAAATATCATTCTTGGCTTACATTAAAAATGACATACTAATGTATAACTCTTGTTTAGTAGGTAGGAAAGAATGAAGGTTTTCAATGCACAGAAAGGCCTTTTCAGAATGGCAACTTTCCCATCATGAAAACTGGCAGACTTTTGGTTTCTGAAGGCATCATTGCCACCTGGGATTAGATGGAGCATATCAGCACTGTCTTTTGACCCTTTTTTCTAATACTATGTTATTTCTTAGTATCAAAATGCCAGTTATTTCAGCATTTACAAAAATCTGAAATCTGAATACTTTATGAGTACACACTGGAAGGTTTGAAGTTGCACACATGTTGTTATCAGTACTTTATTATTTTTATGGCCCAATAATATTACATTGTGTGGATATTTCACATTTTGTTTACTCATTCATCAGTTGATGAACATTTGGCTTATTTCCACTTTTTGACTATTGTGAATAATGTAGCTATGAACATTTGTGTACAAGTACTTGTTGGAATACCTGTTTTCACTTATCTTGGATAAATACCTGGAAGTGGAATTGCTTGGTCAGATGGTATCTCTCTGTTTAACCTTTTTGAGAAACTATCAGACTGTTTTCCAACATGGCTGCGGATTTCACATTCCCACCACCGTGCTAAACGTGAACGAACCTCAAAAACACTACACGTTAATCTGGTGAAAGAAGTAATGCTTCATGTTCAGTGAAAGAAGATGGTTACAAAGAACCACATATTATATGATTCCATTTATAAGAAATGCCAAGAATAAGCAAATCTATGGAGATCAGAAGTAGATTAATTTTTTCCTAGGGCTCAGTGGACTTGGAGGAAATGAGAAGTAACTGATAATGGGTACACAATTTCTTTCTAAGGTGATGAATATATTATAAAATTGATTATGATGATGCTTAACGCAAGTCTGTGAATGTACTAAAAACCATTGAATTGCATATTCTAAATGGTAAATTGTATAATATGCAAATTATATCTCAATAAAGCTGTTATGCTAAAAAGAAATTGCATTAAAATTTCTATTGGATCAAAAGTGCTCTTCTTCAGAAAGCATTCTGATTACATCCCTTCCCTTATTGTTTTAACTTCAATTTCTCCAGATATTAATAATACTTAGTACCTTTTCTTATATCAGTGGTTATTTTCCCCTCAGCTAGCCTTGGTTCTATCTATTTCAGAAGCCTAAACTCTGACCAGACTACATAAAATAACATTTGACCCACTCACTTATTCTCTTTGCTCTTATATACCTAGATTTTTTTTATAGCACATGCTGCTGGCATCTTATGGCTATATTTGTAATATTTATTTGTTGGCTTGCCGGTGCCACCATGTGAAGGTGAGTTTGGTGAGGACAGAGGCTTTGTATGCTTTGTTTGTTGCTGGAACCCATTGTCCCCAGTGCCTGGCACATAGTAGGTGCTTGAATAAATTTGGTGACTTACTGAACTTTTAAAGTAAAATTTACTTTCAGATCTAGAACACTGATCCTGTCAATTATTTTCTTTCACATCAGGGAGGAGTGATACATATGTGAAAATAACAATTAAGCATTTTACAAAACCAATTAATCGCACTATCATTTCTTTGAAATTTATCCCACTACATAGAGAGTTTCCATGGGCCAAGTAGAGGAGGATGAAGGAATAGAAGTCAAAGTAGCCCATAAAAAGATGAGACCACCTATCTCAGTGCATCAGAGAATCATAATAATGGCAATAAATCACTTATAGTAAATTCAAACAACATTTACTTTTGGCAGATAACTTTGTGCCAAGAATTTGTCCTGCATTCCCTTTATTTATGATAAAACAAAAGTGACATTACACTTTGTCATGAGGATGCTTTAAGTGATGCTTTTAAAAATGTATATATGGTTTTTAAAACAACTCCATCGTGATTTATGTTTTTAGATGCTACTATGCTCATTCTGGGGTAGTTAATATATAAAGGAGTTGTGTTTAGCAACCATGTGAGTAAGGATTGATGCTTTCCTCATTAGATTAGGAGACTTAGTACCTTACCCACTCCTAATGTTTTTTCTCAACAGGAATCAGATAATTTGTTTCATCTTCAGAGATGTTTATGCTAAACTTTCAGTGGAATAAAATTCAGTTGACTCAAGATCCGTGATGTAACATACTTTAGTTATATTTACTATGCTAGGAGACCACTCTACTGTGGGAACTCTTGAAGGGGTTTTGCTTTCTGTCCTACATTACTTGTCAGTATTTAAAATCACATAATTATAGACTAACAGCACCTTGGCTTTATGTTTGTTACATTTTGTGTTTGACAGAGAAAAACATTGACTATTATAAGCACGAAACAAAAGCAGAAAAAATGAAGCAAATGTGTGTAATTTCAGGATGTATTGGATTCATACTAACTCACTCAGTCTTTGATGAGCACAAATGTTTTCAAAATGGTCATGTGTTCGATTACCTTCCCCCCAGTATATAAACTCTGACCCCACAAATGTTGATTTTTATCTGTCAGAAGCTAGATGAAAACTGGGAGAAAACAGCAAAAATATTTTGTGATTTTCAGGCCACACCCTTTATAAGACCAGATATTGGCCTGAAAGATTTTGTTTTCCAATTAAATCAATCAGGCTGATTCCAATCACATCCCTTTGTGTTCCTGTAACCTCCATTTCTTTTCTATATCGTAGTATGTGCTCCACTCTCTGGCAATGCTCAGTCCTCCATACCTTTGTGGTGCTTTGAGAGTAAGGATCATATCTTAATCCAATGCTTTGATGAATACTTGGCACACATCTGGCAGAGTTGTTCATTTTAATTTTATTAGCTATGTTACCTTGGGCAAGTTTATAACTATTCTGGAAATAGTTTTTCTTATCCGTAAAATAAGGAAACTGAGCTAGAAAGCTGACTTTAAACTGCTCTTCCAGGAAATGGGAAAAGAGAGGAGGGGATAAAATAAACAGATATGGCTTTGATTCCTCCTTTCTTACGAGGGCATATCCTCTTTAATTTGTTTTACATATTGAACTTTTATACAATAAAAGAATCGCCAAATTAATACAGGTTTGGAAATCTCTGGGCTAGGTGACCATTAAGGCTCTTTCTAGTTTTAACCTATTTTTATAATATTATTTTACAGCATCTTTCTGATCTGTAGATTACACAAGCAGAAAAGTAAAGAAAATTAAAAGCACTCTAGGTGGTGAGATTATTCAGGGTTTGTTGCTTTTTCCCTCTCTTGTTTTTTCTACAGTGAACAAACCTTGTCATTATTATCCAAAAATTAATACTCTTTTAAAACATGAAATAAACCAATATATATAACATAACAGTTAAGAAAAGACCTATGGGTTTTTAAGAAACTTTTAATTGAAATATATTAAAAATATATAGAATATATAGAGAAAAATAAGAGAGAGAGAAGCAGAAAGAGAAACAGAGACACAGAGAAAAGTGCACATAATTGTGCATTGCTTTTTCAAAGTATGGTATCTTAAAATTATTTTATATAGATTAGGATATAAATTACAACATTTTTATGTAAGCAAAATCAGCCCCAACTTACATGTGTTTCAGGTGCTTTCTGCTTTTAGAAATTATTTTACTAGATATAGTTTACATTTGTTGACTATATATTAATACATCAAATACTAAGATCTTTAAGACCAATTTATTTTTTTAATGGTTGGTCTTTAGAAAGCTGAATGAAAGAAAAATTTCCATTGGTATTGTTAAATAAGAAATTTTACTATATACAGTTTAAAAAACCCTTCAAAACAGAAAATCAAGGAAATTCTTTTTATAGTCCAGTCTTCTAACTCTTCACAAAACAATATATAATATACTCTTAATCATGTACTCAAATTCAACCTAATATTTTAAAATTATCTCTAATAAGCCATTTTTTTCCAAATCATTCTGGCTTTTAACATAATCACTATTCAAGCTCCGATGAGCAGTAGAGCCAAAAAGCATTGTTTTAGTTTTTGCTGCTTTTAAAACCAGTTTGTTTTCCTGGAACCAGTCTGCCAAAGTCTTTTTGCAGTTCAGTAGTTAAGTGAGAAACAGATTTGCCATTAAAATGCACAGTCGTGCCATCTGCATAAAGATGTATAGAGCAGTAATGACATATCCATGTTAAATCATTAATAAAAAGAGAAAAGAGGAACGGGCCCATGACTGACACTGTTGCTTAATAACTGGAAGGAGAAGGAGGGGAAGAGACAGGCCTGTGAACAGTAACAGATTGATGTCTGTCGGAGCCATTTCTTATCTTTTGACAGCGTTTGGGCTGGAGCCCATGCTCCCTACCTTCTGTAGTCAAAGCCCACGGTTCAGTAGGCCAAAGCAGTTTGAGAAATTAATAAAAACCATCACTTAATTCAGAATTCCCCTTCAAGAATGTATTCATTAATATTAGGTTGTCATGGAATGACATATGAAGCCTTGGCAAATTCCTTAAAGGCTTTTCATATGTGGAACTCAATGTGCGTTTCCCTCATCAGCATCTCTGAGCCTCTGAATACTCATTATTAGGATGAACCACTGATATGAATAGGGTTTACTGCATGATTTCTTACTTTATTTTACATTGGGGAGATAGAGTTTCTGGAGAGGCTAAAGCAAATCATGAATTAAATAGTGGATATATAATATAAATTTCAAATTTAGAAAATCTCTTTGAGAAGCAAAGATAGAACAGATAAATTAATTTTACTCTTGGATAAAGTTATACCTTTTGATCTTCTCTTTTCTGGTGCCAAAGTTGGTCAACAATATTTATTTCAACATAGTGTATGAAGTTCCAGAATGAATTGATATACCTCTGGCCCTTCAGAGCTAACAAGTTTAAAGGAACTCTTAACCCATAAGAAAAAAAATATATAACTCAGGAATCAAAAATATATAAAGGAGTTCATTAACTAATTTTGGCCGGATCACAATAGTGATATAAATCTATAGGAGTCCTGGATTGATGGGAGTAAATGGATTCAAGTGACATTAGTCTAGGAGGATTAAATAAAAGACATAAATTTGGAAAAATGCTGATGTCTTATTTCAATAGCCTAAACTCACCTAATAAAATAGTTATTAGCTATTGGTCACTGTTGTGTAGTTCACTATTCAGCAAGACTTGACACGGGGTAAGATATCCCTTTTTCTTAAATTTACAAACATTTCCTCTGGGATATAAACAGATATGCCATGAAGAAGACTATTGGGTTCTGGGTCAAGGGATCTAAGTGTTAGTCCCCCTTGGAGACTAACTAGTTGGGTGATGTTAAGTCAGCCCTTCTCTGCCTCAGATATACCTCCTGTAAACTTACGTCTTTTTTCACCCTTTCCTTCGAAAAGTCGATTAGTTAATAACTCTTGTACAGTTGTGAGGATAAAGCATATGTTAAAACCTTTCCCTGACCATCATAAGAGTTTATAAATGCTTGTAAAGAGGCTCCACACAAGTGCAAAGCACAACTGGAGGTAAAAGGAAACACCAGGCTTCCCTTTCTCAACTGTTTTCTTTGAAAGGGAGCCCAGTTGTGTGCCAGGAACCGTGCTTGGCATGGAGAGACAATGAGAAGCAAAACAACCCTACTTCCCACCTTTATGTAGCTTTTAGTTTAGTGGTAGACATCAGACAAGGGAAGAACTAAATGTACGATTGCTAATTATGTTAACTTGGGAAAAGGTAAAAGTTGCTAGAAGTAATTTAACATGGGCTGAGAATTTTGGGGAGATTGATGCTTGAGCTTATATATGCAGTATAAGCAGGAGTTCTTTGGGTGTTGAGTGTTGGAATTAGGAGTGGAGAGTGCCAAAAGTGTCCAAGGCAAAGGAAACAGCAAGTGCAAAGACCTTGGTCACACAGGAGAAACCAAAAGAAGGCTGTTGTCATTCCTCTAGGGGGAGAGGAGTTGCAGAGGTTGGAGGGTGAGGCAGGAGCCACATCATGCAGCAGCTTGTAGGTGAATGTATAAATATGGTTTTGATGAGTTGCTGAAAAATAGTTTTAAGAAATATTCCTAGAGATTCATAGAACACCTTCCCACTTCTGCGATGGAAAGCAGTAGTGTACATGATCTCAGCAATTGTGTTGAATTCATTGTCTGTAATGAAGGAGCTGCTTGCTTACCAGCATATCAAATGCTGGGAGCATTTTCTGATTGCTATAAATGTGGTACGTAATAAGAGTAAAAGATGATGCCCTGAGTTTCAATTATGCTTACCTGAATTTGCTATTTCCAGGAAAAAATATTCAAATCAACAAAATTAGCTGATTGGAACAATTCTAAGCTAAATAATTGCCTTTCTTTTATTATTTTATTTGGCTAAGAGGTAAACTCCAAACAAATTTCCTGTATTATCTGTAGATTGTAGTTTCTGAAAGATCGTTGCTACTCAAAGAGTGGTCTGAGGACCAGCAGCGTCAGCATCACTGGCTGCATGTTGGAATTGCAGAATTTAAGGTTCCGCCCCAGAACCACTGAATCTAAATCTGTATTTTATCAAGAGCTCTGTATTTTATCAAGGGGATTTCTGTGTGCACTAGAGTTTAAGATGTGCTGCTGTAAGTCCTACAAAATATAAATTTAAAATAATGTATAAATTGGGCACCTAGAGTAAATTTAAAATTAGCTTCCTTGTAGTTAATTATTGTTTTAATGTTAAAATGTCCTTAACACTTTCATAAATTCAAATTTAATTATTGTTATGGAAAATGTTTCACTAGGAAACAATTACTCTAGGCATGGTGCCAAAAGTTTCAAGGTTTAAAATTTACTCAAAACACAACAAAATATTTTGAGTGTATACATATTTCCTCGTAGGGCAGAAATAACCATGTTAAATATCAATTATCAATTACTGAAATTTCCTGTAAGCAAACAATGTTCACAATAGTTAAAGGCAAAGCAATAACTCAACGGTTTTCTTTTTGTACTAAAATCATTGTTAAACGATTGTTAAGCCCTTAAGACCTTTAAAGTCAAAAAATCTAAAACTATTTATGGGATTCATGTTTGAAAGTTCCAAGAGTATTTGGACTTATTTGGAACTCAAGTTTATATAATAAAAACACATTCTTAACAATTTATTTAACTAAATTTGGAGCTAGAAGCTCTCAATGGATGTATGAATCATGAGAGCCTTGCCAGATGTTTTGGAGTGTGGAATTCAAAACGCATTAGCAGCATGGCATGTCATGAAGTTTGATGCAAAACATTTCTTCTTCCTTTCCAAAAGCCTTATTTAGTTTCTATTGTAAGGCATGAACTATGGTGACAGTTCATAGCTCTAGGGAAGCATCTAAAATCCATAAGTAGTATGTACCCAGACAGTGGAAATATGAGGCA
Organism: Cheirogaleus medius; assembly: GCA_008086735.1. Taxonomy (NCBI): domain Eukaryota; kingdom Metazoa; phylum Chordata; class Mammalia; order Primates; family Cheirogaleidae; genus Cheirogaleus; species Cheirogaleus medius. Next base: position 39,959,996 of record VBSM01001562.1, read on the forward strand.
ATTATCTACACAATCAATGTCATAAAAAAGCCTGCCCACCCAGCCGTATCCAGATCATCAAGTCCAAAGTGGATATTTACCTGTTAGGGTTATTTCATTTTTTTATGCCTAATGTTCTTTAGAAGATCTCCTGTCCCTTGCTCCATTCCCACCCTCCTCAACCTCAACAGATAACCTTCTTTATTTTTTACAGAATAAATATAGTCAATTAGAAAAATCTTCTGAAACATTCCATAATTTCACTACTACAGGGATCAGAATCCCTCTGCTTTCTCTGGGATGCTACTATGCTACTTATACATTCTTTTTCTTATCCCTTTCCTCTGGCTCTTTCCTTTTATTTTTCAAATTTTACTCACTATTTAATAGCATCAAATTTGATACAAGTAGTGGGCTTTAAATAAATGTGTAAGAGAAAGGCTCTCTTCTCACTCATCTAAAAATAAAATACATCCAATTATCTTCTCTTGACCCTGTCCTCCCCTAAAGAGGCTATTTGTCTTTATTGTAGATTGTCCTTTGTTCTTTTGGGTAGATGCCCAGTAGTGGGATTGCTGGATCAAATGGTAGATCTACTTGTATCGCTTTAAGGAATCTCCATATTGCTTTCCACAGAGGTTGAACTAATTTGAAGTCCCACCAGCAGTGTAGGAGTGTTCCTATCTCTCCGCATCCACGCCAACATTTATTGTTTTGGGACTTTTTGATAAAGGCCATTCTTACTGGATAAAGACACCTGCACTCGAATGTTTATAGTAGCACAATTTATAAATGCAAAGCTGTTGAAACAACCCCAATGCCCATCAATAGATGAGTGGATTAATAAAATGTGGTATATGTATACCATGGAGTACTATTCAGCTCTAAGAAACAATGGTGATATAGCACATCTTGTACTTTCCTGGATAGAGCTGGAACCCATACTACTAAGTGAAGTATCCCAAGAATGGAAAAACAAGCACCACATACACTCACCAGCAAATTGGTATTAACTGATCAGCACCTAAGTGGACACATAGGAATTACATTTATCCGGTATTGGGCAGGTAGGAGGGGGAAGGAGGGGACGGGTATATACATACATAGTGAGTGAGATGTGCACCCTCTGGGGGATGATCACGCTTGAAGCTCAGACTTGAGGGGGGAGGGAGGGCAAGGGCAATATACGTAACCTTAAAATTTGTACCCCCATAATATGCTGAAATAAAAAAAAGAGGCTATTTGTCTTTCCCTCTTCTTTTAGAATTAAGCTTCTTGAAAGAGAAATGAACACTCTTTAACTCCTGTTTCCTCCTTAACCAGTTCTCCCAACTCAACTGCAACAGTTGTTGGCAATGTCACCAATTACCTCCTTATTGTAAAGATCAAGGGTTAGCTTTTAATTTCCCATTATACTCAACCTCTCTTCAGCATTATGCGGTCTTTTACTTCCTTCTTGAATTCTCTGCTTCCTCTTTCCTCAAATTCAATGGCACCACCTTTTTAGTTTCCATTTCTAGACACATTTCCAGAATTGGGCTCTCCCCCTCTACTTTCTGTTCCACTCATTAACTCAGTCTCCGATTTCCTTTCACCTCCTAATTGCTTTTCTTGGCACTAGCTTGAACCCATATCAGAACAATTTTCACACAGCTACTTAAAGTATCATCCTTTTAAAAAAGTGATGTTTCTTTTCTACCTAAAAATTACTTATGAACAAAGGTGTCTCCTTGATTTCAAACATGAATGACCCTAAATGATTTATAAATATTAAAATGCTTTTATTAGTATAAATCATGCCTAAGTAGAAATGATCATAAGAATAACAATCTCTAATGGGAATACCTGGAATTTATTGAGTTTATATGTTTTAAGTATTGTGCTAATTGCTGTAAAGGCATATTTTTTTATTTAATGCTCATGATAATCCTATGATGTGTTCTCACCATCACTCTCATTTACTGACCACAAAATGTACAGTAGTGATCTGCTCACAGTCACACAGTAAGTAAATGGTAGATCTATGACATGAAACTAAGTAGGAATTTTTTCAGATTCCATGCTTTTAGCCAGACTGTGCATAGACTTCTCATATGGTATGTTAAGAAAGTCATCAGCATCTAGTATTGCCATTGATACCACCCTTCGACTAAAGGAAGTGGAGCCTCCATCTGGACCCCACACCAGTCCTGTTCTGATCCTTCCTCACAGGGTCAGGAGCCTGAACTGAAAAGGGAACATGCCACTCAAAGCATATGTTCTGTCTTCCAAGAATTCTTAGAGTACCTGAAGCTGAAATTGCCTTCCTGAAAAACTGTGCCAACTTTTGGGGCATGCACAGGCCTGTCTCCTGGGTCTGTTCTCCTGGATGAAGACCACGTTGTCATAGTCTAAGCCCCTAGCTAAGCCTGGGTATTGCCAAGCTGTAGGTTGGGTGTCCACGAAAGTGTACTTGAGGCCTCATGTGTGGGACAGAGTTGGGGCTGAAAAGAGAAAGGAAGCAGATTTTAACCAGGGGTCAGGGATGGGCTCTCTCATCTCTACCACATGGTGGTACAGGAAGGAAGTCTAAGAATTTAAAAGTTGAACTTCCAGGTGATAGAAAGGTAAATTTTTCCAAGTAGGAGGGCATAGAATATTTATTTTATAGTTGTTTTGCTTTTTAAAAATCTTTTAAATACTTATACCTATGGAACCTGAGCCTCAATTGTCTGCTTGTCCCAGGCCCTGCAATTGTTGGGAGTGGACCTGGTGGTTGAGTTAGTTTTTTCCTTTTCTTTCTTTCCATTTGAAGCTACATGAGACTGAACATCACAAAGTTTGTTTGTTTGCTATTTCCCATGTGTGGAACAATATTATGTAGTTTAGAAAGTATTTTTTAAGTTTAATATATACAAGATTCACCTGGAGCAATAATTTTCAAAATGTAATGTGCATAGGAATCACCTGGGGTTCTTGTTAAACTACAGGTACTGATTTGGCAGGTCAAAGGTGGGTCCTGAGAATCTGAATTTCTATCACACTCCCAGCTAATGCTGATCCTGTCAGTCTTTTGGACCACATTTTGAGCATCAAAGACCTATAGTGCTTGTTTAAAATGCAAATTCTTAGGCATCACCCTCAGAAATCCTGATTAAGGAGATCTAAATGGGACCCAGATGGTGAGCAAAACAGGAATTTTTAAGAAGAAACCCAGGTGGTGTTGCTAAGGTGGTCTGTAGCCCACATTTTGAGAACAAATGCTTTAGAACACACTTTTCAAACTTTAATGTGCATGTGGAAGACTGGAGATTGCGTTACAATGCAGATTCTGATTTAGTTCGATGCTCTGTATCTCAGGTAACACCCCTGCAACATCCTGCCAACTGCACGCTGAGTAGTGAGGCTTTAGGAGGGCATCTTGGGTTCTTCATTGTTTGGCTATTCTGAATATAGTTTATTTAAGTGAGAAATAAGAAGGTGATTTGGGGTATAATGTCTATATACAACATCCTCAGCCCTTTGTCTCACAAGTTTCATACACACAATCTTCAAGGCCTCTGTGTGACACCAGGTTTGCTGGTGGCATCTTTTGTGAATTTCAGCTTAGGTTTGGCTCTGATTATATTTCCAAAGTCAGTGAAAACTGGTCTGATACTTCTTGTAGATGTTTCCAAGAAGCACCTGTGGGTTGCCTGACAACTTGAAAAACACTAAAGATTTCAGACATTTGGGCCAAAGAGGATACTTGACTTAACAACTGAGGACATGGAGTTGCCATCTTGGGAGCCAACTGAGTAATACCGAATGCCTTGAGTGCTAAATCTGTGTTGTGAAAGGTTTTAAATCTCATAAATTGCGGGCGTACAGAGGAATAATCCAAATGCTTGGGTTTCTTTGAATAGTTCATTTTACAACCTGAATTATAATCTGTGGCTGGAAGATTTAGACCGTGCCCATTCACAGAGTTAGTTCTAGTATTTGGGATCAGATTAATGACTGGCAACTTTCACAGGGCAGCTCATAAAGGTGAATGAAGGTAATTCAGGTGTTGTTAACAGTGAAGAGCTTGACATTCTGAGAGTCCAGAGATGCTGATTTGCTGAAGTCTGGGGCACCTAGGGAAATTGCATCAACAGGAATAATGTAGGAACATGTAGGAATAATGGAGGCAAGATTATTGACATTTAATGTAGTTTTTAAAAAATTTGTTAGGCTCAGTTCATTATTTGGGACATCTAACACAGAAATAGTGTAACACCTTGAAAAGTGCTGCAAATTTTAATATCTCCTTTCATCTGCCTGTTTTTAACTACTAGAGAACACACAAAAGGCTTATTAAACCTTAAAACACACATACCCAAGGATGAGAGGATTGCATTAAAGAACTCCATAATTAAGCAAATTCTTCAAGCTGTTGGAGTACTTAAAGTTTTCTTTTCTAGAATAATTCATAAAGTAGTCAGACCCACCTCTTCATCAGGGGAGTATTAGTTTATTGAAATGATAGAATAATGAACCAATAGAATATACTTGATTAAAATACACTCAAATATAGTTTTTTGAGTACACTCTTTCAAAACATTTGAAGTACCTCTTACCATTTGTTGGCAAAAGACAAGATTCCTTTTAATTTATATCACGAATATTTTGCTTATTTCTGTACATAGAGACAAGAAATTGAGATCCATTGGAGGTTATCTAACCAACATCCTTTCCCCAATCTGGGTTTTATGGATGTGGGCACCAGACCAGCTGTACCAACGAAATCTTGGATTTTGTTAGAAATGCAAATTTTCAGCCTCCACCCCTGACCAAATGGATCCAAACCAGAAATCTGTGTTTGCATAGCTCTCAAGGTGATTCTAGAACATGCTCAAATTTGAGAACCACTAATCTATACCACTCCCTTCCAATTCAAGTGAATCCAATAGATATTTCTTGAGTATCTTAAAAGGAGGAATAAGAACATTTGGCCCAAAAGAGATTATAGTGGAGAAATTTGATCATGAGTATAGAACATTAAGATGATGCTGGAACTGCTTTTGGCTCCATACAACAACAAAAATTTTAAATGTATTCATAATGAGAGATCTCTTTTTACTTTTTCACTAAATGCAAATAACAGGAAATAATTTAGCCATAAAACTGGGATAAGAAGCAGAGTCTCTTTTGTCTCCATAAGGAGAGTTCTTTGACACTAGAAGGAGGATCAGGAATAGGATCTAGAAAGCTGGTAAGAAAAATAAACAACTTAGGAGTGCAAAGGTAAAATGAGAATAGAATGTTGTAAAAACATTTTAGAGCAGCCCATCCAGACAAGGAGATGGGAAGAGGGGATTGGGTAATGAGAGGGGTGTGTTTTTACGTCCTTAACTTTCAGGATTTCTCCTCATCATCATTTTACCCCATACCATGCATGAGCTTTAAGACAGGCAGTGTTCTCTTCTTAAGTGACAGCAAAAATAATGAATGGAGGTGAGAGTTGTTTCACAGCATTAATGATCTCAGTTGAACTGTCTGGCATTTATTATTTATAGTATTTCTCACATTTATTTTTGGCACAATAGTATGTTATGGATTACATACTATGGGCAGGAGAGGAGCTTTTGAATTGAATTTATTTCATGCAAGCTATAAAGTTCACACTGATTTATAAATGTACAATGGAATAAGATTCAATGAGCCTTGATGACACAAAGCTGAAATAATTCAGAATCAGAAGCCTGAAATATTATAGGCAGTTTGTTCATCTCTGAAATCTCATACTGTTATTTAAATTCCTCTAAGTTCATTAATCTCATTTAATAGCAGCTGATGCAGATTCACTTGGACTTTTGGGAGGAAAAAAAATAATGGGCCATAATGCCCTAGGACCACAGAAAATAATACAATTATTTTTACTTTGCAAGAGGTCACAATTGAAGAGTTTGAGATTTTGAGCTGCCATAACTACAAATTTAGCAAAAAGTAGGCATTTAATGATAGAGTTCACTTTGGTGGTTTAGGTTTTATTTTGAATGTTTGTTTTGTCTTAAAAACACTAATGCTGAAATGTTGTCTCAAATCTTTATTTTCAAATCACTTATTATATTACCATAAATTATATGGTGCAGTAAAGGCCAGATTTAAAAGAAAGCACACTTTACTGTCTCATTTTTCTATAAATAACATGACACTTTATGAAATAAGAATTATCATAAAAGTTTCTCTTTTTTTTTTCTTATAACTCCAGTTGCAAGCACTGAGCTAATGGCCTTCCTCCAAGTAGCTCAGTGGACTGCTCCAAATATAGGAGTATAATGGGTAGAGGTTAACTGTAGGAAGTCTGAAAAAAAGGGTAATCTATAATTTCACCACAATTATAATGTTTCCCTTAAATAATAGTTAAGTCCATGGGGTGAGTGCTAACAAATACCTTTTAAAGATGCTCTTATTACTTTCATTGTTTTGATGCTTTGGCACTGTCCACACATGCCACTGGACGCGGTAGAAGACCTGGGCCATGACCCACGGTGGTTTAGAGGCTGTGGGTGACAATCAGGCGAGGGCCTCAGTCCATCGTGCAGGGTGGAGCACATTGTTATCTCAAAGGCCATATGTGCCACATTGACAGGAAGCAAAACTAGCAAAGTTAAGAGACTCTTTGTCAAGATGAACTAGGCCTCCCTCAAAGCCCCACAGAACAGAGAATAATGTTTGATTCAATTGGGATGACTCAGAGAAAACCTTTCTTTTTCCTAATAAAGAGATAAGATCACTAAAAAAGCTCCAGTTTAGTGGGTTTAGGTGGAAATCCTATTTTGTCTGCTTTACACCCTGGCTTTGCAAAAAGGGAATTTTATAGGTAAAGCCATCTCTCGAGTAAATAATGCAGTGAGTCATACAGACATTGTGGACTGTCACAGATGGAATAAGCTCCAGGTCCCAAGAATCCAAGCAAGGCATGTGAGTTGCACATTTAGGTTAAATGGTGAGTGGTGAGTGGGGTGAACATTTCTGTAATTAGACCAGTAATTCTAAAGTATGAAACACATTGTTCACAGGCATCAGGATCTGTGTTTATCTAATATCTTGGGGACAACGGAGGGTCTGGCTGGAGGGATATTCCTCCCTGGGATCAGCTGACAAAGGGAACAGTAAAACATAGACAACTGGTCCGGGGTGGATTTATTGGTACATTTCAGGAGAGTCCTTCTTCTGTCCCCACTGCCACACACTGTACTATTATGGATTGTGATTAGGGATGGAATCATGCGTTTTGCCAAGTTTAAAACCCACATGAAATTGTAGGGTTAGAGTCTGGAACAAAACTCCAGCTTCTTGGTGTGGAGTTTTTCTACTTATGGCAAAATGTGGCTTCCGGGAGGGTGAGTTAAGATGCCTCAAAGGGAAAAAATTCTTCTGAGGGAACATTTTGATAATTCAAGTGTAAATAAATATAAATCCAAAACACATTTTTAATTAAAGGGAAATTGCTTAGAAAAACACATTTATATCCATTCCCCTTCCACACACACTCACTCACAATCCCCTCCAAATAAAGTTCAAAAGGGGTAGCTTTGGAAAGAGAGGGTTTGAAAACCCACACTGCATTGCCTCTTTCAGAGAATGTTCCAAAATCAGGCTCTTTGAATACAAATAAGATTTATTAGAGTAATGCTAAAAAATGTGGTACTAAATCACGATAAATCATATTAAATGAAATAGAAGTAACTGATTATGAAACATTTCCTTATATTTTCATTTCCTTATTGCACATACTGGAATTTTGTACTTTTATTGTAACAACATACTTAATGATCTTTCCACGAGCAGGTTTTCCACGTCTCAAGGAGTTCCTATCCTTTGATAGCCACAATCCTTCTACATTGTCACCTCTCTATCCCCATCCCATCACACCCGAGGCACTTGAATTATTGTATGCAAAATATAAAAATTTAGTTCTGTCTTTGTTTATTTTTTTAAGCTCTCTTCTTGTGGCTTTTGTGGTATTTTATAATTATGCTTCATAAAATGCTTTCAGGCCTATCTTCTCCATATATAGATATATACAAATATGTATAATAAGCAATCATTCAGAGAGAAAGAAGACAGGAACAATGGGAAAGGGGAAATGTGAAAAGGAGTATTCAGCTACCCTCAAACATTTATAGTATCTACGTATGGTCTAGTATTTTTTGTTTAAACCTGGCTTCAAAAGGAAACCTAAAGACACTGATACATAATCTCTTAGAGAGCTCTCACCAGCTGCCTACAAGGACAAGCAGAATTTAGTATTTGTTTCATTATTTATACAAAAAGGGCAGAGGAAGTTTCATTTGTAGAAATGAAGTAATTAAAAGAGCACATAGAAGTTAGCCTTGAATGTTTATTTTCAAGTGTGTTTTCACAATGTCTTTCTCCTAGTCTCATATTGATATCTCTCCCACTAGACTGAGCTCAAGCAAAAGAGTGTGTCTTACTCATTGTGATTTTTCTCACTATATAGCACTGGGCCTGGAATGTACAGAGGTTCCCAACAAATGTGTTTCAAAAATATTTTTTTGTATGTATACATGTGTGCATGCATGTTCCTCCTCCAGGCCCCACAGTGACAAAAGAAATCTATCCTTTGAAATCTTCCATGGCATCTAGGGCTGTTGTGAGCAAAAATGCCAGAGTTATGTCTAAACCTCATTAGTCAGTCAGGTGTGTATTAATATTTATACAGAATGTAACCAAAAATTGTGCCAAATATTTCAGGATCTAAAGTTAAGAGGCTTATTATAATCACCTTTGTCACATAATTTGTGATTATTGTAATTAAAAAAACATTAAAAAACTATTTTAAAGGGAGCTAATACTTTTTTTCCAATTTGAAACTATGTGTAATCCAAAGGCAAAATTAGTAAATATGTCTGATTCATTTATCTGGACTTTGAATATGTTATTTTCATTTATATTTGAATCCCAAGAAACTCTGTAAAAGTACATTTTGGGTGTCTCAAAACTGCACTGCCTTGCATCGAAAGAAAAACAATTAAGAAATCAAAGATTTATATCAAAAATTACAGTCAAATCTTTATTTTACATTTTTAATTTCAAGCTGTCCCTTATTTGTGATGGAGGAGCCTTTTCTAGTATTTTTAAAGAAATACTTGGTATCTAATATCAATTTGCAGAGAAGACCTTAAACTTCTACCTTTCAGGAAAAAAAGAAATCGGCTTAGTTTTACTATTCAATGCTTACAATCACACTAATGAGAGCTAACTTAGCAATACCAATGAAGCCTTATGATTCCTTTTTTTAACTGAATTTTGTCTTTTCAGGTTAATGATTAAATACATTGAGTAGCATAATTGGGGTAAAATGAGATTTCCCAGGCAATGAATGGCCTTCTGATAGGTTGTAAATTTATTCTGAACAGATAAGCTACTGTATTTTCAATTGGATAATCAAAATATCACTTTACTTCAAAGGAAAGGGAGCAATAATTGAATACCTTGACTGACTTCATATTTATGATTATCTTCCACTTATAGAATATAACTGGACATAGTTTTATATTACTATGAACTGAACACATTTCTTCTGCACAAGGACTTCACTGCATGAAAAGGAGTATTATAGAGCAGACAAAATGAGAGGCATCTAAGAATCAGGTCAATGGCAAAAAACCATTCTTGTTAAATATTTAGTTGTCCTCTCAACATAGTAAAGGCTATTTTGGGTTAGCTTTTCTTAGAGTCACCTCCTTTACCCCTGTAGTTTAGATATCCACTTATTTATATTTAAAGGCATCTTATTTTTCTTTAAGGGGCCTGAGGAATATGGGGATATATATTCTCATAGCACCAATTCCAAGGATGCGAAAAACAACCCATGGTTGTGTAAAAAAATAAATTTTAAAATGTTATTCAGAAATTAAGAACTTGATAGTGCAATGAAATAGCAGCCAAATTTGTTACCTTAATGATTGCAGATGTTTGGGAGAGAACTTACAATGGTGAACAAAACCATGTAACCCTGCTATGAAGGGCCCCTCCCTTACACGTGTATAGTAGTTCTCAAGCCAAGAATAGTGAAGACACCCAGCAGATGCTAGTATAGACACAGGGGGTTAACATTTTCACTTAGCACAAACTTATATCTAAAACCAGACTTCAAATTCCACCTCATCGTTATCATTATTTAACATTTATCAAATAGCAATAATATACTTTATGATAATAAATAAAACATCAACTGGTCTTGATGAATGCCACATATTTTTATGTAAAGGGCAAACCCAGACTCCTAATTATTGAATTAAGATCCAATTTGATCTTTCTTTTTGAATATTATGCATGAGGTCCTTGTTTAGACTTCTCCTTGAATCTAGGATTAGATAAGCTGAATCACACTGCTGCCAAATGTTATAGTATGTATTGCTTAGGCTTGTTTTCGATTTTTAAGTCCTGGAGCTCAAGAAGTCTTATCTTTGGGGAACAGGCTAGTATTAATCCAAAGGAATAAGAAATCAGAAACTATGAATGTTCAGTTTGATATACCAAAGGTAGGTTTAGAAGAACTTAACAGAAACAGTTCATTCTTTGAAGTAATATTTATTGAGGTTATCCTGTCTGTGATAAAAAAGACATTATTCATAGCCTTGAAAACTTACACTGAAATGGAGGAATCGAGGGGCCACAAACATGTCAACAGTGAACTGTGCTGCAGTTACACAGAGATAGGCAACAACTGGGTGCCCAACAGCTGGACAGGGTTGGGAGGGAGTAAGAAGAAGAAATTCTTCCCCAAGGAGGAATGTGGTTGAGCTGGGTCTTAAAAGACTGACGGAAATTACCTGTCCAAGGGCTGGAGGTAGAGTATTCAAAGAGGAGGAAACGGTACAAGCAAAAGAGATGGCAAGCCATCAGGGAACTTGCCAATACTGTGGTAGGGTAGTGGTCCCAGGTGAGGCTGGAGCAATGATATTAATTCCAGAGATTTTATAAGATCCATTGAGATTTGCATGGAGAATACTGGGGACCTCTGGCATACTTTTAAGTAGGTGAGTCATCAGTTTAACTTTTTAAAAAGATTTTACTGGTGCCCTGTAAAAGATTTTTTTGAGAAGATAAGACTGGAATGATTGAAGAGAAATGGTTAATGCTTTAACTTACTTTGAGATATCACAGTGATTTATCTGATCAGATCTAATTCTTAAACACAGCAGCACTCTTTGGAGACTTTGAGAAAATATGGACAATTGTCATGCCTTATTGGAGAGCTTATCAGAATCATGCCTGTTACACACAAAAGCAGATAATGTTTTCTTCTTCAGTGGATGACCCCATCATAGGCTACTTGGCAAGTCCCTCTGCTTCCCATTTCATCATAAAAAATCATCGCCACAGTTTCACTTTTGGGATTTATTAAATATTTCCTTGATGCCACTATCTATCATTAGTAAACAGCGTCCTTCAACAATCTCATTATGATCAGCAGCTATTAGAAATATTTATTTTATGCTTATAACATGCCAAGCATTGTGATAAGCATACATGTGCATCATTGTATTCAATACATAACACTATGAGGTAAATGTCATCCTCATATGGTCATTGCGCATTACAAGGAAGTGAGCCTTAAAAAGTATGTGATTTGCTCTCAGGCAACACCAGGAAGTGGCAGAGCCAGGATAGGAACACAGACTGTTTTACACCAAAGCCACCGCCCTCGATAATCTCTGTGTCCTGTCTGTTTGAACCAGTTTCCACTCAATTTTTTAACTTTTGACACTTGTTTCTAAAATATTTCTCTTTAGCAGATGATACACTATCCTTCAAATGAAAATATTTCGGCATCTTCAATAACATGTTTTAAATGAACTCTTTATAGTTTTGTTTGTTTTGTTGGTGTCCCTCAGCCTTTTCAAAGTCTCTCTTTTGTTTTATTGCAACTTTGGCTTTATTTGTATTTTCAATCAAGACATTTCTTCCTGTGGAGTCCACACAAGCCACTCTGGGGACATCCCTATGTTGCAGCAGAAGCTAAAAGTGGAAAATTCAGGGTCCTTAACTGGACTGGGGCTTTGTAATTGCTCCTGCGGTGCTGCCACCGCATTCCCAGATGTGTGAGAGAGACAGGGGGGTGGCAGTGAGGGAAGGGAAATGTTAAAATAAGGCTAAGCAAACAGTTTGCCCAACAGATGTTAGCCCAATTCATAATTTAAAAGTTCCTATTTTTGTTCACCACTTAGACAATGAACATTTTAATTTCTCCTTCAAACACTGCTTGTGAGCTAGGTTCAGAAAAGCTACAGTCATTAATATTTCCATCAAACTTTCTTCCCAGTCATAGGTCAACGAAACAAAAGGGGCATGTTTTCTTTTTATTTGAAGCCCGGCATTATTATGAAGCCTGGTTAGGACTTAGATAATTTGTTTAAATATGTCTTCTTAGTTAATATGGTTACCAGGACTAGATTTAATCAAGATTGAATAACCTATTGCTATAGCACAAATCCCACTGGAAAATAAATGCCCCAGAGTTATATTTACATAATTTTAAATAGAGTAATTGAAATGAACTACAACCGGCTTCTTTTTTTCCCCTCAAGTCACTCTTCATGGTAATCTTAGTCACCAGATAGAATTTAGGAGGCATTTTATTCCCTACTAAGATATGTTAGCACAACATTTATAGTTGTTCACAATGAAGAGGGAAAAAAGAATATTTGCATAAACTTTAAAAGTATATTTTGACAAATTATTTAGCTGGCAGAATTGAGTTTAAACATGTGAGTTTCTAAATCTCCATTTTATGCTCAGACCACAAGAAAATTGCACCCCCTGCCTCCACGAATGGGTTACTTAATCACCCCTGTACCATAAGTCCTCAAAACAGGGCCAGCTCACAAGGGCAAAGCTGACACAGGTACGGTAAGAATGTAGGTGGTAAAAGTCAAACATATATTGGAGAAGCTAAAATAATTGCAAGCCTAACTCTTGTGCTATAAAAGGGCAGTAAATAGAGAACAAAGGTATATGGAAAAGAACAAAGAAAATAAAACCCTTAAGAAAAACATAAAGGGCAATTCAATGTTAGGTGAAAGCTCAGGAAAAAGAGAGCGAACATTGTTTCAAGGAGAAAAATTTCTTTTCTGATCTTGTCTTTGTACTTGTAGACTTCTGTTTTTTCCTTTCCTTTTTTGTGATATCGATTTCTCATAGGTAAAAATTATACACTTAAACATTCACGGGCTGTCTACTTATCAAAGGACTGACCCAGGAGAAGAACTGAGATGCTAGAGGGGCAAGTAAGTATCCGATTTATAATTGTAGGTAGATATACCATAGGATCAGAAACAGAATGATGGTGATGGTAAAGGTGATGCTGATAACCACGATTTGAAGACATTTCATGGAATCATAGAATTGAAGACCTGGGACATAAGGGACTAAATCCTCCAAGTCCTATATTTCACAGACAAAAGAAAAACAACTAAGGATAAGATATTTTAACTGAACATATTTACATATTTCAGTTCTGGATTCTCTGTTGTCCTTTCAATTATGTGATAATCCTAGGTATGTCAGAGATACTAAGAATGTTTAAATACTTAAATAGTTGGGGTAACATATTTGTTTGGCAGAATCATGTTTAAAACTTCAACAACTTTAAAATGTTTCTTTCAACCATATCAAATTTATATTTTCTATTTTTTCTCCTGGAAAATGTCTCATCTTTCCCAATGAAAATAGCTTTCCTTTGGAATAATTTGTATCTTATCTATTTTTAAATCTTAGTTTCCAACAAGTCTGTGAGTACGAATGCAATTATTTTTTTTCCTTTCTCATTTTGAACTTTTGGTGGGAAACTATAATTGCAAAGATGTATATGAGGAAGTTTGAGGAATTTCTGGGAAGCTAAAGCATAAGTAACCTTTGTAACTAAAGCAATACAAATAAGGGTTTTACTAAAATTGTTTTGCAGCCACAATCATTTTACAGTGGTAAATATTTTAACATTGACTTATAGCTGCAATATTTATGGACTTAACTGTGAAAATGAAAGCCAGTGAATAATCAATTTTGTTATATATGCTATGTATCGGTTATTATATATTATCATTATGTACTATAATACCATATATTCTAAACATATATTGAAACTAATTAGAATGGAGAAATACTATAGATTTTTTTGTCTTCTGATAATTTTTAAGCTTTAAAACTATGTCTCATTGTGATTACTGTGAATCTTCTATTAAAAGATAGACTTTGGTGATTTTTTTAATGCCCATGATAGATTTTTTAAAACTTTATGGCATTTTTCTGGTGATACCAATAGAAAAAAAGGTAATACCTATGGAACCAAAAATATATAAAGATTTTTTCATACTAAACCCACTCATGTCCTTAATGGGCTAAGACAAAAAAAATTAATCCTAATTAGACAGCTCCTCTGAATGAGAAACTCAGGCAAATGGTCATTCCCCCAAAGAGTGACATACCCCAGAAATTAAAAACAAATGAACAAAACACTCAATAGAAGGAGTGAATATGATGGTTTTCTGGTGATTCCCTGAACTGGGCTGTCACTGAGCGAGAGGGAAAAATGAGTAGATCAGTGCAAAAAAGGGGCACACATATTGAACCAAAAAGCCACATGCTTAGAGACTTTGTTACTAATTACAATTAAACTGAAAAATAAACAGTTTCTTTTTGACTAGATAATCATGTGTGTGAAGGACAAAGGCCGTCCTGAATGATCATCCTTTCATATTGTTATTAACTTAGCAACACAGACTTTTCTAGACAATAAGGCCTATATTCACAAGGAAAGTGAAATAATTATAAAAGTTGCAAAAATCACTTTGAAAAATTCTAAGTTCCACGTGTGATTTATGAGAGAAATGTGAGGTAAGTGCAGAGATGGGAGAGAGAAAAGAAAAATATGTTTGGATCATCAAATAGAACATAAGACCTGCTAAGAAGCAATGGAACAGAGAAGCAGGTTAACATTCAGAATTTCTTGGCAGTGAATAAATCTAATTCTATACAATTAGTTTTTTAGCCAAATATCTGAAAATCTAAAGAACGCATTTTCCAGGTATCTGGGTTCTAAAAGCAAGTCGCAGGTAAATGCACAAAAAGAAAGTAAAAGGACCATCATTTTATTTATATATATTATATATGTCTGTGTATATATTTTATATACATATGACTTTAACTTCCATACAGTACTGATTTTAAGAATTATTCAGGTAGTACATGAAAAGGTATTGTTGATTCAGTAGATGGCAGTCTTCCCACTAAGCCAATAAAAACCATTGTGGAAATCACATTTTTAAGAGAAGGAAATACTGTGTTTTGAAGTAAGATACAGCTTTTCTGACACTAGTTTTTAAAGATGACATGAGTTTGAAAATTAAAAGTCTTTATGTTGATGTTAAATAATTTAAATTAATTATTCCTAATATTAAATCGGTTAGACAAGTTGGAGTATTACTCTAATTATTAGAACAGAAATGACAAGAAAGATGGGATTTTTTCCTCTCCTCCTATCTGACTACACACATGCTAGGAAAGGAAAGAAACTGATTAATTTAGGCTTATAGACACTGAACCCAAAGTATTATCACCCCTCTAACTGTATATCCTCCCACCAAACAAAGAAACGCAAACAAAAACCAAAACCTGTCCTTTTGTGTCACAATGTCCTACCAGATTTTTAGAGGTAGGTACGATGGAAAACTTTGGTCAACTCTCTGGAGAGCGATTCTTTGTCCTACCACATACCTTACAATCCTGAGCAAGCTACTACTCTCTGAGATTCAAGTCCTCCCTCTGTAAGAGCAGGGATAATAAAACCACCATGAGAGGACTGCCATGAGGATAAAAAATAAACCTGTACTAGACATTTAATAGAAGTTTGTTTCCTTTCCTTTCCTATATGTTCTCCTTCTTCCTAAAACTGATCTTGGGAAGATACATATGCATATATTCAAATACGTAGATTTTTAATTATAGTGAATTAAAATTAATTTCGCTCTTATAATGTCAAGCTTTCTCTTGTGAAAATTGGCACTACTTTTTACAGGGATGTGGGCTTAAGAATCCAAAACCAAGGATTTTGTCACTATTTTAAATTATATGTTTTTACTTTATCTTACGTTTACGGTACATGATTCATTAATTACATTTTGTACTAGGTAGGAGCTTGTGCATTAGAGTTAACTTTACATGAAAATGAAATTTTACCTCAGTAAGAACATGTTATTCAATGTTTAGTGTTAGAAAAGAAAAGTGAAATAAGATCTAGTCAGTGTGGACACCAAACAATACCTTGGAAATTATTATAAAAAGAAAAATTCTAAACACATCTGTTATCTTCTTTTAATTTTCTCCCTCTAAGTAAAGTACAAGGGCTTATTTGTACACTCACAAATTAGAATTATAAAGCAGCAGAATCCTATTGTTCCTAGATTTACTCTCATTTCAGTGAATAGTATTATAAAGTTAATATCAAATTTACTTCTGATTATATACAAAGAGTAAAAATTAGTTTATATTTACTAGTCCATTTTTTCTTCATAAATTAAAAATAATTTCAAAAATTATTTGCCCAGTGAAAATTCACAGACTATTCAAATTACCTCTTAGAGCCGGGCCTCAGCTGCTTCAAAGGCAGCTGGGGTACGATTATTCTTCATTCCATCTGTCTCTGCAGTGCCCACCCTTGTTGCCTTAATGCTGGAGAGCACGTGAACCTCACTGCAACAGCAACCTTAGAAAGCTGATTTATACTTCTGAAAAGCGATTTCTAGACTACCTAAATAATTTGGATAGTTAATGAAAAGACAGATCTGTTGCGCCAAGGGTGATGCACTTGGCCACTCTCGATGTGAAGGGCTGGGGAGAGAACCTCTTTTTCACACTGATGCTGCGGTAGCAGAGTGGCCAGAATTGCCTGGCACAGGCCTGCTACTCAGAAACAAGAGCAGAGCTTCTTCTGCTATTAGGACCGCCACCAGGTCTCTATTGTTCCTCCGAGAGCTAACTGCTTTAAGGAATGTTGGCATGATTTTTTGTTGTTGTTGTTTTGGGGTTTTGTTTTGTTTTGTCAAGGTAAAGTAGGTAGGAGTCATTGCCACCAAGACCTTTTTGAAATCTCATTCCTTAAAAGCTTTTCATGTCACTTCTCTTATTCCTTCAGCATGTCTTCTTTCAGAGTGAAATAGAGCATATTTTAAAAGAGATAAAAAAGTGGGACTAGAGGAACCCGAAATACAGATCTGCAAGAACAATGCTCATTCCTGTGCTTTCCAAAGCCAATGGGAGAGAAGTGGGGAGAACCGTGGAAACAAAGGAACAGCTACTAAATGGGATAAATGAAGCCTGCTAGGGGTGGCAGCTTCCTCTGTGGTTGGCATTTTTCAAATTCACTGTAGCAAGTGTACCCGCCCCTCTCTCTACCCCATTTCTTATTAAAATAGATATATTTCAAATGTGTGGTGTTAATTAACAATATTCAAGTCATGGGTCACTGAGAAGAATTAGGAGTTTCTTGAATATGCAGATGCCTTGTCTCATTTTTGTCTGAATTCTCCTCCCTAGGCAGAATGCCTTACACACCACAGGCTTTGCAGAAATGGCTGCTGAACAAATGAATGTATGCATGAATGAATGATGTTCCCTGATCATAAATTCATGGGGATTTAAATAAATTCAGGATCAAAATCCTGGTATGTATCTATAATGTGAGTTGCTCGACAATCTCACAAACAATTCATTATCCCCAGATGTGACATGCAGTAATTTTTATCTACTCCCAAAAATCATTATGAAATGAGTTCACTAACCTCTATAAACCCGCTCTCCACTTAAAGGCTTGGTGACACCCATTAAAGTGAATTCATCCATCCTAGCTCTTAAACAATTCAAACACTGGAGATATCCTTCCAGCATTTAGGTCTACTGCCAAATGGACCCAAAGTTCCAATGCTTTTGCCAAAAGTTGGGAAAAATATTCAATTATATGCTATTCTTAGTCTCTAGATAATAAGTAGAGTTTGGTTGATGATATATTGATACATAGCATTTTTCAGTTCAAAGGTAGCTTTGCTTACCTGATTGCTAATTAGGGTCAAGGCCTTCTGTTTCATAAACCAAATTTCCCACTGTGGCTATTATGAGCTATAACAATGATTGATACCAGGATGTGACTTAAGCCTGTACCCTTAAACAAACACAGGAACAAAGAAACACACCTAAGCAAGCACAGGGAGATAATCAGTGCAACAAAGGCACCTTGGAAGCTTTTGGCCCAATTAGAATGGATTTTTGATTAGAGAAGTATGATCACTTGACTTTTCAGTCAAACCCAGTAGCATGTACTTTCTATCTCCTCTCTTCAGGTTTTGAATTAGACTACTTTTACAAAATGCTCAAATTTTTGATCCATTCAATCCATCTATCTTTTTTGAGCCAATTTTATAAAATATGTACACACTTGTTATTCTCAGTCACAAACTATTATTCTAAATAAAATCTCTACCTTTTATGCCATAGCTCTAGGAATGATACTATGGACCAAGAGAAGAAATATTATTTGATGTATCATAAAATGGTAGCTCACTCTCTCCCACACTTCCCATTGAAAACAACGTTGGAATGGTACTCTTAACTCTCTTTTAGATTCTAAGATTTTCTTTAAACATATCATTTCAGGGCCTTCTCACAAAGGGAAACCATACCTGGTATTTGTTATGCTGGACATGCAATTTTATGCACATTAATAACCAAGAATGAAAAAAGGGGGAAGATATTCCATCATACTCTGAAGAATTGAATGAATGAGAATAATGCTAAATATGTTGTCTTGAGATTAGCAAATCATTGAGAAGAAGGTGAATTAAAATGACAGAGAAATAGAGAATGAGAACATTCACTTTAGCTGAGATCATCCCTAAACATTATTTTCTCTGTTTGAACTTTCTGCTCAGTGTGATATTAATAACAACATAATGTATGTGATCTATAGGTTGAGCTTAGATAAAATGCCCAATTTCCACTCTTTTGGATTTCAAAAAGAATTCATAGAATGGCACTGAGTTCTTTAGGCCATTGTTTTCCCTGGCTGTTACTGCGGACTGTGGAACAAAAGCAGGCAGGCTGTGAGTAGAGACGTTGTCTTCACTTGCTTCTTCTGAAACTCACGTGTTTCGGGGCAGATTCAGCATGCCAGTAGATTACCTGGTGTCATTATGGAACTTGCCATGGATAAGCAGAGCATGTTCCAGAGCAAATGGCATGTTCCTTGCAAACCGCTCTAAACTATTTAACTTACATATTAAATGAGTGCCTACGGTGAATATAAGTTATATAAGAACTGTGGTATGCAAATACAGCAGAAAAATTACTCACAGGTAACTCATAACAGAAATTTGGCTCTATTGTGGTTCTTTTTGCAAATGGTACATCGACACATGTCACTTAGTTAGTGTGAAAGCAAATTCTTCCCTCAAAGCCTCATCATAAAGAGTATGTGCTAAGCATTTATATGCCTAATTAAGTGGTTATTAACTATTAAATTTTTAATTATAACCTAACTCCTATCTTCATAGTAATATTAAGTAAAGAAAACTGTCTTAAAAATTTTGTCTCAATTCATTCATCATCTCATGAATACCTGCTACAAATATAACTAGTAAATAAAATTATCCAAGTAACACCAAGAAATAAGGATACCTGATTATTAGGAATCCCAGAAATCTGAACAAACATAAATAGAAGTTGCAAAATAAGGTGTCAAAACAATCATCCTTATTGTATCTGATGCATTAGCAGTCATAGCAATAGATCATGAGTTTAAGGATAGACAAATGGTCAGTAATCTTTGTCAAGATCTTTCTTGTTTGTTTTCAGTTTTAAAATATTCTTAAAATAACTAATTTGAACTTAAAATTCATTGCTCTCCTGACACTGTTAAAAATACATTTTCATATCACTTCCCCATTTGCTTTATTACCTTTTTTAAAGGAAAAGTTGAAGATTAAAATTTTATGTACTTTTATTACCAAGTTTCCAATAAACGTGGCATCCTGTAAAACCTCTCTCTGGGTGCCCCACCTATGTTTTTTTCCCAGATCCAGCTCAGTTGAGGTATTGTTATAAAGGCATAGCTAACTTGAGAGCGGACTAGTGTTCCCATTACAGCTTCTTTGACTTGCTGAATTTGGATGGATTTTACGGCTCATAGCAAGATAGTTTAAGTGATCTCAAGGGTTTAATAGGCCATAGACCTCCAAGCTCCACTTTCATGAATAACTCATGAAATTATCTCAGACTCTTTTTCCATTGGAAGATGACATTTATTACAATACTTTATGTGTTGACTTTTTTAAATTGCTGAACCCTTCATTTCTTTTTCCTCAGAATTCTTACCTATTTTATAAAATAAAAAAAGGTTAAGTTACTCCAATCAAGCTGTAAATAGTTTGTGGATTGGACTCTTTTATGAGGTTATTTAAAGTCTGACTTAAATCAAGTAATTAGCTCCCAGGACTTCCTGAAGAATAAAGCCAAGTAATATACTAATTGCTAGCAGCATATATTTATTTTTTTTATAAAACTTTATTTCTGTATATACTTTAACCAGGATATAGCACACTGTCCTTATTTTGAAGAATATTTGTTAGTAAGACAACTACTTTGAATCTAATTGAGAACAAGTGCAGCTGGAAGCTATTGAATACTCCTATGAAAATAAATAAAAATATTTCAAATGTACAGTGTTGACTAAATAGTTTGAAAGTTATTCATAAAATTGGAAAATACAAACACTCAAGGACGAGTTTCCTGAAGGCAGGAAGCTCTGCGTCTTATTTTATTTTCAGGTTCCAGCTCAGATCTTCACACCTATGCATTGTTATTATATAATATGTAGTTTGTGGAATGAATGTTCTCTCACTAGATATAATCAGAATGATCTGTAATGGTCTTCTAGTTGAGTCCTGGGTGATATTGTATCCTCTTCAGATAGGCTCAGGAGGAGAGAATGATCACTGTAGTTAAGTGGTTTTCCCCTCTTACACTTGGCAAGTTTTTAATCTTTGTACTGATTGAAAACATAATCTGATTTGAGACTTCTTTTCCCTTGAATGGTACTTGGTTTTCCCTGTGTAGAGAGCATCAGTAATAAAGTTAGTGTGAGTAGTTTGAATCTTGATTTAACCTCTTCCTGGGGAGGTGAAGTACAATTTAGGCCCCTCCAGGACT
Organism: Cheirogaleus medius; assembly: GCA_008086735.1. Taxonomy (NCBI): domain Eukaryota; kingdom Metazoa; phylum Chordata; class Mammalia; order Primates; family Cheirogaleidae; genus Cheirogaleus; species Cheirogaleus medius. Next base: position 39,981,206 of record VBSM01001562.1, read on the forward strand.
CTGGCACATGGGCAGTGCTATTGCAGGAGACAGAAGGGCCAGCCTGAAGGGGCCATGACAAAGGAAGGGGTGGCACCTGGCAGCAGTAGCAATGATACTCAGGAAAGACACATTGGTGGGTCACCTGCCAGCCTTGTTGGCAGTGGTAAGGGACTGTCACACAGCTCCCCTCGGGCAGGATGTCTCAGCACCATACTAAGGCAGTGGTTTGCAACTTGGGCTGCACATAAAAATTACCTGAGGCACTCTTAAGAGCCTCACCCCAGATGAATTAACTCAGAATATCTCCTAGAATGGGTACTGCTTTTCAGCTTCCCTAGGTGACTCTAATGTTCGGCTGGGGTTGGGAACCAAACACCTAAAGATTTCAGAGCACAAGAAGAGAAATGGCACAGGGGACCATTTCTGACGAGACTTCATGTGAGCTCATTTAAGACGGCCCTCCCTGGCATGCCAGGAGCGGGAGTGAGGCAGTGTGGCCCAGGAAGGAGGGGCTGGCAAAGGGGCTGAAAAGCCTCCAACAATAAGTTAACAAAGTATTAAGCATTTATTTTTAAAAATAATTTTTATAAATGGATTACAAATACCACGGTGTCACACTTTAACTCATGCTAGCATATGTAATGCTGAGGAAATACAGAACCTTCCTTTCATCTGCAAGTAAACAGGTGAACCCTCTGAGCCCACATCTACCATATTTAAGAAAAAAAAATGTTACTCTCAAGCTTAATACTTAGGAATTTCCAAACATATGACCAGTTCCTTACAGTGGATAAAAAGCCCCTCTAACTCTTCATGTTTTCCCTAAGGTGAAGACTGGGTGGGAGGGCAGAGTGGGGTCCAATGGGTTCTGTCTTGTCCCCTGGCTGCCAGTGCTCAATCCTGTTCGGTGAGCTTGAGACCTATTCTTTGACTTATTGGTACCTCCTCTTCACTGAGACAACTTCCCATCAGCTCTCCCTGGAGGCGACCTTAAGTCTCCATATTTCTCCTCCATTTCCCCTGACTTAGTGGTCCTTCCTTCAGTAACCAACTAGCCTTCCTGACCACACCACCCTCTTCCTAGGTGAACCTTTCCCATGTTGGCATGGCTCTCCTTCAGAGTTCTGTGTGGAGGAGTATGTTATGTGTCCATTCTCCTCCGTGTTCTACCTAACACTGCACCAGTCCCATAGGGCTGAAGTAGAGAGAAAAGAAATCAGAACAGATGCTTGATGGTCTCTCTTCTCTCTCTCTCTCTCTCTCTCTCCCCCCCCTCCTTTTTTTTTTACAAATTCTCACTGTAGAGAAGGGCATAGGCCTCTTTTCTCCCTAATATCACCCCTCTATAGAAGAGAAGCAATGGGTAATTTTTCTGTGCTAGAAATCACAAATCTTCTTCATGGGTTGCAAAAAGATGAGGGAAATGAATTTATAAATTCTCCCTCAAGATAACCTGGGTTTCTAGGCTATTGTCTTGCTTGTGATATTCTAAATGTCAGAAGCTGGATATATACTGTTTTTGTTTTGCACCATTCTGAGACAAATCTATCTTTTTCTCTTCCAACCTTCTTAGGCAGGTAGAAAGAAGTCTCAGGCCACACAGGGAGAAAGTAATGTCTTTGGTTAGGAAAGAAGAAAAAGAAAAGCACATTAATAAATTCCAAACGATCACTTTCATCACAGAAGTAGCTACCCTGAAAAAGCATTACTTGTCATTTTGAGGGGAAAAGAGATAATTTCAGGGGATGGGAATGCTTCATGCATATTGTTACTCACTAGGTGGCTACTGTGTGTTGGACACTGCAATATTTGAGTCTCATCAATCTGGCTATAATAATACCTGCTTTCATGGTTGTCCTGAAGATTACATGAGAGAGCATGAAGAAAGCACTTAGCCCAGTACCTGTCATAAAATAGGAATCAGCTTTATGGTAAGATGAAAGATATGATCATAAATTTCTTCTACCAATTTATTTTCTGTATTTTTGTATATAACTATTGTTGTTGTTGTTGTTCTTTGCTAGTTAGGACTGTACATTCCTATGTCAATTCTAAAATTTAGTAAAAGCCAATTTATCTAGTAGCCCATCAACTCAATATTTTTACTCCCTGATCTTTCTACACATCTACAAGATAATTCATAGTTATCAGTTTGATCTTGCAAGATCCTGAAAGGCCCTGGGAATCTAAGAATAACTGATTTCTGTCAAGTCTCATTTAGTGATAAATATATCAACTCTATCTTATTTCCTTGAAAATCAGTAATGGTCGCAATTACTTAGACCAACTAGAAAACTCCCTGACCATGTTAGATAATATAGGATTTGTTATACAGAACACTATATTTTATTCATTTAAAATGGCTCCCATGAGGCAAGTTCTTTCTATTTAAGAAAATAAAGAAAGTGTGACTCAGGAGGTGACTAAAGGAATTGGAAGGCTATAGAACACTTGCCCCCTGAGTCATCAGTTCAACTGTGACCCCAAATTGCTAACATCTGAGTGTCAATTGCTAGCCTCAGCCTGATCACTGCAGGAAGAGAAGCCACATCATATACACACCAAATATAACCACAGTTGCCTGTTGTTCTCTATAAAGAAATTATGTTAAAATGAACCCCAGAACTTACCTTTTCTTCCTCTTGTACTTCTCGTAGTCTTGTTCTAATACGAACCAACATCTGAGGTTTATTTTTGAAAGGTAACATATACCTTTTCATTGTATTTTGTTTCTAAAAGAGTTTCAACTCACACTCAAGATACAGATATCTTTTTGTTTCATCAACATGTCATTGGCTAGGGAGAATATGTACTATGTACACTAATTATGCAATATCATAAATAAGAATAATCATTAACATTCACTGAGCATCTATGATGTGACTGTCAGGTACTATAAAATCTTACAAAGATTCCACAATTTGAAATGCAGAACATTTCTGAAAAATAGCCACTATGATCTTCATTTTACAGATGGGGAAACCGATATGCAGTTAGCTTAAGTATTTTGTCCAAGAACATAGTTATTTAGCAGCAGATTCGGGAATTTTACCCCTGTTTTTCTGATTCAAAAGCTATGCTACTTTTCTTGTATGCATATATCTTCCATATCTTATCTCCAGTGGATGTTCCTTGTTTAGTTATTTTCCATGCATTTCCAATGAATCATTTTGCCTAGAGGAAGAGCAATAGGCTGACTCTTGGGGTGTATTAACCAATTAGCAACATTAAGATTGTCAAATCTAGTCATATTCAAGATTAATCTAAAATTATGAAGACTGAAGTCTCCTTAAAGGTAGTCTTCATCCATGTTTTCCTAAAGGTTTTTCCACTTCTACTAGTCATTTCAAACTAAACAATTCATGGATGGAAGTATAATTATTTTAAAAAGTGATAAATTAGGCCAAAGGAAACTGAACCATATGTTCAGAGTGACCATAAAAAAACTAAAATTGAAAGCAAATCTAATGTTAATCATATAATTTTGAGTTATCAGAACATCTTCTGATGACTTTTTCATAATCCAAGTGTTCTTATGCTATTCTTTGGCTGGCTATGAAAATAAATCATTTTTTAAAATTTCAAATATAATTATCTCCTTGAGAGAGTAGTTATTTTGTGTGAAGCAAAATCCACTGGCATTGGCCTTTACACAACGGTTTTAGGAGTCCTGGGGAGCTAATGTTCCATCAAATCAGTTTCTAATTGGCTGAATCAAGAAATCACTTATCCCTTTGGCAACCTAAACTTGAAGAAAGAAATAATAGATGTAAATGTCAAGAGTTAAGTTTCTTTTTGTTTCTAAATATTTTTCTCATGAGTGGAGCCATGGACTGCTTATTTATGCCTGGGCACATTCTAAAATGGAGTGGACCAGCATCTCAGCTGGTGTTATAATGATTGATTTCAAGGTTTTCATTCTAAAACCAATATTCTATGAAGTGATCATAACAAAGAAAAAGTTTAGTCAATGGATCTCATCAGGTGAATAGGGATTATATGTCTCTGAGTTCTGGGTGGTCATGCCCTTGTGTTCAAGACTTAAACCCTTTTGGATTAAAGCCTTCTCTACATAATTCAAATGTGGCCTGACAATGATATTTGGCAGTGCATGGTAATTGTGACGGTACATCTCAGCTAGAGAAATCAGCACAAACAGCATGGCAAATATGCACTTAGACCAATAGCAACAACCACCAACAAAAGAACACCACCAGGTTTACACCACCAGGTTTATGAGACATGGAACATTAAATTTAATAGGTTATAAACTATGATTAAATTACAAACATATTTTCATTACCCAGTTCGTGGTAAAGAGCCACACCTGTTAGGTTTAGCTACAGGAGTGATACCCATAAATATGCAGGGAGATCAGCAGGAGTCCCATGTGCAGGGACAATCCTGGGCACGGGAACCTAACACAGCCTTGCTGGCAATGCTGGGGTGACTGCAGGGGCAGCTTTTCTTCCCCCTTAGTACTTTCTATGCACAGTTGCAGGGCACATGTGCTACTTAATTGCATTAAAAAATCACTTTGTTTTACAAATTTCAAAAGGGGAAATATCTGATAGAACTTAAGAGATTGATTTGCTTTTTCAGATGTTTGGGCAAAAAAATCTGAAACATATTTACTGAAATAGTTTAGAGCAGGGATGGGGTACCTGCGGCCTTAAGGCCAAATGTGGCCTTCTAGGTCCCTAACTGTGGCCTTTTGACTGAATCCAAATTTTACAGAACAAATCCTTTTATTTGTATTAATACATTTTTGTTCATCTTAAAACATTTTTATTTGTATTTTATATTTTTATTTTATTTTTAAAATGAACATCTTTATTTTTTCAATGAAGAATAAAATAAGTTTCAATGAAATAGTCCTCCCAGATTGAAGGGAACAATTAGAACATTAGTCAGGCATAAGGGCTAAATTGATGGCTGCTATGCTCATGATTTTTTCCTAACTTCTCCTACCTGATTGGCGCCACTACCACACGAGGCTGGCTGGTGAGAGTTTATGGGGCTTGAGTATGCCAGTCTGTTATCAGCTTTTGACAACAGTGCACTGTGTTTCTGTTTGAAGTGAAATTTTTGAATAGTTGCACAGCTCAACAGTATATTTTAATTCTATCTGCTTAACAGCCCATCATTTCAAAGAAGACCAAGAAAATGCTGAAGGAAGAAAATAGATATTTTAATGAGGATTGGGAATTGTAATAGTGTCTTGTTTCTGCTAAAGATAAGAAGATTTGCTTACTTTGTGATGCTGCTATATCAATATTAAAGAAATTCAATGCTCATCAGCATTATAACACTCACAAGGACCATAAGTATTTTATTTTTTTAATTTTTTTGACCTTGTATAAGGCCTTTTTATTTATTTATTTTCAGAATATGTGCACTTGAATGTTTATTGCAGCATAATTCACAATCACAAAGATGTGTAATCAACCCAAATGTCCATCAATACATGAGTGGATTAATACAATGTGCTATACATATACTGTGGAGTATTACTTGGCCATAAAAAATGCTGAACTAATACTTTTTGTAACAACCTGGGTAAAACTGGAGACCATTCTTCTAAGCAAACTATCACAAGAATGAAGAAACAAATACCACATGTACTCAAAAATATTTTAAATTGGGGGGGGCATGCAAGGTTGTATTGCAGAAATTAAAAGACAAAAAGCAAAAGCAAAGACAATTCTTTCAAGCAGAAATAAGACCGGGAAAAAATGCCACTGAAGCAACTTATAAAGTGGTTTATATACTCAGGAAAAAAGGGAAACCATTCAGTGAGGTAGAAATTGTGAAAGAATGCATTGTTGACATTGTAGGATGCTTAGACCCTGATAATGTTTCAAAGTACAAACAACTACCTCTTTCAAGGAGAACCATAAGCGATTGGCAGCATGAATTAGCCTTCAACTTAACAGAATAACTTCATGCAATGTACTTCAAAAGGAAAATACATATTATTCAATGGCGCTGGATGAATCAACTGATACTATGGACTCAGCTCAGGGTTTATACTTCATTTAGGTCATAACAAAAGATTTTCTTTTCTTTTCTGTGAAGAGGTACTTGCTTTGGGCACTCTTGCCAACAGAACACAGGGAATAGACATTTTCAACAACTCTCAAGATAAATGTGAAGTTGGACTAAATTTGGTAAATTTAGTGAGTATATATGTACAGACGGTACACCTTCCATAACAGGAAAACATGAAGGGTTTATTGCACAGATACAAAAATTATTAACAGATCCAGATGCTCTCATTTCTTTTCATAGTAACTTGCATCAGCAAAATCTCTGTGATAAAGCTACTATTTAAGTGATATTTTGCAACAAGCTATAAGTATTGTTAACCACATTCATGCAAATGTAACCATGGCATTGTCAGTTTAGTAATATGCTAAAGTTAAAAGATGAGGTAATCATTCTAAAGTGTGTTGGTTATTGCAGGGAGACATGGTAGCCAAAATTTCACCTCTGTGACAGCAGATTTCTTGGGAATGATAGTAAAAGGAATTAAAAAAATTAAAAATTAAAAAGATTTTTATAGGAATTCAGCATTTCTGTGTGACATCATGTCAAATCAAAATGACTTGAATATTTCTTTTTAAGGTAAAACTAAATCTATACATGATATGTGGCCAAAAAACCCCAAGTATTTCAAATAAATATATCTTTTTTCAAAACATTTCTTCTTCAGAAGGAAATTTCAGATGAAATTTAGCAAAGGTCCTTTATGAGCAGGATGATATATGCAATTCATTTGAAGATTATGCAGGTGTTATAGAACTATTAATTGGAGAAGAGAATCATGACATCACACTCAAGTTAGCATTTCAGCCTCATCTAGTTGATATCACCAAGGCACCTGAAGAACTACAGATGAAACTGATTGAGCTCTCAGTAGATGACATTTTAAAGTCATTGTTTGATGCTAAGAAAGATCCAGTCGAACCATGGAAAACTGCAGTAGAATACCCATGCCTTCGGCAATTTACCCGATAAATGCTTTCTTGCTTTTCACCCACTTACTGCTGCGAATCTACATTCTCCCACCTAACCCAAATTAAGAAGCCTTTAAGGTCATAAATGACTGATACCCATCAGGATGAAACTGCGGACCTCCATGCTGCAACCAAATATTCAAATGCTTTCCAACAAAAAATGGACACAACAAAGTCATTAAAAGAATAGTTAACTTTAAAATTGACAAATGGTTTTCATTTTTTGGAATTATTAAGTGTATAGTAGTTAGATTTTTTAAAAATAATGTACATTTTTAAGTATATCTAATTGAAGTTTCTTGAATGTGGCCTTATTTGATCACAGCTAAATTAATGTGGGCTTCCAACATGAAAAGTTTCCCCACCCCTGGTTTCGAGAAACATTTCTGTATGGGGTAGCAATTAGAGGGTAACAGCTTCCACTTGCTAGATTAAGTCTAAAATCATAATTTGAAATCTGGATATGACTCACAGACACAGTATTTTAAAAAATTATTTTGGTTTCAGCAGAAGCTCTAAATGCACAATCCTGATGTTATTATGATCCACTTGAACTGGATACTGACTGGACTGCCACTACTGACTTTGCATGAGTCCCTTTCTGGTCTCCCTCTCACATATGCCACTTGCCTGGAGACTTGAGAGTTTCAATCTCTGAATAAGATAGATGGCTCACAAAATAAAATCTCATCCTATTACAGAGTGTCTTTCCCCACCTGTGGTCTCAATCTCTGTCTTGCAATTTCTGCCAGCACATCCCTTTACCAGCCCCTCTCCCCACTTAAAAAAAGTTAAATCCCTTTTAAATTAATAGAGAAAAAATGACCAGAAATTATCTTTGGACAAATGTAAGACATAATCAAAATAGAGAAACTAGAAAGAAGTATCACTTGGATCTCAGGGTTTAAAGTTACCTAATAAAGTGCTCTTGCCAACAAACTAGTGCAAGCATTATTACAACCACATCGCTGCTAGATGATTAGTCAGCCTCTTCCTAGAGCTGAAGAGTTAGACTCACAGAAATAAGAAATAAATTGGTTCCAGTATTTAAAATATCTTTTATAATGCTATTTCTTTAATAAAGTGTATTACCTAGTATAAAAAACTAATGTGGTGTTAGCCTAGAATGATGTATCTTCCTGGTATGGGACTGATCATCATGATATACTGACTGCAGATCATTTTTGATGAAAATGAATTATGAGTGTGAAATGAATTTTACTGCACAGTAGACATTGGCCTGGTTACATTTCTTTTCATATGCTCATTTATTTTATCTTTACATTTATTCTGTAGTTACATGTTTACTTGATTTTTCGTGAAAGAACTGGAACTGAGATCCAAAGAACACTTGCCCAAGGTCACGTGGCTAGCACACTGCCTGGCAGGTGCTTAGAGCTAAGTCATTTACAATAGTTTAAGTCTACTTGTCTGTTAGTGAGCATTCTAATACTATACCACAGTCTTTTTATTTTGACAGAAGGAAAGGGCACTGAATTCCCGGGCAATAGAAGTCATAATAATATGATCCAACTTTCTTGATAATGTGATCCATCCTGATTGCTGCCTGTTGCTGGGATTCTCATAGACCCCAGTGAGGTAAATTTGGGGATGAACTCAGCCCTCTTATTTTTGATTGTTTATTATCAATTTAGCATCATTTCTATCTTCAAAGTTCACATTTCCTAGAATCCCCTTCCCATATTGTTCTAGGTCAGTTTTATCAACAAAAGAAATGCAAGTAAGATCTGGAAGACACAAGTGAGAAGGAGCCTTATATTATCAGGAGGTTGTGTCATGTCACATGGGTAGACATGAGGTAATTAAGACTTTCCAGATATTTAATAGAAACTTTCTCAAAGCCTCTTAAGAATTTCAGCTATTTCCCCATGAAACTTTGAAAACTATTCAATGTGGATATTCCACTGAGGTCTTAGTGTCTCTGAACATCAGTTTCAATCTCCCTGACCTTCACTCTGTCAGCTCTTTCCACATTCCTGCACTCCCTGATTCCCATGTTAACCCCTTCATTCTATAAAACATAGAATGATTCTGTTTTCTTGAGTGAATCCTGACACATCATCGCTGGCCTTGATATTTTACCACCACTCCAGGACACAGTGGCCAACTTTGTAAAACCTGGAGCCACCAGGGAAGGAGTCCACTAAGGTAGATGCTGTTGGCTGTCCTCCAATATCAGTTTTACCCTTCTTCCTTGGTAAGAGAAGTTCCTTAAAGCTAAGAAGTCCCTTATGAGTGATTGTAAGTCAATGGGATGTAAGTGGAAGTGTTATAGGGGTTGTTCTTAAAGAAAAGGATTATTTCCTTCTTCATACTTCCTCCTTTCAACAGGTTGGAAAATAATGGTTGGAGTTACAACAGCCATTCTCAACCTTGACAGAATTTGGGTTATTGAGGGCACACGTTAGACCAGAAATCTAAAAAGAGAATGGGTCTCTGATAGTGTAAGCCAGGTTTCCAAAACCAGATGGCCAACTCTAGACATTGACATAAGAGAGAATGAAAGTTCTATTTTAAGTGATCGATATTTTGAGATTGCTGTCACTTGTTGTCATAATTTTTACTAATCAATACATCAACCTTAACAGATTTTTCAAACTGTTAGTCGGGTTGAAGAAAGGGAGAGAGAACTCAGTGGCACCTCCAGGGAATGAGCTTACAACCAAAAGAACAGAAGTGTGAGAAAGACTTTTACCAGCTGTGTCTTGTCCACCTGAAGAAAAGAAGATATTCTCACAACTGGCTAAGAGGGAAGGCTAACACATGGAGCAGATGAGAAAGACTAACATGAGTTCATCTTCCTCCTAAAACTGATATTTTACTCCAACGCTTATTTACTTGTAATTTATCTATGTCCCCTAACAATTTCCAGAAAGTAATTTTAGGCAGTTTAGTGACTTATATACAAGATAAAAAACAAATTAGGACATTAAAAATAATATTGGACTAAGAAATAATATGCAAAATATTAATACCTAGCATGAGCTGTGATCTGTATGTTCACTGCTGTATTCATGGAACCTAGAAGTTGCTCAATGAATTTATGTTTAATAAATATGTAAATTCTGAGTAGACATTTATTGGTTTTGCTTGTCCAATTTGTTTATTTCCCCTCTTTTGCCTGGAACAAGCACTTCATTTGTTTTCACATAAACCCCTCCTCATATAGCTTATGTAGGGCTGTCTATACCTCCAGCTCCTGGGTAGGGTCTTGACATAATTCCCAACAGTGAGAGCCCTACAGGGGGCTTTTGCTGGAGGTATGTAGAAAAAGGGATTCTTCTCACACCCCCATAACGCTCAGAGTTGTTGAGCTGGTGGAATGTAAGCCCTGGGTTCCTTCTGTTTGGATATGAGTACGATCCTGTCTTAAACTATTTCAATACTTAGACGTTTCATTTTCTAAACCAGTGGTTTTCAAGTGGAGGCAATTTCCCCCCTCCAATGTACATTTGACAATGTTTGGAGCCATTTTTGGTTGTCACAGCTAGGGGAATGGTATTATTGACATCTGCTCAGTAGAGGCCCCAAATGCTCCGGAACATCTTGAAATGCACAGGATCACTTCTCATCCACATACTAAAGAATCATTCAGCCCAATATGTCAACAGTGCTGAGGTTGCTTTCTGAATCTTTTTGAACCAATCGATACTACTTTTTCTTCAAGTCAGTTTGAGTTGGGTTCCATCACTTTTAACCAAGAGTCCTGACTAGTACAGAGTGGATTGAAAATTGGATTGTTACTTCTTAGCAGCCCAGAGTAGAGCACAAAATAGAATGAGCTAGTTTCTCAGGAGGTTCACAGCCGGCTGTCCTAAGCTGCAATACTTAAAATGAATGTCACCCATGAATCTTCATACAGAAAATAGAAACCTAGTTTTTGTAATTATATTCTGACCTTCTTGGAATTGACTAACACTAATAACAGTCTCTAAATAAATATAATACATCGCCAGTCATCAAGACTTTATTTCAATATGTTCACAGAGCCCCCACGTGCTATTGTAGAGTTTGTACACTACGCAAAGGTGTGATGCCAGGAGACCCCACAGTGCCTCTTCTAATTTACATAAAGACATGTTATAAACTAATGGTAGCTCTACATGTTCACATGCGTTATTCCAACAGAAGCAGAAAATGGTTCTGATCTGAAGTAATAATAAGACTATCAACTCAACCTGTTTCAAATGAACCTCTTGGAATAAGGTTCACTCCTTCCAGAATGGTAAGAGCTTCCACTGCAGAGATTAACAAATGAGTGTGTGTCTCAATTGTCATGTGGTAACATGTACAATATGTTGCTCACAGCAACTGATGACTTTGGGATCTTTCTCCATAGCACTCAAAATGCAAATTTTTCTTCTGTTTTCTGTTAATATAATGAATAAGAGCTTTTATGTCAGGAAGTATTTTTATGCAAAAAGACTGTCAGTTTCCCAGCAGGAAAGTCTTGAAGTTCTTTCCCATGATATGTCATAAAGTTGACATAACTGTAGAAGATGGAATGATCACTAGGTCAAACAAAGCATGTTGGATCAGATTAGCTCTGTGTCCAGTGATGTACTTCAGCAATTTATTTAAGGGCTGGAGATTAAAGAGAGGTTAATGAATTTTATCAGTTTCTCCAAAAATTCTATAGATGTTTTTTATTGGAAAGTACTTACAAACTCAGTTTGTAAATGGCGATTAGCCAGTGACAACACTCCATTGCTTTAACTCTGAAAAAAGTAATAAAGTCTAGGAGAAAAATTAGTATTATATCTTTGTACATTTAAAAATATTGACCTGAATTTGTAATACTTTAAAAATATTACCAAGAATCTAAAAATTAATTTCTTGAAAGGATCAATGTATTCTGCTAAAGTGATATATGACGAACTTAACATTTTAAATTGAAAATGTCCAAATTTAGCTTTCATTTATGTCAGCAATATAGATATTTTGTCCCCAAATCATGTGATTATAATTGAATTAAGGACAAACTCTATATTAAACTAGATATTTTGGTCCAAATGGACTAGATTATGTTGTAGCTACAAAATAACTCCAGAATCTCAGTGGTAACAATATCTTTTTGCCGTCATTAAATGTCCAATACGGGCTTGGGTGAAGCAGAGGAGCCCAGGCTCACAGAGGCTTTGCCATTTTGGGAAAAAGAGCCAGCGGGTTCCAAAAGGACTTTCACGGCCAAACTGAGGAAGTGGCATGCATGAATTCCACCTGTATCCCACCAGCCACATTCAGTCTCAACTTCAGGGTAGGCTTAGGAAATGTGGTCTTCTCCTGTGCTCATGGCAAGAGGAAAGGGAAGAAACACCCAGAATTGTCTCTGCCACGCTGGCAGAGTGAAAAAAACAGACTCTACAGTTGTAGTCAACCTGAGTTTCTATCCTTTGGCATTTACTAACCATGAAACCTCTCCAAGTTTTAGTTTTCTCACATAAAATGGAAGGTCTTGTTATATTTGAATTACTTTTGTGGCTTTAATCTTGACCCAAATTTTATCTTTAAGTTTAATTCTTTAATATTTTATTGCAATAAATTAAATTTTTAGTGATCATATTTACACTCAACAACTTTTCATTCAGTCTCCTCTAGGTACTAGGCATCTGTGCAAGGAAAACTAGTATGCAGTCAATGAGAACACAATGAAGGAATAACTTGGTTAAGACACTCACTTGAATCAACTCAAGAATTCATGATCTAGCTAAAGGAGATGAGAAATTTTCACTTTCCCCTGGCTGGTTATAAAGCCTAGATTATACATAGATAGAACAGATTGTATTTGAGCAAAGAATTAAGTTCTTTCTAATAGCAAATACTTATAAATAATAAACACCCTAACCACAGAACTCAGCAAAGCATCTTATATTATGCTTAATATTTGTTGTATATATGTGTATATATGTTTCCAAAGAAATAAGTAATACTAATAATAAATGTCATATTTAGTTTTTATATTTATCTTATTATGTATTTATATATGCATATTTATATGTGTATATGGAAAAGAAAGTTGAGAGTCCTAAATCCTAGAAAAGTTATACACACAAACACCCTCCCCAAAGATACATATATATACATATCAGTGTTGGAAAACAAGAAAGTTATCTTTCTTGAACTAGAAACCATGACCAGTTCTGGAATGAGAGGAGATAACTGGTGTCAGACTGAAAATGAATCCATAGGTCACAATCTGTATAAAGATTTTTAAAATAGGTTTGTAGCCTAGGAGCAATAGGCTATACCAACTAGGTTTGTGCAAGTATACTCTTCAATGTTCACACAATGATGAAATCCCCTATTGACACATTTCTCAAAATGTATCCACATTGTTAAGTGATATGTGACTGTACTTTTAAAAATGGAATAAAAATTATTAGAAAAATAATAGTAATGATACAATTACAGAATTTTAAGTCTCAATATTTTGCAACCTGATTGAAATATAAATAACATATAGGAGCAGGTGATTTCAGGAAAAGGGACTGAAAGGAATTGGTCTTAAATTGGTGTTTAGAAATATCACTTTGATCTTCCCATATAACCTCTCTTAATTATCAGTTTAAGTAACATTTTTATGTCTTTATTTTTCATTTAAAATATTGTCTTATTCCTATTTTGATTTCTTGTTCCCAATATGAAGCCTGGTTTTAAGGTTTAATTTAAATATGAGCAACAATGTAGGGCATCTTCCTCAGTATTGAGCACTTTCCAGAACTATGTCGTTTTCCTGATTAGCTTGTGGAGATCATCTTTGCTTAAGGTAGGGGCCTGTGAATAGGGGAAAGGCAGTACCATGGATTCGTGGGAGTTGCTCGCATGGCCTCTGTTGTTAATATACGCCAACTCCAGTTTGCAACTAAAGAGCTACGTGCAGTTATCACTATTAACAAATAATGAAACAAAAAAAATTGTAGTAGTGGATACCTAAATAGAATTAATTCCAAAGGAAAGTAAATGGATTTTGAAAGTTAAAAAAATATATATATAAGAAATTATACTAGGTATCTGTAAAGTATCTATAGACATATAAAATAGATTTCACAAGGATTATATTTAAATTAGTTGATGGCAATAACTATGTCATGTACACAAAAAAACCTATTTTACTAGCTTTGTAACTTCTATTGCCCACACACAAAAGGATAAAGAAAAGTAAATATCATGGGTAAATCCTAACCAAACAGTTTAAGAAACAGAGAACGTCAATACTACTTAAATTGTTTTAGGGCCTAGAAAAGGAAAAACAGCAAAGATTCCAAATTTTTTATACAATTATAAATGTAATAATGATAAATATAATTAAATAAACAAAAACATGACTACTTGAAAATTTAATACGAACATTACATACTAATTTCACTTATGAATTTTGATTCAAAAATATTAAATAAAATATTAGCAAGTAGACTTCAACAAAATAGTAAAAGGATAATATATCACTACTAAATGGATGTTTGTATGCTAAGAAAATTATTAATATAATTCACCATATTAAGAGCTCAAGGAAGAAATCCATGATCATCTTTACAGATATGTGAAAAGCAATTTATAAAATAAATGGCTAAATCCTCAAGAAAATCCTAGCAAACTGAATCCAGCAAAGTATAGAAAAGGATTATACATCTTGACCAAGTGTGATTTATCCAGGAATTCAAGGTTGGATTAACATCTGAACAGCAATGAATATAATTCACCATAAAAATAGAATGGTGGAACAGAACAAAACAAAACAAAAGCCATGGACCTCTCAAAAGCTTCAGAAAAAGCATTTGACGAAATTCAACACTTCTTCATGGTAAAAACACTCAACAAGTTAGGGATAGAAGGAAATGCCCTGAACCTGATAAAGAAGACCTATGAAAATCCCACAGACTTAATGGTGAAAGATTGGGCACTTTTCCCCTAAGAGCAGGAACAAGAAAAGTACTTCCACTCTCTCTACTTCCGTTAAACATTTTACTGGAGATTTTAGCCAGGATCAATTTTCCTGGCAAGAAAATGAATTAAATGGCATCCAGATTGGAAAGAAAGAAGTAAAATTATCTCTATTTAAAGATGACATGATCTTATATGTAGGAAATCTTTAATAATCCACTAAATAATCTTTAGTAATCCACTAAAAAACTATTAGAACTAAAAAAGGAGTTCAGAAACATTGTAGGGCATGGAATCAGTATATACAATTCATTTCTATACCTTCCTATACATTTGCAAATCAAAAATGAAATTAAGAAAGTATTTGTATTTATGATAGCATCAAAAAGAATATAAAATACTTTGGGATAAATTTAATAAAATAAATTCAAAATGTATAATCTGAAACCTATAAAACATTGTTAAAAGAAATTAAAGACCTAAATAAATAGAAGGATATCCCCTTTTCATATTTCAGCTCAATCCTTTTCAAAATCCATGTTGGT
Source organism: Cheirogaleus medius (assembly GCA_008086735.1). Classification (NCBI taxonomy): domain Eukaryota; kingdom Metazoa; phylum Chordata; class Mammalia; order Primates; family Cheirogaleidae; genus Cheirogaleus; species Cheirogaleus medius. The sequence goes on from VBSM01001562.1 coordinate 39,996,654, forward strand.
TTCTTTGAAGAAATTGATATGCTGATCCTAAAATTCACATGGAAATGCAAGGGACCCAGACTAGCTAGAAAAATCTTGAAAAAGAAGAACAAAGATGAAAGACTCACATTTCCTGACTTCAAACCTTAATACAAAACTATAGTCTTCAAGGCTTTGTGGTAGTGGTACAATGGTTGACCAATAGATCAATGGTATAGAATTGAGAGCAGAGAAATGTGAGAAAACTTTCATATTAATGGTCAATTGCTTTTTGATAGGGATATCAATACAATTAATAGGGAGGAAAGGTTAGTTTTCACCAAATAGCGCTGGGAAATTTAGATATCCATGTGCAAAAGAGTGAAGTTGACCCCACATCTAATATTATATAAAAATTAACTCAAAATGGATCAAATACCTAAATGTAGAAGTTATAACTATAAAATTCTTAGGCAAAAACTAGAAGTAAATCTTTATGACCTTAGGTGATGGTTTCTTTCATTTATCATTCTAAACATTTATAAGTGTATAAACCAGTGCCATTAAATACATTCCTAATGCTGTGTATCCATCACCACTATCTATATGCCCCCAAATTTTCATCACCCCCAACAAAAACTATGTACTCTTTAAATAATAACTTTCCTCATCCCCAGCTCCTTGTAACCTCTATTCTATTTTCTGTCTGTATGAATTTTCTTATCTAGGTACCTAATATAAGTGGAGCCATACAGTATTTGTTCTTCTGTGTCTGGATTATTTCACTAAGCATATTGTTTTCAAGGTCCATTCAATTGCAGAATATATAAAAATTTCATTCCTTTTTATGGCTAAATAATATTCCTTTATAGGTTCTTACTACATTTTCTTTATTCATTCGTCTGTTCATGGACATTTGAATGTTTCCACCTTTTAGCTATTGTAAATACTAATTCTATGAACATTGGTGTACAGATATCTTTTAGAGTTCCAATTTCAATTCTTTTGAATATATACCTAAAAGTGGGTTTACTGGGTCATATGGTAGTTCTAACCTTTTGAGAAACTGCCAAATTGTTTTCCACAGTTGTTGTACCATTTTACATTCCCACCAGTAGTGCATGAGATTCCAATTTCTTCACTTCCGTGGCAAGACTTGCTATTTTATGATTTTTTAAAATTATAGCCTTCCTAATAGGTATGAGGTAGTATTACATCATAGTTTTGATTTGCATTTATCTAATGACTGATGAGGTTCAGCATCTTTTCATGTGCTTAATTGACCATTTGTATACCTCCCTTGGAGATATCAAAGTCCTTTGACAATTTTCGAATGGCTTAATTTTTGTTGTTGTTTAGTTGATGATTTCATAGAAATGGCACTAAAAGCACAAGCAACAAAATAAAAATAAATTTGTCTATATCAAAACTTTAAAATTGTTTCATAAGATATTACAGAGGAAGTGCACAACCCACAGGGTGGGAGAAAATATTTGCAAATTATGTATCTGATACAGGACTTGTATCTAGAATATATAAAAAATTCTTGCAACTCTATAATAAAAAGACAATAGCTCAGGTACAAAATGGGAAAAATATCTAAACAGACATTTCTCCAAAAATCATACACACACATCCAATAAGCACATGAAAATATGCTCAACATCATTAGCCATCAGGGAAATGCAAATCAAAATTACAGTGAGATACCACCGAAGATTATAAAAAGTATAGACAAGAATATGGAGAAATCAGAATCCTCATAGACTGCTGATGGGAATGTAAAATGGTGCAGCTACTTTGGAACATGGTATGGCAATTTCTCAAATGGTAAAATACAGAATCATCACATGACATAACAATTCTACTCCTAGGTATATACTCAAGGGAAATGAAAACAGATCTCCATATAAAACCTTGTGCACAAATGTTCATAGCATAATAGCCCAAAGGTGGAAACAATTCAAGTGTCCATCAACTAATGAATAGATAAAAAAAGTTGTGGCACATACATACAATAGAATTCAGTCACAAAAATGGATGAAATACCAATTCGTCATGCCACAACAATAGATGAACCTTGAAAACTTTATGCTAAATGAAAATATGCTAGTCACAAAGAACCACATGCTGTATGATTCCATTTATATTAAATGTCCAGAATAGACAAATGTATGGGGAAAGAGAATAAATTGGTGCTTGCCTAGAGCTGGAGGGAGAGGGAGAAAGTGGATATTTGCTAAAGAGTATGGACGTTCTTTCTGGGGTGATGCTCTAAAACTGAATAGAGTGATAGTTGCACAAGTCTGAAAATATATATTAAAAACCATTGAATTTTACCCTTTAAATGGGTGAATTATGTATCACGTGTATTATACCTCAATAAAATTATTTTTACAAGTCAATAGCCACTCTTGACTTAAAAGGAACAAAAAGAAGTAAAAAAATTTTTCAGGATATAGATATGCTCCTTATCTTAATTATACTGTGGTTTCATAGGTTTTATGTGAAACTTTAAATATATATAATTTATTATGTATCAATTATAGCTTAAGAAATCTTTAGAAAGATATGATATTAAAAAGTAATAAAATATTAATATATATTACTTAAGTACCAGCATTAGGTGATCATTAATAGGGAATATTAGAAGCATTTTCATTAATGTCAGAAGCATTTAAACTTGCAATATCATTAATATTTAACCATATTCTAGAGGTACTAGACAACAAATTAGGTGAGAGAAAAAGTAGTTTAAAACTTGATGATAATATAATTATTTACCAACTAAACTTAAAAGAACAGAAGAGTTAGGAGATTTATGAAATTATTGGGCCTAAAATTAATACATAAAAATCAGTAATTTTTATCTACACAAAATCCATTCAGAAAATATACTAAAAGTAAAGCCAAATTCACAATTGCAACAGAAACACTGATATAAATTAAACAAACAAAAAATCTTAAGGACAGGATATGACAAGTGGTATTAAAAAATGTACAAATACATCTCTACAACAACACAGCAAAGAATGGAATTAATTCTGGTTTGGATTTGGGCAAAGGTCCTTAACCTGGGCCTTAAAGCTTGGGAAGATGATGGTAGGGGAGTCTGAGTGACAGGAAGAATTAATCAAGGTGACAAAGATGCATTGTGTTTGGAAATGGTGAGTAGTTTAGCTAGTCTGTAGCATATGGGGAACAAGGGAAAGTGGTTAAAAGAAAAAAGCAAAGGTTGTTTCCAACCAGGTCATGTAGAACATTGTATGCCATTCTCAGAAGAGCCTGGACTCATTTTCTTGGCTTCAAGTGAATCTTTGAAAGTCTGCAAGCAGCGGATTTTCTGGATTGAAAGTTGTGCTTTGGGAAGATTATCTGGGTTACTTAAGGACATAGAATTAACTAGCTCTCATTCATTATTCATCCATTCACTGTACAAATATTTGTTCAGTGTTTACTATTAGTCAGGTATGCCCTGTATAAGAACTATTATATTGTGAAAATTTTTATGTATTAATTTGTTTTTCCTGCTACTAAAAGTAATCTATGTTCATATAGAAAATTTTGGAAATATGTAGAATTACAAAGAAGAATGACTCATAATTCCGCTGCTTAAAATAAAAACTCTTAAGATTCTGATCATGCATATGTGCTTGTGTGTGTGAAGGTATGTGTAAATTAGATTACTGGGCTTATTTTATTCACACACATGTACATGTGCACATACATTCATCTATTCTACTTTATTTACTTAATTTTATATCATAAATACTTTCTATATTTTCAAAAACAACTATTGTTAAAATTTATGAAGGGCTTAATCTGTAACAGACACTGAAAGCAGCTTTTATGAATCATAGCATTTAATTCTTAAAATGAACCTATGACACACATCATTTGCTTTTAATCTCTTTTCACAGATGAGGATGGTATACCAGTGGTTAAGGGAATGATGGGGAGGGGATACAATCCCAGGGATAACTGCAGAGATTGAACTGCTAACAACCAAATGCAACTGTCTCATCAGCAACATGATTTCATTCTCCAGCATATTTAATCATTGCAATTTGCATATGTAAAATGATGATCCTTAAAGTTCAGTCCAATCTGGGATCTTGAGTTTCTGCTCCCACTTTCAAGATTTAACTATGGAGGGTGCATCCCACATCCCAGAGGTACTCATTTCCCTTCTCCCTTTCCAGCCCTGTTGGCTTTGGGAGTTGCAGCCTGTCCATGAAAGTCAGCAGTGGAGGAACGGTGTGCTGGTCATTGCAGAACCCAGCCTTCCACCAAGAGAGGATCAAATGCCAATTTTCAGGCATTGACAAATGAGAACAGTGCACAAAGTGTAGGTGGTTCTGTGAGTAATGAAGAGAAGATACAGTCCAGAGATAACTGCCGAGACTAGGCTCCTAACAACCAAATACAACTGTCTCGTCAGCCGTATGAGTTCAGTAGCCATATAATGTTCCATCATATGGATGCACTTCATTGGTCTCAGACAATTGGCCAATTATTCTATTTCCAATTATATATCATGTCTCACAGAGGAGGCAGAGTATAACAGAGGAAATGTTTTCTTTCCCTTTTTCAAGCTAGGGGGGACTACAATGAGATAAAAAACTTTTAAGTCCCTGGCTTTCCTCAGTTCAGCATTGTTAGCTTAAGGTTGATGGAAATGCCTTCAAAGTTATTTTAGTGTCTTAACCATAAGTCTTCATTTTTGGAGCTGATATGACTTATTCTGTGTCTTCAGAAGTATTCAAATAGGATTTGGAGAGAAATTGATTAAAGGGCTGCTAGCTGTCAGAAGATTGGACACTGATACTAAGCTACAATTTGGATTGTCATTCCAAATTCCTTTTCCTTTCATTGAAAAGTGCTTGTTTTATTTTACCCCCATTATATCATAATTTTCTACTAAATTATCATATTACACAAGTTTCTGTTACTCAAATTATTTCAATTAATGGGAGGAAAATTATTTTTCATGGGGATTATGATGATCAAATATTTTATTCAATTAAAAGAAAAGAACTGAGAGGAGAAGGTAAAAGAAAACATTTATTTAGTACCTCCTATGGGCTATGTACTGTGATTTAATTCTCACCATTTACTACATTTTACAAAGTATAAGCCAAGGGAATAAGTAACTTTTTAAAGTCCAAATAACTGGTAAGTAATGGAATCAGGACTTGAACCCAGGTCTTATTGATTCCAAAATCTACACTTTTTTCAACACACCATGTAGCCTCTTCGAGAATGTGAAGGATGGCTTGCAATATCATATAATAAACAAAAGATTTAAAAGAGGAATTTTATAAAAGAGATATTTTGATTTGGTCTTTAGACTTACAGACAATTGAACCAGGATAGAAACGTTGAGTCTACATGGCTCTTGGCTAAAAATTACTTAACTGTGCCCCTCTAATCATATCTCCTCAGGGAAGATCCTAAGTCTACTGGGAGGGCCAGACTTTCAGGATATCTATTTGTTTCTCTCATGTAAGCATACTTGGTCTTAGAATCAGGTAAGAAAGCTCTTAAAACCTGCTAATTCACATTTCATTCCTTATTACTGTCCTTTCATAGTCAAGGGCATTTACACAAGGTTAACAATATGACGAAAGGTCAAGGAATGAACAACCCTGATGCTATACTATGTTCAGTTAAGTGATTACTAAAGGCTTGTTGTGTGTGTTCTTTTGTTTTTTACTTTTATAAGGTAAGTTCTGCTTTCTAGGAGGTTCTGGGTTTTGTCATTTGATAATGTCATGGTAGGCAGTTGAGACAGCTTGCAGAACTTACTAAAAGTGGAATTTTGTTTGTTTTATTAAAAAATATACTAAAAGTTCTTCTTATCAAATCAATGGCAATGTCAAGGATAAAACAACAGCTGTAAGTTTAATGCATAAAATAAAGACTTGAAAGCCATACATTCAAAGACAGTATCATTATTTAAGTGCCAATAAGATTATACACCAGGACTGAAATAAATAAGCCATCATCAGTGACTTGAGTAGCAAAGTTTGTTTTCTCTGGGGAGAAAGCTTGCTTGCTGCTGCAGTCCTCCAAACAGTTTAAAAGAGAATTTGCCAAAAAAAGACATGTTAAGCTTCTCATCAGAAAAATATAAGCAAAATAAAATAACTTCAGGCTTCACTTAGAAATAAAATAGATGCATTGTTTTAAGTCAGGAGATATGAAAATATCCTTTTGGTTATATTACTTTTCAGTATCCACAAGAATTGTATAGACATATAACTCATAGCATTGCCTGCAAATTGGTGCAGGGAAGTAGACTTACCCTCCAACGTTTGATAATACAATTTAACTAGCAAAGTTTTAAAATAATCTGTAAGCCAAAGCAATGAGAGATGGGAAATAAGTCAAATCCCTTGGGGAAGTTTCTTATGTGTATAACAATAAGAATGTCTTATTTTTACTGAATGCTTTGGTATGGTCTCAGTAAAAATATGGCTATATATGTTGTGAAATGAAAAATTTGCCTTAAAAAAAAAACATATATCATAGAGTAGTTCTGAAGTCTAAGACCTAAGGATTCCTGCCTTGTATTGTCAGCCTGAAGGAATGATAGGATAATGTATTAAAATATTAATTTGTTAATGTTTTCCTCACTGCTATAGAATAATCTTAGAGGGTAAAATGCATACCCCTCCCCATCAGACAGGAACTGTCACCTAGGATGTTTTTAGGAGAAGCACAGATTAAAAACTCCCCTTGAAAAACTACTAAATATATGATTCTCCAACTATTTCAGGCCCTCCTCAAAACTGTTTGGTTTCTAGGATTTAAAAGGCCATTCTACTATTGTGTGCAATTTGTTTGTGGTCACTGACACTATTAATTCTGCAATTTTTGATGCTGGTGCTTTTGCTGTTCACACGTGAGCAGGCAATGGCACCCACCTCACTATTGTCCCCAGGCCAACAGTGATTGCCAGATGTCATCCCTTATAAGATATATCCTGCTTTCAGATACATTCCAATAGGAAAAATGTGCATCTTGGAATCAATGAGAGACAATAGATTTTTGCAGCTCATTTTTTTATTTTCTCTCTCCCCCACTAAAACATCTACTTCATGAGGGTAAGAATCTTCATCTGCTGTAACAAGAGCAGTATTTATAAGACATACTATAGCACACCAATAAATAGCTCTTAAATTGATGAATTAATAAAAAAAATTCTCAAGACAACCTTTAAGACCAAGAAAATGACAATAGAAACAAAGCCCTTAAAGAAACCCCATATTTCACAACTCACAGTACTGGAAAATAAATCTGAAGTCAGTCAAATTGATTACTGATGGGCTCCTCTTACTATTAGTTTTAGTGATGAAATAAAAAAATTAGAGTCCAAAAAGAGAAAAGCAGAACACTTTTGTAGTACAGAAAAAAATAGTGTGTTCAAATTAACACATATATTTCAGAGTTATAGACATATTTTCCACTTCAAGATAATGTCTAGAGTATATAGATCCCTATTCCTTATGGCTCTGTTCACTCTTTGTTCTTTTGACATTATCCAATGAATGAAAAGACCTTTAAATTCTTAACACACGTCATTAGGGAGAACTTGAACATATCCTGAAGACTAATTTAAATATGAAAGGGGGGCTACTAGTTGGAAGATCTAAGTGGTTATAGTTGATTTATAAATAGGCTGTCCTAGATAAAAAGGAGCCAGGAATCAATGTGCCAGATAAAAGAGACCAGATGCTAAGGAAAATAGCCCTGCTTTCTAGAAAGGACTCTTCAATAGAGAGACATTGTGGGGGGAATATAGTTGGGATTGGTAAGTTATATTTTCAGTCACTTCCCTGCAAATTGGGAAAAATGAAATGCACCACACATATGTTTTGGTATTAACCAAGGTTTAAATAATTTTAATTTACTCACAAATGAATGTGAAAGCCCATATATTTTCAATACCATTCTAAATTTCTGCATATGTCTGGAGCTCTTTTTTTTTAGAAGAAAAAAAAGCAGTTCTATAAAGGTGTAGGATCACATACTAGCTAAAAGGAAACATTTGCAAAAATATATCTCTGTGAATAGTCTTATAGAAAATTCCTTTTAAAATCTAGTTCAAGTTACACGTTACAAATCACATGACAAAACTTTTTCTTTTCCTTCTGGTATGCAGCCTCTTGACTATTAGGGACCATGAGCCCTAGCTTGAAAGTAGAAACTTAAATCAGTGACTTTATTTTTATTGCCAAACAGAGATCTGAATTCATATAATAAGAGAGCAGTGGAGATGAGACATGACAGAATTCATTAATGTGCCAAGGATGTGGCCAACTTGTCTACAACTAGTTAAAAGGCAAATACACAGATTGATCATTTTTCTTTCCAGGACTGTACGTCACAATACACATGGCCTGTTTCCTAAAACCTTCTGTCTAATGTTTAATAGATTGATGGAACTTCAAAAACAGCACTCCTTACAATCCTGCTAGACAAGAGGGGACAAGAAGACACACTAGGTTATAGAAGAGAGACTGTTTGCAGTCTGAGCTGGAAAGAATTAGACTCTTTCCTTCACATTTTTCCCTTTAATCTAAAACTTTCCTTTGGACTCAAAAGGGGTTGTGGCTTGAATCTAAGATTTAAAAAAATGACTGGCACAAACAATTTTGATTTGGTTTTTATTTTTAAAAAATATTTTATTTTCAGCTTTCTATGCACAAAGGACTTACCAATATGGACCTCCATGTCAAAGATGCAAAAGTCAGGTTTTAATTTACCTCTTCTTAACAAAGCAGCATGGAATGGTGGTTAGGAGTCAAAATCCCCAAGCCCTAATGCCTGCTGCTTCTACAATATTAGGCAGAACACACAACCTCTGTGGGTCTTAGTGACCTGGTTTTACGATGGTGCAACCTGCCTTAAATGCTCCCAGGCTTGCCTTGAAGAGAAACATGAGATTAATGCACAGGTAAACCTTTGAAATAAGAGTTTTTCTAAGACAGGATGTTATCTTCAAAGCCCAAGTGTCATTTTCAGGGGACTGCATAAAACATTATCTTCCTGGCTCTTCATGTTCTTATAAAAAAGTTTTGCTGCATTATTCATTGAACTGAAAGTTAATAGATTATATGTCAGTCTTTAATTGTCCATCCTTCTTTAAATGTTAGTCTTTACCTGTCCCACTTTCCATCCTTGGTCAAATCACTTAACTTTACCTGCTTTATATCTGTGTGTTCCATCCTGCTTTTGGAATTTTAAAGATTCTAACTGAGAAAAAGAAATAAATTAGGTAAATTAACTTATTTTAAAGATCTACATTAAGAATCATTAAATGCTCTGCTGAGAAGCTTTTGAAATCTCCTTCTGCTTACACAAATGCACAGAAACTGGTGTGAGGCTGAGGAATACATCTTGCCATCCTTAAACTAGAATTTTAACCTCATGATATTAGGCAAAAACGAGAGCTGTCAAACAAGGGCTGGATACTTTGACTTCTGGAAATGTCCAGAACCACCCAGAGAGAGTCCCTTCATTCCAAAGGGGACTCTGCCGTCTGGTAACCAAATTTGACTTGACTTGTGTAGCAGTTAGCCATAGTTTTTCAGTCCAGTGAAGACTAATTGGTATGTCAGATATCATTTCCCTGAATGGCTTGTGTTGTAAAGTTTACTGCATATTATGTGTGCTTGAACTATGTACCCTTAGGTGCACACTACTATGGATTCTAAATGATTTGCATTATAAAATTTTCCATAATTTGCAAAGTAATTTTGAAATATATTACCTCATTTGAAGTTTGCAACAACTCTTTAAAGCAGGAAATTCATGATGACTCTTATAGAAGTGGAGAATCTATTATCCATTTCTATAAGGTTAAACAACATATTCAAGGGTTAAGCCACAAAGGGTTAAATAGCATATTAAAGGTCACCTGGGTCATGAAAGACAGAACAGGCCTAGAGCCCAATTTCCTGACTGTTGGTTTAGAGCTCTATCAATTGTGTGCCTCCCATTATTGTCCTCTGCCCATTTATTCATTCAGTCATTCAGTCCCTGATGTATGCTTCCAGTTATCCCAATGGGAGCAAAGCAGAAAATGTTCTCAGAGTCTCAGCCCCTGGATAAGTCATAATAGCTCTCTGGGCCTCAATTTCATGTATGAAAGTGAAAGGTTTGAACTAGATGATTTCCAAAATCAAATCCAGGGGTAGTAGGGTAGAATGGAAAAAACATGGGCCATGTATAAAACAATCCAAGGTTTGAATTCTGGTCTTTCTGCTTCCTGGCTATGTGATTTGGGGAAAATTATACAACCTCTATAGTTATCAGTTTCCTCATATGTAAAGACAGGGATGAACATTAATTTTGAATAAATCTTGTGAAAAATAAGTAAAATAATATATGTAAAAGAATTTGCCAAATGGCAAGCACTCAATATATGTCAATTACTCCTTTCAGTGTTAACACTTGTCATATTCTAAAAGCATATGCATTATTTTTAATAGCAGTTTTATCATTATCTATAAAGGCATTGCTAGATTTACTAACTTAAAAAGGAAAGCATTAAATACATTAAACATTTATATGATGAAAAATATCTTCACTAAACACAATATTTAATATTAAGAGTTCATTTGTAGAACCTTAGCCTTGATTATTTCCTTAAGATTCAACTCAAAAGACCTCAGATTCAATGATAAGAAATACGAACATATTTTAATATGTTCATCTTTTCTTTCTAATAGGGATATGAAAATTAAATACAAGAATTTTACATATCAGAGCAGATGGAATCTTATTGCATAGGCTTATCCTTTAAATCAGTAAATAAAAAGGAGCAGGTCCATGTGGAAAAAATTATTAATGATCTTCAAAAAAATGGTGCATAGATAGTGGGTATAAATAATTCTGCTTGTCCAAATGTTTCATTAAAACTCGGAAATATAAGTATATAATTTATTTTAAAAATGATTTAGTCTTATTATTAAACAGCAGCATCTTCAGAAAAAATTAAACCACAATTGTCATCAGAGAAAGGGGTAAGAAATCACATAGCTACATCACCAAAAAGAGCAACTCACCAGTTACAATGAATATGAAGGTTTTAATTGCTTTCTGGCAGGGCTAAGTCAGATTACTGAGAAAAATCATATAGACAGAAAAATCATACATAAGGATCTTTCTCTTTCTGCCTCTCTTATTACAAAGTAAGAAGCATTTGGGTAGCTTTTTTAATTTTAAATTTTTATTTTTAACATATATTAATTTGAAGCATCCTTTCAGGTCCAGGTGCCATGTGGAAAATGACTGATGTTCTAGGGATGGAAAAAGGGTGAATACTGGGAGACATCCAAATTATAAACATTTAAAAATCCTGGGAAAATACCCATTTCCACTAAGAATAGATCCACACTAAGAATCTAATTCTATATTTATTTGTGTGTTTGTTGCTTTATACATCCAAAGAAATACTATAAGCAGTTTTCAAATAAACATATTTAATCTTTGACCCTACCAAAATAACTACCAAATTAGCTTATCTATATTTTGTTGACTAAAAAATATCAAAACATGTTTTAATGTATGTGGTTCAATATGTTTTATATTCTAAATATATCCTAATTCAATATAAAAGGAATTTTCCTAATTTTAATTCTTATTTTATTTTTGTAAAAAGTAAAGTGAAATATTAAAAAATGAGCTTTAGAAGAAAGTAGAACTAGGTATTTATAAAGTTTGCCTGTTATTTTCAAAAGTTAGTGTATATATCTTGGTATAAGGACTTGAATATATTATACTACCTCATCTCTATTGTATGAAACCTAATAAAATAAAAACAATTAAGGTAATAAATATGACTGAACATATCAAACTAATCTTTGAGCAATTCAGAAAATTTTTCTTTAAAAGCTATTATTCTGACATCAATTTTTGAGTGCTCAGATATGGTACAGGGTCACTGAGAAAAGTCATTCTCAAGATATTTCATTATGAGAATATGAGCCTGCATGTATTTTTTTCACATAAAGTTTGTGCTAGAAAAATGTAGTCAACCTTATCAAAATCTATTCTAAATTCCGAGTTGTAAGATTCTGCAATTCCCAAAGTTACTATCTACCTAATTTATAGTAAAGACATGCCTCTGTGAACAGACTCCATTTTCCATTTTAGATCAATCTTGAGATGACCCTTACTTTTGGGCCTAAAGTCGTTAAACTCTATAATAATAATAATAATTATAATACTTCGAAACCAGGGCTTCTACGAAGAAATAATAATAATAATTAAAGCATCGGAAATACCCGACTCCTATGAGCAGTCATGTTTTAGTCTTCAGTTTTTCTCCTTAGTGCAATTTCTCAAAAGATAATGCCCAGGAACTTAAGTTTCATGTTCAAGGTTCTGCCCCCAGTGAAAAATGATAGTAACCCAGCAATATAAATAAGCATAGTAAACTCTACTTATAATAATTAAAGTCAGAAATAAAGGTAATGTATTAATATATGGTGATGATCTAACTCCTTAAAACTTCCAGTAACAGTCTTGACCTTCAATTACCTCTACCAAGATAAACATGATTATGATCATTTCATAATTTAAAAAAGGAGAAAGCTTATACATCATAAATTTAGAGATCTCATAATTCTTTCATTATCCATTTATTATTGGTTCAAGTATAGAGCTTATAGCTTATTCATTCCACTGATTAGAGAATAACACCAATGTGACTTGAGGATCATTTTGGTCTTTGTAGATAAAAAGTAGCAGTATTTTGTGCTTTCGGATAGCCCACAGAAAGTTAATTCTACTAAGACATCTACAAGGATATGACATTGGCCCCAAAGGGAATAAGATCAAAGAAACATAAGTTGGTCATCATCTGTCACCACTTCTAGAAAAATAATTACCATGCCTTCGTGGCAGTGGGTCAATGACATTGTTGGTATCATTCAATAAATATTAATATTAGGCCACCTATAGGAGTTGAACAGTTACAAATCTGAATTTAAAATGTATCTTTATACTACATTTATTTATTTAGCTCTTTCATATCAGTTTGCTATAATTGTGTTTTTTCTAGCCCCTTTATATCAGTTGTATTTTAATAAATTCAATCCAGAAAATATATCACCATAGGCAAATCACTGTTGGTCTTACAGATTATCCTGTAGAGACATTTCCCATTCCCAGTATTCGATTCAGCACTCTTATGATTCAATAATACCGAAAGCATATACTATTAAATGACCTTAAAAAGAATTGTTAGAAAGTATGAAATTTTGTTGAAATTATTTTCATTTTCTGTTCATTAATTTATTCATTAACTACTTACTGAGTGCCTACTATGTGCCAGGCTTTTCTATACAGTGGTTAAAACACCATGTTCCAACACTCAGCAGATTCATAAACACATTTACTTTAAATAAACACAATGCCATTAAATTACAAATCACAAGTGGGGGAAAACTTTTCTTGAGCCTCATTGTGTCTCTAGCAAGTTATATCATGTTATTTTAGGAAAAGGATTGAACCTTACATGTTACACACCAGAGCTGACAACAGCTGTTAAAAAGAAAAAGCTAGTTACACAGCTCTGGCTCCTGTTCATTGTGTGATTATTATTATAAGTCAAAAGTCTATAGCAATAAAAATGACATCAACAGGAACAACAATAACCATAATATGCACCAAATATTGTCTACAGCTATATTAACAGTGCATATTCATTGCAGGAGAGTGGGTGGGAAGCCTTGGCGACTAGCTGACTCAATAAAAGGCCAATAAGGAACAAATCATAGTAGCCTTTCAACTTCCATCAGGTCACAGGGCCCTTGGAGGTGAAATTAAAATCTGGTTTACAACCCGAAAAATGAACTGCAAGTCATGGATAAGATTAGTCAATACCTTGTTGAAGAAAGATTTTTAAAAAACTGTTTAGGCCATAAAGAGATCATGACATTTTATTATCATAAACAAAAATAAAAAAAAATACAATTTTTGCTAAAGCAGGCAGCATATTATTAGGCCAATAAGGAATGGCAAAAGATAAATACATGTGTTTGAGCATCAAAGCCTTTACTGTTTTTTGGAGGAGGAAATAACATAAAAAAGACAAATAACAACATGAAATAATGTCAAAGGTCGAATGTAACATCTGAGAGAACACTTAGATCAACCATCCTTAAACCTCTTTACATAAAATAAATATTTAGGCACTTATCCTCATTGAACTTCAACTTATTAATACATATGCATAAATTGTAAACATATAGTAGCATACAAATATGTAATATATATTAAAACCATATATAAAATAGAAAAATTTAAAGAATTAGATAATATTGTACACAAATAGCAATTATAAATATTTTCTTTCTGAAAAGTATATTGCTTATACTTTGGGTTCTGGGTATCCCACTTTGGAGACCACTTTGTAGAAATAAAAATAGGCTGAAAACAAAGTTGTGGACAGAAGTAACAGCAATTTAGTGAATATTACTGATGAGAAAATTCTAGAAGAGGGTATGTTTTAAGCTAGTAAATATAAGATAGCATTGAAAATCTATGAATAGAAAGATCCTGGTGTATTAATAAAACCATAATAACTCTATAGCTAAATTCCTAATAAACATCAAAGATCAGACAGGCTTAGGCTTTAAAAAGATCAAGAGAATACCATGTATGTTCTCAAGCAATAGTACTAATAATACAGAAAATCCAAAGTTAGAATTCTCAATACTCATGTGTCACTTATCTATTAGGACAATAAACCTCATTAACATAAACTCAAAATAAGAACTAGGGACCGCTCAGCATTGGGGTTAATATTTACCTTCCTTACTCTTTCTTCTTAGATAATATAAATAGAGATTATGTAGAGGGTTTCTTTAAAGAATTAAACGAACAGAGTACCTCTCAGCACTTGAGAAGCACTCGTTTACATAGTAAAAACATATTGACTATTTAAAGCGTCTTGTCTATTGATGAAGCAAAAATCAAACTACTCCTTTCTAGCTTAATTTAAGCCATATGTACATCTGAAATAAATAAAATTACATTTGATTAAAATATTCTTTAATTAATTTTTGTTCCCTAACTCTTCCAGAATTTTTCATTTTATTTGAATTAGTGAGGTTTCCCTTATCCAAAGTGTTACCAATGCATGTATTATGAGATTAATCTGCATGTTTCAGTCATTAATAACTGATTTATTTATAAAACATTTGGCTATAGGAAGAATAGTAAAATATTTAAAGCATATATTTTAAATACTGATTCATTGGCAGTCAAGAA
Organism: Cheirogaleus medius; assembly: GCA_008086735.1. Taxonomy (NCBI): domain Eukaryota; kingdom Metazoa; phylum Chordata; class Mammalia; order Primates; family Cheirogaleidae; genus Cheirogaleus; species Cheirogaleus medius. Next base: position 40,011,900 of record VBSM01001562.1, read on the forward strand.
TCACCTAGAGTCACGGTGTAAATAAATGCCTTTGTTTTATCAGGATTCTACAAGTGCATAAAATGAAAGTGAAATTGTCACATTTCTCATGATATTGAGGCCCCTTGAAGTTTTATGAAACCTTAATAAGAAAGTATACAGGAAAGAAATGGTATATTCTACAATTATAAGTATTTAATCTTAAAAAAGTCATATGGCCTAAGATTAATGCAAAAATATTATGGACTGAGATTTAAACCAAATTGGTTGTGTATGCATTTACTTATCACCCAGTAGGCATGGCAGAACTCCATCTTATTATGTTTAAAAGTATAAATCTCAAATTTGTACGTCATATGGATGGAATGTATCCAGCAATAAATATGCAGTTTAGAGGAACCTTTGCAATGCTGTAGAATAATTTGGACAGCTGGTGTTATTGGTTGATCTACAAGGTTTTTGGTGTTCTTATCAATCTGCTCTTTTACACTTAATTTAAATTTAGTATAAATATTCACTGTCAAAAAAATTAAATTGGGGGAGAATGATCTCACATTTTAACTCAGGATACAAAACCAGAATATTAGCAGATGAAGTACATAGATAGGTGAGTTTTTGTGGTTCTAACTGGTATGGAGACAAAGAAAATGATAATTTGTTTTTGTTTATGCAGGCTTAGATGAAGTTCCAAAATGAAAAAGAAGAATCTTCTAGTTGCCAGTTCTGTGTTATACATGCTCTTTTTATTAGAAAGACCTGTTAAATTACTAATAACATATTTGTTGAGCACTTTCTACTTTCCAAAGCATTTACTCTATTATTTCATAAGAGCCTTAGAAGATTATAACTAATTAAATATAGAAAGGCAATTATGGTAGGTAATTTGGGGTGTTATAAACCAGCCTTGGAATGATACAGGTAGAGGAAAAAAGTCTTTAATCCTTTATCTTTCATATTTGGGAATATGGATTCTTTGCAGCATATTAGTATTTGTAGTTTTGAGAATATTACTTATACAATGAATATTAAGTGGTTTTATCCCTTTTGCATTCCCTGGATATATACTATTGTTATTTGTGGTAGAGGTACCCTGGTGTGGTTTCTGCAGCCCAAATGAACTGCCTTTATGAAGCCTTAATCATAAGGTCTCTGTTTTTTCCCACCAACAAAATAATGTCCACCTACGAGGCCATGGTCATATTAGACCTAGTGCTACAAGGGACTTGAACTTAATTGCTTTTAATTTCTTGTTCAAGTGAGGCAGCATGTCTGAGGTGTTTGTAAGGTGACTGCAAGATCTATGGAGGAAAAGAACAAAAGAGCAAGGCCTGAGCATGTTTGGAATGCATTCCATCAAGCTCAAAGAAGGATCATATTTGGCCACTTGGAACATAAAGAAACTTAATAAATGATTGTATCCAATGTGTAAAAAGGCAAGCCAACAGAAAACATTTAGCCCTTACCTATCAGATAATAAATGAAAAGAAAGCTATTTACAAACGTAGGGGCAGGTGAAAACATGGAAAGCTGCATCAGGAACTTACAAATGGTCAGGTGGCATAGAAGCCAGAAAGCATGCAAAGCTTTAATTCTTATTTAAAAAGAAAAGAAATTTCTTACCAATTATTAAACCTAAGAAAGGTAAAAATCCTTCAGGCAGGGAGAGACGAGACTATGGAAATAGAATATCAGTTCTACTCATACTCTACACAAAAATATCTGTAGTTCTTTTCTAAACTTTGCTATATATATCACATCACTCAGCTCTAAATTGAGTTTATGTGTCACAATAAAGTAAATACTGAATATTTATCTAATCAAAGTTATACTATAACTCTATTGGGAGCTTGGGGTGGGGAGACGTGGGCGGTGCGTGTGTGGTGGGTGACGGGGATGCTGCTTCCTTAACAGCGCCCTTCTCTCATCCTGAGAGATCAGGAGATAATGTCTACAGTAGAAAATTCAAGAACTTGAATGATTTAGAGGAAAGAATCCGCACAATAATTTAGTATGATAGCTCTTGGATTGTTCAAGTATATAGAGTTCACATATTTTCAATCTAATGTTTTTAAAGGCTTGGCATTTTCGGGGTAGTCATAAACAAGTAGGAGTTATATCTGTTTTAATTCTGACAAAATAAAGTGCTATTGATCCAGACACTAAATAGTGAAGATTGGAAAAGGAATTGAGAAAAGGTCAATGCCTATAGGGTAGTAGCTTGACCTATGAAAACACAAAACCCGCATGATCATTAGACAAGGGTCAAGAATTCTGGGAAAGAAAAATAATTAAAAGAGTGATTAAAGATCTAGATCCTTAATGAAAAAAAATTATTTGTTACATCATAAATAAAGACTTTTTGATATACCCTCTCGCCAAAAATTATTGTATTAATAACACCTCAGAGCCTATTTTTAATTTACATATCTTACTTTATATAATATTTTTATTCTATCATTTAATTCTTCTCAATTTTTGTTTTGTACAATGTTTCTCTTGCCTGACCAGATGGCAGTGAATCAGCCAATAATCACGGAAGGCACATCGTAATATATTAACATCCTAATGACTTATTGCAGATCTGTTTCCAAAAATCACAATCAATAATAAAAATACAGAGTTGACCTGGAAACAAGATTGCAAGATCTGAAAATAGCCTGATATGGCATTCTTATTGTCCATCTGTAATGGACACTGTTCCTGGATTAAACAGTTTCCACTACCCAGGTCTCCCTAATAGAACTTTGAATTTGTTCAGGTAACTACCTCTCCTCCATACAGCCCAGAGCCTCATGGAAAGCTGCCCCAATCTCCACTCCATAGGTGGGACTGGTTGCTCTAATGGCAATCAGTGATTAGTTTAGAAATGGACAGATGTCCCATTTATGTCAATGAGAAACAAGGAGAGATTTGCTGGCAGCTTTAGAGAAAGATTCTTTCTTGTTCTTCTGGCAGAGTAATGGGATCTCTACCCCCCACCCTCTGACTACTCTTTTTTTTCTTTTATCTGGTTCTTCTTTCTAAATTATTCCATTTTGAAAATTTTCCATTTTAGACATTATCTATTGAATTTCCACCATGTGGGAAACTAAGGATCTAGCATCCCTTATTTCCTTGCTCCTGCCACACATGTACTACCTCATTACCTCCAGTCCCGTCTTCCCAATAAAGTTATGTTATAATTTGATTCTATCAATATTTGGTATTTTTAGTTACTGTATAAACTCAACTCAGGTGTCAGGGGTGCACCGGTAAACTGGCCCTCTGAAAATTAAAAAAAAAAAATTAAAATCTTGATTTGTACAGTTTTCTGATTTGCATGGTGTAAATATTCCTGCCTCAGCCAATTTCAGATTACCGTGGTACTTAAAGGTAAAAATTTGAAAGAAATGGGCACATTTGGTTCTCATGAGCTCTTTTCCTTGGAGTTAATAATTGTCATGTTTGTATTGCTTGTTTTCTACATTTTCTATGTACTTATAAATGATAAAACTGCAAACTCCCCCAACCATGTAACTCTCTTCTCAGGAAGTAGAGATATATGAGATATTTTATCAATTTTATGTTTTTGAAAAAGACCCTCTTGTCACACTCTCTTCCGGTTGGCTTCTCTGCCTGGTACACCATTATCTTGGCATTTCTCTGCACTTTCTCTGGAGGATTCTCCTTCCCATCTTGTATTCTCTGTTTCCTGGATCATAACGTCCTTTTTAAAATTTACTTCCTCATTTTGGTGAAGCATTATCTCTGGAAGCTTCCTAAGAAAATTTCTGAGACTTTGCATATCTGGCAATGTCTTTATTCTACCTTCACACTAGGTTGATAGTGGAATTGGCGACGTAATTCCAGTTTGGAAGTAATTTTCTTCGGAACGTTTAAGGCTCTGATTCATTTTGTTCTAGCTCTCAATGTGGGTATTGAGAAGTGTAACAACATTCTGATTGCTGATCTGCTGCATGTGGTCTGCTTTTCCTTTGTTGAAAACTCTAAGTCCTTTTTCCAAAATACTTATGTTTTAAAAATTAGGATGCATTCAAGGTATCACTCCAGTAGCATTAGTGTCACTAGCATTCTGTTATGGTTTTATGAGTAGAAGGAATAAGTACGGAATAGTGCATACTTAGAGGAAATATAGCAGCCTATAATCTTAATGTGGCCACAAGAGTGTAACATACATAAATATGTGTATTAAGTGGAAAAAATAAAATTTCTTCCAAAAAGAATTGATAAGGAACTTTCATTGATTTCATATTGTGGTGGAATTAAAGAAGGAAAAGAACACAAAAGTTTGGAATAGAAAAGGGGAAAATGACTTTTCTGCTTGGTCTTAGAGAATGGGTAGTTTAAAAACACTATGAATAGATTTCTATTATAGAGAAAGATAAAGAGGGAAAACAAAATATGATACATACTCTTAGCTCATAGATATGTTCTTCTGATGCTTTAAATAACGCTTACTGTGACTCATATTTAGTTCATTCAGGTTCTACCTCATTGTCTTTGATGGCTGCATGGTATTCCATTGTATTGAAGGGGTCAGCCAACTATGACCTACAGGCCAAATCTGAGCCACTGCTTGTTCTCATGTGGCCCATAAGCTAAAAATAGCTTTCATGTTGTAAAATGATTAAGGAAAATAAAAAGAAGAATACTATTTTTGCAACATAATAAAATTGTGTGAAATTCAAATTTCAGTGCCCATAAATCAAGTTTTCTTAGAACACAGCCAGCCTCATTCACTTACATGTTGTCCGTGGCTGCTTTTGCAGTACAACAGCATGAGAGTAATTGTGACACAGACTATATAGCCACACAGCCTAAATAATTTACTATCTGGCTCTTTTGCTGACCTCTGGTATATGCTATATAATTTAATTAAGTTGACATTAAAATAAGAATTCATAGAGTTTTTAATTCCATGTTTGAAGGAGGTGAAGGAGCAACATGATTAGGGCTAAAGAAGATGCAAGGATGGGGAACAGTCAGTGTGGATTTGGGTATGAAAGTGATGGAGACAGAATAAGAAAGATAGGCTGTGGCCATGCCATGCCATCATTAGAATGCCAGATAGAGGAATCTGCCTTTAATCTGGAGGGAAATTGGGAAATACAGAGGGTTTGGAGCAGGAGAAAAATGACATGAACAGGGATCTAATTTAGGAGATTAATCTGCTTGTGCAATGTGGAATTAATGTAGAGGGTATTGCTAATGGATTAGAATACCATTTATAATACTATTTTAGAGGCCATGAGTTCCAGTGAAGATACAAATTCTAAAGTATAAAGTATAAATGTGCCATTGAAATATTTTCCGTAGTTCTAAAAATCAAAGAAAGGTGTCTGGGTGTTTATGGACATATGCAAAGTTGTTTAAAAATCACTTAGAATTATTTATTTTTTATAAAATAAGAGTATATTTTACCACTGAAGTTTTGGTCTTCTCATTTTCAATATACCCAGTTATGATTTTAAAATTTGTTTTCCATGTTATAAATGATTCAGAAAACGAACTAAGTCATATACTAGTTACTGAATTAAGATGGAGTATGATACCTGATTATCAGATTATTTCTTAATGTATTACTTGTAAGCTTCAGACTCAAAATATGGCAGTGGAAGACATACAGGATTGTCTGTAATTTCAAAGACATGATGTGAAGCGTTCATCATAATCTGGTTAAAAGTCCTAAATAGCAAGTATACTGGTCTCCTAGATGAAGTAATTCTAATTAACCTTATAAAAATGAGATTTGTACAGTATGTGGAAAATTAAGGATATAAACAACCATTAAAAGGAAAGTCTAATCACATTATAATAATTATGTTCAACTGACACAATAGACAATAGTCACATAGTACTACCATATTTTAAATGCCATCATAAATAATACAAAATGGTAATGTTATATTGTGCTATTATTCAAAATAGTATTTTAAATTATTCTTTTAAATAGCCACGTAAGTTGTTTTATTAACATGAGAATTTGAATGTGTACTCTGTAGTTTTTAAATTTTTTTCTAAAGAGTAGGATGGACATTAACCTAAATTATATTACGATATAAACAAAGTAAACATTAGCAGACTTTTACATATATATCAATACATCTTGGGGTCGAGCAAGAACAGGTAGAAGGAAATTTGGTTCAGCTCTGCTTAGAAGGGTTGTTTTATTTTACTTCTTTATGCTTAATATTAATAACTGGCCATTCTAGTGATGAAAGCAAATGTAGTGGTTTAGAATTTGGACTCTGGCAGAAGGAAGAATTGGGTTCCTGTGCGACTTTGGCAAGTTCCTTCATAGTGGTTCCTTTAGCTTCAGATTTCTCATCTATTATAATGATACTATTTACTCTAAGCTCAATGGATTGTTGATAGGTTTAAATGTGCTTATGAACTTAGTTCTTGCCAGTGTAAAAATACTAAGTATTAAAGAAGTGAGAGCAATTGTTTTTATTATAATTATTATTTCCCATTTTAAGTTTTATTTTTTGATGATTACATTTTGGGGTATAAGTTGTTACCATATTTGTTTAACAATTGTAGAACCACCCCAACCCTCAAGTGGTACTTTGCTTAGCTTTGAATAATACGTGCTGAACAGATTGGCATGTAGGAGTGAGTCTAGCCAGCTACCTATCCTCTACATCTCAGTGTGGCCTTGTTTCTCTGCTCTGGTATCAAATATGGTAGAAACTGTCATGAACTAATAAAAATATGTTTGGAAAAAAATTACCTGATTCCTCAAGTCACATTTTAGTACTAGAGACAGAAGTAAAGGGAAAGCATATTGTTTTGTTTTTTAAGTCATAACATGTAACCAAAATTGTTGTGCCCCCATAATATCCTGAAATAAAAAAAAAAAGGAAATGAACACTGAACTTATAAACTAGTCAAAGGGAAGACTGCTGAATTCCATGGTAACTTAGAGAGTGTATCTGCTATATATACATAAAGAAAAAGTGAACCAGGAATCTGCTTTAATCAGTACAAATGCCTTATCAAATAAGGGATAACAATTTAGTCAAGGTGAAACATCAGTTGATTGTGGTTTGACTATATGTATAGAATGATTAAAATTCTATATGGATATGTGATTTTTAAAAAATCAGCCACCTGTAAATTGAAGCAATAAGAGATGAAGTCAGTAGTCTACAAAGTAATCTTTACCACAAGTAGAAACAGGTTGATCAACTTTGGGAAGTTTTATTTTTCGCATAAATTTAAAATTAGTAGAAGAGTCTGCATAGGTCAACCACATTGCTATAGAAGGATTTTCCTTGAGAATGAAAAAGTCACCAAGTAGAAACATTAGAGTAAGGAAAACATCTTGAAGGTAGATGAAACTGGCCTATAAATGCAAAAAAAAAAAAAAATGCCTTTAAGAACATTCATAGCCCAGAATGAGAAGTAAAGGTAGGATTTCAGGTAGCCTTGGGCAGATTGTTATGTATTTGATGGCAACATAGTAAGCTTTAAGATTAAGTTATATTTATTCTACCATAAAACCTTCAGAACATTGAGGTGCAAGATAATATTTCTTTGACTATATATAGTCAATCAAATAAATATCCAGGAGCAGGCCGAGACTAGCCACACTGTTTCTAATAAAGTTGGTGCTCTAGTGGTATTCATAAATTTGCAATGTTTGAAAATTCCAGTCTATAGCTTTTGCAAATGTAAAGGGCCTACTGTATTTACCTTCAAATACATTTGTCATGTTATATTTTCAAAAATCTATACTTGCTTTCAGATGGTGAATAGCTTACATTTAATTGATTTCACTGTTAAGCTATGTTTAGGGAAGGCGCTTTGTTACTCCTCTTTGAATCGGATATGCTGAATGTAGTTCTCTTAAGTAGAGGCCCATTAATTTCAGGTAAGATTGGAATCTCATTTAGAAATGTACACTGCTCTCACTGATTATGTGAGTTAAGTCAGTGGCAATAGGTACAAATTTATTTTCAGGAACACATTTTAAAGGTACCTCATATTTATTTCCTAACAGCAGTACACAGAATTATTCAAAGTAGCCACAATTTCTTCCCTGACCTCTAGTCAAAATGTTATTAAATACTATAATATAATGGCACAAAAAGGATAGTCTAATATCAAGGTTGACAGCTGTAGGATATGAGATCTACAGATTCAATTGCATAATGGACGTCTACTCTATAATATGCACTGCTAATGTTTTATTTGAATTAAAAGCAATCCTATGAAGTGGGATATATGTCTTTAGAATCATGAGTAAATGTTTTCATGCATATTTTTTAAAAGTTGCATTTTCTAAAAAAGTTGCATTTTATCATATATTACCAATGATGAATTTGTTTCTTTGCTTCAGTGTGATTGTCCATAAAGTGTCTATGTAGTGGTAAATACATTGACAATTCTTTTTCAGATTCTTCCAAATGGCACAAGTGACCTCGCAATAAATATATTTTTGGTGGAACATTTGTCTCCATAGTAACATATTAAGGTATCATTCTTTGTGATGATGTAGAATATAAAAATGAACAGTTGAAGGCTACTTGAAATATAATAATTATAAATGAATAAGGGATAATTGAAACGTACTAAGGGTGGATCAAAAGTTGATCTTTGGAAGACTGACTCTAAAACCTTCTCTGAGGCTCAACTGGCATGATGAGACATTGCCTTGGAAACTTACTGGGCTTCACTGAAATGGAAGCATGGTTGTACTACCTTGGCAGTTATTACTGGATTTTGTTTTCGCTGCTTTCTCCTCTATGATTCTGTTTGTTAGGATAGACAGTGAGAACGGCTTTAGATGAAGCCAGCTAACAGATTTGTTTTGTGTGTGAGTCTAGCATCATTAGAGAAGCATTAATTTCACCTGATGACTAGACAGGAAATTCAAGTTAAAACTATATTAAGCTTCCAAAATAATTATTTACCTCTGGAAAATCACCCAAATGATTGTTTTAGTGTATGTATGAATGCGCTTTGACAGCTTTTAAGACGTTGCTTCTATATATTGCATGCTTTTAGGAATAATGTTTCCCTTTTAATTATTTCAAAATGATGTCATTAGATTATTCTTCATCTTCCAATCTATGACTAGAATGGGAGCACCACGAGCTTTATTCCATTGATTGTTGCAACCCCAGGACCTGAAACAGTGCCTGGCTCATAGGAGACAATTAATTGGATAATAGTTGTTTGGGAGCTATACGATCATTACAGATTTAAAGTCTTTAATATGCTAGCTCCTGGCCAAACTAGACAAATATCTATGAAAATTTTGGATTAGAGTTTTCACATGTTCTTAAAGGAACATCAAGAATCAGACTTTGGGATCTACTTTTGCCATTCGTCTGAAGTAGTTCTTACTGTGGCGACAAATGAATAGCCAAATCCTGTGGCATAGCTTTCATCCTCAATATCATTGAACTCATTTCACCCATTGACACTCTAGGTCACCCTTGCCATCCTAAAACTCTCTCCCTCGCTTTGTTTTCATTCTCTCTTGGTTCTCTCCCTCATTTTGCAACTTCTTTACTGACTTGTGTCCTTGTAGATGTCCTTTCCAAAGACTTATCTTTATTTGCCTCTTGTGTTATACACTTTACCTAAAGCATCTTAAGTCTCATGTCTCAACAGCCATATTTCAGGAATCTGTTCAGTATTTTTTAAATCTATACTTTAAGCCATCCTCTTTTAGCATAAAATATAAACCCAAACTTTTATGCTCATGTTCTATGGGCACCTAACCTTTATAAATTCAAAATAAACTCATTCTCTTCTTCCTCAAATATATTCTTACTCCTTTATTACTTATTTTAGTTGTTTGTAAATGAGTTGAGTGTCGAGTGAGAACTGTTTTTGTGAGTTAGGCCGGATGGCAGAAAAAGGATGAGCTGAGGTTCATAGTGGTGCCAAGAAAATGAAATCTTCTCCAGTGATTATAAAATAACTGTTTCTTCAATTTTTAAAATTGAAACATTTTAGATATTCTTTTATATGCTAATATTGGAACATCTGGGGTAAAATGACAGAGTGACACTGATCACAGGACTTTACTTTTGAACACAAACCTAATGAAAGAGAAGAAATAATGGAATAGCAAATTATCCATCAGTAGCTCTCAAACAACAGAAATGGCAAATGTGAGAAGTGAACCTTTATGGCAACATGGTTTCCCTCAATTGCTACAGCAGGGGAAGAAGAGACTGGATAGCTGAGCAGCTGCAATTAAATGCTTCCACCAAGAAGTGGCGCACATAATTTCTGCTAACATTTTCTTGGTCAAATCAATGCACATGGCCCTATTTAACTTGAACTAAATGGGGAAATACAATCTACCCATGTGCTGAGAAGTAGAGAAGAACTGTTCATAGCCAACGGTAGGAAGATGTGGCAGCACATTGCCAATAAAGAAGCCACATTCAGGAGGGAGAAGGAAGCATTGAGGAGAGAGAAAGGAGAAGGGAAAATAAAAAGTTTAGTAAATGCTCAATAACATTCCCAGAACATTAGTTCTGGAACAGATGTCCCACCTTCTACCAAGCTGAGTTAATAAATAAGGGAAAATTATAGGATCTCACCATGTGTTTTTCCTAGCTGAAAGGCAGATAAGGGAACAAGGACCAACATGATCTAGGGTTCAATAAATGACATATTCCCACAGTGCAGGAAGTTCTCTGGTCAAAATATATAAGATTTGCCAACCTTTGCTGCCCTTTTTCTGAAAGAGGAGTAGGAGAATGTTCTAGGCAGAAATTAGTATACAGGATGGGTAAAGATAGCCTATGAGAATTTGTTCTAGCAAATTATTAAGTGGAAAGAATTGTCAGGTACATGAAGCTGGCCTCATAGGTGGGCTGAAAGAGAGCTATTTTGCTTGTTTTAACTAATGCCTCTTCCAAATCCTTCTAGATTGGATTATCAGTAGGTAATACATCCACCCAGATTTTGAGAAACAACTTTATAGCAACAAATTTGATAACTTGCCTGAAGAGTATAAATTATTTGAAAACCACAACATACCCCAAATACGAAATAAGAAATTAGAAATAAGAAATTAGCCCTATACCTATTGAAAACATATAAATGTGTATGTGTATATATGGTTTTTAATTCCACGAAGAAAACTCTAAGATTAGCTGATGTCAACAGCTAAATTCTATCAGACATTTAAAAAACAATAGCAATCTTACAAAAATTCTTTCAGAAAATAAAAGTGAAGAAAACACTTCCCAAATCATTGTATGAGGCCAGCATCACACAAAGATTTAATGAAAGCACTGCGTATAAATTTACAGAACAATATTCTTTATAAACATAAGTCCAACGATACTTAAAAATATATTAGCAAATCAAATCCAGCAATAAATAATAAGGATAATATATCATGATCAAGTAGAGTTTATCCTAGAAATTTAACATTGTTCTAACACATAAAAATCATATTAAAAGAAAAAATAAAAGCCATATGATAATTTCAGAAGATGCAGAAAAGCATTTGACAAAGATCTATACCCATTCATTAAGAAAAAAATAATTTAAATCAACAACTAGGAATAGAAGATGACTTTCTCAACCTGATAAAGCATACCTACAAAAAAATCTATGGCTGAAACCATACTTAATGGTGAAAAGTTGGGAATAAGTCAAGGATAGATAAGAAATATGTATATTTGTTTCTATTTTCAGGGTGATATTGTTTATGTAGAAAATCAATTATATTTTGTATTTCTATATATCAGCAGCAAACACTTGAAAAATGAAATAAATCCATTTATAGTAATGTAAATAATATAAAATAGGAATAAATTTAACAAAAGATATGCAAGTCCTTCTACTAAAAACTACAAAATATCACTAGTGGAATTTAAAGACAACACAAATAAATGGAGATATGTATCATGTTCCTGGATTGGCAGATTAATATTGTTAAGATACAACTTATATAAAAGTATTGCACCAATGTTAATTTCCTGGTTTTAATAATTATGCTATAATGATGTAAGACACTTGCATTAGGAGAAGCTGTATTAAAAGATATATGGGAACTCTGTCATATTTTTGTGAATTTTCTATAACTGAAATATTTCAAAATAAGAAGTTTTTAAAATTTCAGCTATTAATATTTCAAAATTGATTGATAGATTCAATGCAGACCAATTATAATCCCATAGACATTTTTGTAGGAATTAAACTGATTCTAAAATGTATACAAAATCCAAAGCACTTAAAATATCCAAAGCAATTTTAAAAAGAGAAACAAGAGTTAGAGGATTTACACCACCTGATTCCAAGGCCTGCTATAAAGCTACAGTAATCAAGACAGCGTGGTACTGCCATAAGGATAGACAAATAGACAAATGGAACAGACGAGAGAGCCCAGAAATAAATCCACATTTATACAGTTATTTGCTTTTTGACAAAAGCACCAAAGCAATCCAAAAGGAAGAGAAATGTATTTTTAGCAAGTGGTATTAAAATAACTGGTTACTGATATGAAAAAAAAAAACCCTCAAGCTCTACCTTATATCGTACACAAAAATAAATTTTAGGTGGAACACAGTTCTAAACATAAAATCTCAAACCATAAAACTTTTAAAGGAAAATTTAAGGGTAGAGCTTCATGACTAGGGGCAGGGGGAGGAGGTAAGCAAAGATTTCTTAGGTAGCAAAACTCAATAATCATAAAAGAAATAATTGATAATTTAGAATTAATCAAACTTAAAAACATTCCCACTCATTAAAAGACACATCAACCATCAATAACACTGACAGTCAATCTATAGAGTGGGAGGAAATATTTATCTGATAAACGAATGGCATTTAGGAAAAATAAAAAACTTCTACAAAACAAAATTAAAGAGACAATAAATAATAAAAAGCAAAATATTTAAACATATATACAAATGGCCAATAAGCCCTTGAAAAAATGCTACACATCACTAGTCATGAGGGAATTTCACACTAAACCACAATGAAATACCAATACACGTCCAATGGATTGGCTTAAATCGAATAGATCGACACCCCCAAATATGGCAAGGATGTAGAGCAACTGAAATTCTCATACTCTATGGGTAATAATGCCACCAACCATTTTGGAAAAATAAATCGGGCCGTTTCTTCTAGAACTAAATGTTCACATAACCTATGAGCAGCCATTTGACACCCAAGCATTTACTCTAGAGAAATTAAAACAGTAACAAAAAAACTTGTAAAGAATATTCATAGCAGTTTTATTCATAATAGCCAAAAATTGGAAACTGCTCAGATGTACCTCAGTAAGAGATTGGATAAACTAACTCTGGTATATTCATACAGGGAAATATCACTCAGCAGCAAAAAAGAACAAAATAGTGTCACATACAACACGAATGAATTTCAAAAATATTATGCTGAGTTAAGGAAAACTTACATAAATGAGCACATATTATATGATTCCAACTATGTAAAATTCTAAAACTGAAAATAATACTCTAGGAAGGAAAAAATTATAATTAAAAAATTATAGCAGTGGTTTCCACTAGGAGTTTAAGGGCAGAGATTTACAAATAGTAAACCCTTTTAATCATAAGTGCAGTGAAATATTTAGAAGGGACCGAACTGATGTCTGCAATTTAATTTGAAATGCATCAAAAATAAGATTACTGAATGGATAGAGAAATTAATAGGAGAAAGGAGATGTGATAAAGCAAGCACAGTAATCTGTCATTAATTGCTTCTAGTAGGTGAGTATACGAAATTCTTTCAAGTTTTCTGAATGTCTGAAAATTTTCTTTACAAATTTGTGGTTTTAAAAGAATCGACTATCTGTAGTTTGCTAGTGAATGGTGACTTAAAATCATATGCCAATACTGCAAGTCAGTGTACTTTTCAAAAACCCTCTGATGGAGGAGGAGTAAGTTAAGCAGGGACAGGCTCAACAGGCTACTGGAGGTGTCCACCTATAAACAGTGACTATAATTAACTAGATTAGAAATACCAAGAGGTATTTCCAAAGTGAGGTACCAGAAAATGCCTCTCCCTATCCTCTCTTCTCCCCTTGCCTCCTCTTCCTCTACTTTCTACTTATATTGAACAAGTGTTCAGGCCAAAGCGAGCAGTCAGGACAGGAACGTTAATTTGTTTGTGAGAACAACAGCATTTGGCAAACAAAAAATAAAAAGGAACATGATGTGGGACATGATGTGCCATCATTAAAAACACTGTGATGCACCAAAGGTCAGGCCACAAAAGCAAAAATAAATCCATGAGACTTCATCAAACCAAAAGGCTTCTGCAGAGGAAAGGAAATAATCAACAAAATGAAACTGCGCATATACACGATGGAATATTATATAGCCACAAAAAGAATGACATCCTGCCATTTGCAACAACATGGATAGAACTAGAGAACATTATGTTAAGTGAAATAAGCCAAGCACAGAAAGACAAATCTCACATGTTCTCACTTGTATGTGGGAGCTAAATATTGAAAACAATTGATCCCATGGAGACAAAGAGTAGAATGATGGTTACCAGAGGCTGAGAAGGGTAGCAGAGAGGAAGGATAAAGTGGGGATGGTTAATAGATGAAACAATATAGTTAGGTAATTAGATAGAATGAATAATATCTGATAGCACAACAAAGTGAATATAATCAAAATAAGTTAAGGTATACTTTAAAATAACTAAAAGAGTAGAATTGGAATATTCCTAACACAAATGATAAATGCCTGAGGTGATGGATACCCCAATTTGATTTATTTGATTTGATTAATTCACATTGTATGCCTGTATCAAAACCTCATATGTACCCTGTAAAGATATACAACTATTGTGTACTCATAATAATTAAAAATAAAAAATTTAAAAAATTAAGGAAGCCTACAGATAGGGGAAAAATTGCAAACCATATATCTGATAGGGGTTAATATCCAAAATTTCTTTTAAAAACTCATAGAACTCAATAGAAAAGAAACAAATAACCCAATTTAAAAAAAATGGGCAAAGGACCTGAATAGACATTTCTCCAAAGAAGATATAAAAGTGGCCTACAGGTATATGAAAAGTTACTCAACATCTTTAACCATTACGAAAATGCAAGTCAAGACCACTCTGAGATACCACCTCATACCCATTGGGATGGCCTATTATCAAAAAGTCGAAATGTAACAAGTGTTGACAAAAGCGTGGAGAAAAGGGAATGCTTACACTGTCGGTGGGAATGTAGATTGTTGAAGCCAATATGAAAATAGTATGGAGGTTGCTAAAGAAATTAAAAATAAAACTATCATATGGTCTGGCAATCCCTCTCTGTGCATATAGCCAAAGGAAATAAAATCACCACCTCATAAAAATATATGCACTTCTGTGTTCATTGTAGTATTCACAATAGCCAAGGTATGGAAGCCACCTGAGTGTCAATAGACAAACAGGTACGGAAACTGTGGTGTGTGTGCTATGCAACCTCTATCGAGAGGAGATTCTGCCATTTGCCACAAGATGGATGAAACTGGAGGACATTATGCTAAGTGAAATAAGCCAGACATAGAAAGAAAAACATTATATAATTTCACTAATATGTGGAATCTATGTTAAAAAATGCCAAATACACAGAGATAGAGAGTAAAACAGTGTTCACCGGGGGAGGAGTAGGGGACAGAATGAGGAGAGGGGAGCTTGTGGGTAGCCTAAACATGGAGGCCCCTTGAGGGTGGCACATGGGGGGGCATGAAAGCTCTGCATCGCTTCCCCAAACTCACCCCACCATCTCTCCATCTGTATCCTTCGTAATGTCCTTTTAAATACACCAGTTTAAAAAAATTGGGAGATTTAGGTCAGAGGATAGAAGTTAGCAGACATGCAGGATGAAGAAGTCTAGAGATGTAACGTACAACATGAGGACTAAAGGTAATAAAATTATGCCGTATTCATGATTTTGGCAAGAGTTGCTGAAATGAGTAGATTTTAGCAGCTCTTGCCACAAAAACAAAAACAAAAATGGGTAACTCCATGGATATGTTAATTTGCCTCACTATAGTAACCATTTTACTATCTATATGTATCCCATAAAATCATGTTGTATACTTTAAATATATACAATAACATTTATTTTTAAAAAACACCATGATAAAGAAGTAGAATATGATGGTTCACCAGAATTAAATGATCCAGAGTGTAAGGGAAGGGGAGAAACTCAAGTTTGGCAGCCAGTTTAGCCTCCCCTCCTGGCTTTTTTGCTCTCATTGTCTACTCTACTGACACAACCTACTTTCATGATTAAGCTGAAAAATTTATTTCTGATTTTATGTACATTACCGGGTTTTTTCTATTCAATTAATTAATTAATTTGATTTTAATTTTTTAAAAATTTTAATAGATTTAGGGGGTACAAGCTGAATTCTATTACATGTATATATTGTATAGTAGTGGAGTCTGGGTTTTTGGTATACCCATCACCCAAGTACATTACTGTTAACCATTTAACATATGTGCCCTCCCCGAGGCATTTAACACAATTCAAAGCCTGTAGGTAAAAGAAGACTTAGGGATGAGTAGAGGAAGTTTCTTTAAAGTTTGTTTCTGCATTTGTGGATCTACTCAATCTGTGGATCAGACTAGGTTTCAGAGAGATGTGAGGAAATTTTCAAATTTGCCATATCTCTATGTATCACCAATAAAATAATATGTCTCTGTGATTGAGCAATAAATGCAACAAGAGATTGTAATGGAGGCCCCATAAGAGGTGTCCTGGTAGTGCAGGGAACTAAGTTCTAGAACGAATCAGCTGTAAAACTTCAGCACATCACTAAATTTCCTGGAGTCTTGGATTTTTTGAGGACTTGAACACTTGAGTGCACAGGGAATCCAGGGTTTATACCCTGAAGTGTGAGAGCCATAAGTCAGAGTTTATCATAGGCAGAAGAGGCTCCTACTAGAAATTTGAATTATCGAATAGAAGAAGTCAATAATCAATGCTCTCTTTAGAAAAATGATAACACAATATTATAATGTACTATGAGATATTAGCCATTCAAGCAATGAAACTAACAGGAGTCATATGTATTTTTTTCACTGCCCGAATTACTTCCTGCAAATAAAGTGGATTTGTTTAACTCACTGGATACTAGATGCCTGATTTAATGTACCGTTGAACACTCAGGCTTGATTTTTAGCCAACACATCTTCTTACTCTCTTATTTTAAGAGCTCACCTCAAATTCAGCTAAACTGCACAAAAGTTTCAGTGGGAATCAACGCTTGGCACTTGGGATCAGTGTCAGTAAGCGTTCCACAAAGGCAACCATCTCAATTCCAAGTCTCGGAAGTGATCATTTGAGTCATGTCTGCTGAAATCTGTGATTCAGCTATGGTTAAGGGAAGCTGAGTGGTCAACCAACATGTTTACCCCCATTAAGCCTTTGAACCAGCAACTTGATTTATTATATAAATTTACTTAAGAAGTTAGACAAGTAATAACTAACTTGAGTGCTTTCTTTTAAAATTCTTAGCAACCAAATTTAGCAATAATTTACAATACATTTTTAACTAACCGTAACGTAAACATGAAGGAAAGCAAACCTCTTATATTTTTGGCTTGTTAGAATGTCATTCTATTTTCTACTCTGTCCCAAACTTGCTATGTTCCACTGATTCATGGAACTTAATCTTTAGGGTGAAAAAACAAAACAAAACACCAGAGAAGGGTATGTGAGTGGGATTATGGAACTTCCTTTTCCTCCAAAAAAGAATTATTGCTGAAGGCTGGTCTAATGTGATGATTAATTTTACAGAACTGTCCCTGACCGATGTCACTATAGCAATGAAAATAAACTATGAGACTAGGATTCAGCCAGAGGGGAAGAGTTCATTAAGAAATAAAAGTAGGGACAAAATTGCTCATTAAAGTGGCTAACCAGGGTTGTTTTATGAGAAGATGGATTAAAAAAATAATAAAGGGTTGCCATGTATTTTAAAGAGATGAATTCAAATGTGACTCATAGATTCCGGTTTCAATAAAATTCTGTGGAATATAACAGTTTAGTTCCATGGAAAAAGAGGATAGTTAGCGGATGCTATTATAATATTTGAAATATTCTAACATGAAATCTGACTTGCCCACAAGCTGCAAAAAGTATACCATTAACTTCAGAATTGTGAACAAAAAAGAAAAGAGCATAATTATTTTCTTCGCCTCAAGCCTGGTCCAATGTGAAGAAAATCCCACTCAAGATGTTTCTATATAAATCTGAATGCAAAGAATTTTTTTTAGAAAATTGGAAATCATTTTTAGCAGCTTCTAGCATTTTGTTGAGCATCTAAAGGGATTGCTTGAAGAACGATTTGGTCCATTAGAAACTAGTCAACACACACACGAGTTGGATGCTTTCCTTAGTTACAGGGAAAAAGTAACTCTAAAGTTTATCCTTAAAAATAGTGTCATATTTTTCTATGGTTATCCCTTCATTCAAGATAGATAGATGGATGAATGGATTAACAGAGATATCCTACATTTTGAAGGCTGAATAGATACTTAAAGAAAGTATGATATGCTAGATTCTGTTTTCCAAAGGGAAAACGTGTCCATTATTTTTTAATAGAAAATCATTTAGTCCATTTCAAAATGTAAGTTAAAGCCTTCTATGTCATTGTAGAGTATTTTAAAGAGAACAACAATGAATGTGATTACAGCTACTTTCCCCCAAAATGCAATCTGATATTTAGAAGTTTTGGATGCAGAAGCTAAACATCTGAGAAATCCAGTATTTACAATATGGCTCAGATTAGCCAATCTAGCCAGCTTGGAAATAAATCAATTATTCACTCAAATCTCGTCGGTTGCCTCCCCTGAGATCAGCATTGCGCTGTTATAGGAAAATTTCTGTCCCAGAGGTTTATGATGGAGAGCAGGGTGATCCGGGTCCACTACTGTTAGTGGGCTGTGCTATGGAATAGAAAATGTGAGACAGCCAGAAGAAAGATTAAAATTGCTCTGGGTCTAAAGCAAGGAGGTTCAACATGATATGCTTCTTTGGAGAGTCTGGCGGAGGGAACAGTAAGGACCAGATCCAATTCCATTAGTAATAAAGCTGAGCTTAGGAAAAAATTTAGTCAATTAGCCCATGCTATCTCATTGACTTCTTTTGAGCTATTTTATTATAAGTTTCATTGTTTGCTTTGAGTTATTTATCTTGCACATTAATTGCATTTATTTTTTCCCAGTTGAGCGGTGTGGTGAAAATGAGGCTGGATCTCAATCAGAAACCCTGGCTGAAGGCTTTTTGGTCACCGGTGGCCTGTCTAGGTTTATCTTGGGCACAACTCCCTTTCCCAGGCCCCTTCCAACTTGCCGCATTATTATTACACTCTGTGCCAACCACGGTTTCCTAATATTAACTGATTGTGCCACTTCTGAATTACTGCTTGGGAAGCAGGACCTATTGGTTTTATTTCTTTTATTACTTGTGACCCCACAGACAGCAGATTGGCTCAGAAAAAAAAATAAATAATGTGGGCTAGTAAATGCTTTTGGTGCTTATTTAGCCTCACTCTTTTGCTCACCCCTTCTTTATCCTCACAGTCTCAATCCCGATTCCCATCTATTTTGGTTTCAGCTGATTATATTGTTCTTTTATTTAATTTTTCCCTTGCATTTTCCATTCGCTTAAACAGGATCCCACATTAAATGAGGCTCCAGGCTCACTTAAGGATGTATTTTGCAAACCAAATAAAGTAAAATCATCAGTAAATTCCAAATTTATTATGCTCTTCTACACATGTACAAATTCCAGGAAAGCTCTAGTTATGAAAACAATTCTAAGACAAGGATTCCAGATGCAATTAATAATATTTTTTAACCATGATGTTGATTTTAAGTGTATTAGATGTATCTAATATATTCAACTTTGAAGGAAAAAAAATGTTCATAGACAACTTAGACAGACAGAAGCCAAACCATGACTTGTCCTAAATTGCTTAACATATAAGAAAATTTTCAAACAAGGACAAATCAGTGTCTATCAGGAAAAAAATATAGAAGAGTGGCAAGAGAAATGACTTTGTAACTCCCAAAGTCATCTAATCCAAGGCTTAATCATCATAACTTGTATTATAGGAAAAAGATTTCACTGGTTACACTATCAAATATATTTATTTTGGAGGTGAGAAAACTCAGGCTTAGGGACATTAACCAGCTGGTTAACAGCAGAGCAGAGACTCTTAAGACTTTTGTTTAGAGCCATCACTAACATTTATTTCTACTGCCTAATATATGTCAGAAAATTTTCTATTTATGCTATTCATTTAAATACCACAGAAAAGTATAATTTTTAAAAAGACATTTCATGTAATTACTAGGATTCAAATTTAATAGAACCTCACATGGAACTACCATTGCAAACAACTAATAGAATAATTGAAGAGCCAGATACTTTAGATATGGTTAAGCTTTCGCATAACAGAAAATAACAACAATATCAAACTTTTCTTCCTTGGGATTAACAAATTTTTTTGACACTGTGTATTCCAATATCAGAAACATGAAAACTGTACATATTTAGTTTCAATAAAATATTGTATAGATGATCTTCCTCTTCTCCACTTTTACATAGTTAAAATATTTCTGAAATTTTGACCATTTTTATCATTTTTATTTCTGTATGCCCTTAATCTCAACTTCTCACACTTGCTCCCACACCCAAATCCATCCCCTAGGTCTCTACAAGTTTGCTTACCTGTGCTTCAGTAGCAGTCCATGTTCAATTACTTTTGTTTTATTGCTTTTTTCCCTTAAAAATACTATGTTGCATGTCATTACTTTTTTAAGCTACCCATCCATGGTTCTCCATCTTTTTATTATAAACTTTTCAGAAAGATGGCTCCTTGCCTCTAATTTCTTACTATCCATGAGCTATTCAAACGCTTGCAACCTCGTTTTAGGCCCCACCATTCAAATGAAATCACTCTGTTTTAGGCCCTGATAAATTTCAAATAGACAAAATCTACTGACAGTTTCTTCATCTTTATCTTATTGTATCTCAAGCATTTGGTCTCTTAGCTTGTTTTTGATAACTTGACATCCTTTCCTTCTTTGCTTCTGATCCCTATAGTCTCCTGGTTTTCCTTTTCTCATCTAATACCCACTTCCTTTAATCTTTGACTTGTTCCTCTTCTGTACCCTGCTCCCTGCATTAAAGAGTAGCTATTTCTATTTGTGCTCTTTATCTAAATCTCCAAGTTGACAACTGCAGCCATTTTCGTAGCTTCAAAAATCACTTTTGGTCAGTGATTCCCAAATTATGATGACCATATCATACCTCTTCCACATTTCCAGTTGCCTCTCTTTATCTCCCATTAGATGTCATGGTTGCATCTCCACTCAAAAATGTGCAGCACAAAGCACATCATTACCTCTCCTTGTGCTCATTATGCCTCCTGACTTTTTGAAGGCCAATGCTATGCTTCCAATCATCAAGACATGAAACCCTGGATTCTCCATCAACTTCTTCCTATCTCTTAACTACACTAAGTCAATGATCAAACCTTGTAGACATCACTTTTTAAAAATGGCTTGTTTCTGTTCCTGTCTGTCTTCATTCTCGTTGCTCTCATACTGGTGATTTATTTCTTGGTGGATTATATAAATAGTCCCTTAAAATTAGGATCTTTATCTCTTGGCCCTAATCCACTCCTCCCCCAAAGTAGCCTCCCAAAAGCTGCACAACTCTGATCACACTATTCTTTGATCAAAAGTCTTAACAAACACTCAGTAACTACCTAGTAATTCAGCTTAGCCTGACATTTAGAATCCCCCATGGGTAAGTGTAACACACTCACTTTTTAAGACTAATCTCATACTAGTGTTATTAAGTTTACAACCCAGCCAAAGACATCTTAAACATAATCTGGACTCGCATCTCTTTGGAGAACTCCTCCATGTCCCGAGTCTCCATTAACCGTTATAAACTCTGCTATTATTCCATTCATTCTCCATTCTTTCTACTCATTCCCCACAATTTCTGACTTACTCACAAAAGAAGACTTTACTTCCCAATTCATAAAGAAAATACAGTCATTGCAAGAACTCTCAAATGATCTCTACCCCTTCACATAATTTATCCCCATGCTACGTGTTATCTGTTCTTTCCGCATAGTTTCAACAATAGGAGTGACTTCTTCTTTCCCAGCATCTATCCCTCCATCTTGCTCTGCATCCCTTATCTTCCAATTTCTCAGCTGTCTTGTTATGCCTTATGCCTTCTCTGTCCTATATCTTTAACCTTTCACTGCCTATTCTTCCTCTGATCTTCTCTGTCTCTTATATCCAAGTGCCTCTCTCTCTTCTGAAAAATGAACATTCTCCTGACCTGATGTTCCCTCTAGCAGTCATTTTAGGTTTTCCTTCCTTACAGAGCCAATATTTGGAAAAAGTAGTTTGCATTTACCATCTCTACTTTCCTGCCTCATGTTAACTATTAAACTCATTGCAATGTGGTTTCTACTCTCATCACTACACTAAAAGTACTATAGTCATGGTTTCTGATAACTTTCTAGGTGCTAAATCCAATGGGAGATGTTAACTTTTGTTTTTAACTAACATCTTTGCAGTATTTCAAACTGTTCATCAGTCTATCCTTACTGAAACTCCCCCCTCCCTTGTCCCAGGTGGCACTGCTCTATCAGGGCTTTCCTCCTATCCCTCAGACCATTTCTGCTTAATTTCTCTTACAGGCTCTTTTATATCTCTCTCCACAATGGTTAAAATCTCCGTCTTCTTTTCTTCATGCACTCTCTAGGTAATTTCATCCACTTTCACAGTTTTAACTTCCATTTTTTTGCTAATGACTCCCAAATCTATGCTGCAACTCAGAACTCTGCCCTTGATAATAGAACCGTAAATCCACTTGCAATCTGGTCATTATCACTTGGCATCTCCAACTCGACATCACCAAAAACTCATTTTATTTGTTCATCTCCTTCAGACCCAACCACCACTGAACCAAACTTGTTCTTCTTCCTACAAAGTTATCTGAGCCAGAAGCATCCAATGAGTCTCCTCATTCTGTTGATCCCTCAAATTTAACAGCTTGTCAACCCAAACTTGCCTAGATTACTACTGTAACTTTCTATTAATAACTGGTCTTTTGTTTCTTCTCACACTTTCATACTTCAATCTGCACAGTGCTTCCAGCTATGTCTGACCTTCCCTCTCTTCTTTGCTTACCCTTCTCCTTCAACTCCAGGATGAAAAAAACCAAAAAGTTAGTTGCAATGATAGTATATATAGAACTCACTAGATTTTTTAAAGTATTTTCACACCTATTGCTTAATTTAATCTTTATTATACTTTGTGAAGTATATTTTCATATAGATTTTTACAGATGAAAATGCTGCAGCTAAGCAATTTCAAATAAACCACCCAGGATCACTAAGCTTGTGAGAGCTACAAATAGTTCTTGAAGGCTCATATTGTGTTCTCAAATTCTATGTTCTTTCTCATGTTTTCATATGGCACTTCTCAATCTATCTCAATAGCCCAGAATTGTATATTAGAATCACCTGGAAAGAAGAAATAATGATGCCTGAGCTCTACCCACAGAAATTCACATTCAATTGGTCTGGGAGAGGATGTGGCTTTCTGTGTTTTGTAAAAGTTTCTCAGGTGATTAAAAAGCCCAGCCAGATGATCTTATATAGACATATATTTGCCTTCTTTGGATGTTCCTTAATATCAGGGTCATCTTCAAATTACCCACCAAACTTTTTCCTACTTTAGACATAGCTGGCATGCAAAAACTTGTGAATGACAAGTTATAAAATAATTCCATTATGTCATACCCAGAACAATAATCAAGACAAATTCAAATCTTGTTAGTGAGGAATAAAGTTAATGTCAAAATTCAGAAGACTGAGCTTTAAAAATAAAAACAAATGAAAACAAAACAAAACAAAAATGAAGAAAAATGTTTGTTCACTGTCTGAGGTTTGAAATCGTGGCCCTAAAAAAAATAAATAAATAAACAGTTCTTATGATCTGGTAGAAGCAGTTTTCGGGATGCTGTTCTAATCAATTCCTGTGAACTAGCCCCAGCAACCTTCTAATCTTGGCATTGCCTAAATTATGTTTTTGTAACAACTTGCATAATCTCCCCTTTTTGCATCTTTCTTTTCTCTGTGTAACTGATCTTAGAGGATATTGACAGCACTGTGCTAAATGATGAAACAGTCTTTTTATCTCCTCTCAGCCCAGCTGGAAAAGATGCTCTTACACATATTTGTTTTTAATTGCCATGAATGTACAATTTTTAAAAAGAACAAGAAGAGGGGAAATTGGTTAATAAAATGAAACCTTATTAATTTTTGCCCCATGATACTTGAGAAATACTAGGACAATAACATCTATGAGCCATCCTTGAAAAAAGAAAAGAAAGATTTGCCATCCAAATCAGTTAAATAGTCCTCTGCTCCTCCTCACCCTTGAGTATTTTTCCAGAAAAGGAAATATCTGCTGATGTTCTGGATGCCTCTGAGCAAGACAGACCTCCCATCAATAATATGTACAGAAACCCTGTAATTTCTGCAAAAGGGAGATCTGCCTCCAGGCTACAGATGGGCTTGGGGACCTGGCTGAGATGGTTTGCAGCACAGGACGTACCAGATGTTTCCAAGCAAGAACCAGGAAAGATAATTCAGCATTGATTTAGAACAGTACCTTTCAAACTTGTTTGCCTGGGATACTAAGACATGTATTTTACATAATGACCTAGTATATACAGAAAGGCGTGTGTGTGTACATGTGTGTGTGTGTGTGTGTGTGTGTTCTTGAAATTAAATTCACAAGGGAAAGTTTTGTAATCCATTAGTGTGTCAGCTGGCATTTTTTTAAATAAAAAGAATAGATAATACTAATTTTCATTTAACAGGTTAAGGGCAAATATTGTTTTGTGACTTTAGTTGCAAACAGTAATTTCTAAAAGGCACAAACTCACAAGAGTTTAGTAAATCTAAAGAAAGAAATTAAGTTACAGTAACTATGAAAGGAGATTGGAATCAGCTTTTGCCAATCAGTGGGTCCCAGTGAGTTTTAATCATTCAGTCAACAAATACATATGAACAAAGACTATGTTTGAGGCCCCTTACTAACCACAGAGGAAAAAAAAATAGTTCCTCATTCCTGAATAATTCTCAGTGCAAAATCTTCAGATTTCGTCTTTGCCCACTGCTTATGCCAGTCAGCCTTACCTATGCAAAGAACCATACCTACCACCACAGACAAGGGAAAAGAATAAGCAAAGGTTTGGGAACAGTAGACACAACTGGAAACACATGTGTTGCTGTCTTATTACTATTTTTATTGTTCTGTTTTGGGTTCTCTGATCCTGAATGCCTATCACCCTCATTACAAATCCCCATTGCTTAAGATCCCTGGATCTGGTGCCCAACCACTACCAGAGCTCTTGAGACAGTGACTTCCTCTTCTGACTCATCCAAACATACTTGCCCTGTAGACTATTTCCTTAGTCTCAGAAATGAGATAAGAGCCACTGATGAAGCAGTAATGCTAATAGTGTCTAACTATGGTATCTTCCCAGATAGCATCATTGTTTTGACAAGAGCATCCCAAAAGCATGAGTATTGTAAATAATTTAGACTGAATCACTTCATCATTTTGACTGAAGGGATACTGAAGTGGGCTAGAGAGATACTGTGCCTGCCCTAATGGAGCTTTGACTCTGGCAGCAAAAACAGACATGAAACTGTAAGTACCACACGAAATTATCGCTAAAAAGGAGCTATGAGAATTTGTAACGAGATCATTTAGCCAGGTCTACTAAGTCAGGCAAAGGCATCTGAGACGATGATATTTAAATTGAGGCTTTTGGATAAGTAGTTAATAGTCAGGTGTGAAAGCAGGGCCAAGGCCGGGGATGGTTCTTTGTAGACAGACAGCCTGCCTCTTTACTAGTGCGTACCTTCAGGAAATTTTTTTAACTCTTCTGAGCTTCAATTGTTATATGTATAAAGTGAAGAAAATATACCAGCCTCAGAGGATTGCATATAAAGCGTTTAGCACAGGATTGGTACTTAGTACACAATATGTGCTCACCAGTAATTGTACTAGTCATGGTGCAGCAGTATTCAGCCAATGGAATACTGATTTCTAGGAGAAAGATGAGCCTGAGATTTATGGGACAGTTGTATATTCACAAGCCTCTCTCATCAGAAGTAGAAGTCATTAGAGCAACTAATGGCTCTGCGTAGGCTCTGGACAAAGGCATGCAAACAACCTTTAGGATACAAGTACAGGCTTGAAAACCACTCCTCCCAACCCAGCCTCCATTAAGCGGTAAAAACCTGGAAGTCCTGGTTAGAAGGTCTTTCTTCAGAGCAGGAATATGGGACTCTTGCTTTCATTAACTCATTATCCTCTTTATTATGGTTTATACTGAGACTTCCTTTCTTTGTTCCAGAGTAATTTTTAATAGTTCAAATTGAAGTTCAAGTAGATTGAAGAGAACACGTGGTTGGTGCTCTTTATTCAGTTATGTCAGGTCACATTCTTGGTATTGACCAAACAGTATAATAGAAACTATCTTGAGAAATACTACTAATTGTTCCATGGTACTGATCCAGTGATAAGCAGGAAATGTCTATGCAAGTGAATATGTTTCCCAAGCATCTATGGAAACCCACACTCCAAAGACTGTTCGTTCATCTTTTTACTTGAGAAAGGAAATTATTCTTTTGATCATTCTTTAACAGTGATAATAAACAGTCTATCATAAACTCTTTCCATTTAAAGTAGCCTGGCATTAAATAAGCATTGCTCAATGAATAATAGTGTCCCAAGAATGCATCAAGGCAAAGGAACCCAATTATCCCAAACCCCATTCAAAAATCTTTCAATGGCTCCATGAAACTGTAAGCCTTATATAACTCTTCAGCTCAGCATACAGCCTTCTGGTTCCAACACATTTTGCTAAGTTCATTTGTGTATGACTACCAGACACTCCAGCTGAACTAGATTACCCACGGTTTCCTACACACAACCCTCAATTTCCTGGCTCTCTGCCTTTGTTTACGACATCGCTTCTATCTGTAGCAATGCAACAATCTCCCCTGCTCTGTAAAACCCTACAATCTGTCAGATTCATCAGAAAGGCTGTCATTCAAGATCACCAAGTCTTCTGAAATTTGATGGGAAATCCTTGTCATAAGCCCCCCAAATACTCTAGATGAATGTCATTTTTCCTTTTTATGCTATTTGTGTTTTAAATGTATTTGCTTCATCTTTTTTTTTTCTATAGTGCAAACTTCTTGAGGCCACCCACTGCATCTTACCATTCATATATTCCTATGTCATTGTTCATAATGCCTTATTGTGATTTAGTATCAGGGTCGAGAACATGAACTTCAGTGTCAAAGAAATGGAATTATGTCTTAACTCTGCCTTGTACAGGTTGTGTGACTAAACTTTTGGTCAAATGAGTAAACTTGTTAAAGCCACATTTCTACATGTGAAAAATAGCTAGGTACCAATCTTACTGCTTGGCTACACCTCAACGTACTGGGTGGCCCTGAGATCCAACATTGCATATACTGTTTTGGGTTGCATGATATTTTTTAACAATCTAAGGAAGGCTCTGGACATTGCCCTCAGAGAAATGTACACACATATATAAACTGTAATTCAATGTTACAAACTTTGCATCTATCCACTGATATTCAAGAGCAGAGGATCTCAAATTGTGGTCTGTGGATCCTTATGGGTTTCCAAGATTCATTTAGGGTGTACAGGAGGTTGAACCTATTTTCATAATTACACTCAGAAAATATTTGCCTTTATATCTGTGTTGACCTTTTCACTGATGATACAAAAGTAATGATGAATAAAACCATTGGTCCCTTAGCATGAATCAAGGGAGCGGTAGCAAATTAACATTGTCTTCATTATATTCTTTATTAATCATATTCTTCACTACTCTGTACTTATTATAAAAATAAAACTTTCACTTAAGAAACTCCTTGTACAAAGCAGTAAAAATTATTAATTTTATTAGATGGCAAAACTTGAGTCACACTGTATGCACGAAGCAGGAAGAGCACATGTAGTACTGCTGCTACATGCTGCAGCACAACAGTTGTCTTGAGGAAAGGTACTTATGTTTGAGCTATAATATGAACTAATCACATTTCTTTTATTAAAACACTATTTTTAGTGGAAAGAATGATTGACCAACAAACTAATGTTATTCAGACCACAGTTTGGGTATTTGGCAGAGATTTTCTCACAAATGAACAAAGCGAAACTGTCACTTCAAGGGAAAAGCAAACTAAAACTATTTAGTCCCAAAGGCACAATTTAAGCTATCAAGCAAAAATTAGAATTTTGAAAACATATATATGCCATTATGAGCCTGACAGCTTCCCTGAAGACATTTCTGATGAGATCAGAGGTGATATTAACAAATATTATTTTTAAAATATATTGTATAATGATATGTATCAACATTGGGAAGATCTGTATAACTCAGTAAACCAATATTTTCCAAATAACCAATGCATGATGATATAAATCATATACAGTAAAAGACTCATTCAAAGCAAGTGATGGTTTTTAATGTATTCAAATTCAAAAAGTTCATCAATTATTTTTTAAACCACAAATTGCAAATATATTTAATAAACTACCATTTATTCAGCTTTGCTATAGTATTACCATAAATTATTGACAATTATTTGAAAAAGCTATTAAAATATTCATCCTTTTTACAAATCTGTATGAGGCCATATTTTCTTCAACCAAAGCAATGTTTTGCAACAGTTTAAATGCAGAAGCAGATATGGGAAGTCAGCTGACTTTTCTTAAACTGAACAATAAAGAGATTGGAAAAAATGTGAAACAATGCCATTCTTCTAACTACTTTTTTTAAATTTCAGAATTATATGGGGGTACATACAATTTGGTTACATAATTTTCTTTTGTAGGGTTTAAGTAAAAGTTATAAGTGTGCCTTTCACCCTGTTAGTGAGCACTGTACCTGTTAGATGTGAATTTACTCATCCTCTTCTCACTCCCCACCTACTTGATTTCCCTTGAGTTTTACTTCCATATGTGCACATAAGTGTTGATCGGTTAGTTCCAATTTAGTATTGAATACATGTGGTATTTGTTTTCCATTCTTATGATACTTCACTTAGAAGAATGGTCTCCAGTTTCATCCAGATTGTTAAAAAAGATACTAGATCACAATTTTTTATGGCTGAGTAGTACTACATGGTATACATATACCACCATTTTATGAATCCACTCATGTATTGATGCCTACTTGGGTTGTTTCCACATCTTCGCAATTGTGAATTGTGCTGCTATAAACATTCAAGTGCAAGTGTCTTTTTTATAAAATGACTTTTTTCCATTGGGTAAATACCTAGCAGTGGGTTTGCTGGATCAAATGGTAGGTCTACTTTTAGTTCTTTGAGGAATCTCCATACTATTTTCCATAGAGGTTGTACTAGTTTGCAGTCCCACCAACAATGTACAAGTGTACCTTTCTCTCTCCATCCTTGCCAGCATCTGTTGTTTTGGGACTTTTTGATAAAATCCATTCTCACTGGAGTTAGGTGATATTTCATTGTTGTTTTGATTTACATTTCCTTGATGATTAGAAACATTGAGCATTTTTTCATGTGTTTTTTGGCCATTAGTCTATCTTCTTTTGAAAAGTTTCTGTCCGTGTCTTTTGCCCACTTATAATGGGGTTGTTTGATATTTTTCTTGGATTTGCTTGAGTTCATTGTAGATTCTGGTTATCGGCTCTTTTTTTATACAAAAAAATTTGTATAGCATGCAAATATTTTCTACCATTCTGTATGTTGTCTATTTGCTCTATTGATAGTGTCCTTGGCTGTGCAGAAACTTTTTAATTTGGTCAGGTCCCATTTATTTATTTTTGTTGTTGCTGTGATTGCTTTTGGAGTCTTTTTCATAAATTCTTTGCCTAGGCCGATATCTATAAGAGCTTTTCCAAAATTTTCTTCTAGAGTTCTTATGGTTTCATGCCTTAGGTTTAAGTCTGTTATCTACCGTGAATTAATTTTTGTGAGTGTGTGAGTACGGATCTTGTTTCAGCCTTCTACATGTGGCTATCCAATTTTCCCCTTATTTACTGAAAAATACAGCTTTTTCTCATGAAAGTGTTATTTATATAAATGTGTAATGGGTTTATTTTAAAATTAATTAGTAAGTAAAATTTTTTTCCTTCTCCATTTTAATTTCAAAAATAGGAAATATCTGTATCGATAATCTAGATAAACTCTAAGTTCTCATTTTTAAGAGTGTTTAGGGGTCTTAAGACCAAACCATTTAAGGATCATTCTTTTAGGAGCTTCATGATGCTCAGGTTAAGATCTCTGCTCTAATAAAAAGCCCACAGTTTTGTCGGGTTAAGTATTTGCTTCTGCTATGCCAGTCCAAGATTCCTCCTTTCAACTGAATCTCTTTGTGGGAGGAAACCTTATCTCATGAAAATATGTGACCAAAAGAAAAGAAGAACTGTGTAAAATGGCAAAGATGAATGGCTCCATATTTTATGTCCCTCAACAGAATCCTAAAAATGTAGATGAAATTACATTTTTTAAAAAAATTTAATTTGAATTGCATTTTTGATTCTCTGAGATGAAGTACTGTTTGTAAAGAAAACATATTCCTATTTTCTGAGTGAACATTTTCATATAATGGGTATCTTTACATTCCCTTTCACGCCTCCTCCCATTTGAAAGTTCCTTTTGCAGTGAGTCCATTACTGTCTGAAAATTCTGATTATTTATTAATTAGAACAAGAACTGAGTAGCATGTAGACAATTAACAATTTTAAGGAGACTTTCATAAGCGATGCACATGGTATCTGCAGAAATATTTAGCTAGGTGACTCAAAGACTCAGTGAACACTTTTCAGAGCCATATTAAAACATATGGCCACAAAATAAACTTTTCTATTCTTTTACTATTTAGATGAGCTTAGGGAAGGTGTTGAGCTTAGGGAAGGTGGTTTGAAAACAGAAAGGAAAAATAAGACAACAAAGGGAAAAGATAAAAAAAATGTCTGATAGGAACAGGTGGCTTTTAACTATCACGTGAGTACTAAGAACGTATGGAAGTAATGAGTACCAATCAGAAGGTTTTTCGGACTTTCCCATCTGGACCTTCCCCTCCTGTCTTAGGCTCATTGCTATCTAGGAGATAATTATCACAAGGTTGAAACACAGAAGGAAGTGCCTCCTCCCTAGTACTTGGTTGGATCTACAACTAGTTTTTCTGCTTATAGCCCTAAAATTAGGTGAATGGGGAAAAAGGCAAGGAGTGTCAAGAACTCTGACTCACTGTATTGTCTACTGGCTTCCAGGGGAGTATTAAGAACAAAGGTGTGAGAAAGCCCCATAAGAATACAAATCTCTAAGCAGAGAATTTTCAGTGGAAGTTTTGGCCTGTCTGAAAATATGACTGGGATAACAGATTCCTAATAAAATGCCAAGAAACCCATGAGGCACAGAGGAAAGACATTTTTTTAGAAAGAAATTTTAGAAGGAAAAAAAAATTCTTTGGCTTTAAGACCTCTCACAATCTGTTCTCCACCAAATAACCCACCCCAAGCTTCACGCTGTCTCCTGATAAAGGGAAAATTCTCGAGGCTTCTAATTTTTGAGTCTCCACACCTTTGCATACTCCTCCCTTATCGATCTTAACAGGCGGGTTTATTTTACATTATAAACATGTAAACAAGCTATGAGTGCTCACCTGCCTCTCTCGATACAGTAAATGTAAAGGATCAGAAATAAGGTTAAAGCTTTGGGGGAAAACAACCTTCACTCCAATATACTCTTGATGGAGTTTCTTAGTATTTCTCACCTCTGGTACTTTCCAAATATCATTTCTGCTTCTTAAAATGTTACTCTGTGGCTCTTTCCACTCTCTCATTTCTACCCCATTCTCATTTTTACCAACAGGCATCCAAATCTGATTCTAACTTTCCTCCTGACCTCCCTGATCCTTCCAGCAATCCTTCATGAGTAACCTATTTGGACCTGTCCAGCGTCTTACATATCTGGGCTTGACTTAGTTTTCTGTGAAGATCTTAGTAATTTCATTTATTCAGTAAATATTAATATATATGGAGCAACTGCTACATACATATCAGGTACCATACAAGGCACTAGGGATTTAGAGAGAGAAAAAAAAGACACATTCCTCTCCTTAAAGAATTTATAGGCAATTGGAAGAGGAAAAAAAACTATAGTTACGACATAGTAGGATAAAAGCTATAATGATAATTTTCAGGTGTGCCTTATTCCTGTGGGTTTTGTCTCCTCATCTGGATTTTGAACTTCTTAAACGTGTGGTTAGAGGTGTCTGCTCTTTTAACTACACTGAAGAAAACTCAGGCGGGAGACAGCACTCAGTAAATAAAGCGAACTAAAGAAAGGAAATACTGAGCCCTCACCTAAAGGTAGTAAGTATATCCAAAACCACATCAGAGGTTTGACCCTGGCCTCATCCTGTGCTTGAAAACATCTGTACAAAAAGAGGTGCAAGGAGCTTATTTACTGATGTCGGTGAAAATCCCAAATGGAGTTTTCCCAGCATCTTTAGAATTGGGTATGGCCAGTTTATGGCCTGTGTTAGTAAACCCCATTGAAGAGTGGGCAGAGTTAGAAAACCTCAGAAAACTAGTATTGACAAAGCCTTAAATTCAGACTCTCCAGGGTGAACTCAATCCTTACAAACATCATGCAATAATACATTGAATAATGTGATGTTTGGAAAGTGTCTCCTGACAGGGTCAGAATACCCCAGACAACAACTGGGCCAGTGGTTGGACTTTGTGTCTTTTGAGGCATGTTGTGGTTGGCTAGGCAGGGCGGGAGGGTAAGTGGGATCAGTGGGCTTCTACCCCTTCACCGGAAACTCCTTGTGTGACCAGCACTGGGGCCTGGGGTTCACAGCAAGCTTCCCCATGCTTCTTTGACCTTTAGCTCCGGATGAAATACTTAAAGGATGAAATACAGATTGTCAGGTGATGCTGTTCCCAAAGCAGTTTTATGCAATTTGTGCACTGGATCCTTCCTACAGACCAGGATCCAATTAGGCAGCCCAGGACTTTTATCCCAATTTCACTCATGGAAAAACTGAGGTACAGAGAAGTTAAGTAACAAATGTCTATGATCACACGGCTGGCGAATTCTACCACCGGTATCTCTCAGAGATTGAGAGAGGCCTATGCCATTCCATACTTTTAAAAGAAGTATGAGAAGAAATGCAAAACAGATTGGCAAACCTCATGCAATATTTTAAAAATAAACATTATTAATACCGCATAAGACATTCAGTGCAAAAAGTAATTGTTACATTATAAAGTACAGGAATATATACATTTATAAAATTTTGTAGCATTGTAAGCATAGGTTTATATATAATATGTGTGTCTGTGTGCATGTGTATGTGTGTGTGCATGTGTAAGTGTGTATTATAGCACTCTCCAGATGGTATGTGCTGGTAAAGGTCACATGTGCAATTGTAGGACGCTCATTTGGTGGCAAAGTTTTGTTTACCTATGCAACAGCAATTTTCCCATTGGCAGCAATTTTCTCAGTCCTAGAAAATAATAAAAGTTACCAGTAACTTATTACTTATTAAAGTTACCAGTAAGTTATTACTGGTATAGTCTAATCATTGTATTATTGTCCTGGTCATGAGGCCTAATTCTGGCCAAAGAGAACTTTAGGGAAATTTATAGGGGGCTCCTGGGAAATATTTTACTCTCTAAAAATAGAGGGCCTCTTAAGTGAAGGTTTTATTCCCCTTCTATCTTTTCCTACTTTAGATCATGCTGTGAGAAGATATGATGTCTGGAGCTCTGGCAGCCATTTTGAAATAATGAGGTGACAATACTGAGGGCAAAACCAAGTGTTAATGATGGCAGTACTCTGTAAAAAGTAAAAAGATAAGAAAGCCTGAGTCTGTCCTTGATGACTTTATGAACCCAGAAAGATCACTGGCTTGTGACTATTTTATTAATTTAATAATTTTTCTATACATTTAACAAACACAACTTAGTTGGGTTTTTTTATTTATAGTTGGAAGCATTTTAAGTACTATATTCTTCTTTCAATCTTGTTCATGCTTATATGTAAAATTTCTTTTTGAGAGAACATCAACATATAAATTGCAGACATTTTGTTAATGTGAAGTCAGAGCCAGCTGCTCTCCTTAACCTCCCTGCTGATAAACTTTCTTTCTCCATAGAGATCAGGCCAGGTGTTCTCAGCATCTGAACTCCAGGCCAGTGTTCAGTGACATAGTGTTCCATGGAACCACCAGAAGGGGCATCTGGCCTTCCTTTCACTCAAAGAACCAAGAACCTTCTACCATACTTGCCTCTCTTTAACAACAACATGAATTCAATGATGAAATTCAACCCCATTATGGCAAGGATTTCTAAATGCACATAGGTGATGTTGAGAATCATTTAAAGATATGCAGAGGAAGTTCAATGAAAGCAGAATAACTTTTCCTTCATGACTGGATATGCAGTTAAGATAAATGATAAGCCACTTCAGAGGTGCATGGAGTTATGCTTATTTGTGACTCTTTTCTTCTCAGGATCTCAGAACAATTATGTCAAGAATGCTCATGGTCACATTGTACTTGGGTATTGTACATGTGAACAAGAAAAGCAGAAGCTCATTCACTGCCTCGCTCTCCACTCACGTTGTGTGTGGTGTGTGGGTGTACTTAAACAGTGTGCCTATTTATATTCAATCACATATGGATGCTATATATGCATTAGGTATCTATAATGCAGATATTTTAAATATTTGTTTACCACCAACTGTTTAACTGGGATTTCCATGAATAGAATAAAAGATGTATGTGCTAAATATACATGTAGTTGTATATGGGTATCTGGTACAATTTACTATTCTATCTTTTTATAGGACAAACAGGAAAAAAAAGAAACCAAATATCTTAAATAAATTTTGTCAATATCCATTTCCCACACCATGAAACAATATGCCTAATATGCAGTAAACCTTATCTTTAATGGAAATGAAGGAGAGGAAGTTATCCAGGGAAAGGAAAATAACCAAATTTCTTTTTAAAAATTATTACAATGAGAAATTATTGTTTATCTTTTTATAGATAATATTTGCATGTTTATTTTAAGTCCAACATAAATGTAAATATTTCAAACAAAGAAAAACATGCCAGGGATAACAATAAACTATTTCTGAGTTGGGGAGGAAAAAAAAAAGTCTGCCAGGAGTAGGCATGTATATTTTTAAGCATACTGCTTCAGAAAGCAGGATGTCGGGATGTTGCATCTTTAATTTTTCTGTTAATTATGGATTGAGCATTGTTGTGAATCTTGTCCTCAAAACCAAGCTCAGAAAATAAGAGCAGATGCTCATCCCCAGGTTTGGCTCATATGGGAATTGAACGGAACATATTGGTTTATAATTAATGTAATTTGTTGGATTATCTTTTGTGAAGGAGCGAAGGTAAACA
The DNA here is from genome assembly GCA_008086735.1 of Cheirogaleus medius. NCBI lineage: Eukaryota > Metazoa > Chordata > Mammalia > Primates > Cheirogaleidae > Cheirogaleus > Cheirogaleus medius. The sequence continues at coordinate 40,047,411 of VBSM01001562.1, forward strand.
ACCTTGCAGCATTGTGGTAATATCTTCAGAGCTTGGAGCTTCTATAGTTATGAAAGGGGAAAAAAGAATGAAAAAGAAAATAAAAAAGCTCTTCCTGCCAGATTATAGGGGATTTTGAAATGTCTGTCACATTCAAACATTAATTAATTCAAAGGAAAGAATTAGGTGAGAGACCCTGAAGCTAATTACAAATAGTGTGTAAAATGGGAGCCATGGGTTTCCCAATGGAGAATTTTGAGAAGTTGAATTCTCTCTTTTCTATTTGCTTTAATTTTATTGTAGAATAAATAGGGAAGTGGAAGAGAAACATTTTCCCTTGCCTCTAAACACAAAATTGGTTACAACATAAAAATCACTGATTTGGTTATTTTCTGTTTGAGAGGCACTCTGTTATTAACAAGAAATATATGATTTTTTTCCTTGAAAAAAAATATTTTATTCTTTTCTTAATACCTTCAGAGGTAGAGATGTTACCTTCACTTTGAATATATTCACTTGTGAAGAAAAGGAAGTAATCATAAGCCTTTCTACACACAACCAAGCCAGGAAGGTTAAACACCCTTTGGTGTTACCTCTTCCAGTTCTAAAAAGTTTCCTCTGCCACGCATTAATCATAAGTGACAATCTTTGAATGCCAATTTTGATATTGCATCATCTGAGTTTTTATTTGATATGTTTCTGTTCATTATATTCCATTTTCTAAACTGAGTTTCTTAACTTCTAATATAGAGTAGCAAGTTTGAAACTTTTTGTCAACTTTCTGTAAGAAGAAAGAAAGTTTTAATTGACTGTTCACTTTTTTATATTACCTTATATTTGATTGTTAAAATTAAGTTATTCTTTCCAAATTTCTTTACTAGAAACCTAGTTTAGGGCTTCACAGGTCCAGAATCTGGGAGTAAATTTTTTAAAAGGAAAAGAGGCAGGGGAGTAAAGACATTTTAAAATTTTATTGAAAACAAACAATGCATACCTATTTTAAAAAGAAATTACATAAATAATATTAGTTCCATTTGTATTGTTTGAAATAAATACTCAGATTTCATCTTAGAAATTATTATTTGCTCTGGAATCATTTTCATATCACCACTCCCACCAAAGAATGATTTAAGTATTCTTTTTGTGTACATTTACGATACCCAGTCCTTTCCCATGTGATATTTACCATACCCTAATAGAATTGGCTGCCTATTCGTCTCCACTGCTAAACTATGAATTCTTTAAGGAAAGAATCCTTGTTTTATTTACCATTACATTAGTGTCTGGCACTTTATTGTACTTTAAAATAACTTGTTGAAATAATGAAAGAAATAGGATATAATTTGACCTCAAAAATCTAGAGAATGAGGGCAAATTTTAATAAATTAGCACCGGCGCTTATTATCTTTATCTTAGAGTATAATCACATTTATGAAAGTCCAAGGAAACCAGAGAGATAACCAGGAAGGTGATATTAAATTTCTTACATACTCAGAGTTTTTCAAACCACTTATTAGAAGTCTGGAGGAGGATAAGTTGAAGATCTCAGGTCAGTTAATTTACAAATATCTATTATCTATTGAAAACTGAGTGATATATTAGGTGCAGAGAGGCATACAGTGGAATTATGGGGTGGAGAGATGATCCCTGCTTTGTAGTTAGAAAGATACAGCTAACATGAAACATCAGCTACTGGTAAAAGGTGGTATATAATTAAGGATTAAGTTGTATGGTATATGTTTTCCTAAACTATAGAAGGCCAAAAAAGGAGAAAAGTTTTAGGGTAAGAATTAACAAAAAAGATGATCAGGTAGAAGATTGAACATGGATAACTTGTGTAGGTTAGTATTAACTCTGGCCATGTCATGTGCTAGATGTCTTTACATAGATTCTCATTTAATCCTTATTGTCTTATCCTCATGCTACATAGAAGAAAACAACAAACACATAAATAACTTTCTCAGTGTAATACCAACAATCAAGGGTTTTGCTTCAAACCCTGATTCTTTCAAAGTACTATAAGGTAATTGATATAATATATAGAAAGAAACAAAGAAACTAATTAAAAAACCCTCCAGTAAAAGAAAGGACAGAAGTTAGCAGATGAAAAATAACGAGTGGAGTGTCATTTCACTAAAGGAAAATAAGTAGAGAGTTTCAAGAAGGAAATACAATAAAAAGTGTCAAAAACTGCAAAATGGTCAAGAAGACTGCATTTGTCATGTTTGACAACAAAGATAGTGATTTTTTGAGAGCCATGAGCAAGTGGGATGAAAACAAAACTGTGCTTCAGAGGTGGGGACAGAGCAATGATGGGGAAGCAACCCAGGGAAAGGTCTGCCACACAAATAAAGCAGATAGAAATCAACCGGAAGTGTGAGTGGTGCCGCGATCAAGCAAACACCTTCCTCAAGACAGGAAGATGCACATGACTGAAACTAAGGGTGGGAGAAAGGGAATGGAGAAGAAGGGAGCTAATGAATGAGGAGTAAAATAACTCAGTCAAGGGATAAGAGTGGGGCTAGCACTTCTGAGACTCTTCTGAGACTGGGCAAATATTAGGAGATGTCTGTAGACGTAGAAGAACATAGGTTGAGCTGAAGATGAGAATCAATGAGGCATAGCCCTAATCTCTTTATTGTGAGAACAAGGTGACCTCACCAGCTGAGAAAAGGAGCAGAGAGAAAAGTGTTGGAGGCTGGGGGAGAAACAAAGTCTGTTGCAGCTGAGAAGAAAGATGGAAATTCTCCTTCCACGGGATGGTTTACATAAACCTAACTGCTTGTAAGGTAGCTTCCTTCCTGATCAAATAACATAATGATTATTTGGCTCTTATAAATCCTCAAAGAACTTTAGGACAATCTGGGTGACATGAAATGGCAAGGTCTTCAGTGCAAAGAAGAAAAGAAAAGAAAAAAAAAATGGACAGATTGACCAGTACAGAAAGAAATTCTGGCCCTTTTCCAAAATTACAGCATGTCATTGGCAAAAATTGAAAGTATGAGCCAGATTTCTCAATTCAATTCTATTTCTTCTACACTCTATTGCCTCCCATATAACATAGGTTTTTAAGTACACGTTAAAACAAAGGACTGTTTTGAAAAACACCATTAAAAAATGTGGTGAGAAGCATCTCTAATACCAAGTTTACAGAAGCATGACTAGTTTATTTGTTTTTTAGGGAGTAAATAATTTGTTTTTAAGGACCAAAATTTTTACCAGATAGTTATTTGCAAATATAAGTAATAAAGATCTACTAACCTCTCATCTCTTCAGATGTGTGTTCATTTTTGTAAAGCATTGAATGCTATTCAATCTGAACCTTTAGGTTGAGAATGAAATCATAGACGATAAAAACTGAACAGTGGATTAGTTTTCAGGGAAATATGTGAAGCAAACCATGTTTATTTTTACAGATTCTCTTCTCCTGAACTTGTGCATCTCAAATGGCCAGGAACCCAATTTTATTTCTAGATTCTTAAGTCCTTGACCTTCTACATCTCACGGTCATGTTCCAAAGGAGTCTAGATTGCAGGAAGACCCTTCAACACTTCTTTATTGCCTTGATTTGGGACACCAAATCCTAGTCACAATAGATTATTTTCATAAAATGTTATGAATCTGACCATTTTTTACATCCAAATAATGATAAACAAAACCAAAAACACGCAATAAACAATGTTGAAAGACAAATGAGAGTCTTGGGGAAAATATTTATAGATTTATCAAAATCTACATCTACAATATCAATAACAAGGACTATTAAAAATCATACAAACAGGAAAACTCATGTAAGCAGGCAATTAAGAAATGAGGGAAAGATAGGTCAAAACATATGAGAGATGTTCAGCTCACTAATAATAAAATGCAACTTAAAAAAAGCAAATTAAGACTTTTTGAATGGCAGGTTCTTAATTTTTAATAAAATGCTGATTTTAGGTAAGGTAAGAAAATCACACTTTCATACATTGCTGGTAGGAATGTTAATTTATTAAACCTGGTGATAGGCAATTTGTCAATATATATTAAAAGTGTGCATATCCTTTGGCCCAGTGATTTCTCCTTCAAGTATTTATTCCAAAAGAACAATCAATCATGCACAAAGATAGGTGGAAAAACGTAGGCCCAGGAAAATTCATCACAGTGGAGTTTATGATAAGGAAAGCTGAAAAGAATCTAATTAGCCATCAAGAGGAATCATTAAGTAATTTTAGTACATCTATACAATGAAATTATCTGTATCATTTTAAATGATGATGTATAATATTCAGTGATATGGAAAATTCTTTTTGACATGTTTTTGAGTATAAAAAGAAAGCTTGAGACATTTTATTATAAGTATATCAAAATATTCTATGCACCTTAAATATAAACAATAAAAGATTTGAGAGCAATATATATTCGATAGTATATTCCTACGTAGATAAAGTTATGTGCTCAATCCTTAAGAAGTCTGAAACAACATTTACAAAATACTGACTGTGCTTTCTTATAAGTGGTGGAATTTAAAGTGTTTAATTTAATACCTTGTACATACTTTCCACATTGCCTAAATTCCTTGAGTATTTATTATCTTGAATTAGATGCTTCAGATAGAATCAATATTTAGAACTGGAAGGGAATCGATTTATCATCAATCTCATCATTTTCAACTGTAGTTGAGAAAGCAGGTCCAGAGATAGGAAATGTTTGGGCTAGTATTTGTGAATTAGTCTCTTTACTGTCAGTATTCTCTCTTCTCTACCACACTGCCCGAACATAAGTAAAATTATACAGCAAAATAGCTAATGTAGATGTTTGTACACTGATGGAGAATAGTCTTTATTTATATTGTCCTTCTTATTTCATTTAGCATATTAACTTCTCTATATTCAAAAAAGAAAGAGTAGGCCATAGTTAACTCAAGGAAGATGCTGGAATATTGAAATGACAAAAGTTAGCAAAGATCCTAAAAACTCTTCAACATTTATATTTGTTATTTTTAGAAAAGCTTCCTTACAGGCCATATGAAACATATATATTTCACAGAATCTTGAATTAAGCTACAACAACAATGGATTTTGTGACTTGAGTGCTAGGCTGAATGTCATAAATGGACTACATTTTTGGTTCACAGGTATGTTTTTACAATGAGGCACATATGCAACTGCTAGAATGATAGTTCCATGTCCTAGTCACAAGAAAACTGTTCATTCAGAAAGAATGAGAAGCTTATCACAGATTGATGATGTTCTGATATGGGATGCTCAAATTTTCATATCCTTATAAATTAAGAAATACTAGAATGAAGTGACCAGATGTTCAGCTTCCTTTCTGGAATTTCAAATGTATATGTGTGTGCATGCATACACAGAAACTATTGCTCTGAAGAGCAGAGATTTCTCATCAGAAAATGTGTACCTTCTTATGCTGTCATCAGCCTTCATTTCTTATCCATGGTGCTTACATGTCAACACCTTTCATTTTACGTCGTCTTTTATACAAGCTACACAATTTTCAGGAGACATTCTGAAAGAAAGAGAACTGTTTTTCTCCCACTAGAGCTTAGAATGAGTGCCTAGAATGCTAAGTAAAATTTTGGCGAAACCATCCATGAAACCTCAAAGGAGTTTTAAGATAGCTAATTTTCCCACATTTGTACTCTAGAAGTCAAAGGATTCTGCCAAGTAGATGAAAGTGAGAAATTGGTGGCAAAAACTCTGCTTTAAATAGGTCAATTCCTATCTTTTCCTTTCGTGACCTTAAGACATCAGCCTTCTAAAACTATGTTAGTCTATCTGATACCACGATCACCAGGAGAAAGAGAACATTTCTCACAAATGAATGCACAGCACAGTTCAAATAAGAATTCTAATAGCCAGTAGCGAAACACTATTGTGAGACTCTCGTGAGTCTACATGACTGCATTAGGAAATGTATGCAAGGATGATTTTAATAAAAAGATTACAACCATTTTTTTAAGTACAGAAATAGGGTTTATTTTCAAAATTAAAAAATAGTACATATAAAGTAATAGCCATGGCAAATATCGCCTCCAAAAGCACCTTATAATAGCTATTGCTATTTTATTTCTATCCTTCTTCTGATCTACAACCAAACTTTTATTTGTCAAATTTTGTCAGAAAGCAAATGAAAAACAAACTGTTTCTTGGCTGAGAATATGAATCCTAGGCAATTAGCATAATAAAAATAAATTCACCTTACATTGATTTACACTCTACCATAATGAAACTACAGACTATTTTTCTTATATTGTTATTGTCTTTTAAAATGTTTCTCTAGTAAGATGTAACGGCACATTATTTTATCTTTATTTATATAGTTATTTTAAAGATTTTTTTTTTAAAAAAGATGTTATGTTTTAAAGATGTTATTTTTAAGATGTTTAAACTTTCTGACCCATAAAGCTGCATTCCAGAAGTAGAAGTCTAGTTTAGACTGGCCTCGCTCTTAAGTTGATTTATTTGAGAATGAAGAAATATCTTTTCCGAAGACTCTCCCGAATCAGCCCCTGTTTCATGGCCAAAATTCACCTCAACAATTTCTTAACATTTGTGTTAAGACAGCAGGTTTCTGGGCATGCTCTGTCAAAATACAAATATTCTTGGAAAAGTTAACATATAAAACTGATAGCACCTTAGAACAGATTAAAAAAGCAAATTATTCCTATGTGAAAGCTAGCTGAGAGTAAAACCCTTAAGAGTTGGTATATGAAAGAAAATTCTCATTTAAGGGTGGTAGTGAGAATGGGAACCCAGGCACTCATTGAGAAGTAAGAAGGCATGATGGGAACCAGGGAACTAAGATCAGAGTGTGATTCTGGCAGTTTAGCTGAGGAAATACAGATCCATCTGTGAGCTTTGTGTTTCTTAGTTAGGGGCTCATCCAGCCACAGTTTCTTTCAGCTCTTTGGCAGGATAGAATATTGATGTCTTCTACTGTCTGTCACCAAAGGTAGGGGAAAATAGTAAGGGAGGAGGTCCTTAGGTAGAAGCTGGGGGTGGGTAGGTCCTTAGTTGTAAACTAACCAGATGGCCACTGGCAAGGTTGCATTAAAAGATAAGACAAAATTAAAGCTTCTCCATTGTTGGGGACAGACATTTAATTACACAGTACTCTTGCTTCAATGTGTAGGAACTTTGGCCTCTTTCTGTCCTCCACGGGGGTAAGGGCCTATCTTGGATTTGATGAGTTTAGGTGAAAGAATGAGACTCAAGGTCTCTTGAATAGAAGATGAGGAAGGTATTGGGTTGATAAGAATAGAGTAAAAGAAAATCTTCAAAGTAAGAAGAGAAAGGATTCAGGGAAAGAAAGCCCAGAGCAAAGAGCATAAACGGAGAAGGAAGGAAGAAAGAGATGGGATGCAGCAAGAACCAAGGGCCAGGGAAGATGGTGGACGTATCTGGGACATTTCACTTACTTTAGAATGTTGTTGACATCAAGTGTTTGGACATTTTTAAAATTGACTCTTGTTTGCATTTAATCAAGTAGCATGTACAAACTAAAGAAACCAAGGAAAGAAACTTAGAAAAACCAAATTATACAAGTCAGAGCCTAGTTAGGATACATAAATCACAACAGTTATTTGGACAGAGAGAATTTGATATAAAGAATTGTTAATTAGGTATAAAGTTGTTAGCTAAATAAGTGAAAGAGTAAAAAGGGAATGCTAAGTTATAGTGGAAGTAGCAACCACAGGAAGAAGCTATCACATCTAGGGCTGAGGGAATGAAGCCAAGAGGTTGGAATTACAGTAGTCCCCCCTTATTCTCGGGGGATACGTTCCAAGACCCTCAGTTGATGCCTGAAACCTTGAATAGTACCGAATGTGATTGCTGTCGATTGTAACAGGTTTCTGTTCATGTCTCCCACCCACAAATTTAATGCCTTTTCCATCTTACTACGCACTTATCACACACTGTGGCCATAACTTTTACAGTTTGAGGTGTGACAGCAAAACTAGCACGAATTTCTTTTTCCTTCTTCACAATTTCACGGATAGAAGACTTGTTCTTACAGTAGATCTTAGCAATCTCATATACTTCTTTTTCTTTCCTTATGAAATTCAGAACTTTCACTTTTTCACTTAAAGGAAGCACTTTGCGGCTTCTCTTTAGCATCTCTGAATTTGCCAGCATCGCTGCTCTTGTGCTTTGGGGCCATTAAGTTAAATAAGGGTTACTTGAACACAAGCACTGAGAGATCGTGACAGTTGATCTGATCACTGAAACCAATGCTAAGTGACTAACAAGTGGGGAACATAGACAGTTCACGTAGGCTAGACAAAAGGGAGAATTCACATCCCCAGAATCCAACACTACTCAGAACAGTATGCAGTTTAAACCTTATGAATTGTTTATTTCTGGAATTTTTTCATTTAATATTGTCAGGACAAGGTTAACTGCAGGTAACTGAAACTACAGAAAGCAAAACTCTGGAATAAATCCCACCTGGTCATGGTGAATTATTTTTTTGATGTGCTGCTGAATTCTATTTGCTAAAATTTTATTTAGGATTTTTGCATCTGTATTCATGAGGAATATCGGTCTGTAATTTTCTTTTTTTGTTGCGTCCTTTCCTGGCTTTGGTATCAAGGTGATATTGGCTTCGTAGAATGAGTTAGGAAGGGTACCATCTTTCTCAATAGTATGGAATAGTTTCTGTGGTATAGGTATGAGTTCATCTTTGTATGTTTGGTAGAAC
>VBSM01001562.1:40057625-40112084 GCA_008086735.1 Cheirogaleus medius
TGTAACCCTAACAATATCTGTACCCCCAGAATATAATGAAATAAAAGAAAAAAATGTAAAAAAAAAGAAAGAAAGAAAGCAAAACCATGGATAGGGGAAGACTATTGTGTTGAACTTAGAAGATCAGAGGAAAGGTCCTGTGGAGTTGAAATTCAAACTCTGAGGAAGGACATTGCTCAGCTGGTGTTTCTGGGCGTCTGATACGGCTGGTTCTATTAGTGTTGAACAATCTGCAAATTGGATTCACGTGCTGCTGCGGGAAGGTACAGCCAAGGTGAAGAAGTGTTAATGGGGTGATACAAGAACAGGGCACAGACAGGAAGTGCATAAGAAGGTGATGTGCACTGACATTAACGGGATGTGAACAGGGAGCATTTGGCCTTCCATGCTCTGTCTAGCATCTCTGATTGGCTGAGCCTAATGGAGAACTAGCTGGCGAAGCAGATATGTGGTTGGCAGAGTCCCAGCCCCAGGCTCCTAGAACAGTACAGAAGGGTAGCCTCAGAGACAAGAAACAAGAGCTTAAGAACCAGCACACAACCTTTCAACTGTTATTTTTCCAGTTGTTTTTTATTCCTTAATTTTGAGCACAGTTTTAACGAAATCAGAAAATAAGGAAGACAAAATACCCAGTATCCTTGACTACAGTTGTAACCTCTTTTAAAAAAACCAGAGTATTGAAAATCTAGATGTATTTTTTAAAAGTAATAATCATGATTTGATTCGTAAAAAATTATTATGAGATTTTGCTCTTTTTAAAATCTCCTTTTGTTTATAATCTGCTTCAACAAATATTTCTTAAATATGTCAAGTATGTCAGAAACTATTCTAGGTGTTCACAATACACCTGGGAATAAAAGAGACAATATCCTTGCATTCATAGAAGATGATTTTTATGGAAGTAATATTTATATCAACATACAGAAATAATCAATTGCAAATATTTAATGAAGAATAGATCTGGTGTGCCATCTAAGGTTACTTGTATTGGCAATTATGGCAATAGACACATTTAGAGGTGTGCTGAGATTCTCGAACCATATTCAGGTATATCCATTTTTCCTTCCCACTCTCAGTTGTATTTTCACCAACTTCTTCCTGCATCTCTAAATAGAATTAGAGAGGTATTATATGTGATCCAAGATCCTATGAATCTTGCCTTTGAAATAACTTACACCCAGCAGCCACACCATAAAAGCAATAGAAGTTTCCTCTTTTAGCATCTACTGCCCCATATGATGTAAAGATAACATAGTATAAATAAGAGAAAGAGGGAAATGTGGGGTGGATTTTTGAATAAGTTTGACTAAAATGCTTCCTTCAAATAAATGTTAATATATGTATCTTTCTACCATATAGTAATAGTTTACAAGCTCAAATTTAGTTTCTAAGCCATTTAAAACTCATCTCTGTAACGTTATGCCAATTAAAGGAATTGCTCTGATTTATGCTTAGATCATGTACTGTTTCTCAGAACCACCATGGTCACATTTAGTTTATCCTCCACATTTAGTTTTATTCAGAAAAATCTCAATACAGCAGACTTGAAGTGTGATACCCCATCACAAAAATCCAAAACTCCTTTCTCATGGACCATTAAGGAACCTAAAATTCAGGTGTTACATTACAGTTTTATCATTTTAAGAAGAGGTATGATCTTCAAGGTCTTAGGAATGGTAGATTCACTGCCATCAGAAATATTTAGATTAAAATACACACTTTTAATATCAACCACCTGAGAGCTTTACACAGTAGGTCCTCCATTAAGATTCATGGATTGCAATATTTTATTTATTTTTAATAATCAGTAAACAAAGTTCTCCAGTATCCCTTAGCAATTTCTCTGTTAACTGCCCTCACACTCAAGACGTTCTTTCTGTCCCCAAAAGTTAGCCCTTCACCTTTTTAGGTCTTCCTGCACATAGGTCAGACTCATTTTTTTAATTCTTTCTCCTGTTCTTGTGTTGCTGAGACAGATCTGAAATGTTGCCCTATGGTAAGGGACAACAAGGCCACCCAGGGTCTTGTATGCCATTCTTTGACAGTGTTTCCCAGGAGGGTGAATATTAGCTCTTCATTCTAAGACATACAGATAAACATGGCATCTAATTTTCTATATGATTAGATGAAATCTTAGCCTATAAATAAAAAAGCCTTCATAACCTACCTCAGCATAAGGCTTGGATACTGTTTATATCACATCTCAACATCTCCTCCAGAGAACTTCTGAGCTGAGAAGTTACTTTTGGCTTTAGAACCACCAAAGCCCAACCTTTATCCATTTCCCTTTGCTTGGCAGTGTCATTTCAATACTGGCTGCTGATTGGAAAGTGTAGGTCAGGAAAGAGAATGTTAAAATTGGGTACATTTCCACCTGACCTGCAGTGCCACTGGAGGAATGAAGGTCACAAATTTTCTTGTAGAAAATTCTATTTCAAGACCATCAGTGCTGACTGCAAGCTTCACAAGTCCTGCCAAATTTCCCTTTGGCCTTCAGTGACTTTGCTTCCTCCAGCTGCCAGCCATGTCCTATTAAATGCAAACAATTCTAAAATAACATTTCTTCCCACAAAACACAAAACAACGAAAGCTGGGTTTCTGAGAGAAGCATTCTGCTTTAGTATAGCCTCCACCTGTGAACCATTTTAGACTATCATAAAGCAAAAGAGCATTGGCCAGCTACTGTCTTTTTAAAGTATTTGATCCAGTGTTGGTTTATCTTTTGTCCTATGACTGGGTGGGAAAGTCTTTACATGATAAAACTAATAAGAAAAGAAATGCTTCCTGAAAATATTAATAAAATCCTGTCAAATCTGATGTTTTGTTTCTAGTCACAAGGGTGGACTGCCTATTCTAGGAGTAGCTGAAAAGTGGGAAGCAGAGAAACTTGAAAGAAAAACAGATTTCAAGTAGTGTTTAGTAGGCAATATTATTAAAAATAAAATCTTTTGTAGCCTGTCATCTTGATGTTATGAAACTCAGTAGCATGTTTTTTCTTCCTTTCAAATGAATTTTGTTTTTAATAAGTTTGGCTAAAAGTATAAATGCTTTTGGTGAGGTCAACTTGAACTTGTGGTTTTTTTCTTAGCCATTGGGGTCTACACCTCAGAGAGTTTTCTGTTTTTACTGGAAGTTTAAATTTTGTTGACCAAACTGGCAGTTTCTTTGTGAGAGCACTTGAGTTCTTTAATGTTTTCTTTTTTGGTCTCTTTTGCTGTTTAAAAGAATGACTTAAGGATAAATTTGGTGCCTTGGATAGATAAATAAATCTGCCAAAATTATAAATGACTCAGTTAACTGGAGCAGGAAGGGGAAAATAATAGTGAATTAATTTAAAAAAGAAAACACACCCCTCAAGAAAATGCATGAAACCCTAAAAAATACAAAAGCCACTTTGAAAAATAAAGTTTAGTATTTTAAGGAAAGGAAATAGTCAATTTTTCCTAGTGCTAAATAACAATGAACCAACCATCTAAAGAACCAAAGGAAAAAAAATACCATTAAAAAATAATGCATTAATATCTTTACCTCTGATATATAATAGTTAACTTTGTATCTTATGAAATATTTCATTTTATTTATGTATCTAATATATTTTAGATTATTTATATAATAATCAAATTTTATAATAGTATCCTTTCACTAGAAACTCATTATTAACAAATTATCAAACTTATTTGTGATTTTAAAAAGAATGAGTCACAGAGACTGCAATTTGATCATGAAATAAAAACAGTTAACTTTACAGATTCAGACTGACAGAAAATCAGGCCATGACTGCCTGATATGAATGTTTAATATGCATGTTTGTCTGAAGCACGTAGCACATGGTTGGGGGTTGGGTGCTCATAGAATAGATGTGTACTCTCACGATGGTTGTGTCCATTGCCTGAGAGAATAAGTGATGTAGGACCTATATTTTCTTGGCCTCCCTTTATGCTTCCTATAGTGAGTAAAGGAGAATCTTCTAAAAAAGTAGACAAAAGTCCCTTACTTTTGTTTTACTCATAGTTTTGGCTCAGGCTGATTCATTTTTTGCAACTATTATGAAGCTTGAGATGTTCAGATTATTCAGCATTTACTGCATGCCAGACATAGTAACCACAATAATTTGTTCCAATTCTGCATTCTGGTTAACAAGAAATCACTATATATGGTATTCACGTACTATCCATTTGTAAAGAATACCTCAATAATATTTAAAGAAAGAGCATTTTCTTAATGACTCAAAAGACATTTAAGTAGTTTAGAGTGCAAGATAATTTTAATAGTTTTTAAAACATGTACTATATGTATATGTATATATATGTGGGAATGTGTATAGAATAGAGTTAGATACATTAGAATTTTGGGCTAACTCTAAACATTTAGATATACATAAACAAGATCTAAATTAATATTATTTTCTGAGCTTTAAAGTAGGAATACTAATACTTATCCCATGAGGACTTTTGGAGATAAATTAATATAGATAGGAGCTTAGAACAATGCCTAGTATATGGTAGGTGTTCAGAAACTATTGGTTCTTTCTCTTTCTCCCTCTTCTCTTTCAGGGGAGGAAGCATGTTATAGTAGGAAAAGCATGAACTTTGTAGGGAGGGATGTAGAGGGAGGACTTAATCATGCCTTGTTTGAATTGAATCTTCAACACCTGCAAGCTCTTAAACTTAGTCAAGTTCTTAACTTTCTAAAGGTTTAGTTTCCTCATCTGCAAAAGAAAACAATACTTATCTTGTAGGATTTATATGAGGATTATACAAGATAGCAGTGCCTAACAGTGTGCCTGAGACATAGTTGGTGATCATTTCTCTTCTCTCATAGCTTAGTCTTGAAACAAGAATTATGGGATCAATTAAAATTAGTATTACATGCACACACAGTTATCTGAAGCTTAACAGTCATTTAGCTATCCCATTTTCTATTCTCAGAAATCTTTAATATACATTATTGGATTGGTTTTGGACTTTCTGTACATGGCTCCAGGACAACAGAATAAGATGTAATGTCAAGTTCAAACCCTGATATGGCCATTCAGTATCTGCATTTCAGCTTGAAGTTTTATATTATATTTCAAGTCTTTTATAGGTTACTCTTGAGGTTTTAACATGCATGCTGAAGATAAAATCTAAATTTAAAATATCAATGTACCAAATGACCCAAAACCACACTGTAGTTGACCCTAAGATCCTCCTTCAGAGAGGTGGGTGAAATCAGATTTAGAGCATTAAGAATTCATCAGCTAGTGTGGTCATTAACCTTCTAAACTGGCACCCAGTAATCTGCACCTTCTGGTATTTCTGTCCTTGTATAATACCCTCTCTTGAATGTGATGGCTGGAACTAGTGACTCATTTCTAACAATATAATATGGCAAAAGTGATGGATATCACTTCTGAGACTAGATTACAAATGTCAACAACTGACCTCTTGATAGCACTTTCTCTTTCTGGTTGTCCTCATTTGCTCTTCTGATGAAATAAACTGCCACATTGTAAGCTCATGTCTTGATACCACCTTGAGAACCAGAAGGTCTACCCAACTGTGCCTGGATTCCTGGCCCAGACACACTTTGAGATAATAAATGGGCTTGTTTTAAGCCACTAAACTTGGGCATATTTTGTTATATGGCAATAGATAACTAATACAGATGAGTAGACCAGATGACTAAAATTATGATGGAATTATGTAGATTCAAATTCAAGAGGAGAACTAATTATGTTTTGTTTTCAAATATAAATCAAATATACATCATTTTACCTTCCACATAATTATTTAGAATATCATAGTTATTTTAGTGTCTTTGTCCAATATTTTTGAGCCTTCACTTTCACAACTATTTGTTCCCAAAGGTCATAAGTAATTTGGTTAATTCCTAAACATCTCTCTAAATGGAAAATGAGAAGCCAACAAAGCCAAGTAACACACTGAAGATGGTTCAAACTCCCTACAGTTCCCATACCATCAGCAATAGCTGCTGTACAGTTGAATCCAAGAGCATAAGTAGCCATCAAGACAGGCAGATATACTTTAATTAGGTAAAAGTTCATCCTTTTAATATACTTCAAAGATCTCATAAAAGATAAATAAAATTAAATCTAATAAAATTATTGTCAAAAACTATTTTAAGTTTTTGTCAAACAACTAAAAATTTTCAAAAACTCTTTCAAGAGATTGCTCATAATCCACTTTCCTCAGAATGAAGAGTTTTACTAATTCACACTGCAAAAAATTAAAACCAATCAGATTGCTCAATCCTGTGTATTAAAACAAAATTGCCAAGCCCTTCTCTTTGTCTGGACTAGCATTGGCAGTACTCTCTGCTCCCAATGATCCACGCAGCTAGCGCCAAAAAGCTTCCTGCCTTGCAAACCACAAAGTCTGAGTAGAAGCCATCTTGCCTAGGAGAGTGTCAGTCAACATCTCAGAGAGGAGATTCATCCTCTACAGGGCTCCTGTCCCTGTCTTGGCCAGGATGTGGCTCAACCAGAGTAGCCCTCACTTAGATCAGCTGGCTTTGGAAGTGAATTTTTAAAACTTGTTTGGGCTTACGCTATATTTTGTGGCATTCAAAATATATTTTAGCTATATATCTATATAAATATACTTACGGAGATATATAGATATCTATATGTACTTATATAGATATATAGATGAGAGAGAGAGAAAAAAATTCCTAAAATTTTTCACTGTGTTACCTTTTGATAACTATATGCTACCTAATGTTCTAGTAAGAGCAAGAATATTCCATAGCCAGAATCAAGTAGTGGGGAGTTATGCTTCTCCAGCAAATATATCAACAGAGAAACCTCAAAGAAATATATCTACTAAGACTTAGAGCTCTACTCTATATTATGCCAAAACTTGTGTCTGAAAAATATAAAATTACTCATTGACTTTTTTAGGTATTCTGTTGGCCAGAACACTGCACTAATTGACAGATAAGTACTGGATTTAATATGTCCGGGATCTCATGCATTCCCTCTGTTCTGTGACCACAGGATGAATCTTTAACTTTAGCCAGATGTTTCATAAACGAGCAAGACCACAAATCTATCACTAATACTAGAAAAGCAATCCAAGCATCTGATATACCCATAATAGTTCATAAGTATCATCGTCAAATGCAGAAAGAAAAATCTCTTCCCAGACTATTGACTGGCTTGATTTTATTTTCATGGCACTGATTGGCTTGCAGATTTAAACAATTATTTATTTTGACCTCGGGTTGACAAACTTGCCTTTACCAAAAGCCCAGAAATTCTAGCTCACATAGATAAAAAATAATGCCATAGCTTTATATTAATTATATAGTTATGCATTCACCAGTGTACAGCAAAATATAATTTCAGACAGGTAAAAATCAAATTAATTTTCACTTACCTCTATAATATTTTACAGGTATTTCCAGTGTTTCATTTATTATAGTGAGAATATTAAAAACTGATATTAACTACATTCCCAGTTAGCCTATGTCAGACCTTTGTATCACACTCAGAATGTGTTGTAGAAGCCAATAAACATCTTTGGGGAATTAGTGTAAGGTTGTTTGAAAATTATCTTCTTTTAGCTAAGAATAAAGTATCATTTATTTAACTTTAACTCATTGAACAGAATTTTGATTACTGAAATGGAAGAGTAAAAGAAACTTATATAAATTTAAAAACTTTAAAAAAGTAGTTTTATAATTTATTTTAACATTTACATTATTGAGAAATATCTGATTCTGTCATAATCTACAATACTTACAAAAAATCACAATGATTCATTATGAAGAGAAAGGTGAGGGAAAAATCCCTCATTGGTCCAAATTAAATGTTTTCACTATTTTATTCTTATATCGAGAGCCTTAACAATGTCTGCATCATTCCAGAAATATTTACATTTCTAAGGATTTATATATACCAAGGAACATAGTCAGAATTGGTAAGTAAGCTCTTTTACCCATATTTGTTCAATGGTAAATTGATTAATAATAGAAAAAAGTAAAATTATATAAATGTTCAACAATTAATAAATGGTTACATAAATTAAGGAACAATATGCAATTAATTTTCCCCAGCAATATTTATTTATTCCCCCTTCTGTGCCAGGTATCCTGTTTGTCTCTGAGATGCAGCTGTGAACACAGCAGGTAAAGTTCCTAACCCCATAAAACTTACTTTACTCAAAATGGCACTTATGAATCATTTGTACCAAGGTAAAACATGTGTATAACGATGAGTAAATATATGAATATTATAAAAATTATTGCTATAATATGATCAAAACTATGAACAAATTAGGTATAGAAAAAAATCAAAGAATATAAATAAAAATGCCCATTGTAATTTTCTTTGCGTGGTTGGATTTTAGTGACTTCCTTTCATCAGTCTACTTTTCTATATTTTCCAAATGTGATATAATTAACATATATTGCTTGTATATTTGGAAAATAGTATAACCTTCTTTCTAAAACAAAAATAATAGCTGCATTTGAGGACTAACTATTCTGTTTCCCCTACCCTCATCTCCCTAATGAAATAGTGATGAAAGCCTGAAAGGGCAGAAGAGTTGCATAGCACAATAAGCTATAAGGAATGATCAGTTATCTGCTTTGCACTACGACCCCATCTTGCCTTCGACTAACTGAAAGGTTTTATGGCAGAACTGTGCAGTTTCCACCTAGTTTGAACTACCTCCATCTCCCTTAGAAATGGGTCTCCACAAGATGAGGGGGAAAAACCTCCTCCTTATAATTATTGAGGTTTGAGGACCTTCTCAGCTTCCATTGTTTAGTATCTCTCTTTTCATATTCACTTTTGAAGACAAAAGTTTGCATGTGATGGAAGATTTCATTCTGGGAGAGAAATTCAACTCCCTGAAGGGGCAGGCACAGGGGACTGTAAGAGTGGGGACCTGTGGAACTCTATTTCTATGGTCCCTTAGCCCCATGGACAGAGAGCACTGCAGGGTGCATTAACGTGCTGAGGATGCATCATTGAGATCATTGAGAATGAGAATGAACTCACTTTTTATAATATAGTTCAGTTGATTCTTTAATGTTCCAGTTGGATGTTCCTTTTATCTGTGACAAAAATTGGGATCTTACATACCTCCAAATTCTTTTTTCTATCTCACTGGATTGCCTAAGACATCAATACAGTGTTAAAAATTAAATAGCTTTAATTTCCTCATTTGTAATATTGTTGTTTAATGATGATAATCATATCTACCATAGAGTGATGTTGAGAACAGTAAATTAGATAACATGTGAGAATATCCTTAGAGCAATAACATACCTGCAAGTGGTTTGCCCTCTGCAACAGAGATTATTACCTTCACTATTATTTTATTTATGTAGCTAGAATCCTACTTTTCTCTGTATTAGTGAAATCTTTCTAATAGATATTCTTTATCAAGGTAAGGGGATTTTCTTCTAGTCTTAGATTAATGTGAGGAATAATCTGTTCTGAGTCCTTCAAGGTAATCTTGTGATCTTTCTTCTATAACCAGTTGAAGTGGCCAACTACATGTTAGATTTTTTAAACTTAAACTATCCCTACTTGGTATCCTACTTCTTTATTATGTACATGCTACTGGATTTAGCTTGTTCAGTTTTATTCTCTTAGAACTTCTCACTCTATTCATAAGTGAGATAGAGCTATTTTTCTATATTCCTTATCTAATTTTAGTATCATGATAGCTCTGTCTTGTAGAGTGAGTTGAGAAACCTTCCATCTGTATTCAAGAGCTACAGAGTTTACATGATAGGAAAAGCTTTGGTAAGTCTTTTTTGTAGAAGTATCTATGTCTGGTACTTATTCAGGGGCAGAGCTCTGAACAGCTGTCTAATTTATTTTAGGATTATTAATTTAATCTAGATTCCTGTGTCTTTTGGAGTCTCTTGGCAATTTACATTTTCTTGGGAAATGAATTTTCTTTAAAAATCTATTTTATATCAGTAGTTCTGCTCTATTTCTTTCTTTTAATGTTGTTTTTAAAGTCTATTTTTCTTAATCAAACTTGCCAAAGATTGGTCTATTTTACTTTTTTCAAAGAACCAGTTTTTAGTCTTACTGATCAAATGTTCAGTTTTTAAGTCTGGTAGTTTGTGTTCTATTTTGTTAATTTCTGCTTTTATCTTTATTAACTTCTTCCTCCTATTTTCATTTAGTTTACTCTTTTATTCCTTTTGTAAATCCTTGAGTTGAATACTTGACTCATTCAGTTTTCATCTTTCGTGTTTCCTAACAAAATAATTTAAGGTCATAATTTTCTTCTCTCAGCCATCATTTTGCCCAAATCACAGAGATTTTATTTGCAATGCTCTCATCATGCTTCATTTCATAATACTTTATTTGAATTTTTATTTTCTCTTTAACCCAAGAATTATTTATGGGTGTTTAAAAATATTTAAGTTGATTGATATTTTTATTTCTGTTCCTAATTCCTAATTTTATTGCACTGTGGTCAGAAATCATGCTCGGCATGACTTCTGCTTTGGAGAATTTACATAACATTTCTTTGTAGCCTAGCAGGCTTGTGCTTAGAATGGCACATGGCACATGATCAATGCCATGTACTCAAGGACAATTTTTATGTATTTTACATACACATTTTATTTATGGTGTTAGTTAAATTCTAAACCAATACTTACACAGTATTTGTGAATCTGACCTTTTGAATACTTGAGAACTATCCTGAAGTCTCTTACTCTTTTTTTTTTAATTGGGTAATCTTTTTATTATTAATATTAAGTTGTAAGAGCTCTTTTTTTTATTTCAGCATATTGTGGGGATACAAATATTACGGTTATGTATATTGCCCATGCCCCCCCCCCTCGAGGCAGAGCTTCAAGCCTGACCATCCCCCAAACGTTGCACATCTCACTCATTATGCTTGTATATACCCATCCCCTCCTCCCCCCTCCCACCTGCCCAACACCCGATAAATGTTATTCCTATGTGTCCACTTAGGTGTTGATCCGTTAATACCAATTTGCTGGTGAGTACATGTGGTGCTTGTTTTTCCATTCTTGAGATGTTTCACAATGGTGATATAGCACCTCTTGTATTTTCCTGGATACAGCTGGAACCCATTCTACTAAGTGAAGTATCTGAAAAATGGAAAAACAAGTCTCTTACTCTTTGAAATCCTACCATTCTCCTTGCATTTCTCACATTTTTCTTTCTATATTGTGAATGATGTTTTATTTGCTACATTAGAATTTGTTATTTCACCTCATATAGCCTTGGTAGATTGTATCATTTATGGCCCATTATTTACATAGCTATATCTACTTTCTTTTCATTAGCATTTTTCTGTTTATTTTCCCACTTTCTATATCATTTTAAATTATTTTACATTTTTATTTAAACTTTATATTAAAATATAATAGCATTTTATTTTTTGTAATTCCCTTCCAAATTGTATACATAGATATGTATGAATGTATTCTCCTTTTACTCAAACTAAATATGTATTAAAATTTGAATTTGATCCATTTATAATTACTGTGATCATTGATACGTTAAGTTTATTCTTGACATCATATTACTCTCTAAATTTTTCAGGCCTTCTTGATATTTCACTTTTATTGCTTTAATACCAGATTTTAAAAATCTAATTAAAGAAAATTTCTTGGGTCCTTATTTATTCCTTTAGTAGTTTGAATATTTCACACACTGTCAATATTCATATCTCCCTCTTCCCATCCTTTCTAAAAGAATCTTGCTTTCATTTAAGTATTTATTCTTTCCTGCATAACCCTGTACTTCAGGGCAGGCAGATCCCACAGTGAGTGGTTTATTGTTGGTCCAAGTCGATTATGGAAGTCTCACTCCTTTTAACTATCACTGGTTTAATTGTGGTCATGTGATGTCATCTCTGTGTATGAGACCAAATCTACTTGGGGAGTAATAGGGAAACATTTTCTTCACTGATAAAAAATAAAAATCACAGATAAGGAGACACAAACTCTCTTTTCCCACTGTGTGTTGTCCTGACTAACCAAGGTAACCCAGAAAAGTTGATGCCATCTACCCACTCTCTTCTAACCTGAAGATAAGCCCCCCTCTGGGGATGGAAGAATGAAAAACAGAAAGAATCTCAGTCCCCTAGGTTATGTTTAAGTCACCAAATGAACCAAGCCATTACTTGATGTGAGAACATCACTAAATAATTCTTTCAGATTGGTGTGGTGTTCTATCTTGGTCAGGCATGAAACTTTAGTTTTATAAACATCTTACCTCATGGTTTTGAAGATATTCTCTATTGCCCTTTAGCATCCCATTCAATCAAAGAAAAATGCGTTAATAGTTTTCTCTTTTTTTTTTTTGTCTTTCTCCCCCTAAATTGACTTTTTCCCCCTCTGAAAAAAATTGTGCATGCTTTTCTCTTCATCCTTAAAAAATTTGCTTAGAACATTCTTGATGTGGGTTTTCTTATTTTGCTTTGTTTGCTTTTTAGCTTTTGTTGTTTTTATTTTTATTTTAATCCTGCTGCAAACTTCTGTAACAAAGATGTCTTTATTCTTCTCAGAAAAGGTTTTTTCTATTATTTACATGGTCATTCCTTTTGTTCCCATTCTCTTGGGTTTTTCCTATTAGAAAGCTGTTGAACCACTGACTCTATTCCTACTTTCTCCCCATTTGCCACAACTTGTTATTTTGCACTCTGTCTTAAGATGATATTTCAGCTCAATCTTACAGTTCTCTCTGTCTTCAGCCATATCCATTTTGACATTCACCCCACAGGCAGAATTTTTTAGCAAACATATTTCAAATGTCTAAGAACTCTGTTTCTTTTTCATGGCAGTCTTCTTTTTATAATGGATGCAATAGCTTGTCAAATCCCTAGTTAACGTTAATTACAATTACTTCAAAGTTGATTTTATTTCTGCTATTAAATCTGATCACTGGGGGTATTCATTTTTCTATTTGTTGAGTTAGATGTGTTTCTCATGTTACTTTTCTTCAATCATCAAGTGTGCCCTGTTGTCTGTTCATATTTGTAGATGTGAATTCGCATCAACAGTTTTGATAAATATAGTTTACTATTCAGTCCAAAAGGGACTTCTTGTTTGCCTAAAAATACACGCAGGATCTGATTACCATTGTCCACATCCAGGAACAGTACAAGGGAGGGGGCATGTGTCAGAAGGTGAATTTTTAAAGGAATTCATCCCAATCAGACATTACCCCTCTTCTCAGGATCAACTTTAGGGTATCTCTTCTCAGAAATTTCATTTCAGAGATGGTATCTAAAGACATTGAAGCTTTAGAAAACTAGAAGATATTCAACCCACAGTTCAGAAAGTAAGAACTTTATAGACAATAAAAAGCATATGGGAAAAGTTTGGTAAACAAAACAGCTATTTATCTTGAGGTGATTCTTGGGTTCTTTTGAGAACTAAATTACTTCTGTTAGATTTTAGAGTGGTAGCTTCTGCAGCTCTATGGACATCTTTATGTCTTTTCAATGCTGCAAGGATTGTTATTTTTATTTTGTTTATGGGACTTATGGAGGAAGAAGCAGCATGCTTTTCTTTTTTTTTTTTGAAGACAGAGTCTCTCTCTGTCACTCCAGGCAGAGTGCAGTGGTGCCATGATAGCTCACTGCAACCTCAAACTCTTGGGCTCAAGCAATCCTCCTGCCTCAGCCTCCTGAGTAGCTGGGACTACAAGCACGCACTAACTTTTCTATTTTTTTTTAGTAGAGACAAGATCTAGTGCTAGCTCAGGGGTCTCTAATTCCTGAGCTCAAGAAATCCTCCTACCTTGGCCTCCCAGAGTGGTAGGATTACAGGCATGAGCCCCCCAGTACAGCTGAGTTATCTATTTTGAAAGGATCAAGCTAAATCAACATTAACCTGAAGAGTGAAAAAATTTGATAAATAGTAGGCAATGTTAGCAACAAAAAGATAGGTATGTCTGGCTGTATTTTAACATTTTGAGCATAAAGTAAAAAGTCTTCCAGACAGGATAAATAAGTACAATGACCAAAATCAGATTAATCTCAGACTTCTCTATCACCACAAGTTCCAAGAAATGAAAAAATAAACATTTTTTAAAAATAGCATCATGCCTACAGGCACTATGGTATAATTTTGTGACACATGCCTAAATTTAATAGAGAAACATTATTGTATGTGCAAGTACATATGTGCAAATAAACCACGCCATATCATTTCTGAATAAGCTATTTGAAAAAATGTATTTTAAAAGTGATGTAATAAAATGTCTAACTCATAAATAAGGAAAATGTGTTATAAAAAGATTGTCAATGATCATTAAAACCATTATATAGTTTAAGAGGAAAGTGACAAAAATTATTGGTGAATGATAAAATTAATAATACCAATTTGATCTAAAATTTATAGATTATCGAAATAAAACTCAGGAAAGGGTTGGGTGAATGGGGTGAGATATCATATTAGGACAGAAGTTGTTAGATACTATTTGATATTTTACACTGACATTTAGAAGTTTGAATGTTCAAGGGGATGGGAGTGTGTGTGTATGTGTTAAAGAAAAAACTAAGAGAATTAAAAATGGATATTACAAATGACAAAAAGGTAAACTTTTTCTAATATACAGGTTACAGATTTGAGTAATTATCAAAAATTGTGTATTGGGACACAAATCAGGTGTCTACTGATTATATCTGAGCCACTACTATTGGGCTGAGACCCTCTACAACCCACTCATCTTCATGCAACCTGGTACATCAGGCACAAGTACTCCTCCTCTCTTTAATTTTACTCTAACTTTCATTGTAACTTATTCCATGTTTAAGTGCCTAATTAGAATGGATAGGATTCAGTACCAGTATAGACTTCGTGTATAGACTTCAACTAAACTTATTTTGTCTGGCTTTCATTATCCACAAATGAGTATATAGTTCACATAGTTTGTAATAGATAAAATAATCTCTCTATGCATAAATCACATTATATGCATCACTTGAATAACATTGGATTCATGAGTTTCCATAAAACTTTTAAGGCTCAAATTATCCTGTCTTGGCTGGAGGAAAACAGGTTAAGCTGAATCCTTTGACTTTCCAAACATTTTTAAAAGTCATTTTTGTTTTTTGGTAATATTAAGATAATGTAAACCTCTTCTAACTCAAAACAGAGTCAAATATTCTCTCCAGAGCCTTGGTTCTTTTAACTAAAAAATAGTACTAGAAATCAAAATGTGGACACTAGATGTGTATTAGATTTTTATATGAGGCCCAGTAGTGAATGATACTGTTACTTGAACATTTAAATAACAGTGCTAGGAAGAGTAAGAGCCTAAAGGTTATGACTTCACATTGGTGTCCCAATGTAATTTTAAACTTATGTCTTTTAAATTTGTGTTCTGATACAAAAGCTGTTAGTTTATTGACTCTCAGCTGGAAATGCACCCTTCATTGTCTGCTCTGAAAAAATATGACTGGGCCCTTTGACTATTTTTTTCTTTGCCATTTGGCATGGTGCTAAACTTTGTCAGCATAGGGCACTGGAGAAATATGATAGGAGGAAGCAGTTTTCTTTCCTTGTTCTAGTATACTTGCTCAGTTCAGCTTTTACAGCCTGGGCAACTTCTTCAGCATCTAATTCTATAGTGCACATTTGTCAGAAATCAGTGGCCATCCACTTCCCCCAGTGTCCTAATTGGGTGGTTTTGTAGTGATGTGCCTCCAGTGAGACACCACCCCTGAACATCTTTCTCCAGCAGCTTAGACGACAGATTTCCAGAAAGTTCCACAAGTGTAACACTGCAGTTATCTCTCTACCATTCATTCAATGAGTTGTGACTATGCCTTCCTCAACAAGGTCTGGATCTCAGTCCTGAATGGGACAAGGGACTACGTGTGTGTGACTCTTCACTGGGTGCTGTATCATTGAGCTGGTGATTGCTCCTTAAATCTGCTATTTCTTTATTCTTTAGAATTCTCTTTAAATCTCCCTAACCAATCTTGTTACTCTAATCCCCCGTGACAATTAATAATTCTTTTTTAATCCATTTCATTTTATTCCTTTTCATTTTATTCCATTCCATTCCAAAAATTCAGTTATGCAATAATACATTTGAAAATATACCATGTCATAATATTCCATTCTGTTTCATTCCATTTCATTAGAACCCATTATTTTCCATTCCATTATGTTCCTTTCCATTCCATTCCTTCTAGTCTGTGGTATTTTGTTTTACAACATTCCATTCCAAAACATTCCATTCTATTTCATTTCATTATTTAACATTCCATTCCATTCTATTCCATATCATTCCATTTTGACACTTTAATTCCATAGCCTTCCATTCGGGAACATTCCATTCTCTAACATTCTATTCCATAACATTCCATTCTGCAGCCTTCCTTTCACCACATTCCATTCTGTAACATTCCATTTCATTACATTCTATTACATAACCTTCCATTTGTAACATTCGATTCCATTACATTCCATTACGTAACATTCCATTTCATTTTATTTTGTAATATTCCATATTGTCACAGTTCCTTCCATAACTCTCCATTTCACTATACTCCATTGCATAACATACCACTCTGTAACAAGGCATTCTATAATTTTTCTTTCTATAACATTTAATTCCATTCTCTAATATTCTATTCTATAACATTCCATTCTGTAATAATTCACTCTTTTTTTATTTCAGAATTTTATGGGGTACAATCATTTTGGTTACATAATTTGCTTTTGTATAAGTTGAGTCAAAGTTATAAGTTGTGCCCTTCACCCAGTTAGTTTGCATTGCACCCATTAGGTGTGAATTTACCCATCCCCTCTCCCCCACCACCTACTATTTCTGCTCAATTTTCTGTGTAGTTCCTGTCTCTTGATCAGACCCTGACAATAAAAAATCAATTCTATACACTTTCCCATCTTCTCTTATCTATCAATTTATCTTCTCCCAGTTACAAAAAGTATCATTCCAATGACAAATAAACTATGCTGTTATTATTCCTAACTAAATGCATCTATTTAGATCTTAGACCCCTGCTTTCAACTTTACCCCCCTTTCTTTTATAATCTATTAAATATGTTACATCAACTATTGCCACTTATAAACAATGAAAATTTGTGACTACTTTTCTATATAATCCTTCATTGAATTCTAAATCTAAATAACAGTTAAAGGCTAATTATAAATTTATAGTAAAACAATAAAATATAATATTAAATGTTATGAGGTTAAATTTTCATTTGTAAAATACACATTATCTTAAATGCCTTTCATTTCTAAGCTATACAGAGTAAATAAACTTTTGTGATTCACAGTTCAACTTTTTATTTTTATTAGAAACAAAATAATTCTAAGGGATTCAGAAAAAAATGATGATAAATTTAATAACACTGGAGACAGAAAAGTAGAATTGATAAATAAATCTACAAGTTGATTCTCTGAAGAAGATATATAATATATATTTCAAAGTAGGTAAATAAAGAAAAAAAGAAGTAATACAAATATACAACAAAGGATGGTAGGAAGGAAGGAAGAAAGCAAGAGAGGAAAAAGGGAAGCAATTGTAAGTAAGTGTTGGACTTTTTTCACATAAATAAAATTCAACATTTATCCCTGAATAAAACTCTTAGAAAATAAGAAATAGAAGGATATTTCCTTAACATGATTAAGAAAGTCAAACTTCTATTGGAATATAAAATAGTCAAAGAATTACCATAGTCACAAAACAGTATAAGGTTAAAAAGAGAAAACATAATATGATCTCTTTAATATGTCATATTTTTAAATATAAACCTTCATATTCATTTACATTGGGCTATTTTGATAACATATTTTATTAATTTAAAAACTATAATTATGTAGAAGATTCTGTGTATTCTTTTGAATGGATTTTTGTCTACAGTTGAAAACCCAAAATGCTCCAGCTATAAAACTATTAAGATCTTTCCATAATCAAAATCATTTCTTAATCAAATTTAAAGCATAGAATCTGTAGGAGTTTCATTAGTTTCATTCAGACTACTTTTTCAAACACAAAAACTATAAATAAATAGTGTGGCAGAGATTCTGGTAGTCCCCCAATCTTCATTCGCTTCAGTGAATTCACAGCTAGTTCACACCTGCACAACTCCTTACAGCTAGTGTCGTCATGTGACCACATTCTGGTTAATCGGATGCAAGCTGGAGTGGACACAACTTTCTGGAAGTATCCTCAAGGAGTGAGAGTGTGCCTTTTCCTGCCTTCTTTCACCCTTCCTACTGCTTAGAAAACAGATGGGCCAGCTGGATAGGGAGCAGCCATCTTGAACTACAATGTGGAAGCTGGGTGTTGAGTGGCAGAACCACAAGACAGAACTAGCTTAAATACCCAATAAATTTGAAGCCAATACATCAATTCTAGACTGTCTACATTGTCATGAGGGAGGAGCATACTTCTATCTTTTTACATCCACTGTTTTCTTAGGTCTTCTTTCACTCATGACCAAATCTAATATTAACTAATAAAAATGATAAATATCACAGCCTAGCTAATGTCTCCATACTGCTGTCATGCAGATATCAAGACTGCTCTTCTCAGAGTATTGAGAAGCACCACTCAGCTTGATCACATCCACAACTCAAGTTAATTATATTCTCTCCAATACCATTCAGATTTCAAATTATCGCAGAACTTGGATTTAGAAAACCTATTCAGTACTTGCAGTATGACCTTGGGTAAATCATGCAATGCTTTTGCTCTCATTTCTTCATTTATCAATTTCACTTATCAAGGTAGGAGTGCTGTACTCCTACCTTGATAATAATAGCATGCACTGATGATGTTAGAATGATGCTGTGAGGTAGGTATTGTGATGGGCACTTTGCAGAGAAGCAGACAGAGTTTCAGAGAAGTTAAGTAAAGTTCCCAAGATTACACAGGTTAGTAACTAGAAGAACAGGAATCCAAACTCAGATAAGTCTATTCAAAATGCTATTATCCTTCAGATCACTTTATTGTTTTCTACTTCTTGCCTTGTGAATAATAACTGAGGTAACCTGTGTAGTTAGATTACTGTCACATAGTAGATGCACATTATATGTGAAATATCTCCCCCTCTGCTCTTTCGTGTTGGTGAAACAAGAATATCTTGCTTTTATTCTCTTCCACATATAACCTTACATTAGGACAGCTTTGTGAAAGAGTCAGTCTGGACAAATTCCATGTTTAAATGAAAATATCATAGAATATAATTTTACACTTGAAGAATCCCAGGCACGGTAATTTTTCAACAGATTGAATGCATTAAGCTTTTGTATATACATAGACCAATGCTAGAAGATATACAAAGTAAATCAGAGAGTAACAATTTATGTCCTTTAAGAATTTATAACCTAAAATATGCCACAGAGATATGGGCTCAAATATACAAATTCAAACAAACATCAACACATGAATAAAGAAGAACAGTACAACCTTTCAGTCCTGTTTGAACAGAACTGCTTTTAACATACACAGACAAATTAGAATAGTATTTAAACACAAATCAGAACCTTCATGAGTAGGAAGGACAGAGAGTTTTTCTAAAGGAAGAAGGCATCCTCCCAATCAACTTCACACACCAGAATTTCTCTAACAGGCATACAATGCCAAAAAAGCAAGATTCAGATGCTGGGTTGAAAAGGTATGCTTGCACAAACTAATTTTTCAGCAAAATGGCCCTGTTAAAGTGAAGATATTTCTTTTAATACAGGAAGAAATCTTTCAAATATTTTTATTTAAAAAATGTTATATAGAAGCAAAAAAACAAGGATTTCCTTACAATTTTTGACATTTAGAACCCCCCTACCCATTTGGTACTTATAGACTTGGAAATACATTTAGGAAAGTAAATAAACAATAAAGTTCACAACATAGGAAAACGAATTAACCAAAATTTTAAGCAGCCTTTAGTGTATGATACTAATGATGCAGCTAAAGTCAGTGCTTCTTAAGGGTATTTTTCACTTTAATGAAATACTTTCTTACCTCATTTCTAGAAGGTCCAAGCTACACTTCCCTTAAGCAGTGGACTTCTGCACTGGTTAAGTCAAATACCCTCCACATCTCTCCCGCTTCTCTATTACTCAAATTCCCTTTCCCAAAGCCTGAATTTCATTTAGGAAAAAGTTTTCTCAGTAAATTTAAGTTAGGTCAACTCTGCTCCTCTTCAAAACTTAAAAGAAAGAGCAGTTTCAATTGAAGCCCTTGGCCAAATCTACCACCTGTGTATTGACAGATTAAAAAAAAATCAACATTAGAAATAAACAAAGCAAAACTCTATTCTATTCCCACTTATGAACTGTGTCTGGGAGATTAACCTGAAAATTAGAGTGAGTAAGATTCTGCAGCAATTCTAACACCAAATATAAAGACAGCCCCAAGCTGAGGGTTTTCATCTTCACCTGATTTATTCCTTTCTTTCCTCTATCTATTTGATTCCCAAGGCAGTGACTCAATCTTTCCTTCTACTGAAGTCATTGGAGGAATAAAATATATCTTATCCATGCAAAACAATTTCATTCATCTTATTGTAGGCACATCGATTAGGAGTTAACAGGTAAAATAAAACATCAAGAACCTTCCTTTTGACCCATGAGATCTTTTCTTATCATTCCTGGTATCCTGGGACAGCTCAGTATAAACTTTCCACTGTTTATTTATTTATTTAACAAATATTTATTGAATGCCCAGTCACCGACCATACACTGTACTAGATAGTTGTTGTCTAACACTTATTTGATATTTGGCTGGTACAGACGTGTACACTGATTGAGACTTCTTATTCATATCTCTTACCATCTAACAAAAATATAAGTTCCTTGATGACAGTGGGGATTGGAAGAGAGGGGGACCATACCTTGCTTTTCTTTTCATTGCCTAGCAGAGAGCCCAAATAGCATTTTCTCAATAAATATCTTATGTATCAAAGATCAGGTTTAAGCTACATGTTATTATATTTCTAGTTTGAAGTCTTATAAGTCTTAAATCATTGTGGCCCTTTCTCAATTAAAATTTTTGAAGTTTCTTTCTGGTCTATGGACTGTAATGGGTACAGCTCACCTCTCTACAAGTTAAAAGGAAATTGAATTTCAATCTTTGGGGATTCACCTACATTACAGACACTGCCAGATGTGCTGGTTACACATGCCTGCTTTGTGAATACAATGAGCCCAACTTATTTTATTGACTGCATTGAAACAATGGCTAATTTTATTCCAGACTACACACAGTGCCCCAAAACTATAGCTACCATAATGATATTATAAGAACTTGAATACTTCAATGCAAGATCTGCCAACAGGAAACACACCTTTAGTGATGTAGACTGGCTTGAGACTATTATTGGAAAGATAAACGTCTTTTCAATCCTTTAGTCTTTTATTTGATATAGGTATACAATTTCTCTGTATGCTCCCAAAATATATGACCAAGGAATTTATAACATTTAATTAAAATGCCTATGTTACAGGATGTAAAAATGGGACATTGTTATCACTGTTCCCACTGAGTGCACAACACTGAGAACAAAAGTGTTAAGTTGTTAAATGCCCATATCTTCTACATGGTGCCAGAATATTTATGTAGAACTTACTAGTATGGTAGACAAAAATCGGTTCTGTCAGACTTATCCTGCCATTACCTCTAGACTAAGTAAAAGAAAAAGATGTGATAGATGAAGATGGTTCAGCTAATAGAATCTCTAAAGAGCAAGTTTGTAGGGTATTTTGTGTTTCCTCTCTTCCCCTAAAGAGGAGGAATACTATTTGTCACCAACCTCAGATCAATTTGGGGAAACAGGAGGCTTGTGAGCCTCCTGGAAAGTTTGAGACGAGTCTTACATGATTTGGATACTGGAAATTGATTCCTACATTAAAAATGTTAGAAGAACTGAAGCTGCCTCTGGTGGCATAACAAGAAAAAACAGCTACAGTGTGAGAAAACATCATCTCTGTCAGTGACAGACAAAAGGAGACCCTTGGAAAGGAGCTCGGCTTGAGTCAGACTGAGTCATTAATTCCGAATGACAGAGCTGTACCACCCCTAAAAAAGAGTGTATGGGGGTTGTACTGCCAGAAAATGAGCTAAAGGGAATTTGTAAGGAATTAGATGAGGAGGTCCCTTTTGCTTCAGGGAATAGTGCAAGAAGTCCCCAGTAAGGATGGGTTTCTGAAAAGCCCACAAAATTGTCCCAGAAAAGAAGCAAGCTTTTGGTCATCTTCCAAACCCAGAGAACATTAATACTAAATACTATCTAACCAACTAAGTATCTTCTCACCTCTACCTCCCCTTCTCCCTACCTTAACCAAAGGCCCAGAGGCAGCATAATGAATACAATATACTTTCTCCTTTGTTCCTTTGGTATACTTGCTCTTGAAACTGATTCACCATTTTGTGAAAAAAAGGTCCAAGCAGCCTGAGGAGAGACCTATGGATAGAGAAACCAAGCTTTGGCTGAATTCTCAGCCAACAACCATCACCTACTTGCCAGCCATATGAAAGAGTTGTCTTAAAAGTGAATCTTCCAGCCCCCAAATGGCCCATCCCAGCTGACGTACATGGAGCAGAGATGAGCTATTACCATCCAGCCTGCCTAACTTGCAGATTGATGACAAAATAAATTTATCATTGTGATTCAAAGTCACTAACTTTTGGAGTGGTTAGTTATGCAGAAATAATAACCAGAACAGATTATCCAAACCAAAGGGATGTGGGAGAAGCCTTAAATTGGAAGAGCTATTAAAGCTTTGATAATAGATATACTACATTTTATCATACTAGAAACTGTTAACTGAGGGAAAAAAAAGCACTAAAAAAAAACCTAGAATGACTCGAGATGTTGTCCAGAGATGGAGTGGGAACCCCAGCCATTCTTCACTAGTTTGAGAGTCACTGGTGAGAAACAATAAAGCAAGCTTTATAAATTTTTTTCTGCTTACACCACATATGTCATTTCTTAAAGTAAACCAGTTACTCATAGAACAAAAGTGATGACGATCAGGCTAGAATGTTTGGAGGTGGTGGAGGGTGAGGTAGAGGGACAATTTAAGATACAAAAGTAGAATTATATATGAATGTGATATGATATTGTTTGTATATTAGAATGATTTTTTTTCTGGAAAAACCCAGAAGCTACTAGTTCCGCTTGAATGTGAAAGCCATCATCAGAAATGTTCAAAGTGGCATGAGATTATGAATATCTCAAGGGTACCCATCTATCTCCAGCACTAGCACAATGACCAGCCAGTATTCAAAAAATGCTCATAAACAAACAGATGAATACATAACTTCTTTGTCAGAAAATGAACCTGTATTCACGGTTGAAAATAATAATACCAAACTAGAGAAATATTTCCACTCTTGAATTTGTCTCGGCTTTCCACTGCTTGGCTCATAATACAATGGGTTACCTTACCCAGATTGGCTTTTCCTGATTTTACCACTAGTTAGGTTCATAGAAAATCCTCAAAGAAGTCAAAAGAAATAGCATATTTTATGAGAGTCTCTCAACAGCAGAATTGATCATGCAGAAGAAAGAGTGAGTGAGCCTGAAGACATGCTATTTAAAAATATACAGTCAGAAGAAAAAAAATAAATAAAAAAGAATTAAGCATGCTTATAAGATAGAAAAAATATCCTTAAAAGGGAAAATCTAAAATTATTGGCCTTAAAAAAGAGGTAGGGAGAAAGATTGAGGTATAAAGTTTATTCATAGAAATTATAAAAGAAAACTTTCCAAACCTAGAGAAAGATATCAATATTCAGGTCCAAGAAGGTTATAGAACACCAAGCAGATTTAACTCAAATAAGAATACCTCAACGCATTTAATAATCAAGCTCCCAAAAGTCACAGATGAAGAAAAGGTCCTAAGGAAAGGAAGAAAAGAGAAAAAAAAATAACAAATGAAGTCACTGTAATACATCTGGCAGTAGACGTCTCAGGCCAGGAGTGAGATCTGAAGGAAAAAAAACCCTTAACCCTAGAATTTTATATCCTTCAAACATGAAGAAGAAACAATGACTTTCCCAGAAAAACAGAAGTTGAGGAATATCTGTAGGAAATTCCTATAAGAAATGCTAAAGGAGTTCTTCAATATGAAAGACAAGGATATTAATGAACAATAAGAAATCATCTGAAGGTATACAAGTCACTGGTAACAGTAAGTACAGAATAAAGAATACTCTATTGTTGTAATTGTGGCATATAAATCATTTATTCCTTGAGCAGGAAGACTAAAAGATAAACCTATCAGAAATAATAACTACAAAAACCTTTTGAGAGATGTACAGTATAAAAGATTTAAATGGAAACAACAAAAAATTAAAAAGCAGAGGTTATGGAATGTAGAATTTCTCCTATATTTCTCTTTGCTTATTTATTTGTTGGTAAGCAGAGATAAGTTGTCATATGTTTAAAATAATTGGTGATGAAAATGTTTCTTTGCAAACCTCATGGGAACCTCAAATCAAAAAACCTACAACACATACACAAAAAAATAAAAAGCAAGAAATCATTAATGAAACAGTCTACCAGAGAAAATCACTTTCAACAAAAGAGACAAGAAGGAAGGAAGAAAGAAACATAAGACCACAAAACAACCAGAAATCAAATAACAACATGGCAGTAGTAAGTCCTTACACGTCAATAATAGCATTGAATGTGAATGGACTAAACTCTCCAATGAAAAGACATAGAGTGGCTGAATGGATAAAAAAAAAAAAGCAGAAGTCAACTGCATGTTGTCTGCAAGAAATACACTTCACCTATAAAGACACACATAGACTGAAAATAAAAGGGTGGAAAAAGACATTCCATGCAAATAGAAACCAAAAAAGAACAGTAGTAGCTATAATTTTAACAGATAAAATAGATTTCAAGACAAAAACTGTAAAAAGAGACGAAAAGGTCATTACATAAAGATAAAGGGGTCAATTCAGCAAGAGGATATAACAATTATAAGAATAAATACATCCAACACTGGAGCTCCCAGATACATAAAGCAAATATTATCAGAGCTAAAGAAAGAGATAGACACTGATAAAATAATCTTTGGAGATTCAACACTCCACTTTCAGGACTGGACAGATCATCCAGATAGAAAATCAACCACAAAAAAATTGGATTTATCCACACTATAGGCCAAATGGACCTAATGTATATTTACAGAGCATTTCATCCAACAGCTACAGAATACACATTGTTCTCCTCAGCTCATTGATCATTCTCAAGGATAGACCATACCTTAGGCCACAAAACTAGTCTTAAAAATTCAAAAAAATTGAAATGATATCAAGTATTTTCTCTGGCCACAATGGAATAAAACTAGAAATTAATAACAAGAGGAACATTGGAAACTATACAAACACATGGAAATTCAACTATATGTTCTGGAATGACCAGTGGGTCAATGAAGAGATTAAGAAAGAAATAAAAAAATTTCTCAAAGCGAGTGAAAATGAAAACGTTATATATCAAAACTTATGGGATACAGTAAAAGCAGTACTAAGAGGAAAGTTTATAGCCATAAATGCCTTCATCAAAAAAGTAGAAAAGCTTCAAATAAACAACCTAATGGTGCATATTAAAGAACTAGAAAAACAAGAGCAAACCAAACACAAAATTAGTAGAAGAAAAGAAATAATAAAGATCAGAGCAGAAATAAAATAAAATGAATCAAAATAAATATGAAAGATCAATTAAATGAAAAGTTAGTTTTTTGAAAATTAAATTAATACACCTTTAGCCAGACTAAGAATAAAGAGAGAAGACCCAAGTAAATAAAATCAGAGATGAAAAAGGAGACATTGCAACTAACACTGCAGAAATTAAAATAATCATTAGAGACTACCATGAGCAACTACATGCCTAGAAACTGGAAAACCTAGAAGAAATGGATAAATTCCTAGAAACATACAACCTACCAAGATTGAACCAGGAAGAAATCCAAAACCTAAATAAACCAATAACCAGTAACATGATAGAAACAGTAATAAAAAGTCTGCCATCAAAAAAAAAAAAATACTTGATGGCTTCACTGATGAATTCTACCAAACATTCAAAGAAGAACTAAAACAAACCCTAAACTATTCCAGAAAACCAAGAAAGATGGAATATTTTCAATCTCATTCTATAAGTCCTGTATCACCCTGATACCAAACCAAAGACATAACACAAAAGGAAAACTAAAGGCCAACATCTCTGATGAATGTAGATGCAAAAATCCTCAACAAAATACTAGAAAACCAAATTCAACAGCACATTAAAAAGATCATTCATCATGATCAAGTGAGATTCATCCCAGGTATACAAGAATGTTTCAACATGCACAAATCAATCAATGTGATATATCATATCAACAGAATGAAGGACGGAAACCATATGATCATTTCAATTGATGCTGAAAACTACTTGATAAAATTCAATATCCCTTCATGATAAAAATTTTTGAAAAATTGGGTATAGAGGGAACATACCTCAACATGATAAAAAGCCATATGTGACAGACCCACAGGGAAATAGGGAAAAACCAAAAGCCTTTCCTCTATGATCCATTATAAGAAAAGGATGCCTTCTTTAATCACTGTTATTCAACATGGTACAGGAAGTTCTAGCTAGAGCAATCAGACAAGAGAAAGAAATAAAGGGCATCCAAATTTGAAAAGAAGAAGTCAAATTATCTGTGTTTGCAGATGATATGATCTTATATCTAGAGAAACATAAGGACAAAAAAAAACCTATTATAATTGATAAACAAATTCAATGAAGTTGCAGGATATAAAATCAATGAACAAAAATCAATAGCATTTCTATATGCCAAAATTAAACAAGTTGAAAAAAGAAACTAAGAGAGTAAACCCATTTATAATAGCTACAAATAAAATAAAATACCAAGAATAAACTTAACCAAAGAAGGGAAAGATCTCTATAATGAAAACTATAAAACATTGATGAAAGAAATTGAAAATAACACAAAGAAATGTAAAGATATTCTATGCTCATGTATTGGAAGAATCAATATTGTTAAAATGTCCATATTGCTTTAATCAATCTATAGATTTAATGCAATCCTCATCAAAATACCAATGACATTCTTCAAAGAAATAGAAAAAAATAATCCTAAAATTTATACAGAACCACAAAAGATGCAAAATAGCCAAAACTATCCTCAGCAAAAAGAACAAAACTGGAGGAATCACATTACCTAACTTCATATTATACTATAAAGCTGCAGTAACAAAAACAGCATGAGACTGGCATAAAACCAGAGACATAGATTAATCTAACAGAATAGGGAACCCAGAAATAAATCCATACACCTGTAGTGAACTTATCTTCAACAAAGGTGCCAAGAACATACAGTTGGAAAAGAAAAGTCTCTTCAATAAATTGTGCTGGGAACACCAGATATCCACATGCACATGCAGAAGAATGAAACTAGACCCTTATCTCTTGCCATATACAAAAATCTAATCAAAATGGATTAAAGACTTAAATCTAAGACCTGAAAGTATGAAACTACTAAAAGAAAATGGGTTAACACTTCAGGACATTGGTCTGGACAAGGACTTCTCAAATAATGCCCCCAAAGCACAGTCAACCAAAGCAAAATTGGACACTTGGGATCACATCATGCTAAAAAGCTTCTGCACAGCAAAGGAAACAATAAACAAAGGGAAAAGAGAGTCCAAAGAATGGGAGAAAATATTTGCAAACTACCCATCTGACAAGGAATTAATAACTAGAATATATAAAGAGCTCCAACAACTTACTAGGAAAAAATAAAATAATCCATTTAAAAATGGGCAAAGGATCTAAATAGACATTTCTCAAAAGAAGGCACACAAACGGCCAACAGGTATATGAAAAAATGCTCAACATCATTAGCCATCAGAGAAATGCATATTAAAACTACGAGAGTTCATCTCACTGCAGTTAAAATGGGTATCAAAAAGACAGGCAATAACAAATGCTGGCAAGGATGTAGAGAAAGCCAAGTGCAGAGAGACATATCTCACATATTCTCACTTATATAGGGGAGCTAAATAATAAAACAATGAGATCATGGAGACAGAGAGTAGAATGATGATTACAAGAGGCTAGGAAGGGTAGCGGAGAAGAGGGGATAAAGTAGGAATGGTTAATAGGTACAAAAATATTGTTAGATAGTTACATAGAATGAGCAATATTTGATAGCACAACAAAGTCACGATAATCAACAATGAGTTAGGTTATACATTAAAATAACTAAAAGAGTGGAATTGGAATGGTCCTAACACAAAGAAATGATAAATACCTAAGGTCAGGGATACTCAAATTACCCTGATTTGATTAATACACAGTCTGTGCCTGTATCAAAATGTCACATGTATCCAATAAATATACACAAATATTATGTGCCCATAATAATTAAAAAATAAAAAAATTAAAAATAAGAAAAGAAACAGCCTTTTGCTATCGACACACCAGGCAGGAAAGAATTAGACTGAGGCAGCTAGATAGTAAGCTTTCTAATAAAATACTGATACTATAAATTCTTTAAAAATAGAGTAGTACTTATTGGAAATGTCATTATTAAAAGTTTCTTAGTATTAAAAAATAAAATGTTCAAATGCATGTGTTGGCTCTTTAATAACATTATTTGATAAAGTTATTTTTAAATTTATTTACATTATCTAATCATTTCTGTCATTTTAAGAGCTCAGTATATTAAAATTGATGTCACTACACATAGAACCATAAAGTACATAAGCCAGAAATGATCTTAAAGATCATCTAATTTAATCCACTAATTTTATGATTGAGGAAACTGAATCCTAGAAATGCTAAGTCACTTATCCAAGATCATACTTCTTAAAAGGGCAGAAAAAGACAAAAGCATATATTTCTTCATTCCTAGTCTAGGACTCTTTATACTACCCTGTATCTAATATTTATAAAACATAGAACTTCAATAAATATAAAATTGTCTAGACATATCACATAAACTAATAAATATTTATAGACAACGTTAAACATATAAGCATGTTTAAATGAGATAGCATTGCCAGATAATAGAGATAATTTGAAACTTCTCTATAGTCCATATGTTTTCAATGAAGAACAATTTTAAATCATTTGAGAATATTAACTTAGAGTTATAATAATAGCATAGTTTTTTATATCTAAATAGCACATTTCATAAATGTTCATTCATTCCATAAATAACAATTGGATATCTAACGTGCCAAATACACAGGGAAAGGGATAGATCCCTGAATAAGTGGTAAGGTCTGCAATTTAGAGTCTAGAAGAAAATAGAGATGTTATAAAATAGAATCACAAGTATGATGAGTGTCATAGGGGAACTCACTTTGTATAAATTGGTTAATCTATCCAAACCTCCATTTATCATCTGTAAAATGGGGATAATCATTATAATTTTCTCTTATATTTTCTGTGTGTATTAAATGAGGTAAATGCACTGGAATATTATGATTCTTCAATAAATGTTAGCTCTGACCATTTTTAGTATAATTACAGGATGACAAAGGAGTGTTTAGCAGGGGCATTCATACTGGTTGTAAGGGGATGGGAAGACCTCTCTAAGGATGTGATACTATGGAAAAGTAAGGCTTAGCTGGATAAAATAGAATGGGGTGTTTTAGACAGAGAGAATAATATATTTACAAGTTTAAAGGGCTGGAAATGAGAAATAATGCACCTTATTTGAGGATCTAAAGTCAAATACAGTAACTTCTAGCTACATGTGGCTAAGTTTAAATGTAAATGAACTATAAACAAATAAGCCTAAAAATTCAACTCCTTGGTCATTCCAGGCACATTGTAAATCCTCAGTTGTAACATGCGGCTAGTGGTTACCACATTGGAGAGCATAGACACAGAACATTTCTGTCATTTCAGTAAGTTCTATTGGACAGCACTGAACTAAAATTTAGAATGCCTTGAATTGAGAGAACCTAGGAGACAATGGGGTGTTCTGAGGCCAGAAAGGCCAAGAGGGTCAGAGATTATAGTGGACATCGTGATGTAATTGCTTTGGGATTTTATTTTGGAGGCAATGGAAATTTTTTCTTAACAAATCATCTATTTTATAAAGTAAATTAAAATTAGACTACTTTTACCCTAAACACCTTACATAAATTGTGTAATGCCTGTCTTTACTGTACACCTTCACAATGTAAGTTCTCACCATGGAGAATTTAAAGTAGTGAGGATCAGATACACATTTTTTACACTACAATTCTGTGACTTGCCCTAAACCGAGTAGCAGTTAATCAAAGTTTAAACTAGAATCCATTCTCCTGCCTTTTGCCCAAAGGAGTCTGTGACTAATACAACTAGATTATATATTTTTCTTATTTGCAGAGAAATGTATATAAAATATACTGATATTGCTGTCTATAGATTTAATTTAAAAAATAAATACTGATGCCATAAGAATGTTGAAAACATGCTTTTGGAAGGAAAGAATTTTTTGCAAGTTTACTGTCTACAAAAAGCCTATAATTTTGCCTCTGTATTTTCCTATCCAAGGAAAGTTAGAGATATGTCTACATGGTAAATCACATAACCCTGAGAAGGGTAAATTGTTGGCACAATTCGTAAGACTGGCATTTAGAACACTGTGGAAGACATGCAAAATCCAACTAACACTCACATTGTCCTTGTATGTTGGGCACCACCACAGCTGTTAAAATTATAATGTAGTCCTTTATTAATGAATTTTGCAATATTAAAAATTGCTGCTATTCGGTTAGCAATGTTCATTCCTTGCATTATTAATCTCTCTAACCCCTTCATGCCTTTACTATCTAGCTATAAAAACACTTGAACAAATAATAGTGCCCAATAAAATCCTTCATTGCAGAATCTAAGAAGAATGCTACCTGAGGTCCAGGACAAGGATAAAAATATTTTTTACATTCTGAGGAAAACAACATTCATATTAAAGCCAATTTATAGTGGGGTGGTTTTATAAGGCTTTGTTTTTTCTTCAACTTGGCCTTCTCAAGAGCTTGTGAAGGTTACAATGCTTATTCACAAGAGACTCTTCATTATAAATGGAGAAATATGTCAGGACCAACAAAGCAATTTTCAAATTATTAGGCATTATATTCAGACACGTAGTTATAATGTACAGCCCTCAGAAATGTTGAGGATGGATGGTGTATTCAAATGAATTGATTAAATAAATCACTTACCAGCTGAACTCTGGTTTCACAGTATATTTATTTATTCAACTTAAAGTTTCTTAACTCTAAGAAAACCTCCAAAATGTAGAGCCTGGCTGTAAACAATCACCACATTCATTTAATTAAAATCAAATATATTTAAATGTATTTATTGAACTTTTATGAGGTCTATTATTTCTCATCTAGTGTATTTATTGTTCTATGCTATGGTTACCGATATCTATTCCAACTTTCTAAATAAGGCTGGTCAATTTAAAAAAGAAGGCTAAAAAACAGATGAGTCAAAACACTCACTTTGCACTGTTCAGCAGATAAATTCCATATCATAATCAATTCTCCACAAAACAAGTCCTTCTTATAATCATGCATCCATGGAAATAGCCTAAAACATTGGCAACCAGAAAGCACTTTCCAGCAGCTGCCAATGAGTGAACCCAGAAGTCACCAACAGCACTCCCAAACTGAATATTTGAACTTGAAATTTGTTTGCCTGTAGCTATCAGTTAAAATAGGGAATAGTTTTAAAACTTCACATTAAAAAGTTTCATCTAAGCTAATTACATTGTCTGATACATAAAATAAAATCAGGGGATTCAAAGTTCAGAAACTGAGGTATTACAAAGCAATTAGATCTATTTTGTCAAGAGAGTGTTGAGGGTTAGTAGAATTGCCTGTCCATGAGTATCATAGCACAAATCTAACCTCCATATATTTTCAAGTCAATTTACCATAAATGTGCAAATCCAAGGTTGTTTCTGAAAGTCATGAAATATTCCATGGAGTTGAGGCCAGAAAAAATGTTTTTATTCATTTATTTCAAAATGTTATTCACTTGGTATCTACCATGTCATGTATTGTCTGGGCTCCAAGGAGGCTGAGAGAACAAGACAAGTTTTCTGCTCTC
Organism: Cheirogaleus medius; assembly: GCA_008086735.1. Lineage (NCBI taxonomy): Eukaryota > Metazoa > Chordata > Mammalia > Primates > Cheirogaleidae > Cheirogaleus > Cheirogaleus medius. Next base: position 40,089,696 of record VBSM01001562.1, read on the forward strand.
CTAAGCCTAGGGTTAGTAGGGAAATGAAGTATGGCTTACAAATGACTTTGCATTTGATTTTCCACCCTGTGGAGTAGGCAGAATAGTTATCTCTAACACTGGTTTACTGATTAGGAAACCAAAGCCTTGGGAATAAGAACCAGGAGTTGTCCTCCAACTCCATTATTATGTGGAACTATTTGTACCTGAGCAAAATTCATCCATCTCTGAGTTCAAAACTGTCATATATTGCTCTGTAGCTTACTAAGCTTAAAACTAGATGATTTGTGATTGTCCTTACTGATCAAAGCATCCACAGAATTTTTATTGTATATATTTATGGGGTGCATTGCAATGTTTTGATATATGTATACATGGTGAAATGATTCAATCAATCTAATTAATATATCCATTGCCTCACCTAGTCATCTTTTTTGCATGGTGAAAACACTTGAAATCTACTCTTTCAGCAATTCAACCAATGTTTTAAATGTACTCTTTTAGCTAAACTCTTTAAGAGTAAAATATCTTAGTAATTAGAAATATACAATACATTATTATTAACTATAGTCACCATGCTAAGCAATAGATCAGTAATACTTTTTCCTTCTGTCTAACTGAAACTTTGCATCTTTTGACCAATATCTCCCTTTTCTCCATCCCTCGTAAGTGAATGGGATGAGGTTGCCTGAAATGGAGTAGAGACAGAGCTTTAGGAATAATATTAAGATTGGGCCAACAACACCAGAGGCTGCAGTATTATTTCTTTCACTGTGTTTTAATAATGCAATTTCAGAAAGAATCTAGAATTTAAGAGCTAGAGAGTAATTTACTTACAGAATATTCCTGTTAGTTTATACGTGAGGAAACTGAGGACCAAGAATCTGATCAGGCCGGGAGCAGTGGCTCACGCCTGTAATCCTAGCGCTCTGGGAGGCCGAGGTGGGAGGATTGCTTAAGGTCAGGAGTTCAAAACCAGCCTGAGCAAGAGCAAGACCCCGTCTCTACTAAAAATAGAAAGAAACTAATTGGCCAACTAAAAATATATAGAAAAAAATTAGCCAGACATGGTGGCACATGCCTATAGTCCCAGCTACTCAGGGGGCTGAGGCAGAAGGATTGCTTGAGCCCAGGAGTTTGAGGTTGCTGTGAGCTAGGCTGATGCCATGACACTCTAGCCTGGGCAACAGAGTGAGACTCTGTCTCAAAAAAGAAAAAAAGAAAAAAAAGAAAAAAAAAGAATCTGATCAAATCACACAGCTATTTGGAAATAAATTAGGATGAAAAGCAAGGATTTTTAAATACATTAGTTATCTTTTCAGAATATTACATTGTACTCCAAGATATACAAAGTTTCATGTTGCCATAGCATAACCACAATGTTATCTAGGACCTCAAGATATCATCAATATCCTCTCTAGAGAAGAATATTGCTTTTCATAAAATAGCCTGGAATCTCCTTTGAAAAGTAGGTGAAAATAAAATTAAACCTACATTAAATAGAAGTAATGTGTTTCCTTAGTTAAAAAAATAACAATGGCAAAAATCATTTCACATACATTGAGAGAAATAAAATATTACTCAAGTTGCAATTATCTGTGAAGAACAGTCATTTCCCTAGCCAGCACCTTTGAGGAAATTGATTGTTACTTTATGCCCTTTGTTTACACATTTTTCTTAGACTTAATGGCTGACAAGTGACCATTTCATTATCATAAGATGCCTCTGTCTTTTCCAGAGTTGATTCTTCTTTTTGTTGTGCTTACCAGTAGCAATAGTGTTCATAATTAGATGCACCTTATTTTCAATGTCAAAGTGACTTTGTGGATGGTTTCATGACAGCATCTCAGTTTCACAAACACTTTACTGTTGGTAAGAGACCATGTACATTTGCTGAAATACACATCACATATTTTTGTCCTGTTATCTCCCAGAGGTAAATGAAGAATGTGTCTGTTTTCCCAAGCCAAAAAGAAGAGTGGAGAGTCATGGTTATGTAAACCTCAAATTTATGATCCAAAGAATTTATACAAACATGGTATTAATAGTATTTTGGTCTGATGAAGGCCCTTGTTCATATCTCCTTCTTCTGCCTGGACCTATGCCAATTTGTGCAGATATTAATCCACTTAATGCACAGAATAGAAGAAACTCAGGAACTTTTTAAATGTCAATATGGCTAAGAATATGGATGTGGAAACATGACAACCTGAGTCTGAATCCTAACCTATGTAACCTTGGGCGAAGTATTTTATTTTGTGTATCTCAGTAACATCATCTTTAAAAATCTAGATATTCTAAACTAGTACCTTTTGTAACAACAAAAGGTTACAAATGGATGGAACTGCAGACCATTCTTAAGTGAAGTATCACAAGAATGGAAAAGCAAATACCACATGTACTCACTATTAAATTGGAACTAATTCATCAACAATCATGTGGACATATGAAAGTAAAACTCAATGGAAATCAAGAGGTGGGAGGGAGGGGAAGAGGGTGGGTAAATTCATACCTAACAGGTATAATGTACACTATCTGGGTGGAGGGCACACTTATAACTTTGACTAAAACTGTACAAAGGCAAGTCATATAACCAAAACATATTTACCCCCTTAATATTCTGAAATAAAAAAATTTTTAAATGTAGATATTAATTGTTCCTACATCATTGGCTTCTTGTACTTAAATTAAACTGTTTAAGTAAATTAAAGATTTTTTTATGATTGGAACAGTGTATATCACATAGTAAGAACACAAAGCCAGTTGGCTATTAGTATTGGTTCTTATCGTTTCATCTGAAATGTATTGACTTTCACGGGCTTTCTTTCATTGCTGTCTTTTCACTGTGTTCTTATATCATGAAAAGGAATGAAGGAGTTGTCTCGGGTTTCCTTATGTAGAGGCACTAATCAGCTCCCAAAGGACCCGTCTCCTAATGCCATCATGTTGGAGATTAGGATTTCATTATACAGGTTGAGCATCTCAAGTCTGAAAATATGAAATCCAAAATGCTCTAAAATGCAAGAATTTTTAATTTCAAAATATTAAGGGTGTACAAATAATTTTGTTACATGGATATCTTTTATAATGCTTAAGTCAAGGCTTTTAGTGTGTTCATCATCTGGAAGTATTCATTGTATCTGACAGTTAAGTTTTTACTCCTCCCCTTCTCCTCACTTCTTGACTTCCTAGGATCTTTATATCTCTTTGTGCCCATATGTGCTCATCGATTAGCCCCCAATTATTAGAGAGTACACGTGGTGTTTGTTTTTACATTCCTGAGATACTTCACTTAGGATAATGGTCTCCAATTCCTTCTAAGTTGCTGCAAAAAGATATTATTTAATTCCTTTATATGGTTTAGTAGTACTCCATGGTCTATGTGTATATATATATGTGTGTGTGTGTGTGCATATATATATATATATATGTTACACTTTCTTAATCCACTCATGAATTGATAAGCACTTAGTTTGAATCCACATCTTTGCCAGTGTGAATTATGATGCAATAAACATTCGACTACAGGAGTTTTTTTGATTAAATTACTTTTTTTACTTTGAGTATATACCTAGTAGTGGAATTGCTAGATCAAATGGTAAGACTACATTTATTTCTTTGAGGAATCTCCATACTGTTTTCCATAGAGATTGTACTAATTTACAATCCCATCAAGAGTATATAAGTATTCCTTTCTCTCTGCATCCACACCAGTATCTATCATTTTTTGACTTTTTCATAATGGCCAGGTGTAAGATGATATCTCATTATGGTTTTAATTTGCATTTTCCTGATGATTAGTCATGTTGAGCATTTCTTCATATGTTTTTGGCCACTTGTCTATCATCTTTTGAAAAACTTCTGTTCATGTCCTTTGCCCACTTTTTAATGGGGTTGTTTGTTTTTTTCTTACTGATTTTTTGAGTTCTTTGTAGATTCTAGATATTCGGCCTTTATCGGATGTGTAGCATGAGAATATTTTCTCCCAATCTGTAGGTTGTCTATTTATTCTGTTGATTATTTTCTTTGCTGTGCAGAAGCTTTTAATTTAATCAAGTCCCATTTATTTATTTTTGTTATTGCTGTATTTGCCTTTGGGGTCTGAGTCATAAATTCTTTGCCTAGGCAGATGTCTAGAAGAGTTTTTCCTATATTTTCTTCTAGAATTTGTATGGTTTCATGCCTTACATAGATGGCTAGCTAGATTAGCCAGAAATAGAAGAGAAAGGCTGTAAATAAGATTAATCAGAAATGAAAAAAGAAATATTACAACTCATACCTCAAAAATACAAAATATCATCCATAGAATATTACAAAAATCTCAATGAACATAAATTAGAAAATGTAGAGGAAATGGATAAGTATTTGGAAACACAAAATCTCCCAAGACTCAATCAGGATGAAATAGAAATCCTGAACAGATCAATAATGAGCAGCAAGATTGAAGTAGTAGTCAAAAATCTACCAACAAAATATAGCCCCAAACCAGACATATTCACATCCAAATTCCATCATACCTATAAATAACTGATACCTATCCTATAGAAATTATTCCACAGTATCAAGAAGGAGGGAATCTGCCCTAACTCATTCTATGAAGCAAGTATCACCTTGAAACCAAAGCCATAACAAAAAAAGAAAACTATAGACCAATATCCCTTATGAATATAGATACAAAAATCCTCAACAAAATACTAGCAAACCAAATTCAATGACACATCAAAAAAAAATCACCATAATCAAGTGGTTTTCATCCTAGGGATGCAAGGATGGTTCAACATAAGCAAATCAATAAATGTGATTCACCATATAAACAGAAGCAAAAACAAAGACCATATGATCATCTCAATAGATGCAGAAAAAGCATTTCATAAAATTTAGTACCCTGTCATGATAAAACCCTCAACAAACTAGGCATAGAAGGAATATACCTCAAAATTATAAAAGCCATATATGACGAATCCATAGCCAACATCATAGTGAATGGGGAAAAGTTGGAAGCATTCCCACTCAGATCTGGAACAAAACAGAGTGCCCACTGTCACTACTTCTATTCAACATAGTACTGGAAGTCCTAGTCAGTGCAACCAGGCAAGAGAAAGAAATCAAGTCTATACAAATGAGAAAAGAGTAAGTCAAACTATCACTTTTTGCTGATAATATGATCTTGTATCTAGAAAATCCCAAGGACTCCACCAAAAGACTCCTAGAATTGATAAATAAATTCAGCAAAGTCTCAGGTTACAAAACCAATGTCCACAAATCAGTAGTATTTCTGTATAGTAACAACAGCCAAGCTAAGAGTCAAATCCAAGACTCAATACCATTCATAATAGCTGCAAAGAAAATAAAATACTTAGGAATATACTTAACCAAGGAGATGAAAGATCTGTACAAGTGTGAAACACTGATGCAAGAAATAGTAGATGACACAAACACAGGGAAAAACATCTCATGCTCATGGATTGGTAGAATCAACATTGTTAAAATGTTCATTCTGCCAAAAGTTATTTACAGATTCAATGCAACTTCCATCAAAATACCAATGTCATATTTCACAGATCTAGAAAAAAGTTACTCTAAGCTTCATTTGGAACCAAGAAAGATCCCAAAGAGCCAAAGCAATCCTAAGCAAAAAGAACAAATCTGGGGGCAGCACATCACCAGACTTCAAATTATGCTACAAGGCTACAGTAAACAAAACATCATGGTATAGAAATAGAGACATAGATCAATGGAACAGAATAGAGAACACATATATAAATCTACCTACAACCAACTGATCTTTGACAAAGAAGACAACAACATACAATGGGGAAAGGAAGCCCTATTCAATAAATGGTGCTGGGGAAATTGGATAGCCACAACAGAAGAAGGAAATAGGACCCATAACTCTTGCCATATGCAAAAATTAATTCAAGATGGACAAAATTCAATACTTTTTGAATAACAACATGAGACTCAAAGGAAATACTCATTGGAACATTTTGGATTTTGGATTTTTTAGATTTGGGATACTTAACAGGCAAATGTAATAAAAATATTTCAAAATCCAGAGAAAACATATGAGATTTTAAACACTTCTGGTTCCAAGAATTTTGGATAAGGGACACTTAACCTGTATAAATTTTGAAGGGACACAAATACTCAATCTATTGAAGCTCTTAAAACACACCTTCATTTTCTAACTACACTTCAAATAAAACAACATTTCAACAAATTGAATACAGAAGCAGATATAAGAATCCAGTTGTCTTCCCTTAAGCCATACATTAAATAGATTTTCAAAAATGTCAAATAATATCATTATTACTAAACTTTTTTGTTTGGAAAACATTTGATTTTCATTTAAAAATATTACTTATGTTAATATTTAATAGGATAATTATTATTTTATTTTTTTCATTTTTTGAATTTCAGCATATTATGGGAGTACAAATGTTTAGGTTACATATATTTCCTTTGCCCCACCTGAGTCAGAGCTTCAAGCATGTCCATAGCCCAATATTTCAATTTTACTCTGCTATAGTAAATATTGATATGTATAATTCACATAAATAAAATCTCTTAAGGTCTTCCATAATTTTTGAGAGTTTTAAGGGGCACTAACACATAAAAGTTTGAGAACTTCTTGTCTAGACAATTTTCTTTCCATTTTCACTATGAGGGAGTGAGGAAGGAACAAAATGTATAATTCTTAGAGCAATTAATGAATCCTTTCCATTAAAAGTCTGCTTAAACACTGTGGCAGATTGCATTTTCTAAAAATGGTCATATTGATAATCTTGGTCCTACAAAATTCTTCCAGAATGTTGATACTCCTGTGTGAATGTGACACCTAGTCCCCTCTCCTAATTTGGGCCAGGCTTAGTGGTTCACTTTCAATTAATGGAATGCTGCATGGCTTCTGAGGGTGAGTCAAAAAAGAAACACAACTTATACCTGATGCTTTCTCTGTCTGTGAGGATATGTGCTTTGGGATATTAGAGCCCACAGAGAAGAAGTCCAGGTCTCTCAAAGCTGCCATGCTGGATAGACTATTGAAGGGACCACATTAAGGTGAAAAGAGCTCCTTAGAATCATTACCTGTTTCATATTCCAACTGTTGCATTCCTCTCAACATCAACCTCTAGACATAGGAGTAACTAGCTTTCAGATGATCGCAGCCTTCATCCTTTAAGCCACCCCAACTGACCCCAGATTGAGCAGAGAGGAGCTATCCTCACCAAGCCTTACCCAAATTCTAGATTCATGAGCAGAATAAATATTGCCATTGTTCTAAGACACGAAAGTTTGGAGTTATTTGTTATACTGCCATAGTATCTGGAACAAACACTCTTTGGGTGCAATAGAATTTGTATCAGGGGAAGATGGGATGTATAATACCCACAACAGGTAATGAATGGGTGTTCACTTCTCCCATGATCATCCTCATTGGACAGGAAGGAATTTAAGCCCAGAGATAACCACACAAAGGTAGAAACAATAAGATCTAGTCCCATCTGCCACATCTTGAGATCACTGGAAGCATATCATATGAAATAAATAAAAGAATAAACATACAAATTTAGTTACAGAACCAATTAAGATTATCTGATGGAGGAAAAGGAGAAAGGTAACAATTAGGAAGAATAATCATTTTCTGGGCTTACTGTAATAAACATTATACCAGTTATATATATATATATTTCACTTTATATATTATATTATTAATAGTAAATTTTACATATTTTGTGTGTATTAATAGCCAACCATATTAGGAAGATATTATTATTCCTCTTTTTGAGATAAAAGAATGTGAACTTTGAGTACTTGCTATGTCTAGGAGCTGTTATTTGTTGATGAAAATTGGCTTGGGGTTCTAATTTCTAGTAGGTGATTTTTTTTATCCTAGAGCTATTTAGCCATTCATCTAAAGTCACACAGCTATAGATCAAACTCAGGTTGATCCGATTCCAAGCCTAATAGGAAGCTGTTTTCTTCCATTTGGAATTCTGGATTTTCCTGCTACATTAAAATAAATACATCACTCTCTCCCCAGTATAATAATGCTGCTATAACTTTTCATGTTCTAAGATACAGGGAAAGAAAATATGGCAAACTTTAAGGATAACATTTCTGCTTTTCTCTCAGGAGAGAACTGTCTTTGCAGTACCATTTGAATCCCTGGCTAACCCCTGGCAGGTGGCATTAGGGGCAGGATGGAACAGGGAGAACATTAACAATTTACTATAAATGATTTTTCAATTGAAGAAAAACAGGAAATGTGCCAGAAGGCTGTGGATCAGAGGTCAACACCTGCTCCTCCCTGTGCGTGTCCACAGACTCTGACATCTTATCTGCTGGGAAATCAGATGCACTGAGATGCCAGCCAAGCTAGGGAGCACCAGGGCCTTTCTGCCAATGACTGCCAGGTCTTAGCTTCCCGAATGCCACTCAGTGGCATTGTGCTCCTTGAAAGGCTCACACAACCCCCTTACACTGTGGCAAAATGAAGGCGGAATGTGACTTTTCTTGAGGAGCAGATGCTTTGATGCCTCACTGGTAAGTGTCATAAGTGACATATGTATTGTTTCTTTGCAAATGTGCATTCACAGGAGTGTTTAGGAATGGAGAAGAGGAGTGTCCCTTTGTAAAATGATTAGATATTCAGAAAATTTTGAGTACTTGCTATGTCTAGGAGCTGTTATTTGTTGATGAAAATTGGCTTGGGGTTCTAATTTCTAGTAGGTGATTTTTTTATCCAAAGTCCTAGATGAACAACAAACTTTCTGACTGCCTCCATAAGCCTGCAATGGAATATTTCTCAGTCTCACATTCATTGATAGAAAATCCTTCCTAATTCCAGCCTTATGTTGGTAGCTCAATGGTTTATGTCCTATACAACTCTTCCTAAATAGAAATTAAAACCTAAGATGACAAATTTAAGATCTATATCTGTTTTTTATACTCATGTAAATTGTTTGATTCTCTTACTTTGAGGTAAGTATTTCTTGCTATAGTGGATTGCCCCATCATAATTTTGAGCTTATTCAATTTATTTTTAATTATTTAATATTTTATTATTTAATTATGATTTAGATATTTTTTGTAAGCATTTGAAAATAGACTTTCTACTTTAGCTCAGTTTGCCTCAAGAAAGAGGGTATATGCAAATACTTAGTACTTTATTTTTGCAACTTTTCTATAAATCTAAAATTATTTCAAAACTAAAAGTTAAAAGCATTTAAATTGACTTCCTTCTAGATTTCATAAGTTGTAAAGAAAACTCATCAGCTTTGGGATCTAGCAGTCTCAAGCTTGGTTCCATTCCTTACTAGTCATAGGACTTTGGGCAAGTCACTTAACCTAATGAGGGCCCAATTTTCTCTGTTGAATAGACAAACTGCTTCATAGTTCCATCACAAGTTTTTTTTTTTTTTTTTTTTTTTTTTAGAGACGGGGTCTCGCTCTTGGTCAGGCTGGTTTCGAACTCCTGACCTTGAAGTTATCCACCCGCCTCGGCCTCCCAGAGTGCTAGGATTACAGGCGTGAGCCACCGCGCCCGGCCCCATCACAAGTTTAAAGCAGCCAAGATTTAGTAGAGTTCATTTATCATTTTTTTCACCTCTGCCCCTTTCAAGAAAGTTAATAAATTAAAAATTGCTGCTTTCATGTATTTTTAACTGGCATATTTTCTTATAATCAATAGTTGTTTATTGAGCTTAGAAAAATGAATTATCAGACTATGTAATCTAAAGCAATCAAGCAATATTTATGAAAATGTTGTTCAGTTGGTTATCAGACAATTCTAAAGCCAGGTATTGCACATGATCCTTAATTTGGAGCCATCTGATTCTTTGCCGCATAATTCATTGTCAAGCCAATTTCATGAACTTGACATATATATGCTTATTCACAAATCAGACCAACTGCAAGAAAGCAGTGATCATCAACATTAATGGAAAAACACCAGTACTAAACCAAGGGCACACAGCACATTTTTAATAATCCTGTTTTAGATTTAAACCTTCCAATGATCAGATCTTATTGAGACTGTTTCACATATGGCATATCTTTTAAGTTCATTGTTCATTTGTTCAGTGGCAGCCAGGGAGATATAGGGCTATGAAGGCTTGAAATTGAAGGTAAAAAGAATCAGTTCAGGAAAAAAAGTTAATGGCTTGAATTTTACTTTATGATCTAAGATAGTGGTTCTCCAACTTCAACATGTATTACAATCACCTAGAGGGCCTGTTAAAACACATTGTTGGGCCCTATTCCAAGAGCTTACAATTCACTAGGTAGAGTGGCTTAAAATATGCATCTAACAACTTTCCAGGCAATGTTGATGTTGCTGGTCTGAGGACCACACTTTGGGAAGCACTAATCTAAGAGAATAGGTCTCAGAACAGTCAAAATTATTACTGGGAGTCATAGGCAAAGTGAAATACTGAGCCAGAGCTCAGAAAGGAAGCAAGAAGTCAGGACAATAGGTGGGAGGCTAGAGAGGAAGGATTATCACCAGGGTCATCATGCTAACTCTGAACATGCTGATTCCTCACAGGAAACATCTCAGAGGTGCTACAGAGGATTGGACTCTAATTATATAGAGGTCACCCTATCCGGTCATTTAAATGCATAGGATAGCACATTAAATGCATTTTATTTACTGTTTATGAAAGAGGGCCATTATTTGTTTTGTACTTATTTACAGCATTGCAGAAAGAAAATTTTGAAATATATTATATTCATTTCCATTACTGCTATGACAAATTATCATAATTTAATGACTTAAAACAACACAAATATATTATTTTATAGTCCTATAGGCCAGATATATGAGAAAAGTCTCACTGGGCTAAAATAAAGATTTCAGCAGGGCTGCACTTCTACCTGGAGGCTCTAGGAAAGAATCTATCTCTTTGCTTTTCCCAGCTTCTAGAGGCCACCCACATTCCTCTGCTCATGACCTCCTTTCTCCAGCTTTGAAGTCATCAACATCACATCTCTTTCACTCTTCTTTTGTCATCACATTTCTCTGTATCCCAGCCAAGGAAGTTCTCTGCTTTTACAGTCTCATATGATTAGAGAGGGCCCACCTAGATAATCCAGGATAATCTCCCAGTAAGGTCCACACCCTTATTCACATCTGCAGGGTCCCTATTGCCATGTTAGGTGACATATTCACCAGTTCTGGGGATTAGAACATGGATATCTTAGAGGGTCATTATTCTGTCTACCAAACATAGTGACCAGCATCATTTGTTTTTATTATGGAGAAGCTTAACATTTTTATACTGCTATAAAACATTCTATTAAAAAACAAACAAACAACAAAAACCCCAATGGTGCAGAGTTCCACTTCTGGCATGACAGCATGAGGAGCTCCATGAAAAGCTCCATGGACCCACTCTCCAGAAAAAGTGGTAAAAATTATAAAGGCACAAACAACTTAAAGTCTCTGGAAATGGTATTGGGTCATGTAGCAAATTAAGAAACATTTACTCAAGAAAATCTACTAGAGCTCTTTAAGAAAGGTAAGAGTCTGCCATCTTTGAACCAGAACCCACTCCCTTCCTCCAACCTCCCAGCTCAACCACACAGAAAATCCATTCCAGACAGGTGCAGCCAAGAGCACAGGCTCTCTATACCAGCCACTCCCAGTGAGAGGGCTATCTTCCTGTGTGAGGCAGGACATCAGTGTTTCTTATCTTGCCCCCAGCTATCTAGCGCTAAATCTAAGTTCCAGGAAAGTGGGGTCAAGAGTTTGGGCTCTTGTTCTGCCCAGCCTCCAATGTGCAAGGAAGAGTATACCTTGGGCACTGTGCCATTGAGAATACTAGGGTCCCCCATTAACATTGTTCTGGCCTATAAGGATGATAGTTCTATAGCAAGAGAGGCAAGTTAAAGACTTGAGGCACTGTGCCACCCTCCACTGAGTGCTCAGTTCCTGCAGAGGGGATATCACTTGGAAAGAAGGATACCCTTGTTCCCACCCTCAGCTTCAGAGCTCTGTCTGGGAGATTCTAGCCTGGGGGTAGAAACAAGCCTTAAAAGCAGATAGCTCCTAATCTCTTCCCAGAGAAACTGTCTTCATTTGAAATAGAATGTGTAGAAGTTCAAGCATTAGTGTGCTCTCAAAAACCATGGAGGATCTCAGCTCAGTGAGATGGAAACTCCACTCCAGATTGATGCAGTCAAGAATATGGCTCCCTCTCCCCTCAGCTACCAGTAGGAGGCCTATCTTCCTGGGAGGAGCTGGATTTCAGTATTTCTCACCCTGCCCTCAGCTATCTATTGGTGAACCTAAGGTCCAGCAAGCATGACTGAGGATGGGAGTGACTTTCCTTTTTCTACCCAACCCCCATTGGTGAGACAGAAGCTCTATCTTGGACAAGGTGCCACAGACAATATTGGGGGCCTGGATCATAAGGCAGTGATTCTACATGAGAAGAGACAAGCCAAGAAGACTCAAAGCTACTGCCTACCCTCTCACTGAGCATCAGCTATTAAAGTGGGGGTGTCACTCAAAGAGAAGCAACTCTATCTCCAAATCCACCTCCAGAGCTATGGCTCAGAGATTCTTCTGGGGAATAGGGGATGAAATAGAGAACTTGAGAAAGCTAGAGGGAATTCACCTGGGGTTAGACATAAATAAATTTCAAACACTGACCTCTGGAACTATTCCTTTTAGGCAGCCCAAATTCGATTGGATTAGTATGTAGAGCAACTTTAGCCCTTAAATATTCTTGGAAACAATACATAAATAAACTGGTAATTAATAGATCTTAACAGCCTCATGTAGTCAGGAAGAGACAATCAAACAGAGTAGTGCCAAAGGACCATCATCCTAGGGTATCTGTGGTATGCCAAGGGCTGTAGCTTGCTGAGGAGCAACATCAGAGGTTTAAAACTACTGGAGAAATAAACTTCACTAAAATAATCCAGCCAATCAGAAACAAATAAACAAGCAAATAACAAGCCTTAGATGGGAGAGTGGCCCAGTACTCAGAGTTGCTACAGTATATTATCTAAAATGTCTAATTTTAACAAAAGATTATGGAGCATGAAAAAAAAAAAGAACAGGAAACATGATCCATACACAGGGAAAAAAAATCAGGCAAAATAAATTGCCTGTTAAAGCAACCATATGGCAGACTTAACAAAGATTTTAAAATAGCCATTATAAATATGTTCAAAGAACTAAAGCAAACATAATTAAAGAATTAAAAATTTATATATTGTAACAATGTCAGGCCAAATAAAGAATATCAATAAAGAAATAGAAATTATAAAAAATAGTAAACAGAAAGTCTGGAGTTGAAAAATACAAAAACTGAAATGAAAAATTCATTAGAAGATTTCAATAGTAGACTTGAACTGGCAGAAGAAAGAATTAATGAACCTGAAGATGGATCAATAGACTATGCAAGCAGAAAACAGATAGAAAAAAAACAATAAAGAAAATTAAACAGAGTCTCAGAGAAATGAGGGACACCAATAAGGGCACCAGCATACACACAGTGGAAATCCCAGAAAGAGAGAATAACGGAAAAGGAGAAGAAAAATTATTCCAAGGAAAGATGGAAAACTTCCCAAATTTACTGAAAAACAATATTCTATACTTCCAGGAAGCTCACTGAATTTCAATTAAGATAAATGCAAAGACATCCGCAAACAGATTATAGTAATGAGAGACAAAAATAAAATCCTAAGCCCTGTAACTGGCTGAGTGAACCCACTCTTGGCAAAGGAGACCCCAGAGAAGCCTTAAAAACTTAGTTCCCAGCCATGACAGGACAGGAGGAGGTCAGACATGCCTCATTATATCCCCTCCCTCACTAACCACCATTAGGCTTTCTTTCCTAAGTGTTAAACAAAAACCAGCCCTTTTGGAAGACTTTTTCCACTGCTTATACAACTGAACAGCATTTCTTACTCTTAAGAGACCACTGACCATGGACTAGTTCTGGCTGGTTTACAGAGGTTGCACACAGAATGCCTCTGTGTCCTGTTTCATCTTATGTATAGAGCCTAATTCTAATGCATTTATGTGTTAAGTCTCCACCCAAAATGAACATGAGACTATGTAACATGGATGTTTGCTTACTATATATGCACATGCCCCACTTCCTGAGTATTCATAGCTCCTCCGATAAGCTATTGAATATGTAAACTTAGTCAACTCTTTCAGCATAAATTCTTTTTCATCCTTCCCTACCTTAAAGTTCTTGCTTACAGTTTCTACCAGAGGCTACACTGCCCAGCCTGCAAGATGGCCAGCCCCCAGGCTGCAAGCCTTTACAAGAAATAAAGCTCTCCTCTCCAAATTTATGAATCTTGTGAGTCTTCTGTTGCCAGTAAAAAAGCTTAAAGCCAAAGACAAGGAGAAAATTTTGAAAGCAACAAGAAAAAAAGACTCATCAATTATAAGGGAACCCCAATAAAATTAACAGTTGACTTCTCAGCTGAAACAATGGATGCTAGAATATAGTATGATAACATACTCAAAGTGTTCAGAGAAAAAAACTATTAACTAGAATCCCATACTCAGCAAAGTTATCTTTCAAGAATGAAGGTGAAATGAAGACATTTCCAGATGTACAAAAACTGAGAAAAATTGTTTCTAGATGGCCTGTCTTACAAAAAATAATAAAGGAAGTTCTTTGGGCTGAAAATCAATGACCCTAGATAATAATTCAAACACACACACACACACACACACACACATAAACACAAAACACTGGTGAGGATAATTATGTAATTACAAAAGACAGTACACATGCATAATTTTCTCCTTCCTACCCTTAAATGATTTAAAAACAACTGCATAAAACAATATGTTTTTAAACAATCCTACTTTTAAACGGGATTGTTTGATTTTTTTTCTTGCTGATTTGCTTGATTTCTTTGTAGAGTCTGGTTATTAGTCCTTTATCAGATATATAGCATGTGAATATTTCCCCCCATTCTGTAGGTTGTCTATTTGCTCTGTTGATTGTTTCCTTGGCTGTGCAGAAGTTTTTTAATTTAATCAAGTCCCATTTATTTATTTTTCTTGTTGCCGTGATTGCCTTTGGGGTCTTCTTCATAAATTCTTTGCCTAGGCCAATATCAAGAAGAGTTCTTCCAACATTTTCTTCTAAACTTCTTATAGTTTCATGCCTTAAGTTTAAGACTTTTATCCATAATAAATCAGTTTTTGTGAGTGGTGAGAGGTACAGATCCTGTTTTAGTCTTCTACATGTGGCTATCTAATTTTCCCAGCACCATTTATTGGTTCCAAGGAAAGACATGAACAGAAGCTTCTCATAAGAAGATAGACTAATGGCCAATAAACATTTGAAAAAATGTTCAACATTCCCTAATCATCAGGGAAATGCAAATCAAAACCACAATGAGATATTACCTAACTCCAGTAAGAATGACTTTTATCAGAAAGTCCCAAAGCAATAGATTCTAGTGTGGATGTGGAGAGAAAGGAACACTTATACACTGATGGTAGGACTGCAAACTAGTACAACCTCTAAGGGAAGTAGTAGGGTGATACCTCAAAGAATTAAAAGTCGATGTACCATTTGATCCAGCAATTCCACTATTGGGCATTTACCCAATGGGAAAAAAGTCATTTTATCAAAAGGACATTTGCACTTGAATGTTTATTGTGGCACAATTTACAAATGCAAGGATGTGAGATCAACCCAAGTGCCCATTAATTCATGAGGGGATTAATCAAATGTGGTATATGTGTACCATGGAGTACTACTCAGCCATAAAAAGTGAATTATTACCTTTTTCAGCAATCTGGATTGAACTGGAGACCATTCTCCTAAGTGAAATATCTAAAGAATGGAAAAACAAGCACCACATGTGTCACTATTAAAATGAAACTAACTGATCAGAACTCATGTGCATACATGGAAGTAAAACTCAATGGAAATCATGCAGATGGGAGGAGGTAGGAGATCACACCTAACAGATACTATGTACACTATCTGGGTGATGGGCACACTTATAACTTTGACTCGAGCAGTACAAAAGTAATCCATGTAACCAAAACATTTGTACGCCTGTAATATTCTGAAATACAAAAAATTAAAATTATTATGGGTATATAATTGTTATGTCTTTTTAGGGTACATGTGATGTTTTGATATAGGCATACACTGTGAATTAATCAAATCAGGGTAATTGGGGTATCCATCGCCTCAACCATTTCTTTGTGTTAAAAGAAAAAACTTTGGTGCATCAAAAATATTCTGAACCATCTTTCAGAAAGACTGATACTCAAGAAAAAAGTAAAGGCTAACACACACACACACACACACTCACTCACTCACACTCCCTCATATTAAGGTGATTTAAATGAAGCTCTGAGAAATGTCAGTGGAGCAACAGTGAACATGCATGTAGAGAGAAGCTCCAGAGTGAACCACTCACATGCTACATGATTGAACCTGGGCTCATACGTCATGGCCTGCTGAGTTTAACAACTGAGGCTTTTGGTGAAATTAGAAAGCCGTACTTTTCCTGAGAGTCAGTTTCACTCCCCAGCACCTAGCCTTTTGGGAACTTTTCCTTTTAACTGATTGACAGGAAATCCCTACAAAAGTGTTAACTGACAATTTAGGCATGAGTCTTTGTAGGAGGTTTGGCAGAAGGAGTTGTTCTTTGAATTTTTTACAAGAATCTTCTGGGAAAAATGTTGGTTAGCAAGAAGGAGGTGGAATTTTGAGAAGGGGCTACTCCACTGAGCAGGGGGAAGTGTTCCAGAGGCCTTGGTGCCTGAGTGCTCAAGCAGCTGCTTCTCCCACAACAAGTCCGTAGAAGTCACTCTTTCTCCCATGGGCTCTGCTGAGCCATCACCCTGGCATAGCCATGCAATGGAACAGCTATCCTTCTTCTCCCCCACACCAACATGCATACAGAAAGGATACCTGCCATATTCACCCAATTGAGAGAGAATGAAAAATGAAATCTTAACACATCGTTTCTGAAAGGTGGTTAATGTTTAACTAACATTATAACAAAATACTAAGGAAACATTCATAGGCAAGGCATTTCTAAAGTTGGTATGTTATCTAAGTAATGGGGAAAAAATTCAGGATAATTTGATCCTTTTATAGAAGACTATATAAAAAGCACACAAAGTTAAATTAAAGTATGTTCATAAGTGTGGACAAATAGACAAATTTATATAATGCCATCAAGGACATCGTCAATCTGTTATAGTAAAACATTATCTATGCTGACAGACTACAAGACACTCTGACAATACTCAGATGCCATGAAATGTCCTGAATGTTGTCCCATGCCCACCCTAAAGAAGGACTCTACCTTTATCACATCCCACTAAAAGTAGCTGCAGTGCCACAAGACCTTTGAACATGTTAAGATTTGGTTGACACTTTGGTAATGAATTAAAGAGAAATCTGTATCTTATATCATTCAGCAAAACTTCATAACAAAACACATGCAATATAAAAGTCCCTAAGAGACCTGCCTGTCCCCAAACCCCTCAAGGTGCCCTTTAGCTGCTGGCCGCCTCCTTTCTCCCCACCCTCCTTTCTTTCCACCCTCCCACCACATGGGCTCTAGCCTCTCCATTCCCAAAGGCCTTACCTAGATGTTGCTTTCTCTCATAGAACCATTTAGCTGTCTCTGATAACTTTTTCCATCCTGTGTCCTCACAGCCACGATTCAGCTCAGAGACATGAACACGCAAACACCATCACCACCACCAAAACAAATAACAAAGAAATCTTGGCATTTATCTACCCTTCTTAGAAGGGGCTTGGAGGAAAAAGGAGTAAGATTTTAAATAATCGCATAATACATAGGTTTTTTCTTTCACAAATTATATCACCTTCCCTGTCACATGACACATTCCCGCATTGCATAAACATTTACTGAGTGCCCCTATGGAGTCAGGCCCCACGCTAGGACCCTTTCAGTATTCAGGGCTTTCTTACCCCAGTCTACAGTCCACTACCCATTATTTTAGCCACCCTCTTACCAGTATTCTCAGCTGCCTTGCACATGTGAATTCATCTGAGAAAACTTCAAATCTAGAAGAATTGAATTATTCCTATTCTCTGCACCTACACCTAGGCTGCTAATTCCAGAAGAGAAAAAGGAATCACTCAACCCTTGCCATTTGTAGCCAGCACAAATTCATCCAGTCATCCATTTATTTATTCCACAAATATAATTTATAAGGCCTATTATGTTCCAGAGACTAGAGATAGAACAGTGAACAATAGTAGCTAACACTGTGCAGCCAAGTGTTTTATATACATGCATTTACTTAATTCTCACAATAATCTTGCACAAGAGGTGCTCATGTTGTTTACATTTTCTAGATGAAGAGAGTTAAGCAGAGAAATATTATATAACTTATTCAAGTCTTAGTGCTGGGAAAACCCAAAAAAGGATTTGAACCTAGGAGGGATGAGTCTTGAGCCTTAATCTCTCTGCTATTCTTCCTCTGATTTCTATGCACATGGAGCATAAAACCTATCAAGGAAGAAAGACATTATGCAAGTAATATTTGAGAAATCTATTACTACAAGAAAGTACTGAGTGTTTGGAAACATATAACCAGTAGTGATTAAGTTAATTGAGCTATTCATTGAAACTATACCCTGCCTGAAGATCCTAACAGATTTCTATTCTCTCTTTCTCCTGACCTCCACAATGGCTATTTCAAACATTTGCTCACCTGAATCAAAGCACTGTTCTTCTTTTCTTCTCCTAGACACTTGGTTTATGACTTCTCACTTGAAAGATCCCTCAACTTACTAACCTTCAACCTACATACTTTCTATGTCTAAAACTGATGTTCAGCCAGTAGACGCGTGGTTCAGACATCCAATTACTAGAATACAGAATACTTCTACACCAAGTAACATCTACTCCTTGCCTGGAATCCACCCATGTGACCTGAGCGCTGGTCCCTACTCCCACCACCAGGGGCCGCCAGAACTACTCATCTTCCAGCAACTAAAACATCTCCTTCCTTCATATTACCGTGAAAGAGATGTTTTCTCCCTTGGAGAAACCTTTGGGGGCTTTTCTTTTTTGTTTCTTAAATGTTGGTATACCTCAGGATTCTAACCATGGATTGCTTCAATTTATACTCTACACCATCTCCCTGAATATTTATCTATATTCACAGTTGCAATTGCAATCTTCAAACTGATGATGACCGAATCAATGTCTCTATCTCAGACCATCCCTCCAAGTGTCAGACCTTTATGTCCAGCTTCCAACTGAGTGTTTCAGCTTTGGTGCCTCATGGGAACTCCAACTTTTCATATGATCTTCACCCACACTGGTCTCCCAAACCTCCTACTCCTTTCATGGTCTTTATGTCAATGAATAGTCCTAACCACACTCTGTTGTCCAAGCCAAGGATCCTTCTTGAACATTCTCTCTTATGTATTCTCAATTTCAGTAAATTTTCCTTTTTAAATCTCTCTTAAATCTGATGATCTTTCCATCCACATCAGAATCGTCATGGTCCAAGCCATTGCTATCTCTTCCCTTGACTGCTTCAAAAATCTCATAACAAAAAACCTGTCATCTTGCCCTCCAGTAATTTGTTATTGTCCCCAAAGCAAGAGCAAATGATCTTCTTTCTTTTGGTTTAAAATCCTTCATTGACAACCTATTGCTTTTAGGATCCTTTCCTCAGTCTACAGGGTCCTTCATAATGTAGCTCCATTTTATGATCTAGCCACTTTGAACTTCTTTTTATTATTTGCCAAAATATAAAGGGAAACTAAGACTTTTCTTTACACATCTATTCCTTTGTCTGGAATACTCTTAACCCTTCTATATCTCTTTGCCAAACTAACTCAATTTCACTCCTCAGAACTCAAGTATCACTCCAAGCAGCCTTTCATGAATACCCTATATACTGAAACAGGTATTCCCGATATGCTCTCATAAAATCTTATACCTCTCTGTGATTTTGCTAATCCATATAATTGTAATTTCTGTTTTCATTGTCAGTCTTTCCTCCTCAATTTTAAACATTAGGAGAAAAGACATTATATCTGTTTCATTCACTGTATTCCCAGTGACTAGCATAGTGTTTGGCATATAGCAAGTGTTCAATAAATAGTTCTTGAAACAATAAATGAATGACAAATTAAGAAAAATTTCACAGACCCTAGGTACCTCATATTATAGTATAGAGAAAAATACTTAAATCAATAAACTCTACACCATGTAATACATTTTATGATGGAGGTATTAACCAAGCACTCTGAAAACACAGAGATTGGGAAGTAAATTCCCCTATAATAAATACCTCTGGTGTTTTAGTTCTTTTAGATCACAGAATATTATACATTTAGGTTGGACCCATAACCTGCTATTCAGGATATTACAGACAGTAGGTATGATATGAGATGGAACTTTACTCCAAATAATCATTCAGGGACCCAAACTGAAGGGGACTCTACCATCTTTCACATGTGGCCTACAAGTTTACACCACTCTAGCTCATGGATTAGTATTCATAGGTCACTTCAACTTACATTCCGTTGAAGAGACATTAGTCACAAGGCTATATCTAACTTCAAAAAGGTTAAGAAAAGTACTATATCCGAGAAATCATAGCCCAGTAGTATTTCTGTTATTGCAGAAGGGGAGAATATATTAGGTAGATTGGATATTTAGCAGATTTTTATACACACTTGGATTAAAAACTAGGTCCTACAAAAAATTTTCTGTGTGACAATATATAAGATTGTATGGCTCTTATGACAATTGAACTTTCATATATGGGTGTTTATTATTATTGATATTCTACCTGCAGCTGACATGGATGTCTTTACAGAAAAGTACCTCTTTACCTAAATATATGTATATATGTGGCTGCATATTTATTTAATTTTCTGAATTTTTATTCCACTTATTTTAAGATGTTCCCAGTCCTTCTGCCCCTTATTTCTTAGAGTTGTAGAGGAGAAGATCCTCTCAGCCTCTGTCAACTGCAGAGTCCTTTGCTACACAGAAAGCTACAACAGAGCATCACCAGATAGACACTCTTAAGCTGGACTCACCCTTGTGATGGGGCTCCCACATGTACTAGATCCAGTGCTGAACACTGGCTGCTGTCTCCTATGACTATGTCCTAAAGTAACTCTATACCAACCCTGACTCTTGATGTAGCTGAGAATGTTTCCCCACTTTTTGGTAACACTAAATTACACTGTCCTGAAAAAATCCTGAGGTAGTAGAAAGTTGTGGGAAAAAGTTCAGTAGAGGAGAGAGCTACCTAAAATGGAGCTACCAAAATCTACACAGGGGTAGGTTTTGAGTGTTTGAAGAATATTAATCCATGTATATGTGGGGTAAAACTTCATGAGACCAGGCAAAGTATAATTGGGGAACTAACAACTGATAATTTCCAAAGCTCATACACCATGGGGAGATGTTCAATCAACTATAAGCCACAGTAGAGTCTCCATAAGACCACCCAGGGCATTTAGTAAAGTCTCCATTAGGGTCATGCTTTACTAATAGGGCTAAACTGTCTTTTGAGTAAATATTGTTGTAGAGCGACCCTATTTAATTTTCAAAATAAGCTTTGAAAGAATCAAGCTAAACTACAAGTAATATAACAGGCCATCAGAACAAGATGTAACATTCTTTAAAGGAATAAAACTAAATACATGTTAAATAACAATGTTTGGATGCTAGATATTATGATTTTTAAATTATTGAATATGGTAAGAAATAGGAAAATGCAATCTTAACAAGGAGAAGAAATAATAAATAGAAAAAGGCCAGGAAATAACAGAGAAGATGAAATTGCAGGCAGAGACTTTAAGACCACTATTATAAACATGCCTATTATACTCAAGGAATTAAGGAATCAGGAGAGAAATTATGGGTCCAAAAAGGAATAAAATTGTTAGAGACAACATATATAACTTTTGAAACAAAAAAACCCCACTGGTTAGTATGAATAGCAGATTAGATACTGCCAGTGGACATGATGACATAGCAATAGAATCTATCCAAACTAAGGCACAGAGACAGAGAAATATGACAAAGAAATGAATAAAACCTAATAAGACAATATCAAGCATTAAATTGTGGTTCCAGAAAGATAGCATAGGAGAACTTAGAGGGGACAAAGAGAAGGATAAAACTATTTAAAAACATACAGCTGAAAATGTTCAAAATTTCAAGATTATACTCAAATAGACCCAAGAAGCTAAACAAATCCCAAGTAGGACAAACCCAAAAATTAACTACACAAGTGATAAAAAGAAACATTTAAAATTAGGCAAAGAATTTTGTTATAGGCCAAATAAAATTTGGGGGTTATATTGATAATACTTCTGAGCAAGACTCTTTAATTACCTTTAATCTTCCATTAAGTACCATTTACAGAATTAATTTGTTGGG